>WNGS01113158.1:22902197-22912197 GCA_020271785.1 Procambarus virginalis | reverse complement strand
AGATAGAAATGGAAGGGGTTGAACGAGACATAGAACAGTGTTTCCGGATTGGCCAGTACAACAAAGACAAAAAGAGATTGATGAAGGTAGTATTCAGGAACGAGGTCATCAAAGGGGACATCCTAGTATTGAAGAGTAAACTGAAAAATGCAAGGAATTACAGAGATGTATACCTTCAGAGGGATATTACCGGAGACGAGATAATAAGGGCAGCAGATGCAAGGAAAAGGCCCAGGAGAGAGGAGGGAGCCAGGGAACCTCAGCCTCCATCCCAGCAATCCCAGAGGGGAGTGAGGAACCCCAATCGAGCAATTCAGGAACCCCAGAGGGGACTGCAACACCCCAACTCACTACTTCTTAAAGCCTCTTCCCCCCCCCCCACCCAACTCCCAGCAGATCTCCTTCCTTGCCCCTGCACAATGCCCACCATATCACCCAGATCCTCCTCCCCCCCCTACCCAACCACTTGGGCTGGACGGTAGAGCGACGGTCTCGCTTCATGCAGGTTGGCGTTCAATCCCCGACCGTCCAAGTGGATGGGCACTGTCCCCCAACCTCCCCCTCCCCCCGTCCCATCCCTAGTCCTTATCCTCACCTCTTCCAAGTGCTATATAGTCTAATGGCTCGGCGCTTTCCCCCTGATAGTTCCCTTCCCTTCCCTCCCCTCCTTACCCTTAGGATTCCCCTGCCTTCCCATCCCCTGGTCTTCTTCCTGCCCCAGGCAGGCCCAGGCGAGACCTAAGCCCTCCATCCCCACCTCTCCCAAAACACCTGTCAATTACACCACAGAAGGGCGTGCCCTCACCCTGAACAATCCCTGCCCCCCAACCCCCGTGCACTCCCTGCCCCTCCACCCCTAGGAATTCTCCCTGACCTAAGCAGGCCTGGGCAAGACCAAAGCCCTCATCCCTCACTCCATCTTCCCCTGAACCCCTGGCAACTACCTCTCAGGAGGACGAGCCTACCCAAGTAGCAATGACCATTCAACAACTCCCTACACTTGTGGGGAAAGAGAGTGACAATGGATATAGGAAGGTGAGCTTCAAGGTAATGTACTCAAACTTCGATGGGATTACCAATAAAGCAAATGAACTAGCGGAAAGGGTACAAGAAGAGAACCCAGATGTAATAGGACTCTCGGAAACAAAATTGTCAGGAGTCATAACAGATACTGTGTTTCCAAAGGACTACCATATAGTGGGAAAAGAGAGGGAAGGGAGAGGAGGTGGAGGAGTGGCCCTGCAGATAAGGAAGGACTGGAGTTTTGATGAGATGGAAATTCCGGGCTGTGACGGGTTCGGAGATTACATAACAGGAACTATGACAATGGGTGGACCTAAGATAATAGTTGTGGTCATTTACAACCCTCCCCTAAACGACAGAAGATCCAGATTGGAGTTTGATAGGAACAACATGGCAGCCAATAATATATTAGAGAAAGCAGCTTCAGTTGCCTGCAGGAGTGGCTCCAGACTCTTAATCATGGGTGATTTCAACCATGGAAAGTTAGACTGGGAGAATGGGGATCCACATGGAGGTGCAGATACATGGAGAGCTAAACTCTGTGAAGTGGCAATAAGGAAATTTCTGAGCCAGCACATCAGAGAACCCACAAGAGTGAGAGGCAATGACAAACCAGCTAGACTCTACCTGATATTCACATTGAATGAATCAGAAAGAAGGGAAATCAAATTTGAAGCCCCCAATAGGAATGAGTGACCACAGTGTATTGATATTTGAGTATTTAGTGGAGGTAGGGATAACATATCCAAGGATGGGATCGGAAGGGAAAAGACTAAATTACCGAAGAGGAAAATATGTTGAGATGAGGAACTTCCTAAGGGGAATGATGGATTATGTCACCCAGAAGTGTCAGGAAGCAGCAGATAAGTTTATCCCAGTCCAAAAGGAGAAAAATGAAAAGCAACAGAAGAATCCATGGTTCAACCAGGAATGTGAGGTAGTGAAGCAATTGATTAAAAGAACATGGATAAACTACAGAAATTACAGAACACCAGAGAGCAGGGAGATATACCAGAGGGCCAGGAATGAGTATCTCAGAGTGAGGAGAGAAGCAGAGAGAGTATGAAAATGACACTGCGAGTAAAGCTAAGACCCAACCAAAACTGCTCCACAGCCACATCAGGAGGAAAACAGCAGTGAAGGAACAAGTGATGAAACTGAGAAAAGGGGAGAACAGATACACAGAGAATGACATGGAGGTGTGTGAAGAACTCAACAGGAGATTCCATGAGGTCTTCACAGAAGAACAAGAAGAAGCCCCTGCACTAAATGAGGCAAACCAAGCCACTTTGGAGGAATTTGAACTCACCAGTGATGAGGTCAAAAGGAATCTGTTGGAGCTGAATGTGACAAAGGTTGTTGGGCCTGACAGAATCTCACCGTGGATACTAAAAGAAGGTGCAGAGACACTAAGTGTGCCACTCTCTATGGTGTATAACTGGTCACTGGAAATAGGAGACCTACTGGAAAGTTGGAAGACAGTTAATGAATTCCCAATATACAAAATGGGTGACAGGCAGGAGGCACTGAACTATTGGCCAGTTTCCCTAACTTGTATACCATGCAAGGTGAGGGAGAAGACCGTGAAGAAAAGGCTTATAGAGCATCTGGAGGGAAATAGTTTTGCGACACATCACCAACATGGGTACAGAGATGGTAAATCGTGCCTCACTGGTTTAATAGAATTCTAGGACCAGGCAACAAAAATTAGGCAAGAAAGAGAAGGGTAGGTATACTGCATTTTCTTCGACTGTCAGAAAGCCTTTGACACAGCACCCCGTAAAAGGCTGTTACAAAAGTTGGGGCAACAGGCAGGAGTAAAAGATAAGATGCTACAGTGGATAAGGGAGTATCTAAGCAACAGGAAACAACGAGTAACTGTGAGGGGGAGAGACATTAGAGTGACGAGATGTCACCAGCGTAGTCCCACAAACCTCTGTACTTGGACCCATCCTGTTTCTAATATATGTAAATGATCTTCCAGAGTCTATAGACTCATTCTTCTCAATATTCATATTCTTGAGAGATATAAGAATTTTGCGCCAAGACTGTAATCTTTTGTTGAATTATCTGCATGTCTCTTGCGAATTGTCTATACAGTATACCTAGGTCATAAAAGTATTTATCTGTACTTTTGATACCATACTACTTGCGTAAAGGAGGAAATGTATATGTTTATCTCTCAGAATGTTTGGTAATATGTTTATTGTTTGTGATGTGTGTATATGTATGTATTAACACGATGTACTGAACGGGGTGAGAATAGCTTGAGCTACCTCATCAGAATTGAATAAAAATAACATAAGAATAACATAAGAATTGCCTTTAGAAACTTGTGTAAGGAATCGTTCAGGATCCTGAATACCACTTATGTTAGACTAATCCTGGAATATGCAGCTCCTGCCTGGAGTCTATATTTAGTTAAAAACTAGACAAAGTTAAAGAATATTCAGCAGTATGCCACCGAACTTGTTCTGGAACTGAGAGGTATGAGCTACGAGGAAAGGCTGAAGGAGCTGAACCTCACGTCCCTGGAAAACAGAAAAGTAATGGGTGACATGATAACCACCTACAAAATTCTCAGGGGAATTGACAGGGTGGACAAGGACAAACTCTTCAGCACGGGTGAAACACGAACATGGGGACACAGGTGGAAACTTAGTACCCAGATGAGCCACTGACATTAGAAAGATTTTTTTTAAGTGTCAAAGTAGTAAAGTAGTTAGTAAATGGAATGCACTAGGAAGCGATGTGGTGGAGGCTGACTCCATACACAGTTCCAAATGTAGATATGATAGAGCCCAGTAGGCTCAGGAATCTGTACACTAGTTGATTGACAGTTGAGAGGTAGGACCAAAGAAACAAAGCTCAACCCCCGCAATTACAAATAGGTGGGTACAAATAGGTGAGTACAGGGGCGTAGGGACAGGGAACACGTGAGGGCCGCGCTCCTGAAATAAGTAGTCATTTCTCTGGACATCAAAGTGATACGGAGGAAAGTCAGTGTGTATTTATAGCTCGAAGTATAGCACAACGCATAGGCAATAGCAATTTACTGGCAGTGTCGGATTGTGCTAAGTGGACAGCTACAATAGGAGTACGACATCGGTGCCACGAGGGAAGAAACTTGGAGCATGGCAGCGGTGTGGTCGACATCAACTACAGCTGCTACAAATGCTTCCTATACTCACCTAGTGTGTGCTCTGGTGGTTGAGCTGGCCAGCAGGAGCCTCTAGTGTCAATTAAGGGGTGTACAGTATTCTTAGTATAGAAAGTAGTCTTGGATATCAGCTAAAGAACGTAAGGAATCTTGAGATATACGGCTCATGTGGGTACTAGTTCTTGTCACCTAAGTGTCATAAGATCACAAACCGCCAATCCCCCCCCCCCACCATACACCACCCGCTTCACACATATACACACACTCATTCCATTTCCTCTGCCTCTTTCTCTCTCTCTCTCTCTCTCTCTCTCTCCCTCGCTATACCACACTCTCTGTCGCACTCTCTCTCTCGCTCTCCTTCTCTCCCTGTCTCCCTCTATCCTTCCCTCCTTCCCTCCATCTCCCTCATTCCATTCCTCTCCCTCTCTCTATCCTTACCTCCCTCCTGCCGCTGGCTGACCCCCTTCTGTACCGCCCCCTCTCACCATACACACACACACACATGTGCCTCAGGTCAGAGAAATGGCTACTGGAATTCAACACGAGCAAATGTAAAGTTATGGAAATGGGACTAGGAGATAGGAGACCAAAGGGACAGTACACAATGAAGGGGAACAGCCTACCTGTGACGACGCGAGAAAGAGACCTGGGTGTGGACGTAACACCTAATCTCCTGAGGCACATATAAAAAGAATAACGACAGCAGCGTACTCTACACTGGCAAAAGTTAGAACATCATTCTGAAACCCAAGCAAGGAGGCATTTAGGGCGCTTTACACTGCCTACGTGAGGCCAGTCTTAGAGTATGCCGCCTCATCATGGAGTCCCCATCTGAAGAAGCATATAAAGAAACTGGAAAAGGTTCAGAGGTTTGCAACGAGACTCGTCCCAGAGCTACGAGGGATGGGGTATGAGGAGCGCCTGCGGGAACTGTGCCTTACGACACTAGAAAGAAGAAGGGAGAGGGGGGACATGATAGGAACATATAAAATACTCAGAGGGATTAACAGAGTGGACATACACGAAATGTTCACATGGAATAGTAACAGAACGAGGGGATATGGGTGGAAGCTGGAAACTCAGATGAGTCATAGGGATGTTAGGAAGTTTTCTTTTAGCATGAGAGTAGTGGGAAAATGGAATGCACTTAAGGAACAGGTTGTGGAAGCAAATACTATTCATAATTTTAAAAACAGGTATGATAGGGAAATGGGACCGGAGTCATTGCTGTAAACAACCGATGCTCGAAAGGCGGGATCCAAGAGTCAATGCTCGATCCTGCAGACACAACTAGGTGAGTACAATTAGGTGAGTACACGCCTTCCACCCATCCCACCTAGGCCCTCCCCCCACCCTCCCATCAACACCACTACCCTCACACACGCCCCCTGATTCCCTAGTCTCCTCGCACAATCAATCACACACTCCCACACTCCCACACACACAAAACACAGACACACACACAGTCTTGGGTCAGCCTTGATAGGGAGCAGACATGTAGGGGCAGTGGTCCGTGTATACCGAGGGAACAATAGGGTCAAGGGAGCGGGTGTACTGTGCAGTGGGAATCGGGACAGTGTAAATCGAGCAGTGGCATTGTAATGGAACACATTGATCACATCTCGTGGTGATCTTAGTGAATTTAAAGAAGATAGCTAGTAAAGATCGATTCCTTGAGACAGCATCAGTCACACCAGCCGAACCCACGTGGAGACCTGAAGACCATCACAGGATTACCGACGACCCGTCGTGTATTCACTTAGAGTTCTTGCGGGGGGCTGGCTGGTGTCTGTCTTAAGTCTCCAATAGTGTGCAAGGTTTATATAATATCATATCATAGACAGTAATGCATTCCATTCAATAATACAATCGTAAGTGGAAGTCAGGAAACAAGGAGAGCAACTGTGAGCTCACTGGGAACCCAGATAAGCCGCTAATCCTCCCGCTGTAATCTGAAGACAACACCTCACCCAACCACCCATCAGCAACCACACGCACGCACGTACACAAACACCCACACACTCCCGCGCACACATTCCCGTGCACACACACGCACGCACACGTACATGCACGCACACACACACACACACACACACACACACTCGCACATACATATCTAATATCTTAGAGTGGCTCATTCCGGGTAGAGGTTGACATTCAATTGGCCCTCGTGACACACACACGCACACACACACACAAGTACACGCACACGCACACACCTGTGTGTGGTGTGTCGAATCACGTCCAGGTCCTATCCTGTTTCTGATATACGTAAACGATCTCCTGGAGGGTATAGACTCATTCCTCTCAATGTTTGCTGACGATGCCAAAATTATGAGAAGGATTTAGACAGAGGAGGATTGCTTGAGGCTTCACGAAGACCTAGACAAACTAAAGGAATGGTCGAACAAATGGTTGTTAGAGTTTAACCCAAGCAAATGTAATGTAATGAAGATAGGTGTAGGGAGCAGGAGGCCAATTACAAGGTATCATTTGGAAGATGAAATTCTTCAAGAGTCAGAGAGAGAGAAACACCTGGGGGTTGATATCACGCCAGACCTGTCCCCTGAAGCACTTATCAAGAGGATAACATCAGCAGCATTAGCCAGATTGGCAAACATAAGAACGGCATTTAGACACTTATGCAAGGAATCATTCAGAACTTTGTATACCACCTATGTCAGACCAATCATGGAGTATGCAGCTCCAGCATGGAGTCCATATCTAGTCAAACATACGACCAAACTGGAAAAAGTTCAAAGGTTTGCCACCAGACTAGTACCCGGGCTGAGAGGTATGAGCTCCGAGGAGAGACTCCCGGAATTAAACCTCACGTCGCTAGAAGACAGAAGAGTTAGGGGGGATATGATCAACATATACAAGATTCTCAGAGGAATTGACAGGGTAGATAAAGACAGGCTGTTTAACACAAGGGGCACACGCACTAGGGGACACAAATGGAAACTAAGTGCCCAAATGAGCCACAGAGATATTAGAAAGAAATTTTAGTGTCAGAGTGGTTGGCAAAAGGAATGCATTAGGCAGTGATGTAGTGGAGGCTGACTCCATACACAGTTTCAAGTGTAGATATGATAGGGCCCAGTCGGCTCAGGAAACTGTACACCAGTTGATTGACAGTTGAGAGACGGGACCAAAGAGCCAAAGCTGAACCCCTGCAAGCACAAATAGGTGAGTACAAATAGGTGGCTACACACACACACACACACACACACACACACACACACACACACACCACACCACACACACACACACACACACACCCCTCTTACACTCACCCCCAAACCCCACCCAACCCTCACCCCTCCTATGCACCTTCAGCCCACATTTAACCCCCTCACCTTGTGACCCCCTAACACCTTCCCCCATCTCCCTCTTCCCCTCTTCTACCCCAAACCCCCACCTACCCCCGATTCCCCCCTAACTAATACACCCTCTCTTCCACTCCCAGCACCCATGCTCCATTCTCCTCTCAGCCCTCTGCCCTCAATATCCCTCTCCCCCCACTCTTAACCTCTATCTGACTCTCAGTCTCACTCTATTTCTCACCCCCCCATGCTATTCAGACCCCTAACATTCAGACCAATTATGCCCTTCCTACCCCCCTAGATGCCCAGACCCCATTCGCCTACCAGGCACTCCAGGCACCCCCCTAGCACCCCCCCCCCCATTCACCCCACAGCCCCCACTCGCCCCCCAGACACTCCACAGTCCCCCCAGACCCCTGGTGAAAGGGGGAACTCTGACACCCGAGTTTCCAAGAAGAGTCTCAAGGTTTGGTACACCAATGCTGATGGGGTAGCCAATAAAGCAGAAGAGATAAAAGAAAGAGTTAGTGAGGCAGACCCAGACATAGTGGCAATAGTGGAAACTAAAATAAATGACATGATCTCGGATGCAATCTTTCCGGAGAGGTAACAGGTGATGAGAAAAGAAAGGCCACAGAGACAGGGAGGAGAAGTGGTACTCGTAATAAAGTGGAAATGGAAGTTTGATGAGCTGGAAAATCCGGGTACCAATGAAAGCACGAGCTCCATACATGGAACTCTGACAGTGGATGGGAAGAAGATTGTAATCTTGATACTCTACAATCCCCCACCAAACAGTAGAAGGCCCAGGCAGGAGTACGAGGACAGCAACAAGGCATGTATAGATGAACTGCAGAGGGCAGCGACAATAGCGCATAGAATGAAGGCGAAGCTACTGGTCATGGGGACCTAAATCACGGAGAGATAGATTGGGAAACGAGGAATCCCCATGGCGGGGAGGTGACCTGGGGAGCGAAGCTGGTAGACGTTATTGACAGGAATTTCCTAACACAGCATGTGAAGGAAGATACTAGGGAAAGAGGAGGGGATACGCCCAGCTTATTAGATCTCATTTTCACCCAGAATGTAGAAGACATCGAGCAGTTGGAACATGAAATACCACTAGGAGCCAGTGACCATTGTGTTCTAGTCTTTGACTACATGATGGAGCTTAAAATTGTGACCAACGGTTAAGAGGTACGGGAAAGGAGACTTGATTACAGAAAAGGGGACTACAGAAGGATAAGGGACTACCTGGGAGAAGTGCAGTGGGAGGAAGAACTTAGAGGAAAAACAGTGCAAGGTATGATGTACCAAGTCATATTGAAATGCAAGGAGGCTGAAGAGAGATTTATTCCAACAATAAAGGAAAAAAGCAGGAGGGAATATAATAACCCATGGTTTAATAGACAATGTCAGGAAGCAAAGGTGAGAAGCAGGAGGGAGTGGAGGAAGTACAGAAGACAAAGGACAGACGACAACAGGATTAGATGTAACAGAGCTAGGAATGATTACATTAACATAAGACGAGTGTCGGAAAGAAATTATGAGAATGATATTGCAGTCAAAGCGAAAAAGCCACCTAAATTACTACATAGCCATATAAGAAGGAAGATGTCGGTAAATGACCAAGTGACAAGACTGAGGAAAACAGAAGGGGCATATACAGAAAGCGACAAGGAAATCTGCGAGGTACTGAATGCAAATTTCCATGGAGTGTTCACAACCGAGTCTGAGCAGCTCCCATTGTTAGAAGCGATTACCCTAGATGAAAGCCTAACAGATATAGAGGTGACAGCAGAGGAGGTAATGAAGCAGTTGACAACACTGGATGCAAATAAAGCTGTTGGACCAGACAAAGTATCACCGTGGATACTTAAAGAGGCAGCGCAGGCTCTCAGCGTGCCTCTGGCAATGATCTTTAATGAGTCACTTATGTCGGGAGAAATGCCTAGTTGCTGGAAGGAGGCAAATGTCGTACCGATTTTCAAGAAAGGTGATAGGGAGGAGGCACTTAACTACAGACCCGTATCATTGACAAGCATCCCTGCAAAATACTTGAAAGAATAATTAGGCTAAGACTTGTTGAGCACCTGGAGAGCATTGGGTTTGTAAACAAGCACCAACATGGGTTCTGGACAGGGAAATCATGCCTAACAAACCTTTTAGAATTCTATGATAAAGTAACAAGGATAAGGCAGGACAGAGAAGGCTGGGCAGACTGCATATTTCTTGACTGCCAAAAGGCCTTTGATACAGTACCGCACATGAGACTGCTATACAAACTTGAGAGGCAGGCAGGAGTAAGCGGAAAGGCCCTAGAATGGGTGAAGAACTACCTAACAGGAAGGAGCCAGAGGGTAATGGTAAGGGGCGAGAAGTCGGACTGGCGAACAGTAACAAGTGGAGTACCTCAGGATCGGTGCTGGACCAATCCTCTCTCTAATTTACGTAAATGACTGTTTACAGGAGTGGAATCAACATGTCA
>WNGS01113158.1:22862564-22883401 GCA_020271785.1 Procambarus virginalis | reverse complement strand
ATTAAGGGCAACAATAAGAAAACATGGAGCACTATCTCCCAAATATTAGGATCAAAAAAAGATTTTGAATAAAAAAACTATTATCCTATTCAATGACGATGGTGTGCTTTCGGACTCAGACACTGCTATTGAATTCAATAGTTTATTTTCTTCCATTGGGACATCCCTTGCTCATGATATTCCATCCTTACTCACTAATATTAAAGACTACCTCACAAGTAACTATTCAGAGTCTCTGTACCTAGCTCCCGCTAATTCCTCTGATGTTAATGTCGTAATATGTTCCCTTAAAACTAAGTCAAGTGCCCTTGATGAGATACCATCTCTAATTTACAAAAAAGCCTCCAGTTTTCTAGCTACTGCCATTGCATTGCTCTTCAACAAATCACTTGAATTTGAAACCTCTCCGAATATTCTAAAAAAAAAGCGAGAGTAACCCCAGTCCACAAATGCGGTGATCTCACTGATGTCAACAATTACAAACTTTTCTCAATTCTGCCAACCTTGTAAAAATATTTGAAAAGCTAAATTACAAGCAGTTTTTTTCATATCTAGCCTAACTCCACATACTTAGTTCTTGCCAATATTGTTTCAGACCCAATAAAGCACTAACGATGCACTCTCCAGGTAAGTATGATCAACTAGATACATGCAGCTCTTGATAAAAATGAGTTCCCTATTGGGTTATTTGTGGACCTACGTAAGGTTTTTGACACTGTCAACAACCAAAACCTTCTTCTTAAATTACATCATTATGGAGTCAGAGGTTCTGACTCCAATACCTTCATAAGAGCCCTGCAATACCTTCAGTCCTACCTAACTGACAGGCTCCAGTATGTTTCTGTGAATAATTCCATTTGTCCTACACTACCCAATCAACATTGGTGTTCCACAGTGCAGCATACATGGCCAGAGGCACAGCTGCAACGAGAGGGGCGCGAAATAGACGCTAGGACGACTGCAGGAGGTTGAAGCGAACAAGGAGATTGAGCTGAAGCGAGCTGAGCTAGGACTAGTTCCACCTGCCCCACCAAACCAGAAACCGCCGAGTGAAGAGAGGGATTTGCCCGTCTTCGTGCCTAATGAGGCTGAGGGTTCTTCGAGCATTTCGAAAGGGTCGCTACGTTGAAGAAGTGGCCGAGGGCAGAGTGGGCAGAGATAGTTCAGGGAAGGCTCACTGGTGAAGCTCGTGAAGCTTACAATATGCTCGACCTCCAGGAATGTACCAACTATGATGCAGTAAAATGGGCCGTGCTCCATTCGTTCAAGCTGACACCGGAGTGCTACAGAAAAAGGTTTAGAGAATGTACCCGATCGCCAGGAAAATCATATGCGGAGACGGCGAGGGACATGGAAAGGAAATTCTTGAAATGGCTGGAGTCGGAAGGAGCAAGGTCGGCCGAAGACATCAAGGGGCTGATGGTCATGGAAAGGTTCATGTCCGTGCTCTCTCCCGAGATTAGGGTGAGAGTGAAGGAGGCGGACATCAAGGACCTGAGAGCCGCGGCCGATCGAGCAGACATTCTAGAAGAAGCCTTATGTCCACGTCGAGAGGGACAACACCGATCGCCCGCATTCTCCAGTTATGGGAGGAATAATAGAAGGTCGGACGGATGGAGGACGGGAGCGAGTTCTCCCAAGTCCTACCCCTCAAGTGGAGACAGTACAGGACAGAAGAGCGCTGTGGAACCGTCAAAGAAGTCACCGACGGAGAGCTCAAGAGATCTTGTTATCGTTACGGCCGGAGAAGCTGAGCATGAGTCTTTGGAAGGCGCAAGAGAAGTCCGCGGAAGAAGAAGGATCCGCTGCTACAACTGCGGGTTAATGGGACACATCGTGCGCGAATGTAGACCTCCTAAGCAGCGGGGTTACGTTGCTTTTGTACGGGTGGAGGAACAGTTAGCCGAAGGAGTGCGGGATGGACCCGTACTTAGGAAGGAAAAGGCTAACCCATTCGTGCGTGAGGGAACTGTAAGGATGGGAGACGCAGACCCCATCCCGGTGATGATGCTAAGAGACACTGGGGCGGAATTTACCCTGGTGAGCAGAACCCTGTTCCCTGAGTGTCACGAGAATACCTGTGTAGGAGAGGCAAGTGTGACCACTGTTGGAGGTCCAGTGCAGATGCCCTTACACCGGGTAACCCTGAGTTCGGATTATGGATGCCAAACCCTAGTAGTGGGGGTCTGTGCGACGATGCCGAAGATGGAGGCACAGGTCATCTTGGGAAATGATGCATGTGGAGGACGTGTCCTCCCGAACCTCGTGAAGGCCGAGGAGTGCTCGGAGCACTTCGAGAAGAAAGGCGGAGTGTTCGACGCCTGAGGGGACGAGAAAGGAATCGCCAGGGAGGCGTTCCCTGTCTGTGCTGTAATTCTGAGGCAGTGCGACGGACGAGGAGGGTGTGGATCTGATAAGGCCGACGAGGAGACGTCCGACGGCCTGGGAATTGATCACCTCGTCATGGAACCCGGAGAGCGAGTGGAGGGCGAAGGCAGTCCAGAAGGTGAGGTACAGGTGACCCCCACCAGTGCTCTCGGGGTGGACCGCACTCGTCTCGAAGAGCTGCAGCAGGCAGAATCCCCCAAGTTGATTTGTTAGGCCAAAGGAGGACGTGTTGGTCCCGAGAAGACTACTCACTTTTACAGGCGAAAAGGCATGTTAGTAAGACAGTGTAAACCTGTAAGGATGGAGATCGGAAAAGCCTCTCCAGGTACGAGAGACCAAGTAGCATTGCCAGCCAAGTGCAGAGCGGCGGTGTTGAGTCTGTCGCACGCTGTTGACTGCGGGTTGCCTAAGGGTGACCACGATGCGACGTTCGACGTCGAGAGAAGTGGCCGGGCAGCTACAGCAACTTTTCTCTTGGGTGAGAGGGCCCAGAGAAACTCAGACTGACAGTGGAAATACATTCCGGTCTGAGTGTTTCAGACGAACAGTGATGAATTGGGGAGTGATGCAGATTCGGTCGTCGCCCTACCGATCGCAGTCGAAGGGGGCGATCGGAAGAGTCCACTCCACCTCGGAGACAGCTCTGAGAATGTTCTGCACAGGGCAGAAAGACGAGTGGGAAGAGACGGTGGACCCCGTTTTGTTGGTCGTTCGTCAAGTAGTGGCAGAACCGTTAAACTTCTCACAGTTCCAGCTGGTGAACGGACACGAGGTGTGGAGCCCTCGGTCTGTAATAGATACGCAGTGGACGCCAAGGATGATCTTGAAGACGGTCAACAGACACATGAGGAGTGTCACACATTGGCGGCTGCAGCACTAGCTGGAAGTAAACCTTTTCAGTGGCAAGGACCAAGTAGTCGCAGATGCTTAGTCCCGCTTACACTGACCAGACATGACTCTTATTTTAAGGGGAGGGGTATGTGACGGTGTTCCCCCCCCCCCTTCTAATTCTCCCACGCCTGCTGTAAGAGTCATGTCCACTATTCCCGAGCGTTCTCTACGTTGCGGGCATTAGTTGAAAATATGTGGGAGAGAATAGTATTCTCGCTGAGCCGAGAAATTTGTGAAAGTATAGTATTTTGGCCTGTGGGATAGGCCCTTTAGGAAGCCAATATGGCACTGGCTGCTCTGGTCTCCCGCCAAAACTGTGTGACGTCAGTGTCGCCGGATTGGTCACCGTCAGCGACGTGGCACTGGGAGCCAATGAAAACCTACTTTGGAAAATGTGACATCACATAGGCAAGGGGGTCCAGCCGTAGCGACAGGTTGGCGCCATCAGTCTTACACGACGCGTCCGAGAGGCAGGACGTGCGATCGGTCATCCTGTCTGAGTGACGGATTTACCGAGCTCCGGTGGATATAAGCATCTCCGGTTGTCAGCACGCACTCTGTGAGGTCTTCCTTCATCCCAGGTGTGGATCAGATAAGGAATCGACGGAATATTGAGCAACAAGTGCTCTGGGACAGGTGCATTGCAAGAAGTGGGCCGGGCATCGACGTGTGCAACGTCCTTGACGGTTCACCGGAATAGAAGACAGTTTAGTGGCTGGGCCATTCTACCGTGAGCGAACCTGGTTGACAGCCTTGTCAACCAGGTTGAACGTGTGATCGACGATCCTGTCAAGTTTGACAGTAACCCTACCTACGTGGAACCCTACGAGTCACCAGTTGGATGCAAGCACGTCGAGAGGTCTTCCTAAATACCTAGTGACATACCTAGACGACGAGGGAATTGACAGTGAGGTGAGCTTCAAGTGCTCTGAAGTCGGGTGCTGTGCGTGTGGAGCTTAAGCAGTATCGTCTGGGACGGCTGATAACTTCACAGTGATATCGTAGTGGTGAGAGGCAGTTCCTCTGGGAATTCAGTGACAAGGAACTAATTGGGAAATGTTCAACGACCGCCGAGATGTAGGCCAGGCTGCCGTAGTTGGGAGGAAAGTTGACGGCCAGGAGACCGACTCCAACCCTGCAACGTACTGGAGGAGGAGCACGGACCTGCAGTGTACTGAAGCGGCAAGACGCGATCATCCTAGGACGTTGGCTTGTGTTTCTGGAGGGTGTACGAGGCGAGAGCCTGGACCAGGAGCTACAACTCAACTCTCATCCTAGGATAGGTGAAGTAGGTGTTTACAGTTACCCTCCCATTTCCCCTTTAGTTAGCTATATATATTTGTCAGAATACTTTATATGTCGTGAGCAAGTCTCACCTGAATCTAAGTCACAGAGAGCACAGTGTGTGGTGAGGCTACCCAGAGTACTCACAGTATCCGTTTACATATATCTATATGTGGGTGTGTGTAAGCACCAAGATTCACTAAGGAATTTACTGAGACTATAATTCATTTCCTGTGATTAGTATTATATATATATTAGTAGCAAACCAGATATTGGTGTTAGGCTATGAGCCCGTGTATTGATTGATGATTTATATATATATATGCCTGTGTTTTGATTAATGATTTATCAATGTATATGCCTGTGTACTGAATAATCTCATATATGTGAAGTGATCGCCAGTGATATCTCTTTAAGAGGAAGTATAGATTTAAAGAACAGTACAGTGATCAAGTGAGCGCATTCACAGTAAATATTATTAGGAATAGTGTATCTTTTGGTACGGTGAAAAATCACTTTGAGTGCAGTGAGAGTAAGATATTGATCGTGAAACCAGTGAAGTGGTGTATCACAACCTAGTGGAATCATAAATATGTCATGTGAATGTTAGATACAGTGGTTTGCGAAAAGTTAAAGAAACTGGGAGCGCCAGAGAGAAAACAAGTACTATTCTTTCTCACGGGTGCTAGGGCCCGGGATCAGCTGACTTTGACAGGTGACGCGAGGGGTTGCCGTGTGTTACCATCCGGTGTGCTCCAGATTATTTGCTGCGGAGTGAGCAGCTGTTATACTTGTTCCATGATATGTTTATTGATGCATATATATATCTCGTTGTTTTTTAAGTAAAATACCAAAACTCGTTGGTGTTTGATATCGTCCCCTCCATATATCTTGTGACTGAGTAAAGGAAGTAAAAGAGTGACAGAAATAGTTACTAGCCTGAGACCAAACTAGTCGAAATTGCTCTTACCACAATTACACCACACCACTGCAGTGTTACTGGACATCTAAAAACACCAGTTGGCGACCTGGAAAGCTGTGTGATAGTTCTTTGCCGGGGCGGTCACACAGATTGAGGGAACAATCTGTGTCTCCACTCACTCTACGACCTTGAGGCCGGTTGGGAGATCGACTGGGGGTACTCTCCTGGGCGTGCAGTGGCGCTGAGAGGATCGAGGGAAGACCCGCAGAACGACGGTGAGTAAGGGTTATTGTCAGAGCAACCACCTAGAGAGGATATCTAGTCTACTGTTGCTTTAACCCGAACCATGAGCCCCGACAATATATATATATATATTATTAAATATGACCGAAAAAGTAAGATTAATAATTCTAACACGAATTTCCTCAATCATCCTTATGTTTCTTTTTACTGTTGGTGGTAAATGAAAAATCAATTCTCCAAAATTCATTTTTATTTCTAGTCTGACGCGACACTTGAGCACGTTTCGTAAAACTTATTACATTTTCAAAGACTTTAGTTTATCCACACACAACTTATGACTGAACAGCAATGGCTCTTATACCTGCATTTGGGTGAGGTGATGTAATACAATAGTGGGGTGAAAAGCAAACTTTCAACAAAACACAGAACATGGAACAATGGGTATAGATTTGTAACTGCAGAAGGCCTATTGGCCCATATTTCCTGATGCTTCTATAATGGAGCCGAGTCTTGAAGTGTGTAGAATATAGTTGTGTGTTAATTGGCTGTTGATTGCTGGTAATGACTTCTTGATGTGTAGTGCCTCACAGATGTCAAGCCGCCTGCTGTCGCTGTATCTATCAATGATTTCTGTGTTGTTTGCTAAGATTTCTCTGGTGATGGTTTGGTTGTGATAAGAGATTATATGTTCCTTAATGGAGCCCTGTTGCTTATGCATCGTTAATCGCCTGGAAAGAGATGTTGTTGTCTTGCCTATATAGTGAGCTTTTGAGGCTTACAGTCCCCAAGAGGGCATTTGAAGGCATAGACGACGTTGGTCTCTTTCAGAGCGTTCTGCTCCGTGTCTGTAGATTTTCTCATGAGTAGGCTGGCCGTTTTCTTGGTTTTATAGTAAATCGTCAGTTGTATCCTCTGATTTTTGTCTGTAGGGATAACATTTCTATTAACAATATCTTTCAGGACCCTTTCCTCCGTTTTATGAGCTGTGGAAAAGAAGTTCCTGTAAAATAGTCGAATAGGGGGTATAGGTGTTGTATTAGTTGTCTCTTCAGAGGTTGCATGGCGTTTCACTTTCCTTCTTATGATGTCTTCAATGAAACCATCGGAGAAGCCGTTGTTGACTAGGACCTGCCTTACCCTACAGAGTTCTTCGTCGACTTGCTTCCATTCTGAGCTGTGGCTGAGAGCACGGTCGACATAAGCGTTAACAACACTCCTCTTTTACCTATCTGACTGCCCAGACAGGTACAAGAGGAGTGTTGTTAACGCTTATGTCGACTGTGCTCTCAGCCACAGCTCAGAATGGAAACAAGTCGACGAAGAACTCTGCAGGGTAAGGCAGGTCCTAGTCAACAACGGCTTCTCCAATGGTTTCATTGAAGACATCATAAGAAGGAGAGTGAAACGCCATGCAACCTCTGAAGAGACAACTAATACAACACCTATACCCCCTATTAGATTATTTTACATGAACTTCTTTTCCACAGCTCATAAAACGGAGGAAAGGGTCCTGAAAGGTATTGTTAAGAGAAATGTTATCCCTACAGACAAAAATCAGAAGATACAACTGACGATTTACTATAAAACCAAGAAAACGGCCAGCCTACTCATGAGAAACTCTCCAGACACGGAGCAGAACGCTCTAAAAGAGACCAACGTCGTCCATGCCTTCAAATACCCTCTTGGGGACTGTAAGCCTCAGAAAACTCAGTATATAGGCAAGACAACAACATATCTTTCCAGGCGTTTAACGATGCATAAGCAACAGGGCTCAGGGGAACATATAATCTCTTCCTACAACCAAACCATCATCAGAGAAATCTTAGCAAACAACACAGAAATCATTGATAGATACAGCGATAGCAGGCGGCTTGACATCTGCGAGGCACTAAACATCAAGAAGTCAACACCAGCAATCAACAGCCAATTAACGCACAACAATATTCTACCCACTTGAAGACTCCGCTTCAATATAGAAGCATCAAGACATATGGGCCAATAGGCCTTCTGCAGTTACAAATCTATACCCATTGTTCCGTGTTCTGTGTTTTGTTGAAAGTTTGTTTTTCACCCCACTATTGTATTACATCACCTCACCCAAATGCAGGTATAAGAGCCAATGCTCTTCAGTCACAAGTTCAGTCATAAGTTGTGTGTGGATAAACTAAAGTCTTTGAAAATGTAATAAGTTTTACGAAACGCGCTCAAGTGTCGCATCAGACTAGAAATAAAAATGAATTTTGGAGAATTGATTTTTCATTTACCGTCAACAGTAAAAAGAAACATAAGGAAGATCAAGAAAATTTGTGTTAGAATTATTAATCCTACTTTTTCGGTCATATTTAATAATATATGTCTACAGGAAAGACTGCCACCAAAATATACTAATATATATATATATATATATATATATATATATATATATATATGCGAACAAGCTTGAATGGTCCCCAGGACTATATGCGAATGAAAACTCACTCCCCAGAAGTGACTCGAACCCATACTCCCAGGAGCAACGGAACTGGTATGTACAGGGAAGCCTTAAACCACTTGACCATCACGACTGGACATAAGGAAGTGGTAGCTTGAGCTATTTGAACCACTTCCCCTCCGGCACCTGGATGGTTATCTTGGGCATAGCATTTTATCAAATCACCTCATTTTTTGGGGCAACACGTGAGGAACACAAATGTGAACAAGCCTGAATTGTCCCCAGGACTATATGCGAATGAAAACTCACACCCCAGAAGTGACTCGAACCCATACTCCCAGGAGCAACGCAACTGGTATTTACAGAGAAGCCTTAAACCACTTGACCATCACGACCGGACATAAGGAAGTGATAGCCTGAGCTATTTGAACCACTTCCCCGCCGGCACCTGGATGTTTATCTTGGGCATAGCATTTTATCAAATCACCTCATTTTTTTGGGCAACACATGAGGAACACAAATGCGAACAAGCCTGAATGGTCCCCAGGACTATATGCGAATGAAAACTCACACCCCAAAAGTGACTCGAACCCATACTCCCAGGAGCAACGCAACTGGTATGTACAGGGAAGCCTTAAACCACTTGACCATCACGACCGGACATAAGGAAGTGATAGCCTGAGCTATTTGAACCACTTCCCCGCCGGCACCTGGATGGTTATCTTGGGCATAGCATTTTATCAAATCACCTCATTTTGGGGGCAACACGTGAGGAACACAAATGCGAACAAGCCTGAATGGTCCCCAGGACTATATGCGAATGAAAACTCATTCTCCTGGGAGTATGGGTTCGAGTCACTTCTGGGTGTGAGTTTTCATTCGCATATAGTCCTGGGGACCATTCAGGCTTGTTCGCATTTGTGTTCCT
Source organism: Procambarus virginalis (assembly GCA_020271785.1). Lineage (NCBI taxonomy): Eukaryota > Metazoa > Arthropoda > Malacostraca > Decapoda > Cambaridae > Procambarus > Procambarus virginalis. The sequence continues at coordinate 22,874,314 of WNGS01113158.1, read as the reverse complement.
CACGTGTTGCCCAAAAAAATGAGGTGATTTGATAAAATTACATGATTGTTATTACACATAATATCGTCATGACGATGATCGCTTCCTTTCGGGAAAATCCTCAGGAGCTCATGCAGCTACTTCTTGGTTCACTATTTTTGACATTAGACGTGTAGTGGGTAACAATTTCCAAACATAGTACCAACACGCTGAGGCAGATACCTATAGAAAACACCACGAACATTCCCTGCAAAGTAAAGTATTGTTGTTAATCAAAAAGATAAGTAATTAAAGTAAGAAAACTATATTAATATATTTCCTCTTCAATTCAACTAATTAAATATAATCGATAGGAAATTGGCTCACAATAATCAGTTTACAAAAGCAAAGGAGATTTAATTACCCAAAGATTCTTAATGGAGAGAGATGATTGTACAGTGATCTTAGATGGTGCATGATAACACACAGTGGAGTTTGGCTCATCTTCCTTCATCCAGTGGAAAAGAGGCCAGCCTCCGCTACCGTCATTATCCTGCATGCCGGAGAAACTCAAGTTATAATTGTGTCACAGTAAAATCTCTAGGAAGAGGTTCGGCCTGGTCCATTATCACCTATTTTATCATATCACATCTACATATTCAAGAACTGCAGCCACAAGAGCAAAACAACTACTTTCCAGACGTTTAGACAGTACCACCAGTCTCCTTTCTACACCATGGCCCATCACCCCACCTCACCTGGTCGCCGGGAGTTCACGCCACCGGCCGAAACAAGCAGTTAACGAGCCGGTTCATAGGTATAAACGTAACCAGCGCCACCTGGACTGCAGCTGTTCCATATATATAGGGCTACCTAGCCCACCACGATTCAGATTACTCCAGAGTGCTCTACTGAGTAGACCTGTTGACATATCTCGGTATGGTAGCAGGTTTATGCAGTCTGGCTCATAGTATTCTAGCACCATATTTTATTTGTTTTGTAATTTGTTTGACGTCAGTTTTCTATTAAAGTAAAGTACTTTAAATTTTTGTTCTGTATGTCTCATCCTACAGTTGTCACAGTGAAGTTCAACTTGCAGTCTTACCTTTTTTTCCTTTTTTTCATATGACTGGCATTCCATCTACCCTGGAGAGACTGCGATACCATCCATTTTTACTGTCAAAATTGAAAAACACCCACACCACACACACAAAAAAAAAAATTACTACACAGTCACATCAGGAGGAAGACAACAGAGAAGGAACAGGTGATGAAACTTAGGACGGGTGAGGACAGGTACACAGAGAATGAAACAAAGGTGTGTGAATAACTCAACAAAAGGATCCAGGAGGTCTTTACAATAGAACAAGGAAAGGTCACGGCACTAGGAGAGGTGGCAGCATACCAGGCGACCTTGGAAGGGTTCGATATTACAAGAGATGAGGTCAAAAAGCACCTATTGGAGCTGGACGTGAGAAATGCTGCTGAGCCGGATGGAATCTCACCATTGGTATTGAGAGAGTGTGCAGGAGCATTTTGTTTGCCACTCGCCGTAGTGTATAGTAGGTCACTAGAAACGGGAGACCTACCAGAAATATGGAAGACGGTTAATGTAGTCCCAATATACAAAAAGGGTGACAGACAAGAGGCACTGAACTACAGGTCAGTTTCCTTAACTTGTATACCATGCAAGGTAATGGAGAAGACCGTGAGAAAAAACCTAGTAACACATCTGGAGAGAAGGGACTTCGTGACAGCCCATCAAAATGGGTTCAGGGCGGGTAAATCTTGCCTTACAGGCTTAATAGAATTCTACAATCAGGTGACAAAGACTAAGCAAGATAGAAAAAGGGTGGGCGGACCGCATTTTTTTGGATTGTCAGAATGCCTTTGACACAGTACCCCATAAAAGGCTTATGCATAAGTTGGAGAAATAGGCAGGAGAAACTGGTAGGGCGGTCCAGTGGCTAAGGGAGTACCTAAACAATAGGAAGCAGAGAGTTACAGTGAGGGGTGAGACCTAAGATTGGCGTGAAGTCACCAGTTGAGTCGCACGGGGCTCTGTACTCGGACCTATCCTGATTTTGATATACGTAAATGATCTCCCAAAGGGTATGGACTCCTTCCTCTCAATGTTTGCTGACGACGCTAAAATTATGAGAAGGATTAAGACAGAGGAGGACAGCTTGAGGCTTCAAGAAGACCTGGACAAGCTGCAGGAATGGTCGAACAAATGGCTGTTAGAGTTTAACCCAAGCAAATGTAATGCAATGAAGATAGGAGTAGGGAGCAGGAGACCAGATACAGTGTATCATTTGAGAGGTGAAATACTTCAAGAGTCAGAGAGAGATAAAGACTTGGGTGTTGATATCACACCAGACCTAAGGAATCTTTCAGAACATTATATACCACATATGTCAGACCAATCCTGGAGTATGCAGTTCCAGCTTGGAGTCCATATTTAGTCAGGCATAAGACTAAACTGTAAAAGCTTCTAAGGTTTGCCCCCAGACTAGTAGTCGAGCTGAGAGGTATGTGCTACGAGGAGAGACTACGGGAATTAAACCTCACTTCGTTGGAAGACAGAAGAGTTGAGGGGGCATGATCACTACATTCAAGATTCTCAAGGGAATCGATAGGGTAGATAAAGACATGTTATTTAACACAAGGGGCACACGCACTATGGGACACAGGTGGAAACTGAGTGCCCAATAGAGCCACAGAGATATTAGAAAGAGCTTTTTTAGTGTCAGAGTGGTTGACAAATGGAATGCATTAGGAAGTAATGTAGTGGAGGTTGACTCCATACACATTTTCAAGTGTAGATATGATAGAGCCCAATAGGCTCAGGAACATGTAAACCAGTTTATTGACGGTTGAGAGGCGGGACCAAAAAGCCAGAACTCAACCCCCGCAGGCACTGTTAGGTGAGTACAATCAGGTGAGTACACACACACACACAGATGACCCAGGCAAGAGTATGACACAAACAACATGGCAGTAAATAACAAAATTGAGAGGGCAGCTTCTGCTGCCTGTAGAAATTGATCCCATCTGCTCATCATGGGGGGACTTCAATCATGGAAGGATAGACTGGGAGAACAAGGAACTGCACGGAAAGAGGATACATAGAGAGTCAAACTAGCAAACTAGTGGAGATGGCGACAAGAAACTTTCTAAGCCAACATGTCAGGGAACCTACTAGGATGAGGGGAATTGATGAACCAGTGAGACTCGACGTAGTTTTCACTCTCAATGACTCCGACATAAGGGAAATTGACTTTCCCTTATCCCTTAAATTGACTTTAACACATCTTTGCCGTTTGAGAATCTGGTCGAAGAAGGGCTAAAGTACTTGAGAATGGAACTGAAAGCCAAAGGCTAGCATTCCGTAAGGGAAATGACGAGGAGGAGAAAATTCCTAATGGATATAACATGGAAATCAGAGCTAAAGGAAAAGACGGCCAAAGACATAATGAAATACATTATGCAGAAGTGCAAGGAGGCAGCAGAAAACTTTATCCCGGCCCAAAAGGTAAAAAATTAAATGCAGATGAGAAACCCATGGTTTAATCAATGATATAAGCCAGCTAAGCAACAAAGTAAAAGAGCATGGAGAAACTATAGAATTAACAGGACACTTGAGAGCAGAGAAGGTTACCAGGGTGCCAGGAATGAATACATCAGGGTGAGAAGAGAGGCAGAAGGGCAATATGAAAACGACATAGCAAGCAAGGCTAAGACCCAACCCAAATTGCTGCATAGTTACATCAGGAGAAAGACAACAGTGAAGGAACAGGTAATGAAACTGAGGATAGGGGCAGACAGATTCACTACAAACGACAAAGAAGTGTGCGAGGAACTCAATATGAAATTCAAGAACGTTACATACCGGATACACATTAGAGCAAGGAGAAGCTCCAGAGAAAAGAGAAGGAATAATTAACCAGGCACCACTAGAGGAATTTCAGATTACCAGTGGAGATGTAAGGAAGCTTTTGCTAGAGTTGGATGTGACAAAGGCTCCAGACCCTGATGGAATATCACCATGGATACTAAAGGAAGGAGCATAAGTACTGTGCGCCACTCTCCATGGTGTATAACAAATCACTGGTAACAGGTGAACTGCCAGGAATTTGGAAGGCGGCAAACATAGTCCCGATATACAAGAAGGGGGATAGACAGCAGGCACTGTACTACAGGCCAGTGCCCCTAACTTGCATACCATGTAAGCAAATGGAGAAAATTGTGCGAAAAATGCTAGTCGAACACCTGGAGTGAAGCAACTTTATGTCACAACACCAACATGGATTCATGGAGGGCAAGTCACACCTCACAGGATAAATTGAATTCTACATTCAGGCAACAAGAATCAGACAAGAAAGAGAGGGGTGTGCCCCCAGTGGGACCCCACTGGACGTCACCAGTGGGGTCCCGCAGGGTTCAGTCCTTGGACCCATACTGTTTCTAATATATGTAAATGATCTTCCAGATGGTATAGAATCATTCCTCTCAGTGTTTGCTGATGATGCAAAAATAATGAGGAGGATTAAGACGGAGGAAGACAGTATGAGATTACAAGATGACCTAGACAGACTGCATTAATGGTCCAACAAATGGCTACTAAAGTTCAACCCGAGTAAATGTATGGTAATGAAACTAGGCAGTGGAAACAGGAGGCCAGACACAGGATATAGAATAGGAGATGAAGTCCTTCATGAAACAAGAATCCAGGACAAGAATCCAGGAATTGATATCACTCTAACCCTGTCTCCAGAAGCTCATATCAAAAGAAAAACATCTGAGGCATATGCGAGGCTCGCAAACATCAGAACTGCTTTCAGGAACCTGTGTAAGGAATCATTCAGAACCTTGTATACAACATATGTAAGACTAATCCTGGTGTATGCGGTCCCAACATATGGAGCCCATTCATGGTCAAGCACAAGGCGAAGCTTGAAATAGTTTAGAGATATGCCACTAGGCTAGTCCCATAACTAAGTGGCATGACTTTACGAAGAAAGGCGGCGAGAAATGCACCTCACGACACTAGAAGACAGAAGAGTAAGGGGAGACATGATCACTACCTACAAAATTCTCAGGGGAATTGACAGGGTAGATAAAGATAAACTGTTTAACATGGGTGATACGCAAACAAGGGGACACAGGTGGAAACTGAGCACTCAAATGAGCCACAGGGCCGTTAAAAAAGAACTTTTCAGTGTCAGGGTAGTTAACAGATGAAATGCATTAGGCAGTGATGTGGTGGAGGCTGACTCCATACACAGTTTCAAACGAAGATATGATAGAGCCCAGTAGGCTCAGGAATCTGTATATCAGTTGAATGACAGTTGAGAGGCAGGACTAAAGAGACAAAGCTCAACCCCCTGCAAGCACAATTAGGAGAGTACAGACACACACACACACACACACATTCCTATTATGTTCCTACAGCATAATAGGAACAGGGGCAAACATGGCAGCTAGAAGTAACAGGCGAGCAGGGAAAAGTCAAGGTGATCAAATGAAGGAAATTTTTGCCCAGTTTTTGGAGGATATCAGGAGTGAGATGCAGGAAATGAAGACTGAAATAAGCAACCTGAAAAGTGAGCTGTCAGCAGCAAATGAGGAGATTAAAACCCTCAAAGAGAGCAATACGGAAGCTGAGACTCAGATAATCATCCAAGATGAAGGTGAAAATAGTATATTGAAAGAGAATGCCATTATGAAAGCAACATTTGCAGAAATGCTAAAAAAAATAACTCAGAAGTATTGTGCATAATGATGGAGGTAGCCATGAAAGCAGCCACATCACAGGAAGCAGCACACTCCACTAGTCAGCTGCTGGAAAGAAAAAGATCAGTGGTAGCTGTTGGTATTAAAGATCAGGAAGGCTCCAATAGGACAGAATGGTAAGAATGATTAGGACAGAGCGGCAGTGAATGAAATACTGAAGGCACTAGAGATGAAAGGGGCTGAGCATAGCATTGAGAAGGTTTTCATAGCATAGCATTTTCAGGTTAGGCTGGTACAACAAGGACAGAGACAACATGTTCAGGATAGTGTTTGCAAACGAGAACACAAATGAGATGATTCAAACAAAGAATTGCCTCCTGCAATATGTGGGAGAATTACAAAAAGTATTCCTCCAGATGGACATGATGAGGGAGGAGAGAGACATGGTGGTAGAAGCATGGAAGAAGTGCAGGACAAGAGGAGAAAACCAGGATATCACAGCTCCCAGAACAACATCCCCAGTTTTGAGGGGGGAACCCACAACCAGCAACCCAGTAACACGAGAGGGAAGGGCAACTCCACCACCCTCCTCTGCATAGAAACCCCCCTCTACCCCAAACCCTCCCTGACCCCACACAAATGCTCAGCCAAATCTCCTTCTTCCCTCACTCCATTCCCACCCTGCTACCCCTTCCCTCCTCCCACTATGTCTCCCATCCTCCCTTTTCCTTCCTGCCCCCCCCCTTTAACCCATACTCTCCCTGTCCCCCATTAACTTGACTCCCCACGCCTCATCCCAGTATCCTCTGAGACCCTGTTATCCACCCGTATATATCCTTACACCCATGGAACAGCTTCCTCCACCAGTGGAACGCTCACCAAGAAGGCAATATGAGAAGGGACAGAAGAAAGTGAGCCTCAAGGCAATTTACACTGAATAGATGGAATTACAAATAAAGCAAATGAACTCGGAGGTTCATTTGCAGTTCTTTGTTCTAGAAGAAAACCCAGATCTAATAGCACTCACAGAAACAAAGGTAACGAAAGTCATAACAAATGCAGTGTTCCCACAAAATTATTATGTTGTGAGGAAAGAGAGAGAGAGTGAAGAGGAGGTGATGGTGTATCTTTGCTGGTAAGAAAAGGCAGGGGTTTTGAGGAGATGGTTATTCAGGGCTGTGAAGGATTCAGTGACTACATAACAGGTACCATAGCAACTGGAGGACAAAAAATTATAGTCGTAGTCATATATAACTCACCACCAAGTGACAGAAGACCCAGACAGGAATATGATAGAAAAAACATGGCCACCAATAACATAATAGAGAGAGTAGCTTCTGTCGCTAGCAGGAATGGATCTGGACTACTAATCAAGGGAGACTTCAACCACGGGAAGACAGATTGGGAGAACAGAGATCAACATGGAGGACCAGATACATGGAGAGCTAAGCTGCTGGACGTGGCCACAAAAAACGTTTTAAGCCAACACATCAAGGGACCATCAAGAATGAGAGGGGAAGATGAACCAGCCATGCTCGATCTGTTATTTACCCTAAATGAGTGGGATATGAGGGAAGTTAGGTTGGAAGCACCCTTGGGAATTAGTGATCACAGTGTATTGATCTTCGAGTACCTGGCAGAACTAGGATTTATCTCCTTTCGAAATGAACTAGGAAACAAATGGTTGGCAAAGGAAAGTTATGAGGAGATGAAAAGTTTCCTATGGAATGTACCATGGGACACAAGCCTCAGAGGAGATAGGTTTGTACAAGACATGGTGGACTATGTCATCCAAAAGTGTCAGGAGACAGTAAACAGGTTCATCTATGCACAAAAAGAAAAATCCATCGTTTAATAGGGCATGTATGGAAGCAAAGGAAATGAACAAAAGGGCGTGGAGGAACTTCCATAGTAACAGGACACCAGAAAGCAGAGAGAGATACCAGAGAACCGGGAATGAGTATGTTAGTGTGAGAAGAGAAGCAGAGAAAAATTATGAAAATGATATAGCAAGCAAAGCCAAGACCGAACCAAAGCTACTCCACAGTCACATCAGGAGGAAAACAACAGTGAAAGCATAGATAATGACACTTAGAACAGGCGAGGACAGGTATACAGAGAAGGACAAAGAGGTGTGTGAAGAACTCAACAAGGAGTCCAGGAGTCCTTGGAACGGTTCGTAATTACGAGCGATGAGGTCAAAAGACACCTGTGGGATCTGGACGTGAGAAAGGCTGTAGGTTCAGACTGTATTTCACCATGGGTATTGAAAGTGTGTGTGCAGAAGCACTCTACTTGCCACTCTCTATAGTGTATAGTAGATCACTGGAGACAAGAGACCTACCAGAAATATGGAAGACGGCTAATGTGGTCCTATTATACAAAGAAAGTGACAGACAAGAGGCACTGAACTACAGGCCTGTGCCCTTGACTTGAATACCATGCAAGGTGATGGAGAAGATTGCGAGAAAAAACCTAGTAAAACATCTGAAAAGATGGGACTTCGTGGCAAATCCCCCAACATGGGTTCAGGGAGGGTAAATCTTGCCTTACAGGCTTAATAGAGTTCTACAACCAGGTGACAAAGATTAAGCAAGAAAGAGAAGGGCGGGCGAACTGCGTTTTCTTGGACAGTCGGAAAGTCTTTGAGACAGTACCCCATACGAGTCTGGTGCATAAGGTGGAGAGACAGGCAAAAGTGACTGGTAAGTGGATAAGGGAGTACCTAAGCAATAGGAAGCAGGGAGATACAGTGAAGGGTGAGACCTCAGACTGGCGTGAAGTCACCAGTGGAGTCCCACAGGGCTCTGTACTCGATCCTATCCTGTTTCTGATATACATAAACGACCTCCCGGAAAGTGAAGACTCATTCCTCTCAATGTTTGCTGACGACGCCAAGATTATGAGAAAGATTAAGACTGAAGAGGACTGCTTGAGGTTTCAAGAAGACCTAGACAAACTGAAGGAATGGTCTAACAAGTGGTTGTTGGAGTTTAACCCAAGCAAATGTAATGTAATAAAGATAGGTGCAGGGAGCAGGAGACCAGATACAAGGTATCATTTGGGAGATGAAATTCTTCAAGACACTGAGAGAGAGAAACTCTTGGGTTTGATATCACGCCAGTCCTGTCCCCTGGAGCCCATATCAAGAGGATAACATCAGTGGCGTATGCCAGGCTGGACAACATAAGAACGGCGTTTATAAATTTGTGTAAGAAATCATTCAGAACTTTGTATACCACATATGTCAGGCCAATCTTGATATATGCAGCTCCAGCATGGAGTCCATATCTAGTCAAGCATAAGACTAAACTGGAGTAGGTTCAAAGGTTTGCCACCCGAGCTGAGAGGTGTGAGCTACGAGGACAGACTACAAGAGTTAAACCTCACGTCGCAGGAAGACATAAGAGTAACGGAGGACATGATCACCACATAGTAGTAGTAGTAGGCATCCTTCAATCACAGAAGATTATGTCAGATATCAGTAGGCATCCTTCAGTCAGAAGACTCACCACATACAAGATTCATACATACAAAGAAATTGATAGGGTAGATAAGGACTTGGTATTTAATTCAAGGGGCACACGCACTAGGGGACACAGGTGGAAATTGAGTGCCCAAATGAGCCACAGAGATATTAGAAAGAACTTTTTATGTCAGAGTGGTTGACAAATGGAATGCATTAGGTAGTGATGTAGTGGAGGCTGACTCCATACACAGTTTCAAGTGTAGATATGATAGAGCCCAGTAGGCTCAGGACCCTGTACACCAGTTGATTGATGGTTGAGAGGCGGGACCAAAGAGTCAGAGCTCAACCCCCGCAAGCATATATAGGTGAGTACAAATAGGTGAGTACACACACACACTCACACACATATACATATATTCATACATGTACTAGTTGTACATACAAGAAGGGGGATAGACAGGAAACACTGTACTTCAGGCCAGTGTCCCTAACTTGCATACCATGCAAGGTGATGGAAAAGAGTGTGCGAAAAAAGCTAGTCGACCATCTGGAGTGAAAGAACTTTGTAACACAACATCAACATGGGTTCAGAAATGACAAGTGCTGCCTCACAGGATTAATTCAATTCTACGACCGGGCAACAAAAATCAGGCATGAAAGAGAGGGATGGGCAGACTGCATACGTTTGGATTGCCAGAAAGCCTTTGATAAAGTACCACACAAGTGGCAAGTGAAAAAGCTGGAGATGCAGGCTGTAGTGAAAGGGAAGGTACTCCATTGGATAAGGGAGTACCTAAGCAACAGAAGACAAGTCAAGGTCAAGGGTGCCGAGTCTATCCTGTCTGTGGGTGCAGTCTATAGAATTCCTAACACTGATGTGTCCGAATTCAATTCAAACCTTCGTAATCTAATACTCGATAACAGACTGAACAAAAACCATCTAATTATCGCAGGGGACTATAATATTGACCTCTGCGAGCCTGAACACCCTACTGCTGTCAGCTTCCTCAACTGTATGAATTCCTGCTTCCTCATACCCTTAATCACTAGACCTACTAGAATCACTGATAGTACTGCCACGACTCTAGATCACATCTGGACCAACATAACCTCTCCGCTTACTTCAGGTATAATCACCGATAGCACTACAGACCATTACCCCACATTTCTCTGAACTAACATTAACAAACCACCTCTAGAGTCAAGGGAGATAACTTTTAGGCTGCACAATGAATCTGCTATAGACAATTTTATAACTGCTACTGATAATGTCAACTGGGAGTCCGAGTTAGGTAACATAGGGGACATCAACCTAGCAGTGCAATCTTTTCTTGAAAAAACTCTTAGCCTTTATAACATCCACTGTCCTATGCTTACAAAACAAGTCACAACCAAAAGGCCTAACAATCCCTGGCTTACAAAGGGAATACTTAAATCCATTAAAAAAAAACATGACCTTGAGAAGAAGTATAGGTTAGGAACCGTCTCCAAAGAATTCTCAAAGAATTACTCGTTATTGCTATCTAAGATAATTAGACGAGCCAAAACTAAATACTACGAAGATAAATTTACCCAAATAAAGAGCAACATTAAAAAAACTTGGAGCACAATTTCACAAACATTGGGATCAAAGAAGATTTTAAACAACAAATCAACACTCCTGTCCAATAACGTGGTCAGCTTTCAGCCTCTGATTCTGCTATTGAGTTCAATAGGTTCTTCTCTTCCATTGGGTCATCCCTTGCAAATGATATTCCATCTTCCAGTACTGATGTTAAGGACTATCCTACAGGTAACTATCCACAGTCTCTTTACCTAAAGCCTACTAATTCCACTGACGTTAATGAGATAATCCTTTCCCTTAAAACCAAGTCTAGTGCCCTTGAGGAGATACCAACATTAATTTACAAAAATGCCTCCAGATCCTTAGAACCTGCAATTGCATTGCTCTTCAACAAGTCACTTGAACTCCAAACCTTTCCAGATATCCTAAAAAAAAGCGAGAGTAACCCCTGTCCACAAATGTGGTGATCTCACAGATGTTAACCACTACAGACCTATATCAATCCTGCCTAACTTATCAAAAATTATGGCTTCAGACCCAAAAAAAGCACTAACGATGCACTTATTAGTATGATTAACTTAATTCATGCAGCTCTTGATAAAAATGAGTTCCCTGTTGGATTATTTGTGGACCTGCGTAAGGCTTTTGACACTGTCAACCACCAAAACCTTCTTCTCAAATTACATCATTATGGAGTCAGAGGACACTCCCTGCAATACCTCAAATCTTACCTTACTGACAGGCTCCAGTATGTTTCTGTGAATAATTCAATTTCTCCCACCCTACCCATCAACATTGGTGTTCCTCAGGGCAGCATACTTGGCCCTCTCCTCTTTCTCATCTTCATTAATGACCTTCCAAATGCCCGTCCCAACATCTCAACCAATTCTGTTTGTGACGACACAACCTTCATTTACTCAGTCCTGACCCCCTTACTCTAAATGTCACAGTAAATACCGAGCTAAATAAAGCCATCTTTGGATAACTGCAATCAAATCACCTTAACATGACAAAACTTTCTAT
>WNGS01113158.1:22822762-22838711 GCA_020271785.1 Procambarus virginalis | reverse complement strand
TTAAGGTCTTGGTCACTCCCAAGTGACCCATGGGATCCACTGAGTGTGCAAGACTCAGTACCACGCCGGCACCTCCACCTGATGCCTCACTCTCAGCATACTATCACACACTTCTTCCATTACCGGTCTCCACTGCCTTATTAGCACTCCCTTGTCCACGGAGAAGTGAGTAGGTGACTCGGGTCCGGCGAGACATCCTTCCGCCTCCCGTACCAACTCAAGAAACTCTTCCTTTTGCAGCTCACCTAGACGGGTGCGGTCAATACCTAGAGGACTGGTGAGAGTAACTTGGACACTCCTATCCGACCCTTCCTCACCTGTCGCTTGTCCTCTGGCCTCCTCTCGGAACAAATGATCGAGCCCCAGGTCACCCGGCATGTTCTCTTCGGCGTGACTGGATCTGCTCACATCATCTTCCATGAAGCTTGGTCCCGACGTCACCGCGCATACCGGAAATTCCACTCTCGCAATTTCCGTTTCGCCACTGCTGGCGTCCGTCCTGCTGCTCTGTCGATAGGGTTCTATACACTCCTCACATTTAATCAAATTCGGGAGAACACATCCCCCACAGGAGTCATTCCCTAGGATCACATGAGCTTCCATCCTGGGCAGTAGAGCAGACCCCGACCACGAGAGTCTGACAACCATAGTCCAAATTAAGAGTCACCTTATGAAGGGGCATCCTCACTTGTCCCCCCCAACGTCCTTATCAGGGCCTCCCCTGTACTGGAACTTCTGTAGTCCTCGGGGAAGAGGGATTCACTAACAAGGGTGAAGTCGGATCCAGTGTCTCTCAGCATCCTTGCTGGCACAGGATCAGCTCCTCTTATCTTCACCGTCCCCTCACACACAAAGGGGTGAATCCTCTTCTCCCTCATCACCGGCATATCACCTGAGTTATCGTTGGCTTCTTCGCTTCCTATCCTCGCGAAACCCACGTTCCCACCATGCCTAGGGCGACCGCACTCCCTTGCAAAGTGTCCTCGTCCCCCACAGTTGTAACACCGACCGCCTCTCCTGGGCGACCCTCTACTAGTCACCCTGGTAGCACCAACGGTAGAGGTTCCCTGGGTCTCCCCTTTGACTCCCCGTCGTCGGTTCCCGGGCAGCAGCACTGGCTCCCGAGCTAGATCCACTGCTCACAGCTTGGGGCTTCCTCCCCCGCGTCCCTTGAGCTCTTGAACCGGGTTACTTCATCGGGTACACTACTCTTGGGAGAGCCCCCACCCGTTCTCACCCCTCCTGAACTCCTAAATCTCCCTCCCGACCTGGGGTAAGGCGAGTGTCTGGGCGGCCCCTCCCTCCTGAGATGTAGTGCCTCCTCCAGCATGTCGGCTCGGTCCGCTGCAGCCTTCAGGTCCTTAATACCTGCTTCTCTCACCCTTACTCGCAACTCTGGATGGAGCACTGACATAAACTTCTCCATCACTATCAGCCGTTTGATCACATCCGCCAATTCCGCTTCCTCCGCCTTCAACCATTGTAGGAATTTCCGGTAAAATTTTGCAATATACAATAAAGTATATTGAAAACTAGGCTATAATCCTTCCTCCTAGGATACCTGGTTGATACCTGGTTGATGGGGTTCTGGGAGTTCTTCTACTCCCCAAGCCCGGCCCGAGGCCAGGCTTGACTTGTGAGAGTTTGGTCCACTAGGCTGTTGCTTGGAGCGGCCCGCAGGCCCACATACCCACCACAGCCCGGCTGGTCCGGAACTCCTTGTAGGAATAAATCTAGTTTCCTCTTGAAGATGTCCACGGTTGTTCCGGCAATATTTCTTATGCTTGCTGGGAGGACGTTGAACAACCGCGGACCTCTGATGTTTATACAGTGTTCTCTGATTGTGCCTATGGCACCCCTGCTCTTCACTGGTTCTATTCTGCATTTTCTTCCATATCGTTCACTCCAGTACGTTGTTATTTTAGGAGGTTAGCACTTAAAATTAAATAAAGTATATATAATCATACACACAAATGATATGAGTGGAACCAGCGTCACTGGTAGTACCATCAGGTTATCTCATCAAAAGCATCTTTGGTTGGTGTAGACACTAATTAACCACTCAAAGATGCAATGATTATAGGTAAACAATTATAAAATAGATAAATTATAGATACAAAACTCAACTCGAGCTGGTATAAATCACACCCAAAATAGAGTCTGCACCATCAATTAATGGTGCTAGGTTGTTCAATGTAGTACAACTAGACTATGGTAATAAATGGGACTAGGATGAGCAATAATTAGTTCAACAATAGTCAATGTTAATATGGGACTTGTAAAGTATATATTTAACTGATTCTCAATTCAAGAGAAATTATATACACAATTGGTGTTATTAGCCTCTTATTACTTCTAGTATTATTTTGAAGTATTAATTCTGTTATTAGTCACCTTTCACGAAATTAAGCAACACAAATTTAATGTATATAAACTTGCGAAGGCGTAGCTGTGATTTGGCTGGTCACTCCGCGGATATAACCCTCCACGAATTTGGTGGTTATATTCTGCGAACCGCAGAGAGGCTCTGAGCTTCCTACCTTGTAACAATAGGTATTTGTTTGGTCAGCACAGTAACTGGACCAGGCAATGTTATATAGCCATTGTGCGAATTCGCCTTGGCTATAGACACATCTGGCAGGTTAGTGAGGCTGAGCCACTAACAGAATATTCAGATTGTAAACTCTGTGATAAACCTTTAATACCTTCACTAGAACACTATATTGTTGAATGTCAAACCATAAAAGATTTTAGACCTCCTGGTTTATTGTACCACAAACTGTGTAACTATTTCATTGACTGAGGTGTTCTGGACGACATCCTGACGATTTATCCAAAATTTGTTTGTCCATTTTAAGGAATGAAGAACAATTTTATTTATATTACTTCTAAGCTACATCACTTATGAACCCATCCATGCCCTTGTGTAGCAGTGCATAACAGAAAGTTGCTTTTACATATTCATACATAAAAACATTGAGAGTAACCACGATATATATGTGCTTGTTTAGACCTATTGTCTTGTGTATAACCCTCTGTCCTGCGTGACAGTGAATACCAGCATTATCCTCACTTTAATAAGACTTATTGAAATCCTCAGATTAGGCAAAATTCTAATTCATTTGGCAATATAGATGTTAATAATAATAAATGAGCTTCCTAGGGTCGTGTGCCACTGGTCTTGTGACCGCAATTTTTATAATATTTTTATTATTAGCAGTACGTTTCTACTGCAAAATATGTGTTAAATTATTTAAGGCACTATTTATTATTATTGATCATAAATATGATCTAGGGACGAAGGACCACTAATGTAGGGAAAATAACCTTTGAGATTTATATTTATTTAGTTTATATTAATTTATATAGTAATTTATATTTTACATTAATTTATATTTTTCGATAGCAAACTGTTTGATGTTTAAATGGATTGTATGATTTATAAAATATATATATATATATATATATATATATATATATATATATATATATATATATATATATATATATATATATATATATATATATATATATATAATATATATATATAATATTCATCAATATAATTATTGGTTAATAGACACTCACTACTGTATTAAACTGCATACGTTAGTAACTAAATGGGGAGGCCTTGTCTTTATGGATAATGCCTAGACAACCAGATATGGACATGGATGAACACTTCTCAGGGTTGAGGCTCGCATCAACATATGTACTGGTGTACTAGGTAATTAGTGTTAATTCTTCTTCCTCTTCCCCCTTCAATTACACCTGTCAGAGGGCACTCACTAATAATATCAGAAATTGTAAATATGACAGCTATATCATGAGGAAATATTAGGCAATTTAAATAAAGATATGAGAATATTGCTCACCCTAATTTGTGTCTCGACTCGTGTTCTAATCGGTTCACCCTATAGCTACCTAACATAAATGGCCAGGAATGTAATGATAATAAATGGGTTTCGATAAGAACACCTCTATGATTTGTAGAATAAAATCATGTTGATTTGGGGAGCACTTCACAACCCATAACACTGTGTGTGAGGGAAAAATTATCGGAACTAGATTTGCCCCAACGAAACCTGTTAAATTAAATGGCGACTGACTGTGGTCTTCGTCCCACTGACGCCTTGGCTGTTTTGTCCGGATGTCATCAAGAAATATTTAGAGGGCCCACATTTACTCCATTTTAGTTCTGATAATTAAGTTGATTCAAGGAAAATGTTTTTATGGTATTTACAGTCCAAAGACTGCTGTATTAAAAATGATTCCCATTATTTAGCTGCTGAATTTAATAGAGACATGTGACAATGATATCCCCTGTTTTCTATTGAGGAAAATTCCACTGTGCCACGTCTTCTATGAGTGATTAAAGCACAATTTCTAGGGTTAATTTGTTATTACAAAACAGCAGCAATATTATCTGCATATTGTATTAAATGTTAGTAAATGGTGTCGGGTTTTCCGACAACAGCTGTGGTGAGCAGAGCAAGGAAGGATGGCCGTGAAGCTGTGATTTATCTTCACCGTTCTTGGGTTGGTGCCCTTGAACTAGACGGCAGCATGGACCCGAGGGGACATGACCCCGGCGTAGGAATCTCCGTTGCTCTGCAGGCCAGGATCACGTTAGCCCAAAGCAACGATTGGAGATGAGACAGTCTGGTTTTTTTTGTGGGTTCACGGAGGGTCTACGACCTAGTAACCATGGGAGACGAAGACAGAAGAGAAGTGATGCGGCCAGTGAAACATTTTTTCGATGTGTGTGACTATTGTAAGCCTTATGTGAACAGTAAAGGGCAGGATATAAAGGGCAGGCAGGATATTTTTTTATGAAATTGTTACTGAGGATGAAGAACCTTTGATTTATATGTTGGGTAAACAATAATGACAAGTGTCATAATGGTTTAGGGCCAGCATTCCTGTCCAAGTTTTTTATTATGTATGTATTTGTATATTTCAGCAGTTTAGGAATATGTGTATTGTGAGGTATTGATAAAATAATATTACAGGTTATGTTACCCATGCTATGATGCGGATTTAATGCATATGATGCATAGTTGTTATGATTCATATCGGGAAATTTTGTAAACATTATATGAAATTACACACGGAAACACAATAGCGTGTTATATCAAATTAAAAAATCCACAAGGGCCATGATGATCATGACCATGTCGTGGCACAGTTGACTAAGGCTCATCTGGGAACATCTCGCGCGTAGGTTCGAACCCTTGTGGGTGCGTAGGTTTGGGACATTTATTCGTAGGTTCGAACAAATCCTTGTGGATTTATTCATTATATGAAATTCTTTCTTTATGTATATTGTAAACTGGAAGTACGGCGTTGTAGTAGTACATATATGGTTGGTGCACCCTCCAGGTCCTTGTACTAATGGAACCATTGTAACGACGCATATGGGGACATGCATGTTAATTGAGGGAAGTGGTGTTGTAATCCACAAGATGGGAGTGAATATTAGCTAGTGAATCAAGCACTACAATACTTAACAAATAATGGGTGAAAGTACATGTTAAATATTCAGACTGTGGCTACACATCGGGGGTAAGGTCAAAGGGATTAAGCCAACAGTTGCCCACCCAAACGAATGTATCAGCCAAGAGAACAAAGGGTCACCTCTAGTTTCTGGGAACAAGAAGATTTACAGTTAATCGGATTATACCGTCCTTGAGAAGCGGGGTGCAATGTTTGAGGCTAGGACAGGCTGGAGGCAGTCTCGTGGTAGCAACGGTCCTAACAAGTTCTCCTTATCTCTGTGGAAGCAACGAAGTGAACTGACCAAATCTGGAGACCCGATGTGTTCTTGGTCACCGAGTTGAGTCTGTAGTATGTGAGTATTGTATGGAAGACTGACCTGGTGTGAAGAGTTATAATGATAATTCGGTATTAGGGAGTTAGGCGGAGGTTACCAATTGAGGTGGTGACCGGGAAGGTACAGTGGGCTTATGTGTATGAGAAGCTGATTTAACTAGAGAAAGTGGGCTAATGTTTTAATTATTATCAGAGTATATTTTATGTAGGTCGAGAAGGCTGACCTGCCATCCACAAGCTGGTGGCCCTAGACACTATATACAAAGTGTACATAACACAACACTCACTAGGAACATACTCGTAGATAATACAACAATTCTGGCAACCCCCACTGACTAGAGAAGACTGAAAGTACTGGAATCTAAACTCCAAAAACATAACAGACCCACCCTAAATATACAGAGTAACAACTTCGTTACCTTGCCTACGCTCAAATCCAGACCTCAAAATTCAGCACCGAATAACAACATCGCTACCAACTTCTCGACGCCCACCGCCTTACCCAGTGTTTGATTGGCATCCTTCCCCATTATTCCCCAATTCCTTGTCTTATGTTTGATTACCCCTATTCCTTAGACCCTGCGCTTCACCCCACACAACTTCACCTCTTCCACATGAGTATTTAATATATATATAAGAAATCTTGCATACGGGCTCCCTATACATTACCAAATAGCTCATTGCACAGTGCTGTGCGACCATGTCTCTCCAGGAAATGACACTCCTGACCATCCTT
The DNA here is from genome assembly GCA_020271785.1 of Procambarus virginalis. Lineage (NCBI taxonomy): Eukaryota > Metazoa > Arthropoda > Malacostraca > Decapoda > Cambaridae > Procambarus > Procambarus virginalis. The sequence goes on along the minus strand of WNGS01113158.1, from coordinate 22,832,143 downwards.
CTAATATTATTAAGGTCAAAAGAACACAGTAATCTCGTGGGAAGAGCGAGGAAAATAGCTGAAGATGACAGTAACAATGAACCAGAGGATAACCTCATTCACAATGAGCCACCTTGGCAAATTACATGAAACGGAAAGACAAATAAACGAAAAAGAACCGAAGAAATCAATTTATGGGCCATCCAGAACCAATGTCAAGAACCATCTTCAAAACCAGTTGATGGTCCCACTTATGCCTACACTGAAACTTATGCCGCACTGGAAAAAGATCACCCAGGATCAGATCTCAGAGCCAATCCTGACATTAGAGGCAGATATGTAACATATCCACATCTTATCCAGATATAATTACAAACTTCAGGAATACGTAAGACCTTGTTGAACTATAACCAGTGGAAAAAGTCACCATGATGATAGTACAACATTTCCCTGTTGAAGTTCATGCAAACAGCCTTTTAGAATGCCCAAATGTCACAACTGCGGAAAGGTGTAAGAAAAAGAACATAAAGCACCACAGGTCCTCGAAACAATAAAAGGACCTCACATCAACACTCTGAATGTTGGGATCTATGGACAATTCAGGTTAAGGCTGTACAATCCAGATCCCATGCACTGTTACTGACGTCAGCACTTCGGCCACCATAAAGATGGCTGCAGAGGGCCGGAATGGTGTGGAGAATGCAGCGAGCTACACAACAACGACATGCAAAAATTTGCATAAAGAAGGCAAACCAACAAACGCAAAGTGTCCAAACTGCGGGGATACACATCACTCCAGGAACAAATGATGTCCAGAAAGGGTAAAAAAAATAGAAGCTTTCGGATCTACCCAGCAACTCATAGCCACAACTCCAAGACCACAAACTCCAAGACCTCCCTGACAGAGACCTTCAGCAAGATGCTTGACAAATAATTCCAAGCACTGGAACAGACAAACCCTCAGGAAAGGAAGGAAATGTTAACAGAGTTAAAAAATCTACTGAACTTATTTCTTCCACACTTCTACAAGCCTTACATGAAAAGGTTGACGAAATAGAAGTCGATGAAGGTGACGAAACTGAATTGTTTCAGCACCCAGTGGCAGTCTTCAGTCCAGTCAAGAAGACACAAGCCGTCGGGAAATTAGCACATTAGAAACAACTATGGACTCAATGGATTCAACTCTAACGGAATAATGGACAATCACAAGATTATACAATAGAATATCTAATAATTCAATTGAAAGCACTACTACTCAGAGCAGTGCTCCTCAAGGAAAACTTTGATATTGTTTTACTTCAAGAATCACTCACCAGGACTGAAAGATATATCAATATCACGGGAAATCAAGGTTTCCACTGCCCAAAAGCACAAGGTGGCACCAGCGGCACTTCAATACTAGTAAGAAATCATATCAATGCCACGGCAATCGTAGACCTGCCCAACTGTGATGAAAACGTCGAAATTATGGGAGTTAATGTTATCATGAGGAACTCAATGCTCTCCATCTTCAATGTATACAGGAGCCAGAGAGAACACGATATGGATCTTTCTGCAATCTTTGAAATAGCAGTCACCACACCTACTATCATCTCATGTGACTTCAACGCTCATAGTGCATTACTACTTTATTCACAAGGGACCGACGCCAATGGAAGACATATGAAACACCTTTTGGATATGATGCCTGAAGTCAGTCTACTTAACTCATCAGAACCAATCCATATGGTGAGGGAAAGCTGGATCTCACGTATGTCTCCACCGATATTTATGAGTTGTGTCAGTTGACCATGTACTGACAAGTGACCAATGTGCTACAAAAACAGTTATTAATATAGCACTTCCTCTTAGACCTCCAGCTCCTAAGCCCGGTTGGGAGTTTATCAAAGCAGATTGAACAAAGTTTCAGGAATCTCTCGAAACTTGGCACCAAAACTACACTCCTCCTGACAACACCGAAGAAATGGAAAAAGATTTAGTGTTTGCAATACATAGAGCAGCAAATCGTGCCATCCCCAAGAGGAAAACAATTACCCAACAACATAAGGACCATTGGTATTACTGTGCCTGGATCAAAGAGCTACATAACTGACTAAATCATGCATGAACGATTTTCAGAAGAGAAAGAACCGAAGTTACCTAAAACTTCTTAGAGCCGTCCGAGATCATGTGCACGAAGAAACCGCAAAAATCAGAGAAGAAAAATGGCTCGAATGGCGTGCCAAGCTAAATCAGCATACATCCTTGGGCGACATCTGGAGGCAGATCAACAAGGCAAAGGAAAATCGCCTCCTGCTCCGCCCCATCATGTTCATTCAGAGCAAGAAGCATAAAGCTTGGTAAATCTATTTGCTTCAAGACCCAGTTCCACTCTATTTCCTCAAGTAACTCTGACTCACCAATAAAGACTTCAAGCAGCAAGATGGAAAATGACGATGTTTTAGCGAACTAGATCAACTTGTCAATCTGAAAGAATGAGAACAGTCAAATCTGTCAAAATGAGAACAATCAGAACCATGAGAAGAATCTGTCAAAATGAAAACTCAAGACATCAGACTTGCAATACAACGACACGAAATTGAGTGCGTTACCTCTTTTCAATACCTTGGAGTCATAATAGACAGGCAGTGGATATTCATTCAAGTAATTGAATATCTTTGGACTCGTTGTAAACCAGAAACTGAGATTTGCTCCCCTGACAAGTCGTAGAGATGGTTCATCTCTACCAGTACTCAAAATGTACTACGTAAGCAGTTACGTCTCTCATTGACTACGCAACACCTGCTCTTACATCCCTCAATGATAATCATTAAGACAAACTGGAAGTGTCTCCAAATGATGCCCTCAGAACAATGTTGGGAGCACCTATATAGACGCGTCAAAAGAATTTAAGAATGGAAATCAACTTATCAGCCTTAGAAAACAGGATCAAACAAAGAATAGCCACCATAACAGCAAAACGTTCTGGAACGTTTTACTGTTATGGTGGCCGCCAGACTGCTAATCAAAGACAGGTTACATAGATCGCTTCACAGAAACCTTCAATATAGAACAAATGCATGGACAGATAATCTGGTAAAGATTCTAGAGAAAGTGGACTTAAAATCGGCCATTGAAAAATAAAGGGGAAGATTGACCATATCATATTAACACTTTCGGCAGCCTCCTCCATTGAAAGAATCGAGTGTAAACATAATCATAGAAGGATTACAAGTTAACAAATCAGCATGTGACCCGCAGAGGCTCAAAGTAGTCTAGAACAACAAATGGAAACCATCTCAAGATTTACAACGACTCACATCTTGATCCACAGATGGATCAGTTGATCAAGAAAGAGGTTCTGCTGGGGCAGCAGTGTACACTACCAACCATGAAGCTTACTGGAGCATGAATAGTGGGCGCTTAACATTGCAAACAGAATTATATGCCCTGAAGGAGGCAATAAATTATACAATTGAGAATAAGTTACATTATGTCGTCATTCATACCGACTCTAAATCTTCACTGCAGGCATTTGTTATCCATCCAGCACAGAGGTAATATACAACTCATCAGAGAAATTCTGCATATAAGAAACGAAGCACACAATCTAAGGTTGTCAATCACCCTAAATTGGATACAAGTCACATTGGCATAGATGGTAATGAAAAGGCAGACTCACTAGCAAAAACTGCCACTGCTCTATCTATTGTACAGCTTCAAATATCTCCAAGTTATTCACAGATTAACGATCAAATCAAAAGGAAAAATACTCCCAACTATTAAAAGTCGCCACAGAGCCAGAGTAGCGAAAAGAAGATCCACTGCGATGTGGTACAAACAAGCCACTGGGAACTACTCTTTCAAGCCTAGCAAAAATATATCCAATTTATCAAAATTGCAGTGGCCATACACAGACTTGGTTACAAGTGCTGCTGAGAAGAAATAAACCAAATAGTTAAAGAATGTCATATCTGTCAGATACAAAGACGCTACTATTGCATTATTTACTGAAATGTGAGGCAACTGAAGCCCTGTGCATCAAACTCAACATTAATCTAACGACAGTAGCTGCATTAGATGCAAATTCCCCAGCAACTGCAATGATTAGAAAAGCAGTTGAAGAATGGGACACACTAGTGAACATTGTGCATCTACATGCGCCACCAAGAAAATTTTATTAAAACAAGACTGAAACCAGTCCGCTAGAACAAACGCGAAAAAGAAATAGGGAAAAAAGGGGGGCACCCCACCTCCATTTAATACTTTGACCCATAAATAACAGTAACAAGGTTATCACGAATAACCGAACTCAATTACGGGCTCACTATAGACCGTACTACATGGACATTTCGGTCTGAAGAGCTAAATCTAAAACAACCTTGTTTATGCATTCCTTACCTGAAGATGTTCTAGAGTGGAACGAAAGGTTGTAGAAATAAATACTTCAATAATCATTAGAGTTCTTTGCCATGAATTTCGATAACATGATTGGTCCTCTTACTCCCGAAAGTTAAGAGATTAGTTAGAAGAATAGAAAGCTTATACTTTAGGTTCAACAACGCCAGCAACGCGTTCTTACTTAATGAAATATGGGTAAGGAAATGCCTGCTTCCCAAGTATACAAACATATGTGAATACATAAATGCGTCCAGTGTGATGGCCTTAGCTTGGCTGAGAATATCCAAATTATCGGTTCCTCACTGATGATGCTCTCTTATATTGATAACATTTTCTCTACTGAATTTCAATGATTGCGTTGAGTAGTTTCTTGTCCGTTTCTTTTAGATAAAATATTGAAATTTTATACTGAGAAGTATTCAATAACTGGTTCTGTCTATTGCTGAAATAATGTTTCACTTACATCTTATAACTGATACCGGAGGTTATGACTCCAAATCTTCCACCTATAAACGAGAGCACTTTTTGTTTCATTCTTACTCTGGTTAACATGGCTCGCGAGAAAAGCCTCTTCTTTGTACCTGAACATCGCTTGAACTCCTTAAAACAGACCAGGAGAAACTGAGAATGCAACAATAATAGTACCTCAAGAAGACGGACTGTAGTTCGGGAGAAGTTAGTGGCGCGAGCTCCTCCAGTACAATGAGTCACAAGACCCATCACAGCTATTTATATCAGAGCGCACGACAGAGAACGGCTTCTCATTCGCCAGCATTATTACTGAAATACCGCCAACATGAACAGTCATTGGATGCAAGTTACAAGGCGTGTCTTAGTGTGCCGATAACGGATTAAGGCAGCGTCTGAGATGCTCTCGCACGGAGGTTCGATTCCTTGTCACGGCCCTTGTGGATTTGTTCAACAGATGTGGTAACTTATCTCATATCAAAAACGCTGAAAATTTTATTACCTGTATCTTTCTTGAATAGATTTCTGCTACTAACATATTTTTCAAATTAATTTTGTTATCATTTGACATCATATATGCCTGCCACTCTGGTTTTAGTCACGATATTATATATATAATATATGATATATATATATATATAATATATATATATATATATATATATATATATCTATATATATATATATATATATATATATATATATTATAAATATGACCGAAAAGTAAGATTAATAATGTCTAACACGAATTTTCCTCATTTCCTCAATTTTCCTTATGTTTGTTTTTACTGATGACGGTAAATGAAAAATCAATTCTCCAAAATTCATTCTTTATTTCTTAGTCTGACGCGACACTTGAGCGCGTTTCGTAAAACTTATTACATTTTCAAAGACTTTAGTTACACACCACAAACAACTATAACTGAACAGAGTTTAAACAGCTTTTCTTTTTTATACCTGCATTTGGGTGAGGTGACATGTTACAATGTTTGGGGTGAGGTGAGAACAAACACAGAACACGAAACAATGGGTATAAGCTAAAGGGAAGAATAGATCTGTAACTGCAGAAGGCCTATTGGCCCGTATTTCTTGATGTTTCTATATTGGAGCGGAGTCTTGAAGTGGGTAGAATATAGTTGTGCGTTAATTGGCTGTTGATTGCTGGTGTTGTTCTTGATGTGTAGTGCCTCGCAGATGTCAAGCCGCCTGTTGTCGCTGTATCTATCAATGATTTCTGTGTTTTTGTTAAGATTTCTCTGGTGATGGTTTGGTTGTGGGAAGAGATTATATGTTCCTTAAGAGCCCTGTTGCTTATGCATCGTTAATCGCCTGGAAAGAGATGTTGTTGTCTTGCCTATATATTGAGTTCTTTGGGGCTTACAGTCCCCAAGTGGGCATTTGAAGGCATAGACGACATTGGTCTCTTTCAAGCGTTCTGCTTTGTGTCTGGAGAGTTTCTCATGTAGGTTGGCAGTTTTCTTGGTTTTATAGTAAATCGTCAATTGTATCTTCTGATTTTTGTCTGTAGGGATAACGTTTCTATTAACAATATCTTTCAGGACCTTTCCTCCGTTTTATGAGCTGTGGAAAGAAGTTCTTGTAAAATAGTCTAATAGGGGGTACAGTTGGTGTGTTAGTTGTCTCTTCAGAGGTTGCATGGCGTTTCACCTTCCTTCTTATGTGTCTTCAACGAAACAATTGGAGAAGCCGTTGTTGACTAGGACCTGCCTTACCCTACAGAGTTCTTCATCGACTTGCTTCCATCCTGAGCTGTGGCTGAGAGCACGGTCGACATAAGCGTTAACAACACTCCTCTTGTACCTGTCTGGGCAGTCACTGTGCATTGAGGCACATTCCTATGTTTGTTTCCTTAGTGTAGACTGCAGTGTGGAAACCTCCGCTCCTTTCCATGACTGTTACATCTAGAAAGGGCAGCTTCCCATCCTCTCCATCTCGTAAGTGAAACGCAACACAGAATTCTGCTCAAATGCCTCCTTCAGCTCCTGCAGATGTCTGACATCAGGTACCTGTGTAAAAATGTCGTCAACATACTGCAGTATATGGCCGGTTTCAAGTTCATATCGACTAAGACCTTTTGTTCGAGGTACCCATGTAGAAGTTCGCAAACAGGACACCTAGGGAGAACCCATGGCGACCCCATCTACTTGCTTATACATTGTCCCCATCCGGGCTCAAGAAGGGTGCCTCTTTAGTACAAGCTTGGAGTTTCCTTAGAAATTCTTTCTGGTATGTCAAGAGGAGTACAAGCTGGAACACGATACACTCTGTCCGCTATCATCCCGATTGTTTCATCCACCAAGGTACGTGTGGTAACAGTGTATTCTACGTCTAACGAGGCTCTTATCCCTGTGGCCCGTGTTCCCCGCAGTAAGTCAACAAATTCCTTTGGAGACTTCAGGGTGAAGGCGCAAGGTACATAAGGAGGATGCAAGGCCGTTGAGTCGCTCGCCAGTCTGTACGTAGGTGTGGGTATCTGGCTGATGATTGGCTGAAGTGGGTTCCTTCCAGGCTTGTGTGTCTTGACATTTCCATATGCGTATCCAGGTTTGTATTCTCCACTAATCTTGGCAGGTGGGTCGGATTTCTTGGCGGCACAGTTTACGATACAAATTGTTGACTTTGCTTTAGTTCGGCTGTAGTGTCCTTCGTTACCTCTTGGAATTTAGTTTCGTCAGGGAGAGAGAGTGAGGTTCACTTTTCGCCAGACATTCGTCTTTTTAAGAATGACGTATATTGGCGACTTGTCACCTCACATGACGACTATCTCCTTGTTCTCACAAAGGCTCTTAGCTACCGCTTCGAGCTCAGTGGACAGTATAGGCTGCTTCTGTAGTTGCCTCGATTCTTCCCTCCTTCTGCGATATAGTCTGCTTGTAAGGTGACCATGGGTGGTGACCTGCTTTTTGTGCTCGACGGACGAGTATGTCGTCCAACAGGATAGTCCAACTAACCACTTTCCAGGCGATTAACGATGCATAAGCAACAGGCTCTCTATCAAGGAACATATAATCTCTTCCCACAACCAGACCATCACCAAGAAGTCTTAACAAAAAACACGGAAATACTGATAGATACAGCGATAGCAGGGGCTTGACATCTGCGCGGCACTACACATAAGAAGTCAACACCAGCAATCAACAGCCAATAATGCACAGTTATATTCTACCCACTTCAAGACTCCGCTCCAATATAGAAGCATCAAGAAATATGGGCCAATAGCCTCTGCAGTTACTTCCATATTTCCTTAGTTATACCCCATTATTCGTGTTCTGGCTTGTGTTGAAATTTTTTACCTCATCCAAAATATTGTACATACACCTCACCAAATGCAGGTATAAAAGAAAGCTGTTTAAACTCTGTTTAGTGGTTGTTGTGTGTGTGTACCACCTAAAGTCTTTGAAAATGTAATAAGTTATTACGAAACCGCGTTCTAGTGGCGGTCAGACTAGAAATAAAAATGAATTTTGGAGAACTGATTTTTCAGTTACCCCGAACAGTAAAAAGAAACAAGGATTGACGAAAATTCGTGTTAAAACTTATTAATGTTACTTTTTCGGTCATATTTAAATTATAATGTCTACAGGAAAGACTGCTACCAAAAAATACTAATATACTAATAATATATATATATATATATATATATATATATATATATACTATATATATAATTATAATATATATAGTATATAAATTATATATATATATGCAATTGACGATCATAAACACTGATCTAAACACTGGTTTTTCTGCATATATATATATATATATAGTATATATGATATATATATATATATATATATATATAGATATATATATATATATACTATAGGTATATATATATACATATATACTATATATACTATATAATATATATATCTATATATATTGTAGGTTTTTTAAAAATATTTCTAATAAATTAGAATATATAAGTCGAGCTATATATCTTAACAAACCTTACCAGGAGACTCGAACCCTAGCCAGCACAGAAGCCTTCCAGCCACTTTTTATTTATTTTTATTATTTTATTAATATTCATACTAACCAAGAAGGTACATGGGGAAAGTGAGAATATATAATATGGGTAATTACAATCTTGTAAAGCCACTAGTACGCGCAGCGTTTCGGGCAGGAATGTTTTTTCATCAAGTCCCTGTGGAATATGGGAAGACACTGTGTCCTATGCTTAATGCGCCAACTTGCCTAAACACAAGCAAGAGTAGTTATTCAACTATAGAACACTTTCCCACTATAGTAGAATAGTCTTACTCTTGCGTGTTTAGGCAAGTTGGGTCAATAAGCATAGACACAGTGTCTTCCCATATTCAACAGGGAATTGTATGAAAAAACGTAAATTTGACCCCTCACTTGCGCTAGTGCTCTTGGGAGGTGGTGGTCTTATGGAGTGTTGAAATGCCGAAATATACCCATCCTTTTAGGGGTCTGAGCGTGGTGCACGTGGGTTAAGGCGTTACCTGTTATGCCAGTGGATGGAAGGCTTCTGTGCTGGCTCGGGTTCGAGTCTCCTGGTGGGAA
>WNGS01113158.1:22783581-22795826 GCA_020271785.1 Procambarus virginalis | reverse complement strand
GGTGTCACGAGTCTCTTCTCTCCAGTGTTACTAGGTTTTTTCTCACAATCTTCTCCATCACCTTGCATGGTATACAAGTTAAGGACACTGGCCTGTAGTTCAGTGCCTCTTGTCTGTCAACCTTTTGTTATATTGGTACTACATTAGCAGTCTTCCATATTTCTGGTCGGTCCCCCGTTTCCAGTGACTTACTATACACTATGGAGAGTGGTAAGCAAAGTGCTCCTGCCACATCTTTCAATGCCCATGGCGAGATTCCATCCGGCCCAACAGCTTTTCTCACATCCAGCTCCAAATAGGTGCTTTTTGACCTCATCTCTTGTAATTTCGAACCTATCCAAGGTCACCTGGTTTGCTGCCACCTCTCCAGCGCCGTGATAATCTCCCTGTTCTATTGTAAAGACCTCCTGGAACCTTTGTTGAGTTCTTCACACACCTCTTTGTCATTCTCTGTGTACCTGTCCTCGCCCACCCTAAGTTTAATCACCTGTTCCTTCACTGTTGTCTTCCTCCTGATGTGACTGTGTAGTAGCTTTGGTTCAGTCTTGGCTTTATTAGCTATATCATTTTCATACCTTTTCTCAGCTGCTCTTCTCACACTGACATACTCGTTCCTGGTTCTCTGGTATCTCTCTCTACTTTCTGGTGTTCTGTTATTACGGAAGTTCCTCCATGCCCTTTGTTCAGCTCTTTGCTTTCATACATTCCCTATTAAACCACGGATTCTTCCTTTGCTTCTCAGTTTTTTCCTGTTGGGCTGGGACAAACTGCTTACAGCCTCCTGACATTTTTGGGTGACATAGTCCATCATGTCTTGTACGGACTTGGTTCCGAGTTCTGTGTCCCAATGTATATCCCATAGGAATTTATTCATCTCCTCATAGTTTCCCTTTCGGTACGCCAGCCCTTTGGTTCCAGTTCTTTTTTGGGGGTGATAATTCCTAGCTCAACCAGGTACTCAAAGCTCAATACACTATGATCACTCATTCCCAAGGGGGCTTCCAACTTAACTTCCCTTATATCCGACTCATTTAGGGTAAATATCAGATCAAGCAAGGCTGGTTCATCCCCTCCTCTCATTCTGTCGGTCCCTTGACGTGTTGACTTAGAAAGTTTCTTGTTGCCACATCCAGCAGCTTAGCTCTCCATGTGTCTGGGCCTCCGTGTGGGTCTCTGTTCCCCAATCTATCTTCCCATGGTTGAAGTCTCCCATGATTAGAAGTCTGGATCCGTTCCTGCTAGCCACAGAAGCTGCTCTCTCTATTATATTGATGGTGGCCATGTTGTTTCTATCATATTCCTGTCTGGGTCTTCTGTCATTCGGTGGCGGGTTATATATGACTACTATTATAATTTTCTGTCCTCCAGTTGCAATGGTGCCTGATATGTAGTCCCTGAAACCTTCACAGTTCTGAATTACCATCTCTTCGAAACTCCAACCTTCTCTTAGTAGCAAAGCCACACCACCTCCTCTCCCTTCTCTCTCTTCCTCACTACATAGTAGCCCTGTGAAACACTGCATTTGTTATGATTTTCATTAGCTTTGTTTCTGTGAGTGCTATTATGTCTGGGTTTTCTTCTAGTGCCCATTCTCCCAGTTCACTAGTTGTATTTGTAATCCATCTATGTTAGTGTACATCGCCTTGAAGCTCACTTTCTTCTGTTCATTTACATATCCCTTTCTTGGCGAGTATTCTACTGGTGTGGGAAGCTGCTCCGTGGGTGAGAGGATCTGTGAGGTGGTTTGCAGGGTCTCAGAGGTTTTGGGGTGGGGGTGGGGGGTTTAAGGGAAGGGGGAACAGGTAGGGTGTGGGTTAAGGAGATAGGGGGGACATGGAGGATATGGGGTGAGGGGGGGAGGAGGAATAGGGAGGGTATGGGATGAAGGGGAGGGGGGACTGGTGGGAAAGGTGGGAGGGGACATGATGGGAATGGGGATGGGGTGTCGGGGTCAGAATGGGGTGGGGGGGGAGGGAGGGTTGGGTGGGGCAGGTAGGGTGAGGGGAAGGAAGGTTTCTATGCAGAGGGGGTTGGTGGTGTTGCCCCCCCCCTCTGGTGTGGCTGGGATGCTGGTTTTGGGTTCCCTCTTGTCTCTGGACTGTTGTGTTGGGGGCTGTGATTTCCTGGTTTGCTACTTTCTCCCTGCGCTTCCTCCTTGCCTCTGCTGCCCTGACTCTCTCCTCCTTCGTCCTGTCCTTCTGCAGGAATACTTTTTTGTATCCCTCCACATGTTGGAGACGACTCTTCCTTTCTAGAATATCCTCCTTCGTGGTTTCGTTTGCAAACACCACCTTACAAGTCGGTTTCTGTCCTGTTGTACCAGCCCAACCTGAAAACCTTATGACCCATGCGTGTGTAGTGATTAATGTTAGTGACAATATTTGGTGATTTGGGAACTTACCGGTTGGTGGTAGTGCAGGTCAACTGAGTGTGACAGGTGACCCCGCATGTCCCAGGGGGACACCCAGCCTCCACCACCACCACCACCATCCAGGGGGACCCCCAAGATGCAGCCTCTTGGTCGGTCAACATTGGACCCCAGTGGATCCCAGGACGGACGGACGGATTCCAGTGGACCCCAGGATGGACGGACGGATTCCAGTGGACCCCAAGACAGACGGACCCCCAGTGGACCCCAGGTCATTCTGAACATGACCCCAGACGACCCAGTAAAGATAGTAGAGGAGCAACAACGACTCCAGTCTGTACCACCAACATTCGTCTACCCAGAATGGACCCCAGGGCGGACGGACCCCAATGGACCCCAGGTCGCTTGTCAAAGACCCATGGGAGGAGGAAGAAAGAAGAGAGAAAAAAGAAGAAAGAAGAGAGAAGAGAGAAAAAAAAAGAAGAGAGAAGAATGAAGAGGAGAAGATAAGACCAAGCTGAGACACGATGCCTAGTGTCCCTTACTGGTGTCAGCATCTTTACATGGAGCGTATTTGCAACACAGGATCGTTTGCCTTAACTGGACGCCCCTCCTGCAAGCATGTTGCTCTGTTGAGTGATTCCTCCTGTGTCGTGCGGACTTGATGTGGCTCTCTGAAGGAGGCGTGCGGGAGCAACAGGGAGGAAAGAAGTAGGATGGGATTTCTACGGTGCCAACTATATGGAGGTCTCGAAACTTGTAGTCCCTATAGCTGTGAAAAACCCCAATATACGTCTCTCATGGTGACTGACGTAGGGCCAATTACAGATCAGCTGGGACAACCGAATTCCACAGTCCTGCCGCAGTGCAAGAAGTAACAGCTTCCTGGTTGGCCAAGGGTTGTTGTTCGTTAACGACGGAAAAGCGACGGAGGCAGTTGTGTTGAAGAAATGTGGTGCAGGACTATCTACAAGACCAAGCAGTGACGTCGCCCAGCCAGAGACAATGGACGTCTGTCTACATATTTAAGTTTTTTTTAGAGTAGGATGATGTATATTTGTTTAGCTAGGATGTATTTTTTGTTGTTGTTGATAAAGTTGTTGCACACAGCTAGCTTGCTTTAGCAGTGTTGCAAAAACTTTAATTCGGGGAGAAGGGGAGATGTAACACCGTAAAGGTGTTTGGTTTAGTTTTAGTTAATTATACATGTAGTTCATGAGTCACAGACAAGGATCTGAGAGGCGCCATTCTGTCGGTCTGAAACTCGCACCTCTAAGCGTTAATGACCTCAAGTGACCTGAGGTCAGCTCATGCAAATTTCATCTTGCTTCTGCTAATCTGATAATTGTAGCCTGGTAGCCGGGTAGGTCCGTCAAACATGCCGACGTTTAAAGAGTGGCTTGGTAGAGTGCCTGTGGCTATCTACTTGTGGGTGGAGTTAGCTACTAGGTTTCCCGATATATACTGAGGGAAGGAATAGGAGACCAGCCAGCAGAGCAGAGCAGAGGACAGCCTAGCCAGAGAGGCTGTCAGCCGGCTGGGCGGGACCGTTTCTGTCAACTACAGACCCCACCCCTCTCCCTCTCTATCCAGCTATAGGCAGACACTTGGTGAGTTGAGCATGAAAGGTGACTTGGTCGTGTTTACAAGTGTTGTGTGATGATCAGGGAAAGACAGTTGTAGGGTTCTCGAATTCTTGGATGATGACTCACTTTGCATATTAATCTTGAACATTAAGTTGAATTGCTTAAATTATGATACTTCATGTAAAATATAATTATGAATTTATTATTTAAATTGTCTTTAACTTTGTCCCCTAGAGTTTTTGAGCTGAGATGAGAAAGCCTCTGCGGTTACTGGTTTCATGATTAAAATGAGTACATGATGCAGATGGAACATACTAATAATGACCTGTTGATAATATCTTTGAGAATATTGTGATACAGACAAGTTCCATTCCTTGTCTTGTATGTGATGGTCTAGAATGGATGGTCGCAGCATTTCTTCTTCTACTATCTACTCTTCTGCTTCTAATTTCTGCTTTTCTACTTCCACCTATCTACCCTTCTACCTCTTCTACTTCTCCTACTCACTTCCTACTTTATTCGTTATTCCATTCCCCCCACCCCCCCATTACAATAGGACACTCGGATTTATTAATCGAAGCGTTAGTAACAAGACACCTGGTGTGGTTCTTCAGCTATATCTTGCTCTGGTTAGGCCCCATTTAGATTATGCAGTTCACTTTTGGTCGCCGTACTATACAATGAATATAAATTCACTTGAACGTGTCCAGCGTAGGATGACAAAGTTAATTCCCCAAATTAGAAATCTTTCATATGAAGAAAGATTAATAAAGCTTAAATTGTATTCACTGGAAAGGCGAAGAGTTAGGGGTGACATGATAGAAGTTTACAAGTGGATGAATGGAAATAACAAAGGGGATATTAATAGGGTATTAAAAGTATCAACACAAGATTGAACACGAAACAATGGGTATAAATTGGGTAAGTTTAGATTTAGGAAAGACTTGGGTAAATACTGGTTCGGTAACAGGGTTGTTGATTTGTGGAACCAATTACCCCGTAGCGTGGTGGAGGTGGGATCCCTCGATTGTTTCAAGCGAGGGTTGGACATATATATGAGTGGGATTGGGTGGTTATAAATAGGAGCTACCTTGTATGGGCCAATAGGCCTTCTGCAGTTACCTTTGTTCTTATGTACTGATCTCCCTATTGAAATCACCATGCCTGGGGTAGTGTTTTCATACAAATGGATGATAGTGGGTCTTCATTTTTATTAGTCTTATGCTCCATAAGCAATCCTTGAACAAAGATTGACAAAGCTTAAATTATTTTCTCTAGAAAGGCAAAGAAGAAGAAATAGGGGTGACCTGAGAGGTGAGAGAGAATGGACATGATAAAGGGGAATATTAATAGCCTATCAAACGTATCAACACGAGACAGAACACGAAACAATGGGTATAAATTGGATAAGTTTTATATTTAGGAAAACGACCTAGGTCGTTTAGGGTAAATGGGTAATCGACCTGGGTAAATACTGATTTGGTAACACGGGTGGACGCTTAGATACATGTTAGTTCATGCTCCGTGTTGCTCCCCTTTGTGTCATGTGAATGGATTTCATTACATACAGAAATTACAATTGCGTGATGCATCAAACGAAAAAAAAAGAAATGATCAATGAACTTTGTTCATTTGATGCATCACTCAATTGTTATTTCTGTGTGTAATGAAGTAAGGGCAAAGAGGGAGAACGGCCTATTGACATGGCTCTAGTGCATGGGGGGAGTTGTGTAAAACCCTTATTTTTTTGTTTTTGTTTTGCAAGGATATTCCTGCGTGGGCCCTAAGCCTCTGGCTGGCCCACTAAGTGTTGCTTGTTTCTGTTTTACTTGGGCGGAGTATGAGTATTTATTACTCGTATGGTCGCTTTAGTAAGATTTTGCCATATGTGTTTAACAACTTCTTCTGCTCTGTTGAATCTAAGTTGAAATCTTAATGGGTTTATAACTGTGCACTGTGTGAGATAATGTTCCAGTGGTCTGTTGGGCATTTCTCCACAGTGCTGACATTTCCTCTCATCTTCCGGAACCTGTAAGCCTATTTCCCATGCACATGGGTATCCAAGCCTGATGCGATGTAAGTGTACTTCTGTTGCTCTATTGCTCCCTTTCATCAAACTAAGTGGTTCGTAGTTGGTTGAATTCTTGTACCAACCCGCAGATCCTGATGTTGCAACTGCTGTGTTGTGGTCACTGTACATCTTTTGCATTGCTCTGTTTCTAATTACTTTCTTAATCTGTGATAGACTCTGTGGTATGTAAATGTCTACATTTCTTCTCTTAGTTGCAAGTTTTGCAGCTTCGTCTGCAATGTCATTTCCTATTATTCCCACATGACTTGGCACCCAGTTGATAAGTACCCGTCGGCCGTGTCGTTTGAGTGTTTGTATTAATGATATGACATTTGTGATCAGATGTATGTTATCACATATGTGTTCTTGTTGCAAGGTTTCAATGGCGGTTCTCGAATCTGTATGTATGATAACATGTTGTCAGTGTTGAGAAAGAGCATGTTCCAAACCCTTTTGAATGGCCCCAGATTTGTGCCTCGGACAGGCTGCAGGATCCAGTAAGTTCAGTAGAACTTCGGTTTCAACTCCTTTTGACCATGTCGTAGCTCAGTCGATTAAGGCAGCGTCTGGGATGCTCTTGGACGCAGGTTCGAATCCTCGTCACGGCCCTTGTGGATTTGTCAACCCGTCCTCGACTCAAGTCCATTACATTTAGCAGTCGACCCCACATACGCATTCATAAATTTTAACATGCTGTTCATTCAAAACGGGAATTTTCTCAGGTATAAATTAATATTATAATATATTGGCATATTGTGTATATATAGGCATAGGATAGGTTAGGTCAGGTGTTTAGGTTCTGTTGGCGATAATTTGTATTTGTAGTACGTGGGTGAAGCATTTATAGCGTTGTGGTTCGAACAAAATTCGTCAGTGAAGCACTTGTTCCGGATATGTTCGAATGTCAGCAGTTGTGAGTCGTGTGTAAACCGCTTTTCATTCATAAACAGGGGTTTGGCGGGTGCATGGAATCACTTTTGGATCTTTGTTTGGAGGACGGGCTGGATTTGTTCGATGGATTTCATTCATTCCTATGCTCAATAAACAATTATCGGCCGAACATTAAATATAAAGCTTATAGATAAATAAGGGGAATAAGTAGAACCTTCTGAATAACAATGGAGTTAAATTATTGACGAGTATAATGGAGATTAAAGGGGATATTAATGGGAATAGACCTACTGAAGTTCATCTAATAGCAATAGCTGATATTCTGTTTAACATAGATCTGAAGTAAATAGGAGATATAAAATAGACCAGGGATGATGTTATTCTAAATTAGGTTTCAGGGTCACTGGGCTACCGCAAAACATGCGACTCATAGACCGGCTTTTTAATTCCCTGAGCGAAATGCAAAGACCTGGAGACGAGCAATCACTCGCTGGGGCAACAAAATATGCACGACTCATAGCCCAGCTTTTTAATCCCCTTGAACGTACCTGTGCAGGGTCACTGAGCTAACGAAACACACACGAGACTCAATGACCGACCGTCGATGTTTCACAGAAATAAATTACGACTCAATGACCGACCGTCGAGGATGAGAGCGGCGCATCATTAGGGTAATGAAAAACACATGACTCAATGGCCGACTGTCAACATTTGTAACGAAATACACACTACTCAATGACCGACCATTGATGTTTCCCGGAAAAAATTCACGACTCAATGACCGACCATCGGTGTTTCACTGGAAAATATTACTACTCAATGACTGACTGTCGAAGATGAGAGCGGCGCATCATTAGGCTAACGAAAAACCCACGACTCAATGACCGACCGTCGGAAAAAGCAAAACGGTCGGTCATTGAGTCATATTCTACTACTGACAACAACGTTTCTCTCCAGGCGATTAACAATGCACAAGCAACAGGACTCCATCAAGGAACATATAATCTCTTCCCACAACCAGACCATCACCAGAGAAATCTTAACAAACAATACAGAAATCATCGATAGATACAGCGATAGCAGGAAGCTCGACATCTGCGAGGCACTACACATCAAAAAGTCAACACCAGCAATCAACAGCCAATTAATGTACAATTATATTCTACCCACTTCAAGACTCCGAACCAATATAGAAGCATCAAGAGGAAGTGGTGATGCTATGGGCCAATAGGCCTTATGCAGTTACTTACATTCATATGTTTTTATACCGATTGGTTCGTGTTCTGTCTTGGGTAAATGTCAATCACCTCACCCAAAACTTTTATATCACCTCACTTAAATTCGAGTATAAGTATGGATGTGTTTACAGGTTACAGTGGTATCTTCAGGCAACTAAATTAGAAAGATTAAATATCCCAAAAGGAATCCACAGGGAAATAGCAGTTAGGTTATATAGACTACGTCTAGGTTACAGATGCAACTGGGAGATTGGTGAACCCCGACAGAGAGAGTGCATCTTCTGCCAAACTGTCACAGAAAAGCCATTACTTCACTATCTTTTAGAATGTGAAGCAACCAACGACCTTAGAAGAGCTTTAAGAGTTCCTGAATCTTGCTGTGGCCACCCTGAAGCCATCAACAGAGCCACTCTCCTGGTCAACAAAGGTGTCCAGCAGCTGGACGCCCTCATAAAGACTGTGAAGCAGTATCCTCCCCCGCGATAACAGCTCGATGATTAAATGCAATGTCATAATAATGAAAAGAATTACGGAAAAAAAAAAAAAATTGTACCACTTAAGGGCTATTCATGCCCGTGCCACCTCTTGGGTGGCTTAATCCTTATCAATCAGGAGTAACCACCATTTGGTCACCATTTGGTCCGGGAGACATCTCCCGTCACGCAGGGTGCCGTCGCACCTCCACAGATCTCCAGTATCATCACTCGATACTGTTAATGGCTCATAAGGGCCACCACTTACGGGCTATTCATGCCCGTGCCACCTCTTGGGTGGCTTAATCTTTATCAATCAATCAATCAGGTTACAGTCAATCACCATTTGTCCGGGAGACATCTCCCGTCACGCAGGCTGCAGTTGCGCCTCCACAGATCTCCAGTATCATCTTTTGATACTGGTAATGGCTCAAAAGGGCCACCACTTACGGGCTATTCATGCCCGTGCCACCTCTTGGGTGGCTTAATCTTCATCAATCAATAAATCAGGTTACAGTTGAGTGTGTAGACTAAGTCCTTGAAAATGCAATAAGTTATTACGAAATGCGTTCAAGCGTGGCGTCAAACTAGAAATAAAAATGAATTGTGGAGAACCGATTTTCAATTACCATCGACAGTGAAAAGAAACATAAGAAACTTTGTGTTTAGAATTATTACTCATACCTTTTCGGTCATATATTAACAACAAATAAATGTATATATTATAAAATGTATATATATATATATATATATATATAAATGTATAATATATATATATATATTATATATATATAATAATATATAAATATATATTATATAAAGTTATCTATATAAAATATATTATATATAAATGTATATATATATATATATATATATATATATATATATATATATATATATATATATATATATATATATATTGTGACGGTGTTCCCCCCTTCTAATTCTCCCACGCCTGCTGTAAGAGTCATGTCCACTATTCCCGAGCGTTCTCTACATTGCAGGCAACAATTGAACATATGTGGGAGAGAACAGTATTCTCGAAGAGCCGAGAAATTTGCGAAAATGTAGTATTTTGGCCTGTGGGATAGGCCCTTTAGGGAGCCAATATGGCGCTGGCAAGTCTGTTCTCCCGCCAAAACTGTGTGACGTCAGTGGCGCCAGATTGGTCACCGTCAGCGACATGGCACTGGGAGCCAATGAAAACCAACTTTGGGAAAAGTGACGTCACATAGGCAGGGGGGTCCGCCGTGTTGGCGCCAGGCGATATCAGTCTTTCACGACACGTCCGAGAGGTAGGACGCGCGATCGGTCATCCTGTCAGAGTGACGGATTTACCGAACTCCGGTGGATTTAAGCGTCTCCAGTTGTTGGCACGCACTCTGTGAGGTCTTCCTGCAACCCAGGTGGCTCAGATAAGGAATTGACAGAATATTGAGCAACAAGTGCTCAGGGGACAGGTGCGTTGCAAGAAGTGGGCCGGGCATCGACGTGTGTCGTCGTTGGCAGTTCACCAGTATAAGAGACAGCTTAGTGGCCGGGCCACCCACCGTGAGTGAACCGGGTTGACAGCCTTGTCAACCAGGTTGAACGTGTGATCGACGATCCTGTCAAGTTTGACAGTAACCCCACCTTCGTGGAACCCTACGAGTCAACAGTTGGATGCAAGCACGTCGAGAAGTCTTCCCAAATACCTAGCGATATATCTAGACGACGAGGGAATTGACAGTGTTGTGAGCTTCAAGTGCTCTGAAGTCGGGTGCTGTGCGTGTGAAGCTTAAGCAGCATCGTCTGGTACGGCTGGTAACTTCACGTGACTTCGTAGTGGTGAGAGGCAGTTCCTCTGGGAGTACAGTGACAAGAACTAATTGGGAAACGTACGACGACCGCCGAGACGTAGGCTGGCTGCCGTAGTTGGGAGGAAAGTTGACGGCCAGGAGACCGACTTCAACCCTGCGACGTACTGTAGAGGAAGGAGCACGGACCTGCTGTGTACAGAAGCGGCGAGACGCGACATCCTAAGGCGTGGGCTTGTGTTTCTGGATGGTGAACGAGGCGAGAGCCTGGACCAGGAGCTACAACCCAACTGTCATCCTAGGATAGGTGAAGTAGGTGTTTACAGTTACCCTCCCATTTCCCCTTTAGTTAGCTATATATATATTCTTGTCAGGATATTTTATATGTCGTGAGCAAGTCTCACTTGAGTTTAAGTCACAGAGAGCACAGTATGTGGTGAGGCTACCCAGAGCGCTCACAGTATCAGTTTACATATATATCTATGTGTGGGTGTGTGCAAGCACCAAGATTCATCAGAGAATTTACTGTGACTATTATTAATCTACAGTGAGTATTATTATTATATATATATTGGTAGTAAACCAGATATTGGTGTATTGATCTCTATAATCTATTGATATAAATGCCTGTGGATTGATCTCTATAATCTATTGATATAAGTGCCCGTGTGTTGATCTCTATAATCTATCGATATAAATGCCCGTGTGTTGATCTCTATGATCTATTAATATAAATGCCTGTGTATTGATCTTCATGATGTATATAGATATATATGCCTGAATTTGATTACTGATTTATATATGACATGCCTGTGTACTGAATAATATCATATACGTGAAGTGATTGCCAGTGATATCTCTTTAAGAGAAAGTATAGATATAAAGAAAAGTTCAGTGATCAAGTGAGTGCATTCACAGTAAATATTATTAAGAATAGAGTAATCTTTTGGTACGGTGAAAAGTCACTGTGAGAGTATTGTGAATAAGATGTTGATCGTGAGGCCAGTGAAATCATAAGTAACCATGTGAACGTTGAATAGTGTTTTGGAAAAAGTTAAATAAACGGGGATCGTGACAATTAGAAAACAAGTACTAGTCTGTTCCCACGATCGCGAGGGTCCGGTCAGCTGAGTCTGACAGGTGACACGTGCCGATGTTACCATATCGGTGCGCTCTAGAATATTATGCTATGAATGGAGCAATTGTCATATATTAATCCTGATACATTGATGCATATATATTTCTCGTTGTCTTTTAAGTAAAATACCAAAACTCTTTGGTGTTTGATATCATCCCCTCCATTTATCTTGTGACCGTGTAATGATATAAAGTAGAGTGACCTGCCTGATACTATATTACTGGATTTGCTCTTGCCACAATTACACCTGACCACTGCAGTGTTACTGGACATCTAAAAAAACCAGTTGGCGACCTTGAAGGCTGTATAAGAGTTCGGTGTCGGGGCGGGCCACAGATTGAGGGAACGATCTGTGTCCTCACTCATCTTATAATCTAAAGGCCGGTTGTGAGATCGACTGGGTACTCTCCGAGGCCAGCAGTGGAGCCTAGAGGATTGAGGGAAGACCCGCCGAACGACGGTGAGTAAGGGTTATTGTTGGAGCAACCACCTGGAAAGGAGATCCAGTCTACTGTTGCTTTAACCCTTCTCTAACGAGAACACCGTGAAACCCCGACATGGCGACCTTGCCAGGATAAGAGCAAGATCAAGGTGGTAATTGTGGTATAAATATCAGGCCTAGGTTTTCACTCATTGTCACAAGATGGAGGGTGAAAGTAGCCAGGTTTTATAGACACGAGAGAC
>WNGS01113158.1:22762658-22778114 GCA_020271785.1 Procambarus virginalis | reverse complement strand
GAATATAAGCATTATATAATTGCAATTATCATACAAAGTATTCAAAATATATAATCTTGCACAATTAATAAACAACTTGCAAAACTAATATTTATGTTATATGTACAATACAATCACATGCAACTTGGTCAAACTATACCCAATTTGCATAATATCTGTCTAGGTATGATTAGGATGTCATTTATAAAAATGCCGAGTATAACCAATCCCCCAAAAAGTTAGAATTTCACATATATGAATGGTACATCTGACTTCTTTTGAGCTCAATACAAAAACACACATACATTTTCAATAAATGTTTCAACATTATTAGTGCTAGACTATTCATCTAGCATATGTCCATTTTTTTATGCCTTATTAATACCCCCAGTGTTAGATCCTCTTCAATCATTTCAGCCATATTTATTTTTCAAACCATCCAATGGATTTATTGGTTCTAGCCTTAATTATGTTAGGGACAGGTGAGGTTAAGTGAAGTCAGTAAATTCTATGATATTGTAAGCAAATTTACTGTATCCTATCAAAAATGCAACCAATTAGAACCTAAATTCATCTAAATCTATCAAAAAATATACTTTTTCTATAGAAATTTAACCAAATTCATCTTAGCAAAAGCTAAATTAACTAAATATGGGCATCCCATATCCTCACATACAAGCCTATGTCACCTCTGTCAATACATAAGTTAGATATAGCTCGAACCCCCAAATGAGTAATTTACACTATTTTATGAAGATGTTAGTTCATTAGCCCCTAAGATATTATATATCCTACCGTACACAACCTCACCTAACCTCACCTAACATATTCTTGCTAGATTTGCTAGATTTAATTAAAGTTGTAAAGTTAAAGCTAGATTTGATTAAAGTTGGCAAAATTTAAGCTATTCCCCCTTAAATTCAACCTAATTTAATTCAAATTTCACCAAATATACCCAAAGGTTTTGTTTCATAGCACAGCTAATGTCCATTTTTACCCACATTTTCACCTATTCCATCCTACCCTACACCACCTTACCTAACCTAACTTAGCATATCCAATGCTAGATTTGATTAAATTCGGCAAGATTAATGCTATTCACAACTAAATTCAACCAAATTTAATTAAATTTCCACCAAATATACCCAAATAATTTATAACATAGCACTGCCATTGCCCATTTTTACCCACATTTTCACCTATTCCAACCTACCCTACACGGCCTTACCTAACCAGACCTAGTACATCCAAAGCTGTATTTGATTAAAGTTGGCGAAATTTATGCTGTCCCAACCTAAATTAAATTTAATTTAAGACAATTCTCACCAAATATACCCAAATTGTCTGTTACCCCCTAGTTATGTTTAAGATAAAGAAAATTGGGTAATGCTAATTGTATAATTTTAATGATTCATAACCCTTTCTGACTAAGGTTAGGTTAAGGATGGTTAAGTTCAGCTTATGTAAAGAAAATTCCCATAATTAACATATTTTCCATTAACCCCCCTGGTAATAGAGGTTAGGTTGGGGATGGTTGTATTGATGTGAAAATAAGTCTAAGAATATGATGCAATATTGAACCAAGATCCATGCATCAGTTGTTAGCTCCAGGGCGGTTGGGTTGATGCACAAACAACACTTTTCCCCCATAAATACGATAATTTTGAAGTTAGATAAAGGGAGGTTAGGTGCAGGGTGGCTGAGTTGATGTGTAAAATCAAAACACTTATCCAACAATATAGCTACAATATTGAGCATAAATCCAAATTTAATAAGCGAGGGGCAGTTAGGATCATATCCAAAAACATAGCTTTTCTATGAATATGGTTACAATGATCAACAAAGATCCAAGCAGGTTAGGCACAGTGCAGTTAGGTTCAAAAACTTTACTTTTCTAAGAATATATATACAATATTCAACAAAGCTCCAAGACTCCTGCAGGTTAGGCACAGGCATTTTGGTTCACATCCAAACAAACATCACTTTTTTGAGTATATGTCGTATCAGAGGTTAGGTCCAAGTTGTGGTAATATGAGGAAAATACCTAGTAACCAACACACTTCTAATGATACAATATTAGCAAAATTAGGTGTAATCCAGGGTGGAATGGAAGTTGGAAGTAGACACTAATAGCTCTAACAGTTAACTCACGCTCTGGATGTGATGTGCATAGGTTCATTTAATTGAATTTGGAGGGGGGGGTTTGGTTTGATATAATTAGGATCAATTTAGTGGCATTGATACAAATTGGGAAAATTTGGATAAATTTACCTAATGTTGTGTTAGGATGGGTTAGGTTAGGTCTGGTTTGGTAGGATTAATGGTAGAAAACTTAACTGGAAATTGGAAATAGCAAGACGGACACAGCACTAGCTCTATGAAATGGACTTGGGAATGGGAGATGTTGTGCAAAGACTGAATGTTGGATATTGGATGTTTAGATGGAATGGGTGACAATGTGAGTAAAATGGGCTTTGGCTGTGCTGATACTCCACATTTGGGTATATTTGGTGGGAAATTGTCTTAAATTAGGTCGAATTTAGGTGGAATAGCTTAAATTTCGCCAACCTTAATCAAATCTAGCTTTGGATATTATAAGATAGGTTAGGTTAGGTAAGGGTGTCTCGGGTAAGTTGGAACTGGTGAAAACTTGGCTAAAATGGGATTTGGCGGTGCTATGATACAAAACATTTGGGTATATTTGATGGAAATTGTCTTAAATTAGGTAGGATATTTCGCCGAATCCGATTCCGAATATATACAGGACAAGACACCCATTCAGGCGAGCATTGAAGTGGGTAAAACTGAAGAGAAGTCGGTGAGAGTAAGCGCTGAAGTCGTAGAGAAAGAGCCAGGGCTTAACCCAACTGCATACCAGGGAATGCCGATGATACCAACTCCATGGTGACGAGGCGAGAGGAGGGTCTTCAAGGGCGGCTTGAGGCGTTTCGTCTGGTGTTGGAGATGATGTCTTGATTCTTGGTGGATGTTCTAAACGGGCGTAATTTGGTCTCTACCCCCTAAAGAGGGAATTGTAGTTTTCACTCCTTTAGCAAGAGTGGATGCTAGTTCTTCGTCTTGTGCTTCTTCTTGGTGTGTGCTGTACTGCGTGTTGGCACGGCGGATCTGTCGGTCATGGTCGTCAAAGAGGCTGGTGGATTGTGGGTGTAGTTTCGTTTTTGTGGTGTACCACCAACGTGGATTTCCTCATCCGAGTCTGAGGAGTCGTCAGAAGGAGGTGGCTTGGGCTTAGGTGCCGCTGGAGTCCTGTTTACGT
The DNA here is from genome assembly GCA_020271785.1 of Procambarus virginalis. Classification (NCBI taxonomy): domain Eukaryota; kingdom Metazoa; phylum Arthropoda; class Malacostraca; order Decapoda; family Cambaridae; genus Procambarus; species Procambarus virginalis. The sequence continues at coordinate 22,774,858 of WNGS01113158.1, read as the reverse complement.
GCAAGCCGGATGCAAGCTGTGTGTGGGGTGTGCAGCAATTGTGTGGGATTGGACGACCAGCTTGAGAAGCCTCGGTTGTCGTTCCCCCAGTTGCTTTGGTAGCCTGTGGGTCGGCAGCACTAGTCTTAGCTTGTGCGTCTGGTACAATGGGTGTTGTTGGAGTTTGGGTAGACGACGTTCGTGTAGAGGCAGAGAGTATTTCTTCCGGGGCGATGATGGTGTCGAGGCCGTTGGCTGCATACAGTAGGTTAAAGATCGCGAAGAACCGATGACGGTCGTTCCCGGAAAGTCGCTCTGCGAGCTTGATGAGGCCTGGAACGACTCCTTTTCTGGCTGAAGGTGTTCTTGGGGCATGGGCCGACTGGCCCGTACTGCCCCATTGGGAGGTTTGAAGTGTTTGATGGGTGGAGCCTCCTCCCGGTAATACAGGGATGGCTTCCGGATGGCTGGTAGGTGTTTCAATGCTGGTGGTGCCGGCAGCGGAGGCAGCTGATTCAGCTTTCTTCACCTTGGCCATTTGTTCCATCACCTCTTGCCTTCGCGGGCATCGAGTTGAGATTGCCGGATGGTCACCTTGGCAAAGCAGGCCACACATGGTGTCTGAATCACAGGTTGTGAAGTGGTGATGTTGGGCGCATAGGCTGCACTTCTGGGTAGGGTGTTGACACTTGCTGGTGGGATGAGAATAGTCATAGCATCGAAAGCATTGCTGGATGTCGTATATCCGTTCTTTCTTGATGTTGTGCGGCTGTATCTTAACGCCATAGCAGTTGATACCGTGCTTGTCTGCTAGGTTCGTCGCAGCTAGTATTGTGAACTCCAGTTTCATGGTTGGTAGGCGAGAACCGTCATCGCCGATGAACGTGACATTTGCCAATCGCAGATGTGGGTTTTCCACTTCGATTTTGGGTGCAAGGTCGTCGATTCCATTGTCTATAATCCAGCTGCTGGTGTTGCTCACAAATACTGCTCGTTCGGCCTGGTATCTTATTGGGTAGCGGAGTGAGATGTACTCATTGTTGAGCAATCTTGTGGCATTGTGTAGTGTGCCCTCGTCATTTTCGTCAGTGTAATATGAGCACCAGTTCGTCACCTGCTTGACGGATGTCGTCTGGCGTTGTGTTGGAGAGGGTCTTGATGCCCTAAAGAAGTTCGGTCACAGTGTACTTTCGGGCAGTCCAACTTAAATCAAATCTAGCTTTGGATATGCTAGGTCAGGTTAGGTAAGGTTGTGTAGGGTAGGATGGAATAGGTGGAAATGTAGGTAAAAATGGATATTGGCTGTGCTATGATACAAAACATTTGGGTATATTTGGTGAAAAATGAATTAAATTAGATTGAATTTAGATGGGCAAATAGCTTAAATTTTGCCAACTTTAATAAAATTTAGCTTTGGATAGGCTAAGTTAGGTTAGGTAAGGTGGTGTAGGGTAGGATGGAATAGGTGAAAACGTGGGTAAAAAATGAACATTGGCTGTGCTATGATACAAAACATTTGGGTATATTTAGTGGAATTTGAATTAAATTAGGTTTGAATTTAGGTGGGAATAGCTTAAATTTTGCCAATTTTAATCAAATCTAGCTTTGGATATGTTAGGTGAGGTTGTGTATGGTAGGATATATAATATCTTAGGGGCTAATGAACTAGCATGTTCATAAAATAGTGTAAATTTACACAATTGTGGGGTTCGAGCTATATCTAACTTATGATATAAGTAATGTATATGGCATATAAGATATGTCATGTGATATAACACATGACAGAGGTGACATAGGCTTGTATGTGAGGATATGGGATGCCGTATATCCGGCATCCCATATCAGTTCAGCTTTTTCTAGGTTGAATTTGGTTAAATTTCTATAGTATAAGTATAATTTTTGATAGATTTAGATGAATTTAGGTTCTAATTGGTTGCATTTTTTATAGGATATAGTAAATTTGCTTAAATTATCATATAATCTACTGACTTTACCTAACCTCACCTGTCCCTAACATAATTAAGGCTAGAACCAATAAGTCCCTTCTATGGTCTGACAAAATAAATATGGCTGACATGATTGAAGAGGATCTAACACGGTGGTATTAATAAAGCATTAAAACAATGGACATTTGCTAGATGAATAGTTTAGCACTAATAATGTTGAAACTTTTATGGAAAATGTATGTGTGTTTTTGTATTGAGCTCATAGGAAGTCAGATGAATTATTCATATATGTGAAATTCTGATTTTTGGGGGGAGTTGGGTATACTCGGCATATTATAAATGACATCCTAATCATACCTAGAAAGATATTATGCAAATGGAGTATTGTATGACCAAGTTGGATGTGATTGTATTGTACATATATCATAAATATTATAGTTTTGCAAGTTGCTTGTATCAATTGTGCAGATTATATATTTTGCATACGCTTATGATGATTGCAATTATATAATGTTTATATTCCTGCAAATTGTGCATTGTTTGTGCAAGTTGTGTGTATTAATTGTATATGTTTTGTATGTGTATTTGTGGAATTATGTAGTTGTGTATTTAATATATATGCCCTAGTTATGTATTGTTCATATTTGGGCAGTTGTGTATTGATTATATTTTGTGCAAGTTGTGTATTAATTCTATATATGCTGTAATTGTATTTGTGTGAATTTTGTATTTGTGCTAGTTATGTATTGTATGTATTTGTGCTGGATATGTATTTGTTTGTATTTATGCAAGTTGTGTAATAGTAATCATGAAAGATGTGTAATCATTGTGAGAGTTGTGTATTAATTTGTGCATGTAGTGAATTGTATATGGAGGAATTGTGTATTTACACCTGTTGTGTATTGATTGTCATTGCACAAGTTATGTAATTATATAGCAACTTTGCTTGTATTTATTGTGCAAAGATGTGTAATAATTACACAATTTGTGTAATAATTGTCCATGTTTCATAATAGTCTTGTGTGATTCGTGTATTTACGCATGTTGTGTTTTTAATTTGCTGAAGTGGAACTGGTGCAACCTTATTTTTGTGTGTGAATTGTCTATTTGTGTAAATTCTGTATATGTAATCTGAAAAAAATAGATCTTCATATGAAAGTGTATTTTGGTTTATGAGACAATGTGTGGGTATTTTGTGAAAAATATGTTTATGGAATTGTGTACTTTTAGTGAAATCGCATTTTGATTGTCTAGATGTATAAGCAATTTGCTATATTTGTGTAAATGCCATACTTTGTGTAAATGTTATACTTTAAGTGTACATGCAATATTTGCGTAAATGGTATATTTTTGTGTGCATCTGATATATTTTGTATATAAATGACATATTTTGTGTGTAAACGAAATATTTTATGTGTAAATTATATATTTTCTGCATAAATGTCATATCTAGTGTGTAAATGTTGTATTGGTTTCACAGGGCATCAATTACATCTGATTAATGTGGCAATAGTGGCAAAAACAGGCTATTGTCTATGTGTGTATGGGTTGTGGAGTATTGGTGTGTATGTATGAATGTATGTATGTATGTATGTATTGTCACGGGGGGTGGGCCGGGTCTCTGCTAACACTCTGCTGCTAGGGGCTCAGGAAGCAGAATACTCAGCCCCTCGGACTCCCGGGGTTCACCGGGGTCTCCTTGGTCCCACAGGAGAGGACCAGCAATGCCCACCTCCGCAGGTCTTTGCTTCCACCACTGAAGGGGTGCCACTGACTCACCCTGAAAGCCCTTCAGTCAGCCACGGGGAAACTGCTATCAGCAATTCCGGCCTAGACCCGTGGAGGAGTGAAGGAAGACTCGGGCTTACCTTATAACGATGACCTCCCTGAGTCTTGCCTGCCGGACAAAGAGGTTGCAGGAACTCCTTTCCCGCCTGTCTTCTCTATCTTTTCCTCAACAAGGTCGCCAGCTGGGTTATTATATCTGCACCCCAGCGATGCAGTTCAGTGGGTGTATATATGTTGTCTGTTGCCAGAGTGTTGCTACTCCCAAGACAATAAGAAATTCTATAGGGAGCGTGATGTCCCCTAAATGGTACTATGATAACCCTCGTGTATGCTCAATAGAGAAATTTTGCAATGGAGGCACACTTAAACACAATAGTAAAATGTGTGAATTTACTGACACGAATTACATGATCACACATTATGATTACAAGTGATACAAGGAAATGAAAATAATAATAATAACTCTGGACATTGTCAGCAACTCTTCTCTCACGTTCTCCAGGCTCCTTCAACTGGGCAGATAGACAGGAGTCACACACTCTCTCACAGAAGGGCCTCTTCACCACGTCGGCTCCTCTTCTTCACTGTCCTGCCATCCACACACACTGTCCTCTCTGACAGTCCTGGGCATAAACTGCCCTGCAGCCTATTCTGCTACTAAAGCATTAATATCCTATTTCCACATATATAAGTGAATATAATGGCCTATCTAGCCTACTCTCACAAAGGGGTAATGGGAGGGAAAATGATCTACCTTAAGAATCCTTGGCTCACGACACCTGTCCCTCGATGGTGTGAGGGTCCTATGCTTCCTGAGTCGATCCTCGGTGATCCAGGAACGTTCCCACAGGTCCTCAGGTGTCGTGAAGCCTTCGCGTCTTCGCCGGTCCAATCCCTGGGGTTCAGCTATCCCAGTCCTGGTCCATCAATGGGCGCTGAGCTAATCGCCATATTCGCACACACGTTCCTTCCACAAGGTACTGCTTCTCGTCCTAGGAACGGTGTCGTCCCTCCAACACCCTCAGTGGATGTGACCCAGTCACAGCTATGCCTGCCCGCCACACCTTTCAGGCCCTCAACGTCATGCGCCGCCGCCCAGCGACGTCACTGACAATTCTCCAAGTTTGGCACTTCTCTGCCCACTCAACTTGGTTCCTTTTTTGCTTCCCAGAAGCGCGGGGTCTCCTATATATCAGGTGGGCTGCGATGGCTAGCTCTAATCCACTGAGAAAGGCCTATAAAGCCTCCAATTCTTGAGAGTTGACCGAGATGCGCCCTCACGCTCCCACTGTCAGTCAAACTCTGACGTTGGCGCCGCCCGGGGTACTCGGTGACGTCACGCCTGTGACCCGAGCCACCCAATCCGCACACGGCTTGGCGTCCATTCTAAAACGTCATATCTACAGTAGGGGATACTCTTTCATTTATATTCTGGGCCTCTTTCCCCTTACCTACAGACTTATAATGTAAGTTTCTCCCTGTAGGGAGAGTCGATATGACTCTTACAGCAGGCAACGAAAGAGATCGGAGAGGGCACCGTAACATACCCCTCCCTTTAAAATAAGAGTCATATCGGTTAGTGAATCCGGGAGAGGGCATCTGCTACCACATTCTCCCTTCCTTTAATGTGCCGGATTTCTAGCCAGTACTCTTGTAACAGTAGGGCCCATCTTGTCAGCCTTTGGTTCGTGTTCTTCATCCTGTGCACGAACGTCAAGGGGTTATGATCGGTGAACACTTGCACCGGTCTAGTACCTCCACCCACATAGACGTCGAAATGTTTCAGTGCCAGGATCAGGGCTAGGGCTTCCTTTTCCACTGTACTATAAGCCCTCTGGTACTTTTCGAATTTCTTCGAGTAGAATGCTACTGGACGGTGAACTCCGTCCTTCTCTTGAGCTAACATGGCTCCAATCCCCACGTCGCTAGCGTCGACGTACAAGATAAAGTTCGACTCGAAGTCGGGCGAAATCAGCACTGGCGCTTCGGTTAATAACTGCTTGGTCTTCTCGAAGGACTCCTGGCATGCTTCCCCCCACCTCCATCTAACGTTCTTAGATAGCAATTCAGTCAGAGGGTGTGCCACTGTCGAGAAGTTCTTGCAAAATCCTCTGTAGTATCCGATCATCCCTAAATATCGTAACAATTCTTTTCTCGTCCTGGGATTCGGATATTCTCTGATTGCCTTCACTTTATGGTCTACCGGAGTCACCTTCCCTTGACCCACGATGAAACCTAAGTATTCTAATCGGGCCTTACCGAATTCGCTCTTGGCCAGATTTACCGTCAGGTTCGCTTCTTCCAACCGTTGGAATAACTCCGTCAGTCGACTCATGTGTTGTTTCCAGCTATCGGCGTACACCACAATATCGTCTATATACACGGCACAACCGTCCATCCCTCTTAGCACTTCGTTCATCATCCTCTGAAAACAACTTCCGCTGTTCTTCATACCAAACGGAAGTACCTTATACTGGTACAATCCGTCTGGAGTAGCAAACGCTGAGATCTTTCTCGCACTCGGAGACAAAGGGATTTGATAGTATCCTTTCAGCAGATCGACCTTGGTAACAAACCTTGCGTTTCCCACTTGGTCGACGCAATCACTTATTCGGGGCATCGGGTGAGAATCCGACACGGTTATGGAATTCACTTTGCGATAGTCGGTGCAAAAACGATAGGATCCATCACTCTTCTTGACCAGCACACAGGGCGAGCTCCACTCACCATTGCTGGGCTCAGCGAGATCATTCGCTAGCAAATATTCCACCTCCTGTCGCATGATCTTCCTCTTTTCAGGACTCACCCGATAAGCGCTCTGCTTGATTGGCTTTCCTCCGCGCACGTCCACTTCGTGCACCACACTCTTGTGCCGTCGGGGCACATCCGTGAAGAGCGACTTGTTCCTTCGTATCAGCGTCACTAGATCTCTCCTTTTCCCTTTATCCAGATGACGCAGCCTCTCTTCTAGATGTACCAAACTCTCTGTGTTTGACAGGCGTGTACCATCGGCGCGGGCCCACTTTCTTTCCTCTGCTGGCAACACTTGGCTCATCTCCATACACAGAGCCAATTTCCCTTCCTGGGACGGTGTTGCTCCCTTCACTCCCGAACTCTCTTGCTCCTCTGGGAAGTATGGCTTCAAACGATTGATATGACATACCTGTGTCTTGTTAGGGCGATTCGGCTTACTGATCTCATAACTTACAGGACCCACACGGCGAACAACCGAGTATGGACCACCAAAGCGTGATTCCGTCACTCTACCTCTCCCAGGTAGCAACATCATCACTCTGGCTCCTGCCTCGAACTCCCTCGGGACAGCCTTCTTGTCGTACCAGATCGACATCTTCTCTTGAGCTGTCTTCAGGTGATCAGCAGCCAGCTCCTTCGCCGTTTTCAACCGTTCGTGGAATCTCCGCACATACTCTTCCACTGTCACTAATGTTTTCCCCGCCGTCAACTGCTCCTTCAGCATCGATAACGGGCTCCTTACCTCGTGTCCAAACACTAGCTGGAATGGAGAGAATCCCAGAGACTCAACAATAGCATCTCGGATCGCAAACAGGGCTGGACAGACAGCCTCATCCCATTCCGCTCCCTGTTCTGCACAATACACCCTTAAGATGGTCTTCAGAGTGGAATGGAACCTCTCAATCGCTCCCTGCGATTGAGGTCTATAAGGAGACGATCGTAGTTGGGCTATTCCCCAGCTTGCCATAGCTTGCCTAAACCACTTCGACTGGAAAACGCTTCCACAGTCGGACTGGATCTCCTTGGGCACACCTACCCAAGCAAAGAACCGCTGAAGGTGTCCCATGACGCATCTCGATGTCACCTTCCGCACTGGGATCGCCTCTGGAAATCTCGTCGAAGCACACATGATAGTCAATAAGTAATTATTCCCTTTTCTGGTCTTAGGTAGTGGTCCCACGACGTCGATTATTAGGCGTTCAAACGCCTGGCCGAACGCCGGAACTGGAACCAAAGGTGCTTTCGGGATGGCAGGGACGTTCTTTCCCGCTCTCTGGCACGGGAAACACGTCTTGCAAATTCTTCTTACATCCGCGTCCATGCCCGGCCAATAAAAATGTTCCCGAAGCCTGCTTAAAGTCTTGGTCACTCCCAAGTGACCCGCGGGATCCACTGAGTGTGCAAGCTTCAGTACCGCGTTTCTGTACCGCGCCGGCATCACCACCTGACGCCTCACTCTCAGCACATCATCACCCGCTTCTTCCCTAACCGGTCTCCACTGCCTCATTAACACTCCCTTCTCCACGAAGAAGTGAGTTGGTGACTCGGGTCCGGCGAGACCTCCTTCAGCCTCCCGTACCAACTCGGGAAACTCTTCCCTTTGCAGCTCACCTAGACGGGTGCGGTCAATGCCTAGAGGACTGGTGAGAGTAACTTGGACACTCCTATCCGACCCTTCCTCACCTGTCGCTTTTCCTCTGGCCTCCTCTCGGAACAAATGATCGAGCCCCAGGTCACCCGGCATGTTCTCTTCGGCGTGACTGGATCCGCTCACATCATCTTCCCTCACGTCTCGTCCCGACGTCACCGCGCATACCGGAAATGCCACTCTCGCAATTTCCGATTCGCCACTGCTGGCGCCCGTCCTGCTGCTCTGTCGATAGGGTTCTATACACTCCTCACTTTTAATCAAATTCGGGAGAACACATCCCCCACAGGAGTCGTTCCCTAGGATCACCTGAGCTTCCATCCTGGGCAGTAGAGCACAGACCCCTACTACAAGAGTCTGACAACCATAGTCTGAATTAAGAGTCACCTTATGAAGGGGCATCCTCACTTGTCCCCCCAACGTCCTTATCAGGGCTTCCCCTGTACTGGAACGTCTGTAGTCCTCGGGGAAGAGGGATTCACTAACAAGGGTGAAGTCGGATCCAGTGTCCCTCAGCATCCTTGCTGGCACAGGATCAGCTCCTCTTATCTTCACCGTCCCTCACACACAAAGGGGTGAATCCTCTTCTCCCTTATCACTGGCATATCACCTGAATTATCGTTGGCTTCTTCGCTTCCTATCCTCGCGAAAGCCACATTCCCACTGTGCCTGGGCGGCTGCACTCCCTTGCGAAGTGTCCTCGTCCCCCACAGTTGTAACACCGACCACCTCTCCTGGGCGACCCTCTACTAGTCACCCTGGTAGCACCAACGGTAGAGGTTCCCTGGGTCCTCCTAGGACTCCCCGTCGTCGGTTCCCGGGCAGCGGCAATCGCTCCCGAGCTAGGTCCACTGCTCACAGCTTGGGGCTTCCTTCCCGCGTCCCTTGAGCTCTTGAACCGGGTTACTTCATCGGGCACACTACTCTTGGGAGAGTCCCCACCCGTCCTCGCTCCTCCTGAACTCCTAAAGTTCCCTCCCGACCTGGGGTAAGGCGAGTGTCTGGGCGGCCCCTCCCTCCTGAGATGTAGTGCCTCTTCCAGCATGTCGGCTCGGTCCGCTGCAGCCTTTAGGTCCTTAATACCTGCTTCTCTCACCCTTACTCGCAACTCTGGATGGAGCACTGACATAAACTTCTCCATCACTATCAGTCGTTTGATGTCATCCGCCGACTCCGCTTCCTCCGCCTTCAACCACCGTAGGAACTTCCGTTCCATATCCCTGGCGGTCTCGGCGTAAGACTTTCCCGACGCTCTTGTACACTCTCTGAACCGCTTCCGGTACATCTCCGGAGTCAGCCGGAATGAGTGGAGCACCGCATTCTTAATTGCGTCGTAATTAGCACACTCTTCTAGGTCCAGCATGTTGTAGGCTTCCCGGGCCTCACCAGTCAACCTGCCCTGGACCAGAGCAGCCCAATCATCTTCTGGCCACTCCTTCAGAGTTGCTATCCGTTCAAAGTGTTCGAAGAACGCCTCAGCTTCTTGTGGTTCGAACGTAGGTAAGTCACGTTCCCTTACCTTGAAGTCATCCCGCCGTGCAGGTAGAGCGGGCAGACCACGCTCAATGCGACACAATTCGACTTCTTTCTTTGCCTTTATCTCCTCCAGTCGCAGTCGTCTCTCTCCTTCTTCTCGCTGCAGCCGTGCTTCTCGCTCACGCTCCTCTCGCTGCATTTGCGCTTCTCTTTCCTCTCGCCTCAGCTGGGCTTCCAGTTGCATCTTCATTATTTCCAGTTGCAGGCTCCTCTTACTACAGCTGGACCTTCCACTGCTCCCATGTTCACTGTGAATTCCCTCCACACTGGTAGGCGCTTGGGGTGGCTCTAGTCGGGACGGTTCACCTTGCGACGGCTCTTCTCGGGACGGATCTCCTTGAGATGGCTCCTCTCCCGTCGCCTCCTCTCGAGCTGTGAGCTGTGCCATGATCTCTATCCTTCGCTCTGCAACCTTAGTCGTCCTCAACCTGATCCCAAAGTGGTTTGCCACTTGTTGGAGCTGGGCCTTGGTACACTCTTCCAAAATTCTCTCGTCCCTTGTGTCAATAAATTTCTTTACTTTATCCTCCTCCATCTCTATATCGTCGAGCATACACGACAGCACAGACAAGTTAGTAGGTACTAATTTCACCGTTTCAGTCCCTTAGCTGGTTGGGTAACAGTACTCTGAATTCACTGGCCACACTGTTTGTACCCTGGCAACACTGTCTTGAAATCTTGGGCAACACTGTAGCTTGATCAACACACCTTTGGCAACACTGTAGCTTGATCCACGCTTCCTGGCGAAGTCTCCAGTTCTTGGCTACTGTGGTTCGAATCCTGGCAAGGTCGCCAGTTCTCTGTCACGGGGGGTGGGCCGGGGCTCTGCTAGCACTCGGCTGCTAGGGGCTCGAAAGGCCGAATACTCAGCCCCTCCGACTCCCGGGATTCACCGGAGTCTCCTTGGTCCCACAGGAGAGGACCAGCAATGCCCACCTCCGCAGGTCTTTGCTTCCACCACTGAAGGGGTGCCACTGACTCACCCTGGAAGCCCTTCAGTCACCACGGGGAAACTGCTATCAGCAATTCCGGCCTAGACCCGTGGAGGAGTGAAGGAAGACTCGGGCTTACCTTATAACAATGACCTCCCTGAGTCTTGCCTGCCGGACAAAGAGGTTGCAGGAACTCCTTTCCGCCTGTCTTCTCTATCTTTTCCTCAACAAGGTCGCCAGCTGGGTTATTATATCTGCACCCCAGCGATGCAGTTCAGTGGGTGTATATATGTTGTCTGTTGCCAGAGTGTTGCTACTCCCAAGACAATAAGAAATTCTATAGGGAACGTGATGTCCCCTAAATGGTACTATGATAACCCTCGTGTATGCTCAATAGAAAAATTTGCAATGGAGGCACACTTAAACACAATAGTAAAATGTGTGAATTTACTGACAACGAATATAATGATCACACATATGATTAAGTGATACAAGGAAATGAAAATAATAATAATAACTCTGGAGATTGTCAGCAACTCTTCTCTCACGTTCTCCAGGCTCCTTCAACTGGGCAGATAGACAGGAGTCACACACTCTCTCACAGAAGGGCCTCTTCACCACGTCGGCTCCTCTTCTTCACTGTCCTGCCATCCACACACACTGTCCTCTCTGACAGTCCTGGACATAAGCTGCCCTGCAGCCTATTCTGCTACTAAAGCATTAATATCCTATTTCCACATATATAAGTGAATATAATGGCCTATCTAGCCTACTCTCACAAAGGGGTAATGGGAGGGAAAATGATCTACCTTAACAATCCTTGGCTCACGACGCCTGTCCCTCGATGGTGTGAGGGTCCTATGCTTCCTGAGTCGATCCTCGGTGATCCAGGAACGTTCCCACAGGTCCTCAGGTGTCGTGAAGCCTTCGCGTCTTCGCCGTTCCAATCCTGGGGTTCAGCTATCCCATCCTGGTCCATCAATGGGCGCTGAGCTAATCGCCATATTCGCACACACGTTCCTTCCACAAGGTACTGCTTCTCGTCCTAGGAACGGTGTCGTCCCTCCAAAACCCTCAGTGGATGTGACCCAGTCACAGCTATGCCTGCCGCCACACCTTTCAGGCCCTCAACGTCACGCGCCGCCGCCCAGCGTCGTCACCGACAATTCTCCAAGTTTGGCACTTCTCTGCCCACTCAACTTGGTTCCTTTTTGCTTCCCAGAAGCGCGGGGTTCCTATATATCAGGTGGGCTGCGATGGCTAGCTCTAATCCACTGAGAAAGGCCTGTTAAAGCCTCCAATCTTGAGAGCTGACCGAGATGGTCCTCACGCTCCCACTGTCAGTCAAACTCTGACGTTGGCGCCGCCCGGGGGTACTCGGGACGTCACGCCTGTGACCCGAGCCACCCAATCCGCACACGGCTTGGCGTCCATTCAAAACGTCATATCTGCAGTAGGGGATACTCTTTCATTTATATTCGGGCGCCTCTTTCCCCTTACCTACAGACTTATAATGTAAGTTTCTCCCTGTAGGGAGAGTCGATATGACTCTTACAGCAGGCAACGAAAGAGATAGGAGAGGGCACCGTAACATATGTATGTATGTATGTATGTATG
>WNGS01113158.1:22741872-22761658 GCA_020271785.1 Procambarus virginalis | reverse complement strand
CCCTTAAAGAGATAGAGACTTCGAGTATTTACTCAAATATCTCCACCTCACAAGGGCGCCAGATTAGTGAGGGGTCACTCAAGCATTTTTCATCAAGCCACTGTCAATGTGGGAGAACTCGTGTCTATACTATAAGCACATACTTGCATGAACCACAAGAGAAGATTAACAATCTTTAGACAACACCCACCAGTGGGACTCGAACCCAGAAAGCACAACTATCTTCCAAAGCTGCCATAACCAATAGCTGGTGGGTGTTGTCTAAAGATTGTTAATCTTCTCTTGTGGTTCATGCAAGTATGTGCTTATAGCATAGACACGAGTTCTCCCACATTGACAGTGGCTTGATGAAAAATGCTTGAGTGACCCCTCACTAATCTGGCGCCCTTGGGAGGTGGAGATATTTGAGGTAAATACTTCGAAGTCTTATCTCTTTTAAGGGTCTGACTTGGTGTAGTGGGTTAAGGCATACTAGTTATGGCAGCTATTGGAAGATAGTTGTGCTTTCTGGGTTCGAGTCCCACTGGTGGGTGTTGTCTAAAGATTGTTAATCTTCTCTTGTGGTTCATGCAAGTATGTGCTTATATATATATATATATATATATATATATATATATATATATATATTATATATATATATATATATATATATATATCGTACCTAGTAGCCAGAACGCACTTGTCAGCCTACTATGCAAGGCCCGATTTGCCTAATAGGCCAAGTTTTCATGAATTAATTGTTTTTCGACTACCTAACCTACCTAACCTAACCTAACCTAACTTTTTCGGACACCTAACCTAACCTAATCTATAAAGATAGGTTAGGTTAGGTTAGGTAGGGGTTGGTTAGGTTCGGTCATATATCTACGTAAATTTTAACTCCAATAACAAAAAATTGACCTCATACATAATGAAATGGGTAGCTTTATCATTTCATAAGAAAAAAATAGAGAAAATATATTAATTCAGGAAAACTTGCCTTATTAGGCAAATCGGGCCTTGCATAGTAGGCCAAAAAGTGAGTTCTGGCTAGTAGGTACTAGCTTTATCATTTCATAAGAAAAAAAATAGAGAAAATATATTAATTCAGGAAAACTTGCCTTATTAGGCAAATCGGGCCTTGCATAGTAGGCCAAAAAGTGAGTTCTGGCTACTAGGTACGACATATATATATATATATATATATATATATATATATATATATATATATATATATATATATATATATATATATATATATATATATATATATATATATATATATATTGGTAGCAGTCTTTCCTGTAGACATATATTATTAAATTATTAAATATGACCGAAAAAGTAAGATTAATAATTCTAACACGAATTTTCTCGATTTTTCTTATGTTTCTTTGTACTGGTGACGGTAAATGAAAACTCAATTCTCCAAAATTCATTTTTATTTCTAGTCTGACGCGACACTTGAGTGTGTTTCGTAAAACTTATTACATTTTCAAAGACTTTAGTTTATCCACACACAACTTATGCCTGAAACAGCATTGGCTCTTATACTTGCATTTGGGTGAGGTGATATAATACAATAGTGGGGTGAAAAACAAACTTTCAACAAAACACAGAACACGGAACAATGGGTATAGATTTGCAGAAGTTGGGTAAAGATAGAACTGCAGAAGGCCTATTGGCCCATATTTCTTGATGTTTCTATATTGGAGCAGAGTCTTGAAGTGGGTAGAATATAGTTGTGCGTTAATGGGCTGTTGATTGCTGGTGTTGACTTCTTGATGTGTAGTGCCTCGCAGATGTCAAGCCGACTGCTGTATCTATCAATGATTTCTGTGTTGTTTGCTAAGATTTCTACAAATCTAAGAAAATCTTGCTAAGAAATCTTTAAGAGTCATATCAACTCTCCCTACAGGGAGAAAGTTACATTATAAGTTGTAAGTAAAGGGAAATTGGCACCCTGATATAAATGAAAGAGTATCCCTTACTGCATATATGACGTTTTGGAATGGACACTAGCCGTGTGCGGATTGGGTGGCTTGGGTCACGGGCGACCAATCAGAGCCCGCCGTGACGTCACCGAGTGCCCCAGGCGGCGCCTACGTCAGAGTTGACCTGACAGTGGAGGCGAGAGGACGCACCTCAGTCAGCTCTCAAGGATTGGAGGCTCTACAGGCCTTTCTCAGTGGATTAGAGCTAGCTATCGCAGCCCACCTGATATATTGGAGACCTCGCGCTTCTGGGAAGCAAAAAGAAACCAAGTTGATTGAGCAGAGAAGTGCTAAACATGGAAAATATTTGGCGGCGACGCTGGACGTTTAGGGCCTGGAAGGTGTGGCGGGCAGGCCTAGCTGTGACCGGGTCACATCTACTAATGGTTTTGGAGGGACGACACTGTTCCTAGGACAAGGAGCAACGCCTTGTGGAAGGGACGAGTGTGTGAATATAGCGATTAGCTCCGTGCCCATTGGTGAACCAGGATTGGGATAGCTGAATCTCAGGGATTGGAACGGCGACGACGCGAAGGCTTCACGACACCTGAGGACCTGTGGGAACGTTCCTGGATCGTCATGGATCGACTCAGGAAGCATGGAAACCTCACACCATCGAGGGATAGGCGTCGTGAGCCAGGAATGTAAAGGTAGATCATTTTCCCTCCCATTACCCCTTTGTGTGAGTAGGCTAGATAGGCCACAATATTCACTTATGTATGTGGCAATAGAACATTAATACTTTAGTAGTAGAATAGGCTGCAGGGCAGCTTATGTCCAGGACTGTCAGAGAGGACAGTGTGTGTGGACGGCAGGACAGTGAAGAAGAGGTGCCGAAGTGGTGAAGAGGCCCTTCTGTGAGAGTGTGTGACTCCTGTCTTTCTGCCTAGTTGAAGGAGTGTTGGAGGTCGTGGAAGAAGAGTTGCTGGCGATCTCCAGATTTATTATCCTTATTTTCTTGTCTTGTTTATTATCCTTTATTTGCTTGTGATTGTATGTGTGATCATGTAGTTTGTGTCAGTAAATTCACACATTTTATTATTGTGTTTAAGTGTGCCTCCATTATAATATTTCTATATAAGCATACACGAAGGTTATCATAGTACCGCCTAGGGAACACCACGTTCTCTATAGAAGTCCTTATTGCCTGGAGAGTGGTAAAAACAGCACAAACTTATATAAAAGTGTACCCTTAGCCATCCAATCAGTACTAGTGCCTGAATGGTGGCAACAAGTAACGTAGTGGCTAGAGAGAGATAAAGTCACACGAACCTTCATGGGAGAGTACCCTGGGCTGACAGTCTAATAGTAGATCTTGGGAGTAGCAACACTCTGGCAACAAACAATATATAATACACCCACTGAGCTGCATTGCTTGGGTGCAGATATAATAACCCAGCTGGGGACCTTGTTAAGAAGAAGATAGAGAAGACAGGTGGGAAAGGAGTTCCTGCAACCTTTTTGTCTGGCAGGTAAGACTCAGGGAGGTCATTGTTATAAGGTAAGCCCGAGTCTTCCTTTACTCCTCCACGGGTCTAGGCCGGAACTGTTAACAGCAGTTTCCCTGTGTTTGCCTGAAGGGCTTCCAGGGTGAATCAGTGGCACCCCTTTAGAGGTGGAAGCAAAGACCTGCGGAGGTGGGCATTGCTTCTCCTCTCCTGTGGGACCAAGGAGACCCCGGTGAATCCCGGGAGTCGGAGGGGCTGAGTATTCTGCCTCCTGAGCCCCTAGCAGCCGAGTGCTAGCAGAGCCCCGACCTACCCCCTGCGACAAGAACTGGCGACCTTGCCAGGATTCGAACCACGGTATCCAAGAACTGGAGACTTCGCCAGGAAGCGTGGATCAAGCTACAGTGTTGCCAAGGTGTGTTGATCAAGCTACAGTGTTGCCCAAAATTTCAAGACAGTGTTGCCAGGGTACTAATACAGTGTGGCCATTGAATTCAGTGGAACTGTTACCTAACCAGCTAAGGGACTGAAACGGTGAAATTAGTACCTACTAACTTGTCTGTGCTGTCGTGTATGCTCGATGATATAGAGATGGAGGAGGATAAAGTAAAGAAATTTATTGACACAAGGGACGAGAGAATTTTGGAAGAGTGGACCAAGGCCCTGCTCCAACAAGTGGCAAATCACTTTAGGATCAGGTTGAGGACGACTAAGGTCGCGGAGCGAAGGATTGAGATCAGGCAAAGCTCACAGCTCGAGAGGAGGCGACGGGAGAGGAGCCATCTCAAGAAAGGCCATCTCAAGGAGAGCCGTCCCAAGAAGAGCCGTCGCAAGGAGAACCGTCCCGACTGGAGACACCCCAAGCGCCTACCAGTGTGGAGGGAATTCGCAGTGAACATGGGAGCAGTGGAAGGTCCAGCTGTAGTAAGAGGAGCCTGCAACTGGAAATAATGAACATGCAACTGGAAGCCCAGCTGCGACGAGAGGAGAGAGAAGCGCAAATGCAGCGAGAAGAATGTGCAGCTGAGCTGCAGCGAGAGGAGCGTGAGCGAGAAGCACGGCTGCAGCGAGAGGAACGTGAAGCCCAGCTGCGGCGAGAAGAAGGAGAGAGACAACTGCGACTGGAGGAGATAAAGGCAAAGAAAGAAGTCGAATTGCGTCGCGTTGAGCGTGGTCTGCCCTCACTACCTGCACGGCGGGATGACTTCAAGGTAAGGGAACGTGACTTACCTACGTTCGAACCACAAGAGGCCGAGGCGTTCTTCGAACACTTTGAACGGATAGCAACTCTGAAGGAGTGGCCAGAAGATGATTGGGCTGCTCTGGTCCAGGGCAGGTTGACTGGTGAGGCCCAGAAAGCATACAACAACATGCTGGACCTAGAAGAGTGTGCTAATTACGACGCCATTAAGAATGCGGTGCTCCACTCATTCCGGCCGACTCCGGAGATGTATCGGAAGCGGTTCAGAGAGTGTACAAGAGCGTCGGGAAAGTCTTACGCCGAGACTGCCAGGGATATGGAACAGAAATTCCTACGATGGTTGAAGGCGGAGGAAGCGGAGTCAGCGGATGATATCAAACGACTAATAGTGATGGAGAAGTTTATGTCAGTGCTCCATCCTGAGTTGCGAGTAAGGGTGAGAGAAGCAGGTGTTAAGGACCTAAAGGCTGCAGCCGACCGAGCCGACATGCTGGAGGAGGAACTACATCTCAGGAGGGAGGGGCCGCCCAGACACTCACCTTACCCCAGGTCGGGAGGGAACTTTAGGAGTTCAGAAGGAGTGAGGACGTGTGGGGACTCTCCCAAGAGTAGTGTACCCAATGAAGTAACCCAGTTCAAGAGCTCAAGGGACGTGGGGAGGAAGCCCCAAGCTGTGAGCAGTGGACCTAGCTCGGGAGTGAGTGATGCTGCCCGGGAACCGACGACAGGGAGTCCTAGGAGAATCCAGGGAACCTGAACCGTTTGTGCTACCAGGGTGACTGGTAGAGGGTCGCCCAGGAGAGGCGGTCGGTGTTACAACTGTGGGGGACGAGGACACTTTGCAAGGGAGTGCGGTCGCCCCAGGCACGGTGGAAACGTGGCTTTCGCGAGGATAGGAAGCGAGGAACCCAACGATAATTCAGGTGTTATGCCAGTGATAAAGGAGAAGAGGATTCACCCCTTTGTGTGTGAGGGGGACGGTGAAGATAAGAGGAGCTGATCCTGTGCCAGCAAAGATGCTGAGGGACACTGGATCCGACTTCACCCTTGTTAGTGAATCCCTCTTCCCCAAAGACTACAGAAGTTTCAGTACAGGGGAAGCCCTGATAAGGACGTTGGGGGGACAAGTGAGGATGCCCCTTCATAAGGTGACTCTTAATTCAGACTATGGTTGTCAGACTCTCGTAGTAGGGGTCTGTGCTCTACTGCCCAGGATGGAAGATCAGGTGATCCTAGGGAATGACTCCTGTGGGGGATGTGTTCTCCCGAATTTGATTAAAGGTGAGGAGTGTATAGAACCTTATCAACGGAACAGCAGGATGGGCGCCAGCAGTGGCAAAACGGAAATTGCGAGAGTGGCATTTCCGGTATGCGCGGTGACGTCGGGACGAGTCGTGAGGGAAGATGATGTGAGCGGATCCAGTCACGCCGAAGAGAACATGCTGGGTGACCTGGGGCTCGATCATTTGTTCCGAGAGGAGGCCAGAGGAAAAGCGACAGGTGAGGAAGGGTCGGATAGGTATGTCCAAGTTACTCTCACCAGTCCTCTAGGCATTGACTGCACCCGTCTAGGTGAGCTGCAAAGGGAAGAGTTTCCTGAGTTGGTATGGGAGGCTGAAGGAGGTCTCGCCGGACCCGAGTCACCAACTCACTTCTTTGTGGAGAAAGGAGTGTTAATGAGGCAGTGGAGACCAGTTAGGGAAGAAGCGGGTGATGATATGCTGAGAGTGAGGCGTCAGGTGGTGATGCCGGCGCGGTACAGAAATGCGGTACTGAAGCTTGCACATTCAGTGGATCCCGCGGGTCACTTGGGAGTGACCAAGACTTTAAGCAGGCTTCGGGAACATTTTTATTGGCCGGGCATGGACGCGGATGTAAGAAGAATTTGCAAGACGTGTTTCCCGTGCCAGAGAGCGGGAAAGAACGTCCCTGCCATCCCGAAAGCACCTTTGGTTCCAGTTCCGGCGTTCGGCCAGGCGTTTGAACGCCTAATAATCGACGTCGTGGGACCACTACCTAAGACCAGAAAAGGGAATAATTACTTATTGACTATCATGTGTGCTTCGACGAGATTTCCAGAGGCGACCCCTGTGCGGAAGATGACATCGAGATGCGTCATGGGACACCTTCAGCGGTTCTTTGCTTGGGTAGGTGTGCCCAAGGAGATCCAGTCCGACTGTGGAAGCGTTTTCCAGTCGAAGTGGTTTAGGCAAGCTATGGCAAGCTGGGGAATAGCCCAACTACGATCGTCTCCTTATAGACCTCAATCGCAGGGAGCGATTGAGAGGTTCCATTCCACTCTGAAGACCATCTTAAGCTGACAGCCTCTCTGGCTAGGCTGTCCTCTGCTCTGCTCTGCTGGCTGGTCTCTTATTCCTTCCCTCAGTATATATCGGGGAACCTAGTAGTCTAACTCCGCCCACAAGTAGATAGCCTCAGGCCTCTACCAAGCCCCTCCTAAACGTCGGCATGTTTGACGGACCTACCCGGCTACAATTATCAGATTAACAGAAGCAAGGTGAAATTTGACTAGAGCTGAACCTCAGTCACTTAAGGTCATTAACGCTTAGAGGTGTGAGTTCAGGCCGACAAACATGGCGCCTCTCAGATCCTTGTCTGTGACTCATGAACTATATCTATAGTAACTAAAACTAAACCACAACACCTTCTATGTGTTTACACTTATTTGCCTATTACGAACAGTGATGCATTGATCCTTTTGTTTTAATTCTACTAATCATAACTCCCAGATCCCTTTCCGCAATCCGACTTTGCAATCTCAACAACCATCTAGCTCCATCTTGAACTCTATCATCATTACCTAGCATCAAAACTTTACATTTATTAGCAATTAAACTGCACTCTGCCCAGCTCTTTGACTTATTTTAAACACCCCCTATTCATAGATCAACCCTCTGAAGCCTGATAGCAAGTCTTCCATTTCGCTGTTAATCTTCCCCTACCGATGTCTGTATCATCGTGCAAATTTTAAAATGTTGCTACTCAAACCACCATAGAACTAAATATTTATATATATTATATAACAACAAAGGGACCCAGGACAGAGCTTTGAGGCAATCCACTAACAACATTATCCCACTCTGACTTAACCCCATTATACTAACTCTATGTTTCCTGTGGAATAGCCATGCCCTAATCCCAATAATACTATGCACCTTCCAAACCCATGAGCCTCTATTTTTTTAATTAGTCTTTCATGTGGCACTGTATCAAAAGCTTTGCTAAAGTCAAGGTACTCAACATCACAGTCCTTACCACTATCAACTGCCTCGACTATGCTGGAATAAAAAGATAGCAAATTGGTTAACATGAACGGCCATTTGTAAAACCATGTTCGACTCATTTATTAATTTATGTATTTTCAAGATGAAGGCGAATTGTATTTGCAATTATCGATTCAATAACCTTTCCCCAATAGACGTTAGGCTAATTGGCCGATAGTTTGACGCAAGGTGAATCTATCTCCTTTCTTAAAAATTGGTACCCACATTAGCTACCTTCCATGACTCTAGCACTCTGCCTACTCTATTGATTTATTAATATATGGTAGATTAGCTGCGCTTGGAACAGCTCATCTCTTTGCATTCTTTAAGCACCCTGGCAAACACTTCATCCGGCCCCTGGGGATTTGTTTGGTTTGTAGTTTCTATACATATCTGTCTTAATTTACAAGATCCTACTCCTGGTAACTGGCCTAAACTATCAACCTGTCCTCATCCCCCACCCATATAGACTTGTTGGCTGAATTCATACAGGACATATTGTCTAAGATTTCTTGCTCTGTTGTAAATCACCAGATATAATATATTTGTTTAGAAAATACTACTCTATCTCCTTGTCATATCCGTATACTTGACCTAGTCCTCAGGTTTTTAATGGAACTATCGTTTCCATAGCTTTTACGTTTCGAATTAATGAAAAAAACATATGAAGGGATTTGCATCTGCTGACACATGGCTATACGGACTTAATAGTTTCTTTTTGCTTTCCCCTTATACTCCCTTTCTAACATCTCTAATCAGTGTACCGAATTCCTGTTTCTACACAGTGACCTTCATCCCATTTTCGTACTACTCCTTTTGTACCCAAGCTCATCCCACCCCCCTTCATCACCTATACCACCAGGTTCCATTCCCAACATCCGTTTAATACACCACACACCCTGCTAGGCTGTTTATTTAGTCTTCCGATACTTACTTCCAACACGAGTCACCTGGTATACTACCGTTCCTGTACCTTTTGTTAGAACTATATGTCTACACCCATAAGGTCATCCAACTGTGACATCCACCATTAATCCAAACCCCTCACCGTTAACGTCACCGCACCTACGACTGGGTTCATCCGGACTTGACCCTCCTCCACCCCCAACCGCAACCCACCCCCACGAACACACCCCATACCAAGCCAGTCACTTATTCCCACATCTCATTCCCTCCCCGCATCACACCATAAAAAACCCAGTTTCACCTCAGGACTATAACAAATCACCATCTCAAAATCTGGCACTTTAACAGAATTATTTCCTACAGGTCTATTCCACTTTATGCTACTAACATGGTATCTAAGCGTCCACCCATGTTTACCAAATCCAGTCCATTACTCTCCCTACTAGTCCGTAGCATCCACAAAGTATCAAAAGTATTACCCATATCCCCACACCACCACCCACCTAAATATATTGCTGATGTACGTCTCTCAATCGCTCAAACATATAAACTCCCTCACCTTACACACCCCCCACCACCGCTCAAGCATATAAGCCCCCACCCAACCCTCCCCACAAAATACACATTCGGAGTACAAAATATGAAACTGCTGCAATGAGTAAAAGCGGCTTCACATGTTTTGAAAATAGGCCTTCTGCATTACCTCATTCTGATGTCTTCATTCCTAATGCGGTTCCATCTAACAGTGAATGCATAGCTTTTAGCCAACGTTCTACATGCGGTTCCTAGGCGGCAATTCACACATTAGTGTAATCTCTTAATCGCTCTCAATACCTGAACTATACTCTGTGTTTCATCACAGGGCGATGCTCTCGATGCTCGTATTTTTGTCGCATATTGCTCAATCACTTTCTGATATTTCACATCTCACCAACACCTCGCTAAACAAACCCATCCCCAGCACCCCAACCCCCCTCCCAACCCCCTGACCACCCCCCCCCCTCCGACACCCCCCCCCCTACTCACACAACAAACACAAACCCAACAACACAACAACACTGCTACAACACCTACACATAACAACACTGCTCCACCACAACACCTGCCCCCCCCCTACCCCTATAGGGATAGGGTATTGTTAACCATTAGCATATTTTGAGGTTATCTTGAGCATTCCTGAGATGAGTTTCGGGGGCTTTAGTGTCCCCGCGGCCCGGTCCTCGACAGGCTCCTTGTTCCCCTCCCCCAGGGAAGCAGCCCGTAGACAGCTTCTACTACCTCAGGTCCTATTTTACTGCTAGGTAAACAGGGGCATAGGGGTGGAAAGGAAACTCTGCCCATTGTTTTCTGCACGGCGTCCGGGATCGAACCCGGGAAAACAGGATCACAAGCCAAGCGTGCTGTCCGCTCGGGCCGACCAGCTCCGGTCGGCCGGGAGGCCAGTCATATAATTGTAAGGCTCCATCAAACCTTGACTTTTCAAACAGTGTGTGTGTGTGTGACGTTACAAGATAGCCAATGTGGCCTTTGGCATGGTACTTGCATATTAAGTCTGTCAAATGTTAATATTCAAAATGGCTAGGACTACTCCAGCCCCACCTAATCTAATCAGAGGTTTAAGAATATACATTTTAGTCATCAACCAACTGTAAAAATCATTCAGTATAATAAATTAAAAAACTAAGTAGCGACCCAAATATCGTACCGCACGTTAAGCAGAGTCGTACGTCTGGCAGCATAGCAGGTGAGCTGAACATAAAGAAGGAAAGTAACTGAAGAAGGCCTTATTACCCAATTGAGGAGGCAGCTCCTATATATAGCCACCCATCTCATTCATATATATGTCAACCTGTACCTTAAAACAATCAAGGAGACCTCCCACATCCGATATTAGTTTATAAATAATAGTTTTTTAATAAATAGCTCGCATTCTAGCTTCACACACAACACCCAATTATGAACGCTATAGCTAGATATCGGTACTATAGTCCACAAGTAGTTTACGGTACATCTGGCAGCACTCAGCAGATTAGTATCCATGTTCATAGGTTAGTCAGCTGCCCTCACATGCCCGTCAAATAGCTGCCCAAATTGTCGCACCGCAATTCTTCCATCTAGCAACTTTGCTGGATGCTAGCCACTATAGTCATAGATCTATATTCCTTGTTCTCGAAAATCCCTAATCATGCTACACACATCAGCTAACTTGTTTCTAAACCACCAGTCGCACAGACTCAATAACATACATACATACATGCACACATACCTGCATACATACATCCATACATTTATACATACATCCATACATACTAACATACATACATACATACATACATACGTTCATACATACATTCATACACACAACATACATACATACATACATCATACTGTTACGGTGCCCTCTCCTATCTTTTTCGTTGCCTGATGTAAGAGTCATATCGACTCTCCCTACAGGGAGAAACTTGCATTATAAGCCTGTAGGTAAGGGGAAAGAGGCCCAGAATATAAATGAAAGAGTACCCTGTATACTGCAGTTATGACGTTTTAGAATGGACGTCAAGCCGTGTGCGGATTGGGAGGCTCGGGTCACAGGCGACCAACCAGAGCCCGAAGTGACGTCACCGAGTACCCCGGGCGGCGCCAACGGGGAAGTTTGACTGACAGTGGGAGCGTGAGGGCCCATCTCGGTCAGCTCTCCAAGAATTGGGAGGCTTTACAAGGCCTTCTCCAGTGGATTAGAGCAGGCCATCGCAGCCCACCTGATATATGGGAGACCCCGCGCTTCTGGGAAGCTAAAAAGGAACCCAGTTGAGTGGGCAGAGAAGTGCAAAACTTGGAGAATTGTCAGTGACGACGCTGGGCGGCGGGATCGCATGCTGACGTTGAGGGCCTGAAAGGTGTGGTGGGCAGGCATAGCGGTGACGGGTCCTCACCCACTGAGGGTTTTGGAGGGACCACACCGTTCCTAGGACGAGAAGCAGTACCCTGTGGAAGGAACGTGTGTGCGGATATGGCGATTAGCTTCACGGCCCATTGATGGACCAGGGACTGGGATAGCTGACCCCAGGGATTGGAACGGAAAAGACGCGAAGGCTTCACGACACCTGAGGACCTGTGGGAAGGTTCCTGGATCAGCGAGGATCGACTCAGGAAGCATAGGACCCTCACACCTTCGAGGGACAGGCATCATGAGCCAGGAATGTATAGGTAGATCAATTTTCCCTCCCATTACCCCTTTTTGAGAGTAGGCTAGATAGGCCATTATATTCACTTATATATGTGGAATAGGATATTAAGGCTTTAGTAGCTGAATAGGCTGCAGGGCAGCTTATGTCCAGAGAGGACAGTGTGTGTGGATGGCAGGGACAGTAAAGAAAAAGAGGAGCCGACGTGGTGAAAAGGCCCTTCTGTGAGGAGGTGTGTGACTCCTGTCTATCTGCCCCGTTGAAGGAGCCTGGAGAACGTGACAGAAGAGTTGCTGACAATCTCCAGAGTTCTTATTATTATTTTCATTTCCTGTATTCTTGTAGTCATAAGTGTGATCATGTAATTCTTGTCAGTAAATTCACACATTTTACGATTGTGTTTAAGTGTGCCTCCCTTGCAAATTTTTCTATGAGCATACACGAGGGTTATCATAGTACCATTTAGGGGACATCACGCTCCCTATAGATTTCTTATTGTCTTGGGAGTAGCAACACTCTGGCAACAGACAACATATATACCCCCACTGAACTGCATCGCTGGGTGCAGATATAATAACCCAGCTGGGGACCTTGTTGTTTTAAGGAAAAGATCGAGAAGACAGGCGGGAAAGGAGTTCCTGCAACCTCTTTGTCCAGCAGGCAAGACTCAGGGAGGTCATCGTTATTAGGTAAGCCCGAGTCTTCCTTCACCCCTCCACGGGTCTAGGCCGGATTTGCTGATAGCAGTTTCCCCGTGGTTGACTGAAGGGCTTTCAGGGTGAGTCAGTGGCACCCCCTTCAGTGGTGGAAGCAAACACCTGCGGAGGTGGGCATTGCTGTCCCTCTCCTGTGGGACCAAGGAGGACCCCGGTTGAACCCCGGTAGTCGGAGGGGCTGAGTATTTATTCTGCCTCCTCAGCCCCTAGCAGCAGAGTGTTAGCAGAGGACCCGGCCCCATCCCCCCTTGACAGAGAACTGGCGACCTCTCCAGGATTCGAACCACAGTAGTCAAGAACTGGAGACTTCGCCAGGGAGCGTGGATCAAGCTACAGTGTTGCCAAAGATGTGTTGATCAAGCTACAGTGTTGCCAAGGAGTTGCGTAGACTGTGTTGCCAGGGTACAAATACAGTGTGGCCAGTGATTTCAGAGTACTGTTACCCAACCAGCTAAGGGACTTAAACGGTGAAATTAGTACCTACTAACTTTTCTGTGCTGTCGTGTATGCTCGAGGATATAGAGATGGAGGAGGATAAATTAAAGAAATTTATTGACATAAGGGACGAGAGAATTTTGGAAGAGTGTACCAAGGCCCAGTTCCAACAAGTGGCAAACCACTATGGGATCAGGTTGAGGACGACTAATGTTGCAGAGCGAAGGATAGGAGATCATGGCACAGCTCACAGCTCGAGAGGAGGCGACGGTAGAGAGCCATCTCAAGGAGATCCGACCCGAGAGGAGCCGTCGCAAGGTGAACCGACCCGACTAGAGCCACCCCAAACGCCTACCAGTGTGGAGAGAATTTACAGTGAACATAGGAGCAGTGGAAGGTCCAGCTGTAGTAAGAGGAGCCTGGCTACATGGAAATAATGAAGAAGCAACTGGAAGCCCAGCTGAGGCGAAAGGAAAGAGAAGCGCAAATGCAGCGATGTGTGAAGAACTCAACAAAAGGTTCCAGGAGGTCTTTACAATAGAACAGGGAGTTATCACAGCGCTGGGAGAGGTGGCAGCAAACCAGGTGACCTTGGATAGGTTCGAAATTACAAGAGATGAGGTCAAAAAGCACCTATTGGAGCTGGATGTGAGAAAAGCTGTTGGGCCGGATGGAATCTCGCCATGGGTATTGAAAGAGTGTGCAGGAGCACTTTGCTTACCACTCTCCATAGTGTATAGTAAGTCACTGGAAACGGGGGACCTACCAGAAATATGGAAGACTGCTAATGTAGTACCAATATACAAAAAGGTGACAGACAAGAGGCACTGAACTACAGGCCAGTGTCCTTAACTTGTATACCATGCAAGGTGATGGAGAAGATTGTGAGAAAAAACCTAGTAACACATCTGGAGAGAAGAGACTTCGTGACAACCCATCAACATGGGTTCACGGAGGGTAAATCTTGCCTTACAGGCTTGATAGAATTCTACAATCAGGTGACAAAAATTAAGCAAGAAAGAGATGGGTGGGCGGACTGCATTTTTTTGGACTGTCAGAAAGCCTTTGACACAGTACCCCATAAAAGGTTGATGCATAAGCTGGAGAAACAGGCAGGAGTAACAGGTAGGGCGCTCCAGTGGATAAGGGAGTACCTAAGCAATAGGAAGCAGAGAGTTACAGTGAGGGGTGAGACCTCAGACTGGCGTGAAGTCACCAGTGAAGTCCCACAGGGCTCTGTACTTGGACCTATCCTGTTTCTGATATACGTAAATGATCTCCCAGAGGGTATAGACTCATTCCTCTCAATGTTTGCTGACGACGCCAAAATTATGAGAAGGATTAAGACAGAGGAGGACAGCTTGAGACTTCAAGAAGACCTGGACAAGCTGCAGGAATGGTCGAACAAATGGCTGTTAGAGTTTAACCCAAGCAAATGTAATGTAATGAAGATAGGGGTAGGAAGCAGGAGACCAGATACAAGGTATCATTTGGGAGATGAAATACTTCAAGAGTCAGAGAGAGAGAAAGACCTGGGGGTTGATATCACGCCAGACCTGTCCCCTGAAGCTCATATCAAGAGGATAACATCAGCAGCATATGCCAGGTTGGCTAACATAAGAACGGCCTTTAAAAACTTGTGTAAGGAATCTTTCAGAACATTATATACCACATATGTCAGACCAATCCTGGAGTATGCGGCTCCAGCATGGAGTCCCTATCTAGTCAAGCATAAGACTAAACTGGAAAAGGTTCAAAGGTTTGCCACCAGACTAGTACCCGAGCTGAGAGGTATGAGCTACGAGGAGCGACTGCAGGAATTAAACCTCACTTCGTTGGAAGACAGAAGAGTTAGGGGGGACATGATCACCACATTCAAGATTCTCAGGGGAATCGACAGGGTTGATAAAGACAGGCTGTTTTACACAAGGGGCACACGCACTAGGGGACACAGGTGGAAACTGAGTGCCCAAATGAGCCACAGAATATTAGAAAGAAATTTTTTAGTGTCAGAGTGGTTGACAAATGGAATGCATTAGGAAGCGATGTGGTGGAGGCTGACTCCATACACAGTTTCAAGTGTAGATATGATAGAGCCCAATAGGCTCAGGAAACTGTACACCTGTTGATTGACAGTTGAGTGGCGGGACCAAAAAGCCAGAGCTCAACCCCCTCAAGCACAACTAGGTGAGTACAACTAGGTGAGTACGCAAGTTTTGGTGAACATTCCCTGAACTTCACAAAACTCACAAAGTCACTAAAACACAACACCAGAGAATCACTTTCTCCTAGCCTGAAAAAAACTCGCTAACTCGCGAATATTAAACACCTGTCAAGATCTCCCTTATAGCGCCTGAGCGCCAATTGACACGTTGGACTGAACAATGTGAAATTAACACCAGCTACATTAAACATTGTTCAACCCCGCTGCCATCATTGTAACGGGGGGGGGGAAATGGAATATCGTGTAAGTAGGAAGTGAGAAGGAGAAGTAGAAGAGGTAGAAGGGTAGATAGTAGAAGAAGAAATGCTGCCACCATCCATTCTAGACCATTACATACAAGACAAGGAATGGAACTTGTCTGTATCACAATATTCTCAAAGATGTTATCAACAGGTCATTATTAGTATGTTCCATCTGCATCATGTACTCATTTTAATCATGAAACCAGTAACCGCAGAGGCTTTCTCATCTCAGCTCAAAAACTCTAGGGGACAAAGTTAAAGACAATTTAAATAATAAATTCATAATTATATTTCACATGAAGTATCATAATTTAAGCAATTCAACTTAATGTTCAAGATTAATATGCAAAGTGAGTCATCATCCAAGAATTCGAGAACCCTACAACTGTCTTTCCCTGATCATCACACAACACTTGTAAACACAACCAAGTCACCTTTCATACTCAACTCACCAAGTGTCTGCCTATAGCTGGATAGAGAGGGAGAGGGGTGGGGTCTGTAGTTGACAGAGACGGTCCCGCCCTGCCGCTGACAGCCTCTCTGGCTAGGCTGTCCTCTGCTCTGCTCTGCTGGCTGGTCTCTTATTCCTTCCCTCAGTATATATCGGGAAACCTAGTAGCTAACTCCGCCCACAAGTAGATAGCCTCAGGCACTCTACCAAGCCCCTCCTTAAACGTCGGCATGTTTGACGGACCTACCCGGCTACAATTATCAGATTAGCAGAAGCAAGGTGAAATTTGCCTGAGCTGACCTCAGGTCACTTAAGGTCATTAACGCTTAGAGGTGTGAGTTTCAGGCCGACAAAATGGCGCCTCTCAGATCCTTGTCTGTGACTCATGAACTATATCTATAAGTAACTAAAACTAAACCAAACACCTTTATGGTCTTACACTATTTGCCTTATTACGAACAGTGATGCATTGATCCTTTTGTTTTAAATTCTTACTAATCATAACTCCCAGATCCCTTTCGCAATCCGACTTTGCAATCTCAACACCATCTAGCTCCTATCTTGGAACTCTATCATCATTACCTAGCCTCAAAACTTTACATTTATTAGCATTAAACTGCATCTGCCAGTCTTTTGACTATTTTAAAACCCTATTTAAATCAACTTGAAGTGATAGCAAGTCTTCTTTCGTGTTAATTTCCCTACCGATTTTTGTATCATCTGCAAATTTGAAAATGTTGCTACTCAAACCTGAATCTAAATCATTTATATATATTATAAACAACAAAGGTCCCAGGACAGAGCTTTGAGGCACTCCACTAACAACATTATCCCACTCTGACTTAACCCCATTTATACTAACTCTATGTTTCCTGTGGAATAGCCATGCCCTAATCCAACTTAATATAGCACCTCCAATACCATGAGCCTCTATTTTTTTAATTAGTCTTTCATGTGGCACTGTATCAAAAGCTTTGCTAAAGTCAAGGTACTCAACATCACAGTCCTTACCACTATCAACTGCCTCGACTA
This sequence comes from Procambarus virginalis, assembly GCA_020271785.1. Taxonomy (NCBI): domain Eukaryota; kingdom Metazoa; phylum Arthropoda; class Malacostraca; order Decapoda; family Cambaridae; genus Procambarus; species Procambarus virginalis. Next base: position 22,744,561 of record WNGS01113158.1, on the reverse strand, counting down.
TGCTGGAATAAAAAGATAGCAAAATTGTTAAACATGAACGGCCATTTGTAAAACCATGTTGCGACTCATTTATTAATTTATGTTTTTCAAGATGAAGGCGAATTGTATTTGCAATTATCGATTCAAGTAACTTTCCCACAATAGACGTTAGGCTAATTGGCCGATAGTTTGACGCAAGTGATCTATCTCCTTTCTTAAAAATTGGTACCACATTAGCTACCTTCCATGACTCTGGCACTCTGCCTAACTCTATTGATTTATTAAATATGGTAGATAGTGGCTTGGAAAGCTCCTCTTTGCATTCTTTAAGCACCCTGGCAAACACTTCATCCGGCCCTGGGGATTTGTTTGGTTTTAGTTTTACTATTTGTTTAATTACATCCTCCCTGGTAACTGCTAAACTAGTCAACCTGACCTCATCCCCACCCATATAGACTTGTTCGGCTGAAGGCATATTGTTAAGTTCTTCTTTTGTAAATACAGATATAATATATTTGTTAAAAATACTACTCATCTCCTTGTCATTATCCGTTATTTGACCTGTCTCAGTTTTTAATGGACCTATCGTTTCCCTAGTTTTAGTTCGATATAACTGAAAAAACCCTTAGGATTTGTCTTTGCTTGCCCTGCTATGCGAACTTCATAGTTTCTGTTTGCTTTCCTTATCTCATTTTTAACATTTCGATTCAGTTGTACGAAATCCTGTTCTAAAGTGACCTCCCCATTTGTAATCCTTTTGTACCAAGCTCTCATTTTACCTATAAGGTTCTTCAAATTCTTTATTAACCACTTTGGGTCATTAGTATTCGATCTATTCAAGTTGTATGGTATACTACGTTCCTGTACTTTGTTTAGAATATTTTTAAATAAGTTATATATTGAATCCACATCGAAATCCACTTTTACGTCACCTATCGCTGGGTTCATGTCTCGCTCCAAGACCGGCCCACACCCCATACCCAAGACTTTCCAATCTATTTGATCCCAAAAATTTCTTAGGCTATTAAAATCACCATTTCAAAAATCTGGCACTTTAACAGTATTTTTTCCTACAGGTCTATTCCATTGTATGCTAACATGTATCTAAGCGTCCACCCATGTTACCAAATCAGTATTTACCTAGGTCGTATCCAAAGTATCAAAGTATTACCCAGTATCCAAATATAAATATATTGCTGATGTACGTCTCTCAATCGCTCAAAAATATAACTCCCTCACCTTACTGTAGCATATAAGAAATCAAAATACACATTCGGAGTACAAACATATGAACTGCATTGAGTAAAAGCGGCTTCACATGTTTTGAAATAAGGCCTTCGGCAATTACCTTCATTCTGATGTCTTCATTCCTAATGCGGTTCCATCTAACAGTGAATGCATAGCTTTTAGCCAACGTTCTACATGCGGTTCCTAGGCGGTTCACTCATTAGTGCAATCTCTTAATCGCTCTCAATACCTGAACTATACTCTGTGTTTCATCACAGGCGATGCTCTGATGCTCGTATTTTTTCGCATATTGCTCATATTTTCTGATATTCAATTCACAAGCTCGAACAAACCATCCTAACCTAACCTATTATATAACAAAAAACAAATATATTCTACAGATCCGTTGTTGTTAAGCGACGTCCCAAAAAGCTGCCTAGTATAGGGATAGGGTATTGTTAACCATTAGCATATTTTGAGGTTATCTTGAGATGATTTCGGGGCTTTTTAGTGTCCCTGCGGCCCGGTCCTCGACCAGGCCTCCACTCACAGGAAGCAGCCCGTGACAGCTTACTAACACTCAGGTACCTATTTTACTGCTAGGTAACAGGGGCATAGGGTGAAAGAAACTCTGCCCATTGTTTCTCACCGGCGTCCGGGATCGAACCCGGGAAAACAGGATCACAAGCCCAGCGTGCTGTCCGCTCGGCCGACCGGCTTCCGGTCGGCCGGGAGCCAGTCATATAATTGTTAAGGCTCCACAGCAACCTGACTTTTCAAACAGTGTGTGTGTGTGTGACGTTACAAGATAGCCAATGCGGACTTTGGCATGGTACTTGCATATGAAGTCTGTCAAATGTTAATATTCAAAATGGCTAGACTATCCATCCCCACCTAATCTAATCAGAGGTTTAAGAATATACATTTTAGTCATCCACAACTGTAAAAATCATTCAGTAATAAATTAAAAAACTAAATAGCGACCCAAATATCGTACCGCACTTTAAGCAGAGTCGTACGTCTGGCAGCATAGCAGGTGAGCTGAACATAAGAAGGAAGGTAACTGAAGAAGGCCTATTAACCCAATTGAGGCAGCTCCTATATATAGCCACCCAATCTCATTCATATATATGTCAAACCTGTACTTAAAACAATCAAGGGAACCTTCCACATCCGATATTAGTTTACAATAATAGTTTATAATAAATAGCTCGCATTCTAGCTTCACACACAACACCAATTATGAAACGCTATAGCTAGATATCGTACTATAGTCCACAAGTAGTTACGGTACATCTGGCAGCTCAGCAGATTAGTATCCATGTTCATAGGTTAGTCAGCTGTCCTCACACCCGTCAAATAGCTGCCCAAATGTCGCACCGCAATTTATTCATCTAGCAACTCAGCTGGATGCTAGCCACTATAGTCATAGATCTATATTCCTTGTTCTCGAAAATCCCTAATCATGCTACACACATCAGCT
>WNGS01113158.1:22718595-22736734 GCA_020271785.1 Procambarus virginalis | reverse complement strand
CATTTTTTGGTAGCGAGTCTTTCCTGTAGACCATATGTATATTAAATATGACCGAAAAGTTTAGATTAATAATTCTAACACGAATTATTTCTCGATTTTCCTTATGTTTCTTTTTACTGGTGACAGGTAAATGAAAAAATCAATTCTCCAAACTTCATTTATATTTTTAGTCTGGAAGCGACACTTTGAGACCGTTTCGTAACAAGTTCATTACATTTTCAAAGACTTTTAGTTTATCAACACACAACTTGTGCCTGAAACAACATTGGCTCTAATACCTGCATTTGGGTGAGGTGATGTAGATGCAATCGTGGGTGTGCAGAAAAAACACAAACTGTCAAACAAAACACAAGAACGGGGTATAGAAGTTGGGTACCAAATAGAACTGCAGAAGGCCTAGTGGCCCATATTTCTTGATGTTTCTATACTGTAGCGGAGTCTTGAAAGTGGGTAGAATATCGTTTGTGCGTTAAATTAGGCTGTTTGATTGCTGGTGTTGACCTATTGATGTGTAGTGCCCATCGCAGATGTTCAAGCCGCCTGTGTCGCTGTATCTATTCAAATGATTTGGTGTTGTTTGTTAAGATTTCCTGGTGATGGTTTGGTTGTGGGAAGGAGAATATATGTTCCTAATGGAGCCCTGGTTTGCTTATGCATCGTTTAAACGCCTGGAAAGAGATGTTGTTGGTCTTTCGTATATACTGAGTTTTTTGAGACTTACCGTCCCCAAGAGGGGCCATTTGAAGGCATAGACGACGTTTGTCTCTTTTGAAGCGTTTCTGCTCAGGTCCTGGGAAAGTTTCTCAGGAGTAGGCTGCGCGATTTTCCTTGAGGTTTTATAGTAAATCGTCCAGTTGTATCTTCTGATTTTCTTGTCTGTAGGGATAACATTTCTATTAACAATATCTTTTCAGACCCTTTCCTCCGTTTTATGAGCTGTGGAAAAAGAAGTACCTGTAAAATAGTTAATAGGGGGTCTAGGTGTTGTATTAGTTTCTCTTAGAGGTTGCATGGCGTTTCCCATGTCCTTCTTATGAGGTCTTCAACGAAACCATTGGAGAAGCCGTTGTTGACTAGGCCTTACCCTACAGAGTTCTTCGTCGCCTTGCTTCCATTCTGTGCTGTGGTGAGAGCACTGGTCGACATAAGCGTTAACAACACTCCTCTTTGTACCTGTCTGGGCAGTCACTGTTGGCATTTAGGCACATTCCTATGTTTGTTTCCTTAGTGGTAGACTGCAATGTGGAAACCTCCGCTCCTTTCCATGGCTGTTTACATCTAGAAAGGGCAGCTTCCCATCCTTCTCCATCTCGTAAGTGAAACGCAACCCAGAATTCTGCTAAAATGCCTCCTTCAGCTCCTGCAGATGTCTGACATCAGGTTACCATGTGTAAAAATGTCGTCAACCGTACCTGCAGTATATTGGCCGGATTCAAGTTCATGTCGCGACTAAAAGACTTTTTTTCTCGATGGTACCCAGGTAGAATTTCGGAACAGGACCACCTAGGGTGAGAACCCATTGCGACTCCATCTACTTGCTTATACATGTGCCCATCCGGGCTCAAGAAGGGTGCCTCTTTAGTACAAGGCTTTGAGTAGTTTCCTCAGAATATTTTCTGGTATGTCAAGAGGAGTACATGCCGGATCACGATAACTCTGTCCGCTATCATCCCGATTGTTTCATCCACAGGTATGTGGATAAACAGTTATTCTACGTCCAACGAGGCTCTTATCCCTGTGGCCCGTGTTCCCCGCAGTAAGTCACCAAATTCCTTTGGAGACTTCAGGTTCTGAAGGCGCAAGGGACATAAGGAGTCAGCAAGCCTTGAGTCGTTTCACCAGTCAGTACGTCGTTGTGGGTATCTGGCTATGATGTGGCCGAAGTGGGTTTCCAGGCTTATGTGTCGTGACATTTCCATATGCATATTCCAGAGTTTATATATTCCCCAATAATCTTTGGCAGGTGGAGTCCGGATTTCTTGACATTCACAGTTTCAATCAATTGTGTTGACCTTTGCTTTCAATTCGGCTGTAGTGTCCTTCATTACCCTTTGAAATTTAGTTAGGTCAGAGATGTATGAGGTTCATTTTCGCCAGATATTCGTCTTTTTTAAGGAATGACGTATATTGGTGACCTTGTCGCCTCCCGTGACAACTATCTCCTTGTTCTCACAAAAGGCTCTTAGCTGCCGCTTTGAGCTCGAGAGGACAGTATGGTGCTTCTTCAGCCAGATACCCACACCCACGTGACAGATATAATTATATATATATATATATTAAAGAGTATATATTTAATATATATATATACTATATATATATATATATATATTTATATATATATAATATAATATATATATATGATATATATATATATATAGTATATATATATATATATGAGAAAGCTGCATGAGAACGCGCAAGCCATATAATCACTAAGAACTCTTTGACCCGGCCAGGATTCGAACCCATGCCGTCCAGGATCACGCCTAATACGTACACAGTACCGTGACCACCGCACCAATGATCGTCTATAAGGATTGGTCAGTATTGGCGCTTATTAACTAAGCTCCCTGACTGACCAACCCCCGACGACACTCTGGATCCATTTGGGTACAGTTTTTCCTTATAGACGATCATTGCGTGCGGTGGTCCGGGTACTGTGTAGTGTTAGCGTGATCCTGGACGGCATGGGTTCGAATCTGGCCGGTCAAAGAGCTTCTTAGTGATATATGGCTTGCGCGTTCATGCAGCTATTCTCACACAAATTAGACTCAGGTGCGGCCCTGTGCTGCGGCCAGAATTTGATGAAAAACTGTACCGAAATGGATCCATGAGTGTCGTCGCGGGGTTGTGTCAGTCAGGGAGCTTAGTAATAAGCGCCAAGACTGACCAAGTCCTTATAGACGATCATTGGTGCGGTCGTGGTCACGGTACTGTGCACGTTTAGGGGTGATCCTGACGTCAGTGGGTTGAAATCCTGGCCGGGTCAAAGAGTTCTTAGTGATATATAATATATATATATATATTTATATATATATATATATAATATATATATATTATGTCGTACCTAGTAGCCAGAACGCACTTCTGAGCCTACTATGCAAGGCCCGATTTGCCTAATACCCAAGTTTTCATGAATTAATTGTTTTTCGACTACCTAACCTACCTAACCTAACCTAACCTAACTTTTTGCTACCTAACCTAACCTAAACCTATAAAGATAGGTTAGGTTAGTTAGGTAGGGTTGTTAGGTTCGTCATATAACTACGTTAATTTTTAACTCCAATAAAAAAAAATTGACCTCATACGTAATGAAATGGGTAGACTTTATCATTTTCATAAGAAAAAATTAGAGAAAATATATTAATTCAGAAAACTTGGCTTATTAGGCAAATCGGGCCTTGCATAGTAGGCTGAGAAGGCGTTCTGGCTACTAGGTACGACATATATATATAATATATATATATATATATATATATATAATATTATATATATATATATATTATATATTATATATATAGATATATAGATATATATATGCATATACATATATTTTTTTTATACCTAGAAGGGCTACCACCTCTGGTGCAAGTGTAGGGACCCATAGCCTCTGAGAAGAAAATAAAAATACTCAGAGAAGACCTTGTGGATCCTCACTGAACACTTTGATATTTTCTTCTCCTACCACCACCATTCTTTTGGTATGTGTGTATATTTATCTAACTTTATTTGAAAATGTCATTACACAAAAAAATTACAATATTGATTACATGCTGGGTACAAGGCTGCTTGTCACAAGTTGAATAGCTCCTCAAGCTCCTCAGATGGCGGGCAGGAACCATGGATGCAGTGAGCATTTCCTCTCTGGACTGCTACACTAAGGCGTTGAAAAAGAAAACTGGCAGCTCTAGGGTCTCTAGTTGTTTCGATTAGCTTAGACCCCAACTCTTTCAAAAAGCTAGCAGCACTTTTACCCCAGGCACCAAGTGTCTCTGAGGCAATGGGGACAAAATTGTAGTGGTGCTCAAGGTCTCTGTATTTACGTGACTTGGCCGCTTCCCGGTGATTGGCAGCTCCTCCTGCTTGTATAGCACTGAAGTCAACATAGGTATTGGCTAAAGTTGAAACGCAAGTGTAGTCCTACACCAACTGTCTACCATTCTTCCAGGGGTTCACCGTGATTCCGTCTGGGCGACCGACAGGCTCATCAGAGTTGCGGGACATTAGGTAACGGGGCTCTCTCTCTGCTAGACAACCGGCTGTGGTAAGGCTTCTCTTAATAATGTCATTGACCCAGCTGTGTCTTGCATGCCATCCTCCTGTCCTTTGGCAGAGAAGGCCATGCCGTCCGTACCTGTCGGCCTTTGCCTCGCAGCAAATACACCTTTATTCGGTGTGGATTTCGGCAGTGAGGTGGAGAGCCACGGCAATTCGGAGGGCCTGCGGTGTGAGACGGGTGCCAAACCCATCTTGTTTTGGCTTTAGCATGTTGACTGCGACCTGACTAACTGCTCTAGCAGCAGCCTTAGCGACAAGACGCCGGAGTGAATTGCCCACAGCTATTGGCCTGATTCCACCATCTTTTTTCCTCAGGGCACAGAGGGTAGCGCCAAAAAAGAGAGGCCGTATGGTCTCTTGTATGTTGCCAGCTAGACATGTGTTAGCGAATCTAGTTAGTTTCACCAGGAGGCCCCGTGCAATGTCTCCCAGTGCAGGGTTGAGCATTTGTTTGATGTTGTTGGGTCTTAGTCTTGCGAACCCACCTGCTGAACCTGGTGAGAAGGATAAAGCTGCTTTATGCACTATGGATTCGAGCACACACAGGGGTTCTGCTCTGGTGACACCGACTAAGGGAACACTGTCGTCACGAGGAGCTCTGGGTGGGTGTTTTTCCCTCAGGGCTTGTGCTGTATCGGCATCCCTGGTGGCAACTGTGTCTTCACTGGTGATGATTCTGATTGCCCCTATTGTGTTGCCTTCTTCTATTTTCTTGCTGACTGTTGCTCTCATTTTGGATGATTGTAACTTTTTTTGTGTAATGACATTTTCAAATAAAGTTAGATAAATATACACACATTTCAAATATGACATTTTCAAATAAAGTTAGATAAATATACACACATACCAAAAGAATAGGGGTGGTAGGAGAAGAAAATATCAAAGTGTTCAGTGAGGATCCACAAGGTCTTCTCTGAGTACTCTTTATTTTCTTATATATATATATATATATATATATATATATATATATATATATATATATATATATATATATATATATAATATATATATATATATATATATATATATATATATATATAATATATATATATATATATATATATATATATATATATATATATATATATATGTCGTACCTAGTAGCCAGAACGCACTTCTCAGCCTACTATGCAAGGCCCGATTTGCCTAATAAGCCAAGTTTTTATGAATTAATTGTTTTTCGACAACCTAACCTACCTAACCTAACCTAACTTTTTCGGCTACCTAACCTAACCTAAAAAGATAGGTTAGGTTAGGTTAGGTAGGGTTGGTTAGGTTCGGTCATATATCTACGTTAATTTTAACTCCAAAAAAAAAAATTGACCTCATACATAATGAAATGGATAGCTTTATCATTTCATAAGAAAAAATTTAGAGAAAATATATTAATTCAGGAAAACTTGGCTTATTAGGCAAATCGGGCCTTGAATAGTAGGCTGAGAAGTGCGTTCTGGCTATTTGGTACGACATATATATATATACCTATATATATATATATATATATATATATATATATATATATATATAATATATATATATATATATATATATATATACATATAAATATACACAATATATGCAAAATGTTTACTTGGGAAAATTAACAAAAGTTAAAATTAGTGGGATGAAGTGGGAGGGAAGAACCAACTAGCAAGTGGCTCTTAGCATCTTTATCATCTTTAGCTACTCCTGGCATCTACACCTGCCTGTGACTCCTGGCATCTACACCTGCCTGTGACTCCTGGCATCTACACCTGCCTGTGACTCCTGGCATCTACACCTGCCTGTGACTCCTGGCATCTACACCTGCCTGTGACTCCTGGCATCTACACCTGCCTGTGACTCCTGGCATCTACACCTGCCTGTGACTCCTGGCATCTACACCTGCCTGTGACTCCTGGCATCTACACCTGCCTTTAACCCCTGGCATCTACACCTGCCTGTGACTCCTGGCATCTACACCTGCCTGTGACTCCTGGCATCTACACCTGCCTGTGACTCCTGGCATCTACACCTGCCTGTGACTCCTGGCATCTACACCTGCCTGTGACTCCTGGCATCTACACCTGCCTGTAACTCCTGGCATCTACACCTGCCTGTGACTCCTGGCATCTACACCTGCCTGTGACTCCTGGCATCTACACCTGCCTGTGACTCCTGGCATCTACACCTGCCTGTGACTCCTGGCATCTACTCCTGCCTGTGACTCCTGGCATCTACACCTGCCTGTGACTCCTGGCATCTACACCTGCCTGTGACTCCTGGCATCTACACCTGCCTGTGACTCCTGGCATCTACACCTGCCTGTGACTCCTGGCATCTACACCTGCCTGTGACTCCTGGCATCTACACCTGCCTGTGACTCCTGGCATCTACACCTGCCTGTGACTCCTGGCATCTACATCTGCCTTTGACTCCTGGCATCTACACCTGCCTGTGACCCCTGGCATCTACACCTGCCTGTGACTCCTGTCATCTACACCTGCCTGTGACCCCTGGCATCTACACCTGCCTGTGACCCTGGCATCTACACCTGCCTGTGACTCCTGGCATCTACACCTGCCTGTGACTCCTGGCATCTACACCTGCCTGTGACTCCTGGCATCTACACCTGCCTGTGACTCCTGGCATCTACACCTGCCTGTGACTCCTGGCATCTACACCTGCCTGTGACTCTTGGCATCTTCACCTGCCTGTGACTCCTGGCATCTACACCTGCCTGTGACTCCTGGCATCTACACCTGCCTGTGACCCCTGGCATCTACACCTGCCTGTGACTCCTGGCATCTACACCTGCCTGTGACTCCTGGCATCTACACCTGCCTGTGACTCCTGGCATCTACACCTGCCTGTGACTCCTGGCATCTACACCTGCCTGTGACTCCTGGCATCTACACCTGCCTGTGACTCCTGGCATCTACACCTGCCTGTGACTCCTGGCATCTTCACCTGCCTGTGACTCCTGGCATCTACACCTGCCTTTGACCCCTGGCATCTACACCTGCCTGTGACCCCTGGCATCTACACCTGCCTGTGACTCCTGGCATCTACACCTGCCTATAACCCCTGGCATCTACACCTGCCTGTAACCCCTGGCATCTACACCTGTGCTTGAAGGCAATTACCATAAATTCAATTCTGCATATAAAAATTTAATAGAAAATTTCAGTCGCACAATAGTCAACTAGGTTGCTTTAGCTGAGATGTTATAGTAGCGTAGTCAAGCTGCTACTTTGGTTCGATGGATTAGTTGTAGTGTTCAACTTCCTATATCATCAAAACATCCAGGTGGGCCTAGGTTTATGTCCATAGTCGTTCACACCCTCGCCAGCAACCTGTGAAGACGGTCTCATAAAACAATTTGATTTATCAAATATAATATGTGGTGTAGTGAGATACGGACTCGTATATTTAATGCTGATTCAGGCCAATTAATTATCCACCAATCACAAATTATTCATAAATTATGAGAGACTGAATTAAGATGAATATCATTATAAAAAATTCAAAGGAATTACATTAATTTATGCAATATATAATATCACTGATAATTCCGTTCAATTATTTGAACATTATTACAATAATGTTGCTTAGTTTATTCTTGGTTCCTAACCAAATATCTGAATGTTAATGAGATTATTGGTTAACATCATGTTAAATATGGATCCGAAATGTAAGAAAATAAAAATACCACCAACCGCCCTTAGTGACAAAAATTACAGAACGCCAATGAACAATAACAATGTGCACCAAGCACAGCCAACAAGATAATACAAAATATAACTATATTACCTGTACATACCCATGTGTAAAATAAATGACTATACCATCCCCACCTGTGGAGTTCAATGGGGTTCTTGGGGATTTCTCCAACAAGTCACCTGTGGAGCTCAACGAGGCTCGGCCCTTCTTCCTTCGTGACAGTAAACAGAGTTCTGTAGAACTTGTTCAGCTAGATGGGTCCTATGTAAATAAAACTAAGAAAGAACACATGTCTCATGATAACAATGGGATAGTGATAATAATAATTGTGTCTTCACTCAAACCCTCCAGTAGGATCCGGGCTATGCTGATTAGTATTATTTAATTATCAATTTTCCATGAAACATATTTACCTATTCCGCCTAATATTAAAACTAAATGAAGATAGATTTTAAATATTTAAATAATGTTGATTTAATAACAATACAGTACTACTAAAGTAGAAATTAGATGGGTACAATTAATGTGACGTTGCACAACATCAAGGCTAGCAAGACTAGATGTATGCTAGGGGGGAGCGCACACTCAGTGAACCTTAAATAACCAATAATATTAATATAATTGTTGATATTTTCCACAACTTTCCGTGAGAAGACTAATGGCTCCGAGTCCATGTTATGGAACAACCATGAGTCAGTAACTAACTTTACTCCTCTCTGGTTTCATAGTAAAAAATAATTTTTGTTACTTTTGGTGTCCGGTGTCCTTTGTGGACAAATGTGCCCTGTTGTAGTTTGTGGGTCCTTATAATGTGAAGTAGTTGGTGAAACAATGATATGTCCAGGATCTATTCAACACACTGATTCCAGACGTACTAGTTATTCCAGTGTCTTCATGTAAGTAACTCCCCTGGACTGAAATTTCACTATTCTTAGAATGCCCTGACTATCAGGGTGGATGGAGACGACATAATCTAACGGCCATCAGACCTTGGTCTAGCATTCTCCACCAAGACAATATTGCCTCACTGAACATTAACTTTATTATAGGGGAATTCACCCCTTTACAGGTTGAATTCACCTTATTATGTATCACGCTCTGCTAGATCAAATTTTTGGCGGTGTTTTATCTTCCTCAAACATTGTTAGAGGACACCTGTCATTCTCTCGTAAAAAGAAACTCTGTACCACGTTGATCTAGGTAGTATAAATTTCTATATGCACCGTTGTTGTTCCAGTGCAGTATAGACTGATGGATGTAAACAAATCTATCTCAGACAAACTTCTCCTGATATCAGGCTAGCTCCATTATTGTAAATTATCAAGTTCAGACAGGATTGATGTGCTACAACTCAGAGGAATGCTAGAATAAATGAAGAGAAATGATACGATTCCAGGGGTAATTTTTTAAACAAATTTCTTTTCGAAAAATTTCATGTACAAGTTTGAAAGAAATGGTGATAAACTCTGTAAATAATATTCATTATTAAAGGTACATTTTAATTCTTAAAAGTAAATTTATATTCTTAGAAGTGAATTTGCGAAAAGAAATTTGCTTCAAAAATTAACCCCTGGAATCATTCTATGGTTTAGTTATTTTGATGATATTTTGTGAATATGGCCTACAAACGTAAATTCTGACGAATTTGTTTTTAAACTTAATTATCAGATCGCCTACATAAAATTTACTATAGTATTGAAATTGATAAATGTTAGCAATTCTTAGATATACTTATTCATAGGGAAGATTTTTCACTATAGTTCAGTGTTTACACAGAGTGTACGAATAATTTATCTTACGTTCTTTATTTCTCAGGGCATAGAGACAATGTGAAATAATAAATTTTGTTCTTTATGTATCTAAGAGCTCTTCAGGTTATTAATCCAGAATTCTTTGATGAAGAGTTTTAGAATATAGATTCTATTGGTCTCAAGCTTTGTTATCCACTGACTTTTTTCGAAGTTTGCCATAGCAAAGCACTTCTTTCATATTATAATAATATATAAAGTGAGAAAATTCGACCAAAATAAGTGTTATTTTTTAAATATTTTTCTGGCTTCGAAAATATTGTCAAGGCCTTGAAACTTTTTGATATACATGTATTGTCTAATTATGAAAACACTGCCGGAAAATAATTTGTTAGAAACAGTCCTCGAAGTGATAAATTTGTCATTTAAAAAATACCTTGCAAAGACTGTAATAGGTTCTATGTAGGGCAAACATTTAAAGAATTAAAATTAAGAATTTCACAACATAAATACTTTGTAGCACATGGCCAATTGGCTAATGTTTTGTTTGTTAATTTGTCAGAGAGTTCTAACCAAATTGATTGGGAGATTGGATTTTCAGTAACGAATTGTAAAAACCACTTTCAATAGGAACATTATTGAATCTGCTTTAATACAGACTACACAACCACTTGAATTTGTTATTTGAATATCAGCAGTGGTTTGTAAAATTTTGATCCAATTTTGATTGATCAGTTAAACGGGGATTTAAGTAGGAGCATTGATATACTAATACCTTATTAATTCCTATTATCTCGTTAAAGACATTGTACTTCACCTCACATCACCTCTTTCCTGTCTATATATCTACATCTACTGAACTGTAAATCCATTCTTCTGAAGATGTATTATTAAATACAAAAGTTCTTAATGAAATTCGTGTCTTAATCCTTTCTTCGTTGTATGACATTCATAGCATTGTGCATCACGTGTTAATTTCTTCATGATTTATGCTATATATATATAGTTCCTGGGAAACAAGTGGGTAAAGCTTACCATCAGCTATGGGAAGAGAAAGCTCTCAGCCTGCTAACAGGAGTCAGCAGTAGTTTGTTCCTGTACCCACCTGTGTAAAACAAATTAACAATAAAATACATTTACTCAGATATTCATACATACACATACAAACACACATAAAAACATGCATAAAAAGCACACATCAAAAAATAAAAAAAAAATTTTTTTTTAAATTTTGTTGGCTAATATTAACCTTTAAATGGTAGTAAATCGACTATATGATAATGGTTACAGTGTAACCTGTTTTTTGGGCTGATATTACAGGGATGCCATGTGTATCAGGCACATCGAAGAGGAAGCAGATGTTGTGGCAGATGCCTTATCTCCGGCTCCCCACTCAGTATGCCTTGCATTATGGAATGAGGGGGGGGGGGAGAGCTGGCTGTCATTTTGCCTTCTAGTGGGAGGGAAGTGTTTTGTAGACAGCAGCCTTTTTAGGCTAACTAGATATATAGCAACTAGGATCTTTGTAGACTTTAATGTCTTTGTAGACTCTAACATTTTCAAAAATTTACAACAGACCAAAGCAATATTTACTTAAAGCGAGGTAATGATAGGGTCCATAATTGTTGCGTTTATTGGAAGTTTATCAATTTAATGGGACATTCTAGCCTGTCAGATATGAAGCAAGACATCCACTAGCATTGTCGTCTAAGTAAATTTCCATGCCTACAGTAGAGTCTGAGAAGCTAGGATGCAAGTGTGCAGCTAAATTAGTTGGAGGTAATACGAACCTGTCAATCAACCTGTGGGACTGAGAGGCACTCCTTTGGCTCAGGAGAACTCACTGACAGTTTACTTCGCGAGTGAAGGGCATACATCAAATTTCTTGACTTGCATTCCCAAGTCGAGAAGGATTTTATGTTATACATTGCGCCAGACCGATCAACGGAGTCTAAGACGTCAAGATTGCACAAGGGGCGGCCTTTTTTGATCTCCGGAAGGCAGTTTTGTGCAATTTCTGAGAGATGGCAATGCGACAAGACTAAGATTCCCGATTACTGCATCTAGTTGCGACTCAGAAGAAGTTGAAAGACGTGGGCCACATTCTACGCGACAAGGAGGAGTGACGATGTAGGTAAATGTAGTAACGTAATGTTCCACACCTTGGTTTATTGATTTTCCACAACGCCATGTGATCAGTAACATCAATGTAAGAGAGACAGTCCAAACCACTAATGAGCTGTTGCTCCAGTGACGTTAGTGCCAGTGTCTTTTGGCAAATTACTGAAGTGCAATGCAACCAAGAGATGACCTGTTGCTCAAGTGGTTAACAGTGGTTAACTTAAGTGGTGGACAGTGGTTAACTAGGTCAGTGCGAGCTAGTGACGTTTCTGTCTCTAAAGTGACATTTACTTTGACGGTGATAGCCTGTGAAGTAGGGCCACTTTTCTCTAGTAAATAGAGAACTTGGAATGCCAGCACAAGGATTGCATGGTGTCCAATTTTCCCCTACAGTCTTCGGTAGGTGAATGTATAGTGCCGGGGATGATACATTTGTGTGGCAACCTTGTCAAGGAGAACCACAAATTTTCTGCAGTAGTCCTTCTAACTGGTTACCCAAGGAGTATAGTGCATATTTTAATTTTCAATCTATAACAGGGGGTGACATAAGGTTTGCTGCCATCTAATACACGTTGACAGAAGGTTTGGTTGTCAAGTTGTCAAGTGGGAGTGGCGCAACACAGCAACAGAGTCATGTAGGATGGTTGTTAGATGAACATCCATTTGAGCAGTAGCTACTTAACTCCACCCCCTTCCCCCATTGAGTTGGTATGGTTCTATGGAACAAGATGGGGGTAACTTGGTGCTATATTCCTTATATCACCTTATATTTCTCTTATATTCAGGCGCCTGACAGCTGGGTGGACAGCGCTTTGGAATTCGTAGTCCTTATGTTCCGGGTTCGATCCCGGTGGAGGCGGAAATAAAAATGGTAAAGTTTCTTTCACCCTGATGCCTCTGTTCTTCTATCAGTAAATAGGTACCTAGGAGTTAGCTGCTACAGGCTACTTCCTGGAGGTGTGTAGCAAAAAGGAGGCGTGGTCGAGGACCTGACCGAGGGGACGCTAAGCCCCGAAATCCTCTCAAGATAACCTCAGAAGGCATTTGTGGATGCATTAAGAGGAAGTGTTAAAATTTTATAATAATTTATGTGAATATATTAATGTATCTGAGCCAGAGGCTCCTGTGTGATTAAGAGGCCAGTGATTTGTGGAAATTATTTACTTTTTCTTGACTGTCCATTTGTTTCTTTAAAACAATGGGCTGAATTTAGACTTAGATAATCACTATGAGAATACATTGTAGGTGAGGCCAATGACTATGGTACAATGTTTGAGTTACACCTGTAACAGTGGGCGTGTTCTACGGTGGGGTGTGTTGCGCCGCACAACTAGCCATCTTCTGGGACACACCCATAGTGCCGCTGCCCATCTGTTTCCAACCTGTGGGGAATTCTGACTCCTGGGATTTTATCATTTATTTTAGTTATTATTTAATTAATTAATTTAATGAGCTCCAATTTATGATATAAATTTATTTATTATTTTATTCTTACGATAGCTTAGCGGACTGTATGTTTTATTGAGTGGATTGAATATAATTAAATTCTCCCATAAGTCATATTCCTACACAAGTTCGGGGAGGCGAGTCGAGAATTATAGCCATATCAGTCGAGAATTATCGATTGTCAGGAAAAATTACACTAAAGGTTATTTGCTTAATTACTGGGTTAGTGTGGATTACACAATCGCTGATCTGATTGGATGGCGGCATCAATATGGGTACAAGTGTGTCACCTAGGCATCGCCAGGTATGGACAATACGTCCTCACGTGGTCACGGATTGATAAAGATTAAGCCACGCAAAAGGTGGCATGGGCATGAATAGCCCGTAACGTGGTCACAAGTAGATATCATCAATTTCCTCAGTGTGTCACAGAAGTTCTGCCAGAACAATTCAATATTGCTACTGCATATATCCTCCTAATCACAGATGTGGCATAATGATATTATTAGTTAAGTGATTGTGAGAGGCTCACTCTGGTTTTTTTTTTGCCTTTCTCATAACTGGTTGTTACTATGATATTTATGAGCTCAACAATAAAATAAAACATGTTTTATACAACTGGAACGAAGTAATTGAGGTAGCGGCAGCAGAAGAACGTAGAGATGGGTCGGATGACGAGTATAAACGTGGCTGCCTAGAGCCCTTCACTCACAAGAGAATTCTGGTTACACAATGGCCTCTTCCTCCTTCCTAGGCTAGTGACGTCACTGGGAACCAGCTCAATTTTTGGCCCGTTTATCGACAAAGGTAGGGAGGCGTTGATTTAAATTATTGTTTCATGTGATCACATCACAGAAAACAGTTTTTTATTGTTTATAATGCTGGACTGGGAGTTTTAGGCATTGTTGATATTTCATTAATATATTTCCTGGTGACGTGGCAATAACATTTCATATTTAAGTGAAAATCCCAGTGTAATTTCGTTTTCTTTGAACGATTTATTAAATTAATTTGTGTTAGTATTGGTTATTAGAGTAGTGGAAGAACAGCAGCACAATTATCTGCATATTGAAATTAAGATTATTATAGGAGGTCGGTTTTTTTCCAACACAACCAGTCACTGCATGAAAGTTGTTTAAGAGTCATTAGCGGTACCTAGACTTCCCATTGTATCTGGGATTATTCGTTTAAAGTGTCAACTGAAAAAAGACAAATTATAATAGTCACTAGGGTGGAGACTCCAGTAACCCATTTGAAGTTCGACTCTGAGACTCAGTTGTGCTGAGATCAAAAGGTCCATAGGAGGGGGCACAGCAGGCCAATAGCAGGACGACATACAGATTTCCATTCTACTTCACTGTGCTCATGGGACTATCGATCTGTTTGAGATCCTCCGTATTGGTATTGGGGTCTCTTTGGCAGTGATTTCAAAGTGGGGGAAGGGACGTTACATCTACATTTCACTAATGTAATTGTCTAGGAACGAAATGGTAATATTGACATTGCAGCCTTTAGCACAGTCTAGACCAAACAAGAACTTCCTCCTTACACCACACCGACTGCCCCAGTCAACATTGAGTAATTAGCCTTTCGTTTCATCTTATTTTATCTGATGTATATATATAATGTACTATAGTCGTTATGCATCCCTTACCTCGCTAGATGTCCTAGGCCACCTTGGGTGTTAACCCTCAACGGGTCAGTTAGTATCTGGTGAGTGTCTGGTGAGGTTAGTTAGTATCTGGTGAGGTTAGTTAGTATCTGGTGAGCTCACGAAGGACAAACATCTGGGGAGTTAAGTTGCTGTATATTTAATTTGTTTGCTGTAGTATATTAGTCTGTGGAGACATAAATTCATTCTGATTTACATGTGATAGTGCCCATCTGTTGATTAATATATAATACTGATAATTAACTGAAATATCATTTTAATACACAATTATAGTTTATGTGTAATTAGTTATTCCTGGGGGGTGATTAATTCTAATTCTTGCATGTACAAACCATGGGATTATACTGGTGACACACCTTGAGATTACAGCGTCGTTAAATGTCCCTAGACTAAACTATTTTGTCGCTGTTACGTGTCACGAGCATTAATGTACGGTTTGTAACAGAGGGATCACGTGGACCGACTTCTGGATTTGTTCCACTGGATGGAGAAGGCCAACATGACGGTTAGCTTGGCAAAAGTGAGTGCGGGAAAGCCCGCCTGGAATACCTAGGATATGTATTAGGGCACGGTGAGGATGCTTCAGTAAGAACAAAGGAGGAAACCATCAATAATTTCCCAGTACCCAGAGATAAGAAAGAGTTGTTAAGATACCTAGGTATGATTGGGTATTACTAGAAGTTCTGTGAAAATTTTTCCACTGTAGCCGCTCCTATGACAAGTTTGTTATTGAAGAGCAAGAAGTGGTAGTGGAACGGGATAGCACAGGAAGCATTTGAGAAGACCAAAAGATTGCTGACGGAGGCGCCTGCGCTTGTATCGCCAGATTTTGGAGCACCATTTGCGTTGTTCATAATGCCAGTGATATAAGGCTGGAGCTGTACTGACGCAGAGGAAAGATGAATTTTATCGCCCCGTATCCTTCTTCTCGAAGAAGTTTGTAAACATCAGAGACCATACAGTACAGTCGAGAAGGAGACCTTGGGTCTAGTGCTGGCACTGAAGCATTTTGAAGTATATGTGAGTGGGCATAATTCCCTAATATGCTTGAGTAAAATGAAATATGTGAACCAAGGTTAACCAGGTGGTTTTTATTGCTCCAAGAATATAACCTGGTAATAAAGCACATATGAGGACGAGACAATGTGGTGGCTGATGCATTATCCCGAGCCTAGCTACTGGAATAACTCTCAAAATAAGGAGAGGGGAGTGAACCCAGGTAGCCTTAAAATAAGTCTACCCTGTGAGAGTTATTCAGCAAACCGACCCAACTGAGAGGTCAAAGGATATATAGACATGTGATATATTAAATACTCGGCAGAGGTTGATGAGGAGTTTAAAAGCGTGGGCAGTGGATAAATATTTAAATAAATGACTTGACATGAGATGTGGAGAGTTTGTTAATAAGGTGTGAGGCTCACGGCATGGTTCTTGACCGTACTCGAGCAACAGAAGTCGTGGGAGGAGGTTGCATCGCTTTTGTGTCCTTGGCAGAAAGGGAAGAACCTCTAATTTCATGCTACGTCAAGAGGAGGAACGAGTCAGGCATTCGTGTATGAAGCCTGAGGACGACTTAGTGCTGGTGTCAGGAACGAAAGAGGCCTGGTGAAGCAGTTTAATAGTGATTTTGTAGGCGTCGGGGATCGCCAGTGTCGAAGAATGGAGCTTGAACGCACCCCGTACCCGATAATTTCTGTGGTAAGTCATTTTAACCAATTGTTAGTAATTGCCTGCAGTTGATCGTGTGCCCAGCGATCGTGGCAAGTGTTTCTGAATACATTAGGCATATTTTATTAAGGCAGTAAGCTTAAATAAGAGAGTAAAAATAGAGGAACATCCTGGACAGAGGAGTGATGCGTCCTCCCTCGACGGAGGCCAGTCGGTGACAAAGGGAGCATAGCTCCTGACGGCGCCGGCTACCAGCGACATCGAGTATGGCCTCGCCCAAAATGTGGGGAAGTCTCCCTCGCGACGTGCGAGAGTTTAAAGAGATGTCAAGTGCCTACTAACATATAACTAAAATATATTCACACACTTATTGTGTGTGAATATATTTTAGTTATATGTTAGTAGGGAAACATTTTTATTGGCATGTCAATGGGAATTGGAGGTTTGTTTAGGGAAGGAGTTGATGGGAGAACTTAAAGGTCAGGGAAGAAGTTAGCAGATGGAACTCTAAGGCTGTAAAAGTTAATTCTGAACTCTGTGGAGAGCAGAGCCCCATAGTGAGGAGCTGGACTTCAAGGTGTGTGAAGCAACAGTGAAATGGAGTTGCACGTGTCTGTGAAATCAGTGGTGGAGCATCACTGGTGTTCGAGGAAAACTTCATTGTGTAGCAGTCTGGAAGGGCTGTAGAAGATCCTATAGACAATTCAGGAAGAACCCAGAGATATACAGGGTAGTGAGCCTCTGAATGCAAAGCAGAGGTTCATGGTGATTACTTATAATGTATTAGGATAGTGCTTGAATGTCATTGGCGTGTAAGTAAGTAAGTAATTATCAAAAGAAGGCACCAAACCGGGAAGGCTATGTAGCACCATCAAATGTGCAGAATAATCAGGGGCGCTAAATATCACCAAGGATGCCAATACGAGACAAAAACGCATAAGGCGAATGATATCAAAAGTATTCGAGTCACCAAGAATTCTATTGAGGGACAAGTGACCGTGAGGGGCAGTCGGAAGCAAGACATACGCTCGTCCCGGAAGTCAGGACATTCAAGAAGGACATGCACGACCGTAAGAGGGACAATGCAATTAGGACAATAAGGAGCAGGGCGGCGTTCCATCAAGTGACCATGGGTTAAGCGAGTATGGCCTATACGCAACCTCGCCAGAGCAGTTTCCCATCGCCGGTTACGGTGGTAGGAGGACGGCCACGAGGAAACACAACATTTAAGAGTACGGAGTTTGTTACCAGTAACAGACGACCAAGACGTCTGCCAACGGGTAAGGATGGAGGAATGGATAGCCGGGTAAAAGTCGGAATATGGAATACCTTTATGAGAGATGGGACAAGAGCGAACAGCTTCCTTGGCGGCAGCATCCGCACGCTCATTTAAAGACACACCAATATGGCTGGGAACCCAACAAACTCACAGACTTAAATTACTGTGAACAAGAAACAGTCAATGCGGGATTCGACAACTACTGGATGAACCGGATTAAAGGAC
>WNGS01113158.1:22667997-22702933 GCA_020271785.1 Procambarus virginalis | reverse complement strand
CATCCACAGGTATGTTGGTAAAACAGTTATTCTGCGTCCAGCGAGGCTCTTATCCCTGTGGCCCGTGTTCCCCGCAGTAAGTCAACAAATTCCTTTGGAGACTTCAGGCTGAAGGCGCAAGGGACATAAGGAGTCAGCAAGTCGTTGAGTCGTTTCACCAGTCTGTACGTGGGTGTGGGTATCTGGCTGATGATTGGCCGAAGTGGGTTTCCAGGCTTATGTGTCTTGACATTCCATATGCATATCCAGGTTTATATTCCCCAATAATCTTTGGCAGGTGGAGTCCGGATTTCTTGGCGTTCACAGTTTCAATCAATTTGTTGACCTTTGCTTTCAATTCGGCTGTAGTGTCCTTCGTTACCCTTTAATTTAGTTTGGTCAGAGAGTAGAGGTTCATTTTCGCCAGATATTCGTCTTTTTTAAGAATGACGTATATTGGTGACTTGTCGCCTCTCGTGACAACTATCTCCTTGTTCTCACAAAGGCTCTTAGCTGCCGCTTTGAGCTCGAGGGACAGTATGGTGCTTCTTCAGCCAGATACCCACACCCACGTACAGATATCTATATATAATATAATATAATAATATATATATATATATATATATATTATATATATATTATATATATATTATAAATAATATAGTATATTATATATATATATATATATATATATATAAATATATATAATATATTAATATATATATATATATATATAATATATATATATATATATATATATATATATTATTATAACTGAAAAACTCACACCCCAGAAGTGACTCGAACCCATACTCCCAGGAGCAACGCAACTGGTATGTACAGGGACGCCTTAAACCACTTGACCATCACGACCGGACAAAAGGAAGTGATAGCCGAGGCTATATGAACCACTTCCCCGCCGGCACTCGGATGGTAATCTTGGGCATAGCATTTTATCAAATCACCTCATTTTTGGGGCAACACGTGAGGAACACAAATGCAAACAAGCCTGAATGGTCCCCAGGACTAGATACAACTGAAAACTCACACCCCAGAAGTGACTCGAACCCATACTCCAGGAGCAACGCAACTGGTATGTACAGGGACGCCTTAAACCACTTGACCATCACGACCGGACAAAAGGAAGTGATAGCCGAGGCTATATGAACCACTTCCCCGCCGGCACTCGGATGGTAATCTTGGGCATAGCATTTTATCAAATCACCTCATTTTGGGGCAACACGTGAGGAACACAAATGCAAACAAGCCTGAATGGTCCCCAGGACTAGATACAACTGAAAACTCACACCCAGAAGTGACTCGAACCCATACTCCCAGGAGCAACGCAACTGGTATGTACAGGGACGCCTTAAACCACTTGACCATCACGACCGGACAAAAGGAAGTGATAGCCGAGGCTATATGAACCACTTCCCCGCCGGCACTCGGATGGTAATCTTGGGCATAGCATTTTATCAAATCACCTCATTTTTGGGCAACACGTGAGGAACACAAATGCAAACAAGCCTGAATGGTCCCCAGGACTAGATACAACTGAAAACTCACACCCCAGAAGTGACTCGAACCCATACTCCCAGGAGCAACGCAACTGGTATGTACAGGGACGCCTTAAACCACTTGACCATCACGACCGGACAAAAGGAAGTGATAGCCGAGGCTATATGAACCACTTCCCCGCCGGCACTCGGATGGTAATCTTGGGCATAGCATTTTATCAAATCACCTCATTTTTGGGGCAACACGTGAGGAACACAAATGCAAACAAGCCTGAATGGTCCCCAGGACTAGATACAACTGAAAACTCACACCCCAGAAGTGACTCGAACCCATACTCCCAGGAGCAACGCAACTGGTATGTACAGGGACGCCTTAAACCACTTGACCATCACGACCGGACAAAAGGAAGTGATAGCCGAGGCTATATGAACCACTTCCCCGCCGGCACTCGGATGGTAATCTTGGGCATAGCATTTTATCAAATCACCTCATTTTTGGGGCAACACGTGAGGAACACAAATGCAAACAAGCCTGAATGGTCCCCAGGACTAGATACAACTGAAAACTCACACCCCAGAAGTGACTCGAACCCATACTCCCAGGAGCAACGCAACTGGTATGTACAGGGACGCCTTAAACCACTTGACCATCACGACCGGACAAAGGAAGTGATAGCCGAGGCTATATGAACCACTTCCCCGCCGGCACTCGGATGGTTTTCAGTTGTATCTAGTCCTGGGGACCATTCAGGCTTGTTTGCATTTGTGTGTCCTCACGTGTTGCCCAAAAATGAGGTGATTTGATAAAATGCTATGCCCAAGATTACCATCCGAGTGCCGGCGGGGAAGTGGTTCATATAGCCTCGGCTATCACTTCCTTTTGTCCGGTCGTGATGGTCAAGTGGTTTAAGGCGTCCCTGTACATACAGTTGCGTTGCTCCTGGGAGTATGGGTTCGAGTCACTTCTGGGGTGTGAGTTTTCAGTTGTATCTAGTCCTGGGGACCATTCAGGCTTGTTTGCATTTGTGTTCCTCACGTGTTGCCCCAAAAATGAGGTGATTTGATAAAATGCTATGCCCAAGATTACCATCCGAGTGCCGGCGGGGAAGTGGTTCATATAGCCTCGGCTATCACTTCCTTTGTCCGGTCGTGATGGTCAAGTGGTTTAAGGCGTCCCTGTACATACCAGTTGCGTTGCTCCTGGGAGTATGGGTTCGAGTCACTTCTGGGGTGTGAGTTTTCAGTTGTATCTAGTCCTTGGGACCATTCAGGCTTGTTTGCATTTGTGTTCCTCACGTGTTGCCCCAAAAATGAGGTGATTTGATAAAATGCTATGCCCAAGATTACCATCCGAGTGCCGGCGGGGAAGTGGTTCAATAGCTCGGCTATCACTTCCTTTTGTCCGGTCGTGATGGTCAAGTGGTTTAAGGCGTCCCTGTACATACCAGTTGCGTTGCTCCTGGGAGTATGGGTTCGAGTCACTTCGGGGTGTGGTTTTCANGTCATATAACTACGTTAATTTTAACTCGAATAAAAAAAAATTGACCTCATGCATAATGAAATGGGTAGCTTTATCATTTCATAAGACAAAAATTAGAGAAAATATATTAATTCATGAAAACTTGGCTTATTAGGCAAATCGGGCTTTGCATAGTAGGCTGAGAAGTGCGTTTTGGCTACTAGGTACGACATATATATATATATATATATATATATATATATATATACATATATATATATATATATATATATATATATATATATATATATATATATATATATATACATATATATACATATGGCTATCCTTGATATAAAGGCTTTGTGTGTCTGGGAGTGTTTGTAATAACAACCCGCTTAATTTGGAAAACTGTGAACTTAGTAAGGTATTTAAAAAACGATATGTATTTTGGATTGCAGAAGCTGATTTTCTGCGTTACGTTACATTACGTTATATTGTGTTTGTTACAAGGTCTAAGACAGTCGCACAGTAATAATTATTTGATGTTGGATGTAATGGAGAAGGCATGTTTTGCATTTCAAAATGACATTTATTTTGGACAGCAGAACGCCGATTTGCCGCGTTATGTTACATTACATTGTGTGTGTGTTACAAGGTCTAAAACAGTCACACGGTAATAGAACGGTGTTTGCATGTTGACCACATTATGTTACAATGTGAATAACACACAATAGCATTGATTTTATTTTATTATAAGGTGATTGAAGACTGCCTTGCGACTGTTAATTTTCTATGTTACGTTACAAGGTCTAAAACAGTCACACGGTAATAGAACAATGTGTGCATGTTGGTCACGTTACGTTACGAGGTGCAAAACACACACTAGCATTGATTTGATTTTGTTATAAGAGGATTGAAGACTGCCTTACGACTGTTGATTTTCTACTTTACGTTGCAAGGTCTAAAACAGTCACACAGCAAAAGAACGATGTTTGCGTGTTCGTCAAGTTATGTTCAGAGGTGTAAAACACACAGTAGTGTGTGTTACAAGGACTAAATAGTTCACAGTAATAATGTTTTGATGTTGGATATAATGGAGAAGACACGCTTTACATTTCAAAATTATATTTATTATGGACAGCAGAACGCTGATTTTCCGCGTTACGTTATATTGTGTGTGTTACAAGGACTAAACAGTTACACAGTAAAAAAATGACGTTTGCATGATGGTCCCGTTCCATTAGGAGGTGTAAAACACACAACAGCATTGTTAGATTTGTTATAAGACGATTGAAGACTGGTATTCGACGAGGCCCATTACTCTTAAAAGTTATTTGGGGAAAGAACGATGTTTGCGTGTTGGTCACGTTACGTCACGTTACGTTACGAGGTGTAAAACACTCACGAGCATTATTATGGTTTGTTATAAGAAGAAAGAAGACTGCCTTACGACTGTTACTGTTGTTACTCTTAAACCTGTAATTGGGGAAAGAACGATGTTTGCATGTTGATCACGTTACAAGAATAAAATTATATATATATGGCTTTACTTCTCCTAAGTATTTATTTATTATTCTGAAACCGAGAAATACGTATAAGCTGTTAACTTGAGAGGTGTCAGGTGACTGCTAAGTGTATGGGGAGGGAGCGGCCAGGAGCCCCCGCTTCTCTGATGTAAACACGCGAGAACCTCCTCTCGACTAGGCTACAGGCTATATTCTCCAGAAGTTAGAGTCACTGCTTCTACCCTCCAGGTGTTGAACTCGCACGGCTCAGAAGCAGTGCATACCCCCCTAACCTCTTGTGATTGATATGGTAGGCTGACAAAAAATATCCGAGGTGTTGATAGTAACAGATACACACACCTCTTTCTTTACTGTGAAAAAACCTAACAACATAAATGTAGAACTGCCTACCCGACATCCCTATTTTTTAAAATAACGCAAATAAACAGTTTGTGTGTGCTCCTACCTATTATTATTATTAATGTTATTTTACTCAATGCTACAAAACACACCCACCGTTTAGTGGAAGGTGCTGGAGGGAGCGCATGAGGGGCTATAGTCAGGGTAATGTTGCCATAATACTCCCCTCCCACTCATCTACGTCAGTCACACGACCGCCATCAAAGAGGTAGGCCGCCCGAATGACCGTTCCCGCACCCATGTGGTATGTGTGTACCCCATGCACTATGCGGTTGGGTGTGACATGGGCCATGTGGTAGGTATATGCTACTCGTTAGAGGTGAAGGCTGAAGGAGTGGGGAGGGGAGGGGTAGGTACGGGGAAAGGGGACCCCTTTGTTTACAAAGTATTATGGGTGCATCGCTTGCAGCTCAGTTGCTGTCAAGACTCCTCGCTGTGTACACTCGTGTATGACACGTGTGACGATAATCTCTTCCAAGAGATTTAGCCTGCTCTTCCCTATATTCGTCACGTTCCCAGCTACATTCAAGATACGTTCTACAGTAGCTTAAACGTATGTCAAGACAGCCACACGCACCTGCATACTTTCCCCCCCCCCCCCCCACTCCTGCACACCTCTTCTCAGCACCGACCCTTCAACTGCTGCACTCCAAGTATCAAACTACAGAGTTGTTGGTCTTCCTGCATTCTCATTGGCCGTTCGAGAACACGCCACTTCAGCCCTGCACCAACCACGTTCCACGCCAAGGCGACGTCGGGGTCGACTTGCAGTACCACCCTCAGAATATATCTTGTGCTCTAGCTGATAACATCTAGTTGATTCACCTCGTGTGATCAAATAGCGGTTGTTAGCTTGCTCATATATTCCCAGCACCATTTTTATATTGACCATTTTATATAATTCATGTATGTCATTTATGTCCCATTGTTAACGTAAATTAGTAATTCTTCATTTTTATGTTAGTTCTTTTTCACTTGTTAAAACTTGCACTTTTGCTCAGCCAAGGAATTGTCTTTATTTAACTTTGTTTTTCTAGAGTAATTAAAATTTCATTGTTTATATTTGTGTTTCGTGTGTCTTACCTTACCTTACCACAGACTATCAGACAAGCAGTCATTCTTTTTTTTTCTTCTTTTTTTTTTTACTTTTGTTATATGTGGCCTGGCTTTGACATCTGCCATTGGAAGACTGCCGACCACCATTTCCAACACTTTACCGTCACACACGAAACTAATGGTTCCTCTTACACCTGGTGTTGAAAGCTTATAAGGCAGGCTAAGGCTGAGGCGATACCGGCGGCAGAGACTATGGTGAGAAAGTTATACTTTTCTGGTAAAATATACACACTTCACTCTGTCATCTGTCCTTTCCTACATACCACAGACATATTGTTTAAAAACACGAGAGTGTGAGGCACACTACCACTGCCAGCCAAAACACGTAAGTGGCCCTCTTCACTCTCCTCCCCCTCACCTGCTTCGCACGCTCTTCCCTAACCATACACTTATAAAAACTCGGCCTCCTAGGTATGCCTTCCCATGGGAGGGCCCCCCCCCCCTCTGCCGTAACATACCCTTCTCGATCCTACATACTATTATTATTTAGCTATTTATATATAACTTCATATCATGCTTAACTCTACGCTAATTACACATATATTTTCATGTTAAACACATGCACATATGCTACACACACACCTACTGCTACACATATGTTATGTGACAGTGACCCACCACCACCGTCACGCACCACCACACAATTGCCGCAGTAATGTGAGAGTGACCTACCAGCATCAGTAGTAATGTGAGTGACCTATCCACTTCAGCAGTAATGTGAGAATGACCTATTTTCATCAGCAGTAATGTAAGAGTGACACAGCTGAGTCAACAGGAAACTGATACAGGGGGATGGTCAGGCAGGGTTACCATCACTGGCGGTCATATATTCAGAGATGATCCGTTAGACCATCAATCGGAAAATTATATTGATGATAACTTTTTCTCCCATGCCATAATACTATTATAAATATTTTCACATAAATAAGAAATATGTAAATTTTCATCTCCCATAAATAGACTCAGGAAACTTTAATAAAAAATATTCAGTTGAAAAACCTCTGTAAAAGTCTGTCATTATAAGGCTGTTAGCATCATGATATTACTAACCACGTGGAACCAAAATTAATTATTTTACTTTATGTTGAAATATCTCTTACTAATATTATTATTAATATTATTATTATTATTATTATTATTATTATTATTATTATTATTATCAGAAGAGAGGTGGAAACAGATTTTCTTCTTAACAGGGGAGGACGCATGCTGTAACCAGATCAATCAGTGACACAGACCTATGTGGGGAAATCATATGCCCGCCACTTATTTTCATTTCAAATTTTTGGGATGCTCTTCAATGGCGTCCTGTGTGAGGCGGGAGGCTTTCGCCTCTTCCTAAGTTATGAAGGTTTTCTATAGTATATTTAATTTCAGTACAACGATTACAGTGTTTGCAGGTTAAATCCTCTCAGTCAGTTCTGCTTAACTGCTCAAAGGATCGGAATGCCTGTGCTGTGCTTCTTCACCTTTAAAGTGAGATTGAACTACCCACAACAGTAGCAAGAGAAAAACGCTATGACATCAACAACCCTTGACTGAAAGCCACCAACCTTGCGAGCCTGAGACAGCACCTGCGGAAGCTGCCGGAGTGTAATGTTACCATCCAAGACGTCTGCTTCTGCCGTAAAGACGCCCACACCTCCCGGGACCCGTAACACTTTCAATAACTGCAAGAAATTAATTACCATAAATAATGAACGTTTGTTGAAATTGTCACATTGGTGTCCAAGTATTTACAAAACATTTACATTAAATATCAGTCAAGTTTATTGTTAATTGCTGGCCGGGCTTACAGTGATGGTTGATGGGTCGGAGGAGGCGGCGTCTGTGATGAAGAACACAGAGCAGCGGGGATGGTGCTCTGGTGACAACACAGCATCCAGCACCCCAGCCATTGTTCTTGCTGAGGCATGTGTATCTGTGGATGGGTGAGCATCATCTGTTATACACTCATGAAGGAGGTGAATGAAAAAAATAAGCCCCTAAATCAATAAGCAATGCTGGGACAATAAAGAAATGACAAAAAAGGCTGGAAAATTTACAGACAACTGGGGACAGAGAACAGTACAGATGGACTAAAGAGAACAAGGAACGAATACATCCGAATTAGGAGAGAAGCCGGGAGGCAATGTGAAGATGAGATTGCTGCAAAAGCTAAGGAACAACGAAAACTGTTCTGTAGCATATAACGTCAAAAATGACTGTAAGACCATGTACTCAAATTGAGGAAACAAGGAAGGAGGCTCTCGCAGAAAATGATAATAAGGTATATGGGGAAGACAAATCAAATTCAGAAGGTCTTAATAAAGGAACCAGAATGGAGACCAAGATTGGAAGATGAAAGGCAAGGGGAATTACTTGATGGCATTGTAGTCACTGTAGAAGAGGTAAAAAAATTCTGGGGAACTAGATGTAACAAAATCAGTGAATGCCAGACATAATCTCACAATAGAAAATGAAGGAGGCTATACTCTTTCACCCATTTTCTACATTTTTTAATAAAATGCTTGAGACAAATGCTCCTAAATTTGGCAAAAGGCAAAAACGTAATCCAAATATTCAAAAAGGGATAGAAAGAGGCACTAAACTTCAGACCAGTGTCATCGACAAATATTCCTTGTAAGGTGCTGGAAAAATTAATCAGGTCGAGAACAGTAAAGCACCTTGGGAGGATTGACTTCAAAGTCAATCAAATAATCAGTATGGATTTAGAAATAGAAAGTCGTGCCTGACAAACTTGATTAAGCTTTATGACAAGGTCACTAAAATATGACAGGAAAACACTGACTGAGTAGATTACATTTTTCTAGACTGTCAAAAAGCATTTGAAACTATTCACTATGAAGGATCGTTGTGCAAGATGGAGAGCCAGGCTGGGATAACTGGGAAATTACATTAAACTGGGTAAGGGAGTATCTGAAGAGAAGAAAGTAAAGAGTCAGTCATAGAGGAGGTTTCAAGCTGGATGAACGTAACAAGTTGAGTTCCACAAGAATCTGTCCTGGAACCACTGCTTTGCCTAATTTATATGAATCACTGAGGGAATTTACTTGTGGGAGCAATTTGATTTAATTTATTCTTACTTAATTATTTGATAAATTAAAGTTAAATATTCTTTTCAGTAAATTATATTTATATTTAATTTCAAAGTAGTGGACTGTATTTTGCAGCTCTACACAACTAATCCTCACAAACCTCGAAGATTTAATGATGTCTATTATCCATACTCATGCGAAAAATTTACACCGCTAATGAAATATTGCTAAAGTTAAAGTACAACTGCTTAATTAATTTCTAAATTAACAAAGTGACTCATCCCACTAAGTGAGGTGATTCAATGAAATATCAATGCCCGAGTTGACTACCGAGTGCTCTCGAATGTTGGGTAAATAGTCTCGCGACTTCCAGCATTTTTGTAGAGTCATATGGTCTAGAGATTAAAGAACCATATATGCCATGGTACATAGTGCTCCTGGCTGTCTGGGTTCGAATCCTCCTGGGGTGTGGAGTTTCCAGTTTCATATTGGCTTGAGGACCATTCAAGCTTGTTCGTATTTGTGTTGCTCACGTGGCCCCATCAAGTGAGGTGATTCGATGAAATATCTATGCTTGAGTTGACCACAGAGCACTCTCGGATGTTGGGTAAATAGCCTCACGACTTCCAACATTTTTGTAGAGTCGTATTGTCTTTGGTTAAAGAACTAGGTACGCCATGGTGCATAGTTCTACTGGCTGTCTGGCTTCGAATATTTATGGGGTGTTGAGTTTTCAGTTGCATATTGGTTCGGGGACCATTCATGCTTGTTTGCATTTCTCTTGCTCACATGGCCCCACAAAGTTAGATGATTCGATAAAATAACTATGCCCAAGCTTACCACCAAGTGTTGCCGGGACGTTGGGGATATAGCCTCTACTACCAATGTCTTTTGTGCAGTCACGGTTGGTCGAGTGGTCGAGGTACCGGGTACGCCAGTTGCATAGTGCTCCTGGCTGTCTGGGTTCGAATCCTTCTGGGATGTTGAGTTTTCAGTTGCATATTGGCTTGGGGATCATTCAAGCTTGTTCGCATATATCCGTAGAAATAAAAATGTAAATGTTCGTTTGTTCAAAATCGCTAATCTCTGAAAGTTCTTCACCGATTGCTTTCAAATTTTCACACTACGTTCCATTCGCAACCGAGCGGGCTTTTATATACATACTATATAGATGTCACGTCTATGACCGAAAAAAACATGCTTTTTCTGAAAAACTGTGATTTTCATGTGTTTTTCATGTGAGGGAAATCTTCGAAACTTCTTTACCGATTGCTTTGAAATTTTGACACAACGTTGCATTCAAAGAGGCACATGTTTTTATATACCTACTATATACATGCCTCACCTGGGACAGGAAAAAAACATGCTTTATTTGAAAAACGCCGCCATGTGTTGGACGTAAGAGCAACACACGCTGTAATCTCCGAAAGTTATTCACAAATTGTTTTGAAATTTTGACACAATGCTAATTTCGAATTCGCAGGTGTTTTGATGTACCTACTATATGGATGCCACACACCTGTGAAAGGTAAAA
The DNA here is from genome assembly GCA_020271785.1 of Procambarus virginalis. Lineage (NCBI taxonomy): Eukaryota > Metazoa > Arthropoda > Malacostraca > Decapoda > Cambaridae > Procambarus > Procambarus virginalis. The sequence goes on along the minus strand of WNGS01113158.1, from coordinate 22,692,362 downwards.
AATATGCTTTTCTTGAAAAACAGCGCCATCTGTTGCACGTAATAGCAACACAGGTTGTACTAAATATGTTACGATTCCATTTCAATGTTTCCGATTGCATTGATAAATTTTTCATAGATTTCGATTTATTTTCATTTTGATTTAAATATTTTGAGTGACATTGCATTGGAATTGATCTGTGTTGTTTATGATACCTTTAATTTCATGAGTATAGTTTATTTTTTATTTTTTCATTGTTTTCATTTCCTTTTTTTAACTGTTCTTATTGTTCAGTGCAATTGGCGGTGGAATTGAGCTGTGTCGATTGATCTGCATTTTAATTGAAATATTTCGTTAGTATTTGTTTTGATTTTTAAAACAAGAAAATGGACAACGAGTATATTTCACAGCTACAAATGTGCAACAAATAGCTATGAACTCACCGGCTATAATGTTAACTGTTTTTTTAACGTTATGCCAGAATGTCGCATTTGCGAAAACAATGCTGTATTCCGAAGTGCTTCCGCATTACATATGGAATGCGAGTAGAAAATCATTTGAACGACGCAAACGAGGAGAGCGAGTCGACGGACAACCTGGCATATTCAAATAAACTACGATCGGCAGACTGTACACCGTGCATCCCAATCAGGATGAATGCTTCTTTCTTCACATGCTGTTGGTAAATGTGCCCGGTCCAACGTCTTTCCAGCAACTGAGATTTGTCAACGGCGTTACACATGTCACTTTCCGTAGTGCGTGTCAAGCTCTATATTTATTGGCGAACGACAAACACCGGGATGTATGCATTAATGACTCGTCCAACACGTCACATCCAAATCAAATTCATACATTGTTTGCAATCATATTGACCGTCTGGGTTCCATCATCTGCAGCAGAGTTATGGGAGAAATACAAATCGCATTTAGCGATATTGTCCGTCGAATACACAAGAAAAATTCAAATATGAACATGGATTTTACAGCAGAAATCTACAACGAAGCGCAGATAATGATTGAGGATTTGTGTTTAGAAATTCCGAAAAAAGTTCTCAATCAATTGGGAATGCCATCACCGAATCGATCTGCTGCTGCTTCGGTCGATGGAGAATTGCGTCGTGAACAAAATTACAACACGGGTGGTCTGTGGTCGTATGTGCAGTCAAATATTCCTAAGCTAATGCTTGAGCAAAAAGGCATTTACGATCAAATAATTCAACCTGTCAATAACGGGCTTGGAGAAATCTTCTTAGACGCACTAGGAGGAACTGGTAAAAACCTTCCTAATTAAATTGATTCTGACAGCAATTCGATCCCAAAATGGCATAGCCTTAGCTCTTGCATCGTCCTGAATAGCTGAGACATTGCTACAAGGTGGAAGAGCTGCTCATTCGGCTTTGAAATTGACATTGAACGTGAAATTCATTGAAACTCCCACGTGCAGCATTCTAAAGCGTCCGGCATGGGAAAAGTATTGCAGAAATGCAAACTTAATGTTAGGGATGAATGCACAATGGATAACAAAAAGTCGCTCGAGGCTCTTGATCGATCATTGCAAGATTTGCGTGGAAACATCAGCCCATTTGGGAATGCATTAATATTCCTTGCAGGAGACTTCAGGCAAATATATAATTCTTCGATCGACACCAGCTGAAGAAATAAATGCTTGTCTGAAATACTCTACTTTGTGGTGCCACGTAAAGAAGTTAAAATTAACTACAAATTTGCATGTCCAGCTGCAAAACGATCCATCAGCTGAGATATTCTCACATCAATTTCTGGAAATTGGAAACGGAAACGTGTCGCTTGATCTGACGTCAGGACGAATTTCATTGCATCATATCTTCTGCAATTTAGTGACGTCAAAAGACGAATTGGTTGAAAAAGGATATCCCAATATTCAGCTATTTCCTAATATAACGAGATATTCTTGTGACCAAGAACAAAAACTTCTACGAACTTAGCAATATTTTTCAGTCTTACATTCAAAGCAAGGAAGTCACATTCAAGACTGTCGACATTGTTGTGGAAACAGATGAAGCTTTTAATTATCCAAACATAATTTCTTAATTCACTTGATCTGCCAGGGATACCACAACACGTACTGCAATTGTGTTGCGTGTTCTAGAGTCAGCAAACCAGAAAATCTCTATATCTCCCCAGACAATGGAAGAACAAAAAGTATTGTATACCCACAAGCATTGTGATATTAAACATATTAGAAATGTGCGCTTTCTCTTTTCTTTCTTTTCCATTTAACCAGACTGAGCCACAGCAACATGTGGGTAAAGCTAGAATATATATATATATATATATATATATATATATATATATATATATATATATATATATATATATATATATATATATATATATATATATATATATGTCGTACCTAGTAGCCAGAACGCACTTCTCAGCCTACTATGCAAGGCCGGATTTGCCTAATAAGCCAAGTTTTCATGAATTAATATATTTTCACATTTTTTTCCTATGAAATGATAAAGCTACCCATTTCATTATGTATGAGGTCAATTTTTTTTATTGGAGTTAAAATTAACGTAGATATATGATCAAACCTAACCAACCCTACCTAACCTAACCTAACCTATCTTTATAGGTTAGGTTAGGTTAGGTAGCCGAAAAAGTTAGGTTAGGTTAGGTTAGGTAGGTAAGGTAGTCGAAAAATAATTAATTCATGAAAACTTGGCTTATTAGGCAAATCGGGCCTTGCATAGTAGGCTGAGAAGTGCGTTCTGGCTACTAGGTACGACATATATATATATATATATATATATATATATATATATATATATATATATATATATATATATATATATATATATATATATATATATATATATATATATATATGTCGTACCTAGTAGCCAGAACTCACTTTTTGGCCTACTATGCATGGCCAGATTTGCCTAATAAGCCAAGTTTTCCTGAATTAATATATTTTCTCTAATTTTTTTCTTATGAAATGATAACGCTACCCATTTCCTTATGTATGAGGTCAATTTTTTTTTATTGGAGTTAAAATTAACGTTGATATATGACCGAACCTAACCAACCCTACCTAACCTAACCTAACCTATGTTTATAGGTTAGGTTAGGTTAGGTAGCCGAAAAAGTTAGGTTAGGTTAGGTTAGGTAGGTTAGGTAGTCGAAAAACAATTAATTCATGAAAACTTGGCCTATTAGGCAAATCGGGCCTTGCATAATAGGCTGAGAAGTGCGTTCTGGCTAATAGGTACGACATATATATATATATATATATATATATATATATATATATATATATATATATATATATATATATATATATATATATATATATATATACAACTTATGCCTGAAACAACATTGGCTCTTATACCTGCATTTGGGTGAGGTGATGTAATACAATAGTGGGGTGAAACACAGAACATGGAATACGGGTTATAGATTTGTAGAGGTTCGGTACAAATGGAATACGGGGTATAGATTTGTAGAAGTTTGGTACAAATAGAACTGCAGAGGGCCTATTGGCCCATATTTCTTGATGTTTCTATATTGGAGCGGAGTCTTGAAGTGGGTAGAATATAGTTGTGCGTTAATTGGCTGTTGATTGCTGGTTTTGACTTCTTGATGTGTAGTGCCTCGCAGATGTCAAGCCGCCTGCTGTCGCTGTATCTATCAATGATTTCTGTGTTGTTTGTTAAGATTTCTCTGGTGATGGTTTGGTTGTGGGAAGAGAATATATGTTTCTTAATGGAGCCCTGTTGCTTATGCATCGTTAAACGCCTGGAAAGAGATGTTGTTATCTTGCCTATATGCTGAGTTTTTTGAGGCTTACAGTCCCAAAGAGGGCATTTGAAGGCATAGACGACGTTTGTCTCTTTTAGAGCGTTCTGCTCAGTGTCTGGAGAGTTTCTCATGAGTAGGCTGGCCGTTTTCTTGGTTTTATAGTAAATCGTCAGTTGTATCTTCTGATTTTTGTCTGTACGGATAACATTTCTATTAACAATATCTTTCAGGACCCTTTCCTCCGATTTTTGAGCTGTGGGAAAGAAATTCCTGTAAAATAGTCTAATAGGGGGTATAGGTGTTGTATTAGTTGTCTCTTCAGAGGTTGCATAGCGTTTCACTTTCCTTCTTATGATGTCTTCAATGAAACCATTGGAGAAGCCGTTGTTGACTAGGACCTGCCTTACCCTACAGAGTTCTTCGTCGACTTCCTTCCATTCTGAGCTGTGGCTGAGAGCACGGTCGACATAAGCGTTAACAACACTCCTCTTGTACCTGTCTGGGCAGTCACTGTTGGCATTTAGGCACATTCCTATGTTTGTTTCCTTAGTGTAGACTGCAGTGTGGAAACCTCCGCTCCTTTCCATGACTGTTACATCTAGAAAGGGCAGCTTCCCATCCTTCTCCATCTCGTAAGTGAAACGCAACACAGAATTCTGTTCAAATACCTCCTTCAGCTCCTGCAGATGTCTGACATCAGGTACCTGTGTAAAAATGTCGTCAACATACCTGCAGTATATGGCTGGTTTCAAGTTCAAGTCGACTAAGACTTTTTTCTCGATAGTACCCATGTAGAAGTTCGCAAACAGGACACCTAGGGGAGAACCCATGGCGACCCCATCTACTTGCTTATACATGTGCCCATCCGGGCTCAAGAAGGGTGCCTCCTTAGTACAAGCTTGGAGTAGTTTCCTCAGGATATTTTCTGGTATGTCAAGAGGAGTACTGGCCGGATCACGATACACTCGGTCCATTATCATCCCGATAGTTTCATCCACAGGTACGTTGGTAAACAGTGATTCTACGTCCAACGAGGCTCTTATCTCTGTGGCCCGTGTTCCCCGCAGTAAGTCAACAAATTCTTTCGGGGACTTCAGGCTGAAGGCGCAAGGGACATAAGGAGTCAGTAAGCCGTTGAGTCGTTTCGCCAGTCTGTACGTGGGTGTGGGTATCTGGCTGATGATTGGCCGAAGTGGGTTTCCAGGCTTATGTGTCTTGACATTTCCATACGCATATCCAGGTTTATATTCCCCAATAATCTTTGGCAGGTGGAGTCCGGATTTCTTGGCATTCACAGTTTCAATCAATTTGTTGACTTACTGCGGGGAACACGGGCCACAGAACACTTTCCCATGAGGAGACTCGAACCCTATCCAGCACATGCTTCACTGCAACTTGCATAGCTGGTATGCTTTTAACCCACTACCCCAAAATCAGACCCTTAAAAGAGATGGAAATTTTGGGTTATTTTTATCCCCCTAATATCTCCACCTCCAAGGGCACCAGAGCTAGTGAGAGGTCACTCACGTTTTGTCATCAAGTCCCTGTTAATACAGGAGAACACTGTGTCTATGCTTTATGCACTAACTTGCCTAAACTCGCAAGTGAAACTAAACATCTTTAGAACACTTTCCCACCAGGAGACTGGAACCCTAGCTAGCACAGATGCTTCACAGCAACTGGCATAGCTGGTATGCCTATAACCCACTACACGAAACTCAGACTCTTAAAAGAGATGGAAATTTTAGGGTATTTTAATCCCTCAAATATCCCCGCCTCCCAAGGGCACCAGAGCTAGGGAGAGGTCACTCACATTTTTTCATCAAGTCCCTGTTAATATGGGAGAACACTGTGTCTATGCTTTATGCACTTACTTGCCTAAACTTGTAAGTGAAGTTAAACAACATTAGAACACTTTCCCACCAAGAGACTCGAACCCTAGCCAGCACAGACGCTTCACAGCATCTGTGAAGCACACAAAATAATTAAATCAAAATGAAAATAAATCGAAATCTATGAAAATTCCATTTATCAATTATATCGGAAACATTGAAATGGTATCACAACATATTTAGTACAGCGTGTGTTGCTCTTACGTTCAACAGAATGCACTGTTTTATTTTATAAAAAGCATGTTTTTACCAGTCACAGGTGTGTCATCTATACTTATTTTCGTGAAGTGAACGGTATGGTAAACAACACAGCTCAACTCCAATGCAATATCATACAAAATAATTAAATCAAAATTAAAATAAATTGAAATCAATTTAAACTCAATTTGTCAACGCAATTGGAAACATTGGAAGTGGAATTGTAACAAATTTAGTATAGCGTGTATTGTTTTTATGTGCAACAGATGGTGCTGTTTCCTAAAAAAAAATGTTTTTACTTGTCACACGTTAGGCATCTATAATTATATTTACGAGATGAACGGTATTGTAAGGAACACAGCTCAATTCCAACACAATGTCACACAAAATAATTAAATCAGAATGAAAGTAACTCGAAATCTATGAAAATTTTATTTGTCAGTGCAATTGGAAACATTGAAAAGGATTCCTAAAATAGTAACTATAGCGTGTGGTTAATGCTCTGGCCAGGCACTTGGCTGGCCCATGGTTTAATTCTCTCATATGGGGAAGTGTTCTGTTTGTTAAAATTCCTTGCGAGTTCATGCAAGTGTATGGTATATTCAAGACACTGTAACAAGGGAGCAGTGCATAGTAGTACAACCTGAACATCATAACAGCATGAACAGGCGGTGCTAGACAATGAAAAAGTCACATCTCTGTAGAAGTTAACCAGAAGGACAGGTCAACGGTCACTGAGTCACGAGGTCGTCAGAGTTGATGCCACCATGATAATCTACAGGGATTAACCCTCCACATCAAATGCAAACTCTCATGTTCAGTTGGAGAGAAGGAGTTCATGGAAGAGGAATAGTAGAGTGGGAGAAGCTCAGTAGGACGATGTGAGTGGACTCTGGGAAAGAACATCATCTCGAAGGAAATTGGGGAAATTGGGGAGTAAGTATGGCTCTCTTGAACTAAAGCATCTCATTCAGCATTCTTTGCCTCTGTTTGGGAATATAGTTTGGGAAGTGTCCATTTAATTGTGTTTCGAATAAAGTCATATATGTTCAAAGTGTCATTAAGTGTGTATTAATGGTTCCACACACACACACACACACACACACACACACACACACACACACACACACACACACACACACACACACACACACACACACACACACACACACACACACACACACACACACACACACACACACACACACACACACACACACACACACACACACACACACACACATATATATATATATATATATATATATATATATATATATATATATATATATATGTGTGTGTGTGTGTGTGTGTGTGTGTGTGTGTGTGTGTGCGTGTGTGTGTGTTTCAATTCTTTCTGCGTTGCATGACACTCACATTTTTCATCACGTGCTAATTTTCGTGTTTTACACACATAAATATTCAAACAAATTCTCGAACATATTCGAACCCTCACCATGGCCCTTGTGGATTTGATAACCAGGTTGTAAATGAATTCTGTTATAGGGAATGGTAGCCCTATAGTGATACTCACCCAGAGCAGTTAAATATTCCTTCATTTAAACTTCATTCCACCGACCAATTACTCTTGACAGTTGTTTATAACTACGAGCCAAGTTGCTCTCCCCATCCCAGGAAGGATATCTTGGCTCCTCGTCAGTGAGGGATGCAATAGTTGTGAGAGGTCCTCCATACATCAGATGAGATGGACTAGAGGCTCGTGTAGTGAGTTGTTGTCATTAGGTAAATCAGCGGTCAGTTATTGACTCAGGATTCAATTTGTGTAACTTGTGTTTGAAGTTCTTGGAGATCTATTTTATTGCAGTGCAGGATTTTCCCCATAGACAGCGTTTCACTGTCCTCACCATTCACTCGTAAAACACCCTGTGTCATGGTGCTCTGGGTGGAATAAATATCCAGTAGCACTGCCATTAATTCTGGATAGTCCGAATAACTGGGTGGTCCCAGATCTTCCTCACGCATGCTTTACCAACCACCAAGTTGGACCTCTTGTCGGATATCATCTACTTGGGGCAGGATCTACATGCAGCAAACTTGTGGAAGGACTGGATGAAAACTCAGGAGTAATATCAAGAGTCACTTTCAGGTGAACTCCTCGAGTGGTGGCACATGAAAAAAAGTAAAAGAATGTTTTAACAGGGATTATATTCCTTAAGGCAGTTAAGGTAAGGGGCTCCTGTGAAGTCTACACCAGTGGTCTCAAAAGGACAAAGATGCAATTCTCGTTCCCTAGGGAGTGGTCAAGGTCCTTTGGAAGGACACACCAGATGATCGTATCTCTGGCAGCCAACCCAAGATTAAGAATTGACTTGACAACCTGGCTTCCTTGGTGAAGCCATTACTGCAGTCGTAAAGAGGTGAGGGTATCTAGTACTCCTAGTACATAGTCCCAGCAGATAGTCCAAGGAGGCCTGGTCGCGGACCTTGAGCCCAGAAATCATCGTAAAATAACCACACCATGGATTGTTCAGTGCTCGTCTATGTAAGGCACGTTCTATCTGACCATTCAATAATTCCGGGGAAAATAACCCGGTATGTATGTAACTGCAGGTAACTGCAGAAGGCCAATTAACCCATATGAGGCAATGCCTATTTATATCCACCAAGTCTTGTTCATATATGTATCTTTAACCTAAGCTTCAAACAATCATGGGATCCTATTCCTGATATGATATGCGGTAATTGGGTCCACATATCAACAACTCTATTAACGAACCAGTATTTACCCAGGTCTTGCCAAAATCTAAACTTATCCAATTGTTTTTGTGTTCTATCTTATATTGTTCTAGCCATTGTTTTTGTGTTCTATCTTATGTTGATACTTTTAATTCCTTATTATAATCCCCTTTTTATGTCCATTCATCTTCTTGTATACCTGTGGGGGCCGAGCGGACAGCATGCTGTTCATGTAATCCTGTGGTCCCGGGTTCGATCCCATGCGCCAGCGAGAAACACTGGGCAGAGTTTCTTTCACCCTATGCCCCTGTTACCTAGCAGTAAATAGGTGCCTGGGAGTTAGTCAGCTGTCATGGGCTTCTTCCTTGTGTGTGTGTGTGTGTGTGTGTGTGTGTGTGTGTGTGTGTGTGTGTGTGTGTGTGTGTGTGTGTGTGATGTGAAAAAAATAGTAGTAGTAGTAAAAGTAGTAGCAGTTAGAAACAGTTGTTTGACAGTTGAGAGGCGGGCCGTAAGAGCAGAGCTCAATCACCGCAAGCACAACTAGGTAAATACAACTACACCTCTATCATGTAACCCCTAATTCTTCGCATTTCTAGCATATGAAACTCTAGCTTTGTCAATTTTTCTTTATATGACAGGTTTATAATTTGGGGGATTAACTTTGTCATCATATGCTGGACACGTTCTAGTGAATTTATATCTATTCTATAGTACGGCGACTAAAACTTAACTGCATAATCAAATAATCTAATCCAGATCCCTTTGTTAATCCGACTTCGCAATCTCAACACCATCTAGCTCGTATATTGTAACTCTATTATCATTACCTGGCCTCAAAACCTTACAATTTGTCACCATTAAACTGCATCTGCCAATCTTTCGACCATTTCAAAACCCTATTTAGATCGTCTTAAAGTGATAGAGAGTCTTTGTCCATGTTTATTTCCCTCCCGAGGTTTGAATAATCAGAAAATTTGCAAATATTGCTGCTCAAACCTAAATCATATATATTCCTGACTGTGAATCCCTCAGTCAGGCGCAGGGATTCACAGTGAGAGGGTGTGTTACCTGGAGCTCCGTTTGTGCTAACATAGTAATAATGGAAGGTGTAGTGAAGGAATTGATGAATCAATGTGGTGCTCTGAGGACAGAGTTGGATTCCCTACGGGAAGAGCTACGACAGCCGAAACAACGTTAAGAGGAAACAAAGGAGAAAACCATCATTAGAAAGTGGAATTGCCTTGGAATATCGCAAAGGACAAATTTCTTGTTAGAAGACTCTAACAAGGCCGCCTACCGATATCCTAAAAACTTTTAACTCATTAACCATACATGAAGACGAGTGCGGTAGGGAGCTTGCAACTCGCTCGAAAGACAAGGCAACGAATGAAGCACAGGTCCCTTAAGCTGCTCACAAAGTAAAGGAGTAAAGGAAGTAGCTAAGAAAATTTTGGTTGCAGGAGACTTCCAGGTGAGGTATTTGGATAGAGCTTTCTGTGCCAGAGATAGGGGGAAGAGGTTAAGGGTTTGCTATCCGGGAGCAGGAATTAGTGATATTAACACCATGAATAATATTATAGCTGGAAATGTGAATAAACCCATTATTTGTATCAGTGCCAATGGAAATGATGTTGGGCGAGTTAGGAACTGATACAGAGGTTAAAGACAGCCATAGATTTAGTTAAGTAAGGAGCAAGGGTCATATGTGGCATACTTCCAAGAATAGGAGTTTGAAATGAATTGTTGTCCAAAGCCCTAGGTGTCAATTTCCAACTTGACGAATATTGTAAATCAAATACTACAATATTATTCATTGATGAGTGGAACACTTGTATGGAAGGAATGACATGTATGCTCGGGTTACGGTGCATTTATCTAGGGCTGGGGTTGTTGTTGTTGCGAACTTGTTGGAATCTGTTGTTGGAGGGGTTTGTTTGGGTTTAAACCGTTAGTAGATAGTGGTATGGGAATTGATATGGAGAATGGAGGCAATAAAAGTATGTGTTGGTGGGGGAAAAAATGGCAAAATGAACAGGGAAGGAGAAAGTCCTCAAAATAACAATACACTTAAGGTATATTACACGAACAGTAGGAGTCTAAGAAACCAAATAAACAATTTAACGGCTCTTGTCTGCAAAGAAACAATTGATATTATTGCACTTTCCGAAAATGGATGAATGTAGAAAATAGAGAACTATTAGCTGAATATAAAAAAAACAGATTTAAACTGTCTAACACTGATATATTAAACGAGGAGGGGGAGTAGCCATATATGTTAAGGAAAATTTGAAATGTGGCCTAAAAGAGGATATAAAAACTGAACGACACAGTGAAATTATTTGGCTAGAATTAAATGAAAAAGGTAAAAAATCTTATAATAAGAGTTATATACAGACCACCATACTTGGACAACATGGAAGCAACTCATCTTTGGGATGAAATATCTAGAGCAGTATAGAGCAAACAGTATTTATTACATGGTTGACTTTAATTTTAGTGAAATAAACTCGCTTAACATAACAGGGAATAATAAAGCAGAAGATTTTCTTGAATTAATTGACGATTGCTTCGTAAGCAACATATTGAGGAACCACTGTTTGAAAATAATATTTTAGACATAGTGTTAGCTAACAGGGAAATTCAAGTTAATGACATCGAAATAGGAAGTGAGCTAGGGAAGTGATCACATAGAAATCAGATCACAAAGAAATTTAGCATGGAATGGAATACATTTGTAGGACAAAATTCTGTTAAAGTGCCATATTTTCGAAAGCTAATTTTAATGGTTTAATCAATTCTTTGGGTGAAATAGATTGGAAAGTCCTGGAAATGGGGGATAGGCCGGTCTTGGAGCGTGATGTGAACCCAGTGAAGGGGTGATGTAAAAAGGGATTTCAATGTTTCAATGGGGATTCAAAACATAAATTATTTAAAAATATTTTAAGCAAGTATAGATACGTAGATACAAATTGAATAGAGTTAAAAATAATGACCCGAAATGGATAACAAAGGGTCTGAAGAAATTTATAAGTAGAAAGAGAGCTTTGCACAAAATGATTAAGAATGAGGAAGTCAGTCTAGAACAAGAATTCGTACAACTGGTCGGAAATGTTAAAGAGATAAGGAGGGCAAAAAGAAACTGTGAAGTTCGCATATCAGGGCAAGCAAATACAAATCCTAAAGTTTTTTTACAGTTATATCGAACAAAGATTAGGGAAAGGATAGGTCTATTAAAAACTGAGACAGGTCAGATAACTGATAATGACGATGAGATGAGTAGTATTTTTAATAAATATTTTATCTCTGTATGGGCCTGGCTATTCCAAAGGAAGCAAAGAGTTATTTTAAATGTGGTTAAGTCAGAGTTGGAAAATGTCGTAAGTGGAGTGCGTCAAGGCTCTGTCCTGGGCTCTCTGTTAATCATAATATATATATAAATGATTTAGATTCTTGTTTGAGCAGTAATATTTGCAAATTTACAAATGATACAAAAATCTGGAGAGTACTGGAGAAATCTGGGAAACCCGGAAAAAGGTTCGCTATCACTTCAAAACGATCTAAACAGGGTTTGGAAATGGTCAAAAACCTGGCAGATGCAATTTAATGCTGACAAATGTAAGGTTTTGAGGCTAGGTAATGATGATTTAATTACATGATACGAACTGGATGGTGTTGAGATTACAAAGTTGGACTCATTGCCTCATTGATGAGGAGGTAGAGAACGGGTAATAAATAGGCAAGAGAGAGGTGAGGAGGAAAGTAAGGTGTAGAGAATAGTAGTAATAATGAGAACTGCAGAAGGCCTTTTGGCCCATACGAGACAGCTCCCATTATAACCACCGAAGGAAAAGTAATAGGAATAAGAAGAGGATAGCAAGGGAGCGTAGGAGAAGAGAGAAAGAAAAGGAAAGAGAAAGAAAGATAAATGGAAGGGGTAAGCTTATGTTAAGTCACGTTTGTTAGAAAGATTAGAGCATTTGAGTATGTACTGTGAAAGGGAAGAGTCCACAGCAACAAAGCCGGGACTCATGTTCATGTTGGGTACTTTGTGTATAAGAGCCGATTCTACAAGACGGCGTCTGTGAAGAGTAGAGGCAGGAAAGATTATTTTGGAGGAAGACCAATCAATGGGATGATTAGAATCCCTCACATGGCAGAAGAGAGCATTGTTAGTGTCTGCAGACTTAACACTTCTCTTGTGTTCTTTAAGTCTGTCATTCAGTGTACGGCCAGTTTCGCCAAAGTATTGGAGAGGACAAGATGAACAGGAAATAGAGTAGACACCACCAGCATTTGAAGCAGGAGGAGCAGTGTGAACTAGATTGCTACGAATTGTGTTAGTTTGTCGAAAGGCGAGTTTAATGTCAAGAGGACGAAAGGTATTGGTAAAAGTTTTGAGTTCAGATATGAAGGGAAGGCATAGTACAGTGCTACTACTGTTGGAAGCAGGTTTAGGATGAAAGAAATTTCGTTTAGCTTGAGAGTAGGAAGAGTTGATGAAATGCAAAGGATAACCAAGGCGAGAGAATGATTTGTAGATAAAGGAAATTTCAGAATCAAGAAACTGAGTGTCGCTGATGCGTAGAGCGCGGAGGAAGAGAGAGACGAGGACATTTTTCTTAACAGAAGGAGGATGGTAGGAAAAGAAGTGAATGTACATGCCACTGTGCATGGGTTTACGGTAGACAGAGAAAGAGAACCCAGACACAGAGCTGTGAACATGAACATCAAGAAAAGGAAGGAGGGAATTAGATTCCCACTCAACTTTGAAATGGATAGAAGGAGCCAGATTGTTAAGAGAGGCGAGGAAAGGCTGGAAAAGATTAAGGTCATGAGGCCATAAAGCAAAAATGTCATCAACATAGCGAAGCCAGAGAGAGGGACGAGTATCAATAGAAGGAAGAAGAACAGTTTCGAAGTATTCCATGTAGAAATTAGCAAGAACAGGGGAGAGAGAGGAACCCATAGCGACACCGAAAGTTTGAGTGTAATATTTACCGTTAAAAGAGAAAGAATTAGATTAACACAGAGTCTAATGAGATCGAGGAAAACGTCAGTGGGAAGTGGGAGAGGAAGGAGGCCCTCAGACGCCTTCCGTCTAAGGAAAGAGAGAACGTCATCTAGCGGAACATTTGTAAACAGAGAGTCAGCATCAAGACTAAGCATCTTACAAGAGGGTTGCAGGCGCAGTCTCAACTGTACATCAGTTGATTTACGGTTGAGAGGCGGGACCAAAGAACCAAAGCTCAACCCCCGCAAGCACAACTAGGTGAGTATAGAATGACGACGTTAATTCCAAAAATTAGAAACCTGTCATATGAAGAAAGATTGACAAACCTTAAATTTCATTCTCTGGAAAGGCAAAGAAGTAGGGGGTGACTTGATAGAGGTATACAAGTGGTTAAATGGATATAACAAAGGGAATATTAATAGGGTATTAAAAGTATCAACACAAGAGCAGACGAGGAGTCAGAATAACGTGGCTGGAATATGTTGATCAAACCGCACACTAGAAAGTGAAGGGACGACGAAGTTTCGGTCCGTCCTGGACCATTCTCAAGTGGATTGTGAAGAGGGATTGATTGATAAAGATTAAGCTATCCACGAGGTAGCACGGGCATGAATAGCCCGTAAACCGGATGAGGGAAGATTGATTAATTGATAAAGATTAAGCCACCCAAAGGTAGCACAAGCATGAATAGCCCGTAAGTGGTGGGCCTTTGGAGCCATTACCAATATCATTAGCTGATACTGGAGATCTGTGGAGGTGCGACGACACCCTACGGAGAGGTCGTGACCTCGGAGGAGGGAAGGAGGCGAAGGCAATAAACAGGCAAGAGGGAGGAGAGGAGAAGGAAATCTTAGAGGAAGAAAAAGCCAAGGCAAAAGGTACGAAAGGTAAGGTGTACTAAAGGGGGGATAGTAATAGGAATAAGAATGGGATAGTAAAAGAAACCAAGGGAAAGAAAAAGAAAGAAAGAAAGAAAGAAAGAAAGAAGAAAGAAAGAAAGAGAAGAAAGAAAGAAAGAAAGAAAAGAAAGAAAGAAAGAAAGAAAGAAAGAAGAAAGAAAGAAAGAAAGAAAGAAGAAAGAAAGAAAGAAAGAAAGAAAGTTAAATTAAAGGGTAAGCTATGTTAGGTCACGATTGTTAGAGAGTTAAGAGCATTTGAGCATATACTGTGAAAGGGAAGAGCCAACAGTAACAAAGTCAGGACTCAAGTTCATGTTGGGTATGTTGTGTATTAGAGCCGATTCAACAAGACGGCGTCTGTGTAGAGTAGAGGCAGGAAAGATTATTTTGGAGGAAGACCAATCAATGGGATGATTAGAATCCCTTACATGGCAGAAGAGAGCATTGTTAGTGTCTGCAGACTTAACACTCTCTTGTGTTCCTTAAGTCTGTCATTCAGTGTACGGCCAGTTTCGCCAAAGTATGGAGAGGACAAGACGAACAGGAAATAAAGTAGACACCAGCAGCATTAGAAGCAGGAGGCGCAGTGTGAACTAGATTTCTACGTAGTATTAGTTTGTCGAAAGTTGAACTTTATGTCAAAATGATGAAAGGTATTAGTAAAAGGTTTGAGTTCAGATATGAAGGGAAGGCAGAGCACAGTGCTACTAGTGTTGGAAGCAGGTTTAGGATGAAAGAAATTTCGTTTAGCTTGAGAGTAGGCAGAGTTGATGAAATGTAAAAGGTAACCAAGACGAGAGAATGATTTGTAGATAAAGGCAATTTCAGAATTAGAAACTGAGAGTCGCTGATGCGTAGAGCGCGGAGGAAGAGAGAGACGAGGACACTTTTCTTAACAGAAGGAGGATGGTAGGAAAAGAAGTGAATGTACATGTCACTATGCATGGGTTTACGGTAGACAGAGAAAGAGAACCCGGACACAGAACTGTGAACATGAACGTCAAGAAAAGGAAGGAGGGAATTAGATTCCCATTCAACTTTGAAATGGATGGAAGGAGCCAGATTGTTAAGAGATGAGAGGAATGGCTTGGAAAGACTAAGGTCATAAAGTCATGAAGCAAAACTCTCATCAAGAAAGTGAAGCCAGAGAGAGGGACTAGTATCAATAGATGGAAGAAGAACAGTTTCGAAGTATTCCATGTAGAAATTAGCAAGAACAGGGACAAGAGGGGAATCCATAGCGACACCGAAAGTTTGAGCGTAATATTTTCGTTGAAAGAGAAAGAGTTACAGTCAACACAGAGTCTAATGAGTTCAAGGAAAACGTCAGTTTGAAGCGGGAGAGGAAGAAGGCCCTCAGTCGCCTTTAGTCTAGGGAAAGAGAGAACGTTATCGAGCAAAGAGAGTGCACATCAAGACAAAGCATCTAACAGGAGGGCTGCGGGCGCAGTCTTTCTATTAAGTCCCGAGAGTGACGAAGGTGGGCAGGAGAAAAAGTGCCAAGGTAAGGCGTAAGTTACTCTAACTCTGAATACAGAGATACAATATTTATTAAAAATACTACTCATCTCTTCGTCATTATCCGTTATCTGACCTTCTCATTTTTAACAGACCTATCCTTTCCCTAATCTTTGTTCGATATAACTGAAAAAACTTAAGGATTTGTCTTTGCTTGACCTGCTATGCGAACTCATAGTTTTTTTTTACCCTCATCTCTTTTTTAACATTTATAACCATTTGGACGAATTCTTGTTCTAAACTCACTTCCCCTATCTTAAATCTTTTGTACCCAGTTCTCTTGGAACCTTTAGGGAAAGATCTGGCCAAATATTTAGATTTAGATTTCCTAAAAGAGATTTCTGAAAGATCTGGGTAAATACTGGTTAGGAATAAGGTTGTTGATTAGTGGAACCAATTACCGCATAACATAATAGAAGTAGGATCCCTTGATTGTTTCAAGCGTAGGTTAGATATATATATGAATGAGAATGGGTGGATATAAATTGGAGCTGGCTCGTATGGGCCAATAGGCCTTCTGTAGTTAGCTTCATTTTTATGTTCTTAAATTCTGATTCTATTAGTATGTTTAAGGTATTGTTTGAAGCCCACGATTAGAGAGGCATGTTAACCCCTAACAACTCCCGATTAGCTTTTTGTAGACGTTCAGCAGTTCTTGTTCACTGTTTGTTGTCTCTTGGAAATTGTAGACATACAAACTGCTTCTAATTTCAGTGTAACAGGGGCTAGTGGACTTCTTGAAGTGCATGTCTAAAGTAGCCTGAGGCAGAAACAGTGAAGAAATAGCTCAAAATAATACCGAAGTAAATTTTTATGTTATCAACTCAATGTTGGGATCATTAGGATTATTTATCCGAAGTAATTTAGTATAATTTCTTTTCTTTTGGAGGCCTACCCCAAGGAATACCTTGCTAATGTCGGGTGTATATCCATAGACCCCTATAAAGAATTTCAACAGTACACCATTTTGACTTTTGGTTAGGCAAGAGCCAGTTTGCAGACAATCATTCAATGAGATGGGCCAGCAGAGATGAGACTGCAAGGCCATCACACTAGAATTAAAAATTATCCCTAGTGGGGTTGATGATTGACTGATGATGACTAAGCCACCCAATAGGAGGGACGGGCATGAATAGCCCATAAATTAGTAGGGTAGAAGCTGAGGCTTTAAATACTGCATGGTGGGGTAGATGTTGTCCCTTTTCTAAGGTCGTCGTTTTGCACGACTTCTACAAATTCATTGCTCAGTTGTTGTTGTAAGATTTCATGGTCAGGTTGGAGGTGGTCAGGATATCTTTCCAAGTGTAACTCCTGAGTCCTTAATTGGTTTCGGGCCAAGAATCTATTAGTGGGCAATTGTTGATGGTTAATGTGCCATGGTAATTTAACCCAGTATTAATTGTCTTTGAGACTACTGAGTCGAGGTATTACTGGTAAGTCCAGGTATCATCAGGACTAGGTTCTTCAGGGACAATGCCCAAGGTGACTTCATCCCATAATTTAATCGAGCTCATCCTCAGTCATGTCTGAAAGTTAAGGGTTACTGCTCTTTGTCTAGTTATGCAACCACCACTGAATTTATTTGTTTGTGGTCCACAGGTGTGGGCTTCTTAAGACTCAAAACTGGGCCTGTAAGTAATTTGCCTCGTGCGGACTGTAGCAGGTTCATTTCTTGCAATTTAATTTGTCCAGTGATGTATTTATAATAATAGTTCGTACCTATAAGCACATCAATGTTGGTGAGGTGATCGGAAGTAATTTGTGGATCTGCCAATCTAACTCTCTTTTCTTTGAGGAATTAGGCAGTAGCTCTGAGACCGTTTACATACAGGTCTGACGGAATTTTACGTAACACAATTGCTTGCACTGAACGGATATAACCCCCAAACGTTCAAGAGGTTGTTTCACCTGATAGGTTTGAGGTCCTGTATAGGTTAGGAACCCCAAAATACTCTATTTAACCTGGGTCACGGGCTTAAGGTGATGATCTTCTGCTACTTGTTTAGTGGCAAAGGTCTTCTTGGACACTTGGTCAAAAGACTTTCTGGTAAAGGTCTTGGTCCTTTTCTTTTCTAAAGTTAGTTGTGCAGTGGGTAAAGTTGTAAAGTTAGTTTTCTTCTGTTCAGTTGGTATCGTTTAGATGACCTATGGAGACGGATTAGCTTCCTATCTTCACTGGTCTTAGTGATTTGGTTGACTTCAAAGACACTGTTCTGTGCTCTGATGAGCCAGTGTATTAAATAGATTCAGTTTACTTGGTAAGTTAAGATGTTGATTATTCGTGGATAAGTGTTTTTTTCAGTTCTCAATGTATATTACTATATTTTCAATCTGTTATTTTCGTGGTGAAGTGATGTGTTAAATATTTCCTTTATGGGGCCTTTGTAATTTGTTTAGGTAAATTTCGACTTTAACCTTAGAGAGAAGTTTTGACTCTGCCCTTTGCCAGTACAGTTGGGACTTAGTTTTTGCAAGGGCAAAGTGTTTAATTCAGTGACTTGTTGATGTTAATGATAAGAAGTTTCCCACTCTGGTTATTTGATTGTTGTGAGTCTGAAACTTTAATTTTGCTTAGTCCATATGGCATTGTTTTTAATTAATAACGTCACTTTTATGCACGTTGGCCACAATAGCACTTCTATTGTGGACAAGTCCACACATATACTTCTCTTGTTGCCAAGTGTATCCATGTTATTAAGTTCAGGTTTACTTAGTAACATCTAACTGCAGTAACTAGTGCGAGGTAACCTTATTATATGATTGTAATTTGTTGTGGTGTTTATTTTGTAAATAATCTGTGTCATGTAGACTTAGTTCACGTACGTAAACTGGTGGCTTTTCTTAGACTTTCATCTAATCCCTAGACTATTAAAGCTGAGATTTACTTGAGGGTCGGAATGCCAACTATTGATTCATGCCAACCGTTATTCATGACGTAACACCACTGTAGTAATAGTCTTTACAATGACCCACGAACGCTGGGTGAGGGAGGAGGGACAGTGTACCAAAACAACGACTTAGAGAGATGCGACACACACACAGAGCTCTTTACAAAAACCACTGTAGGACATTTATTATGTTCTTGGTTGTTACAACAGTTAGCAGTCCAGATTAACACCGGCCCTGTTTTGACCCATGCGCATAATTATTCCAATTTTCTCAATGGTTGTGTGTAATCAGGGCTGTGTATAGACAGTAAGAGAAGGGAATTACCGGGTCGGAAACCCGGAACTCTAATTAAGAAATTGTCATATATATACTAATAATTTACTGAGTGAATTCATTGGGATTGTTGTTACATAATAAATGCATATTTTCCCAGATTTATAACGTATTCGCCGACAAGAGGAGATAGCACCAGGAAGTGTTCTCTGGAGGACGCCATTAATCACGAGGTGGACTACACACTGCATGTTCATCATTCCTCCTGGTTACTGATGATCGCAGACGTTACCATCCATTAAGAAGTCATCAATATCAGCTAAGAAATTTAGTTCTTCTAATATAATTCAGACTTTGGAGTATAAGCGATATAATATTTTAATACAATTAATTTATTGATTTTACTATGAGTTTATTCCTCTGGCAGTGGGCTTGTGGTCGTAGGTCTTGTCCTTGCATGTTGTAAGAGTATGGTTATATGGTTGTCTACAACCCATGGTCTACCGACAGGTTAGCTTTGGAAGTGAACTCAGAGCAGTAAGTAAAAATTTTAATTTCTACAAATTTCTGTTTAAACTGCAAGATCTGAATTTCATTAACAACCATAAGACGGCGTGGACGTGTGCACCAACAAATACAGATTATACAGTCTTCTTTTAAAAAAAATAGTCATATCACATACATTCTCCCACACCAGCAATCATAAATACTTGTAAAAAGGGCTTAACTGAACCTCGGGGGAGAGTGGTTGAACCAGGATGAGCACTCCCTAGAATTATCCAAATAGTCTACTGTGGGGGACTCTTGCATCTTACATTGTTACTACTGGCAGATGAGAGAAACTGGTGTTAATAATCAGTCACTGACTTTTTCTCACAAATCGAAACAAAATACAGATGAAAGGGTGCTAAGAGGAAAACTGAAGGAGTTAAGAAACAAAGAACAATATAAACATGCAGAACCCAGCCAGGCAGAACTAGCTATATATTTTGGTAGACAAACAGGTTTAGAACCAGAGCGACAATGTACAAGATAGTAACGTGCTAGGTACAGGAGCAATCTCTCAGCCTCAGGAACAACGTCAGGAGTTTAAATTGATTTTACACAAATGCCAGAAGTCTAGTAAACAAATTTGACTCATTAAATGCATGTGCTGAGGCTGAATATCCCGACAACATTGGCATCAGTGAAGGCCGAGAGAAGATAGGGAGATAGAAAGCGAATTTTAATTTCCAGGATACCACCCACAATTCAGAATGACCAAAACAACAAAAGCAGGTAGGGTGATGTTTTATGTGAAAGAGGACCTGAATGCAACTAGCAATGACGAACTGAACTCTACGGGATCCTCTGACACTGTATGGTGCAATATACTTACTCAGGTTAGTAGCAAAATGACGGTGGGGATATGCAACAGGGCTAGCACAGCAGCGACAGAGAAAGTTGCAGACCTGCATAAAGGTATCAATGTGGCATCTGAAACCCGAACCCTAATAATTTTAACCATGAATTTATTTTTACCAAAATCATGGGATATTAACCATGAGACCATAGCTTGGGAAAATCTAACATCACAAGCAGAAGGAGAACAATTTCTAGACCTGGTGCTGGACTCCTTTCTTATATAGCATGTGGGAGAGCCCACACGGGGTCACAGCATTCTAGATCTTGTGCTAACATCAGATTGGATTGATCAAATTCATTTAGGAAAAGGCTCAACCCGTCATGTGATTAACATATTTTATGAAGGACTATATAAAAACTGCAAATAAAGCTCAAAAATTATGAATTTCTAGATTACCATCGTGGAAACTATCAAGGAAAGAGAGATGAACCGCAAACCATCTCCTGGAGGGAGCTGATTGGTGAACACGGCACGGAAGCATCATTGCAAAATTTCAAGATAGTTATCACGGAAATATGTGCTAAAAAAAAGAAAGGGAACAAAATGGATGATACAGGTCGTAAAATGAGCATTGGTAACCAAGATGAACCTCTGGAGAACATATAAATCCACGATGAACATCATTGATTATGATATATACAAAAGGGCACTAAACTCATCTACCCAGGAAATAAGATCAGCCAAAAGAAACTGTGAGAGAAAACTTGTCCAAAACATAAAGAATGATCCAAAATCGTTGTATGCCTATATAAGAAGAAGAAGAACCAAAACAAAGGACTCAGTAGAACTCTTAATAGATGAGACTAACCAAGTTATAATGGACGATAAAAGGGCAGCAAAAAACTCTAAACAAATATTTTACATCAGTGTTCTCACTAGAAAGATTAGATGACATCCCGTCACCCACACGTATGTTTGAAGGAGGGGGAGGAGAAATAATTTAGGGATATACCCATAATATGCGACATATTCCGGAAAAACATTGATAAACTAAAAGACTCAAATGCTCCAGGTGAGGATGGAATCCAATTCAAAGTTGTAAAGAACTGGCAAAAGAACAATGACTTCCCCTGACACTACTTTTCACAAAATCTCCGGACCGAGAGGTAGTCCCACTAGACTCCAAAATACACAAATATGTATTTTCGATATGCAGAAAGAGCTCAGCAGGACACTTCCGGCCGATCAGTTTGACATCACACATCTGCAAGCTCAATTAGGGAATCCTAAGGGAAGGAACCATTCCCCATCTTTCAGTGAAAAATCTTGAACAATCGACGCCACATGGGATTGTTAAAAATAGATCCTGCCTTACAAACCCTGCTCATATTTTTGGTAACGGTAACCAGCTATTCAGACAAAAACCTTCCGGTGGATGTAGTATACATGGATCTTGCAATAGCCTTTGATACGATGCCACATGAAAGACTGGCAAGGAAATTACAAGCCCATGGAATAAATGGTAAAATACTAAAATGGATTTAACATTTTGTTTCAACAATGGTTGAAACAAAGAAAACAAAGGGTGGTAATAAATGCGAACGGATGTGGAGAAATGTAGTAAGTGGGGGGGGGGGCGTGTAACGGGGGGGCATTTTTGGGCCTACCATTTTTTCAAATATTTCAGTGACACAGATGAGAATATTACAAACCACATTATCAAATTTGCCGATGACACAAAGGTTTGGTATTATTGGTGTCATCGGTGTTTTCTTGGTGCTCACAAAGTAAAGGAAGTAGTTAAGCAAATTCTGGTTGTTGGTAATATTCAAGTGAGGTATTTAGCTAGAGCTTTTTGTGCCAGATGTAGGGGGAGCAGATGAAGGGTTTGCTATCCGAGATCAGAGACTGGTGATATAGTAAACAACATGAATTATATTATGGCTGGAAATGAGAACAAACCCATTATTGTATCAGTGCCAGTGGAAATGATGTAGGACGAGTTAGGAGTATGGCACAGATACAGAGGTTTAAGACAGCAATAGAATTAGTTAGGAGCAAGGGAGGAATCCCGATCATATGTGGGATTCTTCTAAGAAAGAGTGTTGGAAATGAATGGTTGTAAAAGACACTTGGTGTCAATTGCCGACTGAACAAATATTGCAAATCAAATGCAATATCATTCATTGACAACTGGGAACACTTCTATGGAGGGAATGACATTATCATTGCAATTGAAAGGGGTGCATTTAACTTGGGCTGGGGTTGCTGCTGTTGCCAACTCATTGAAATCTGTGGTTGGAAGGGGTTGTTTGGGTTTAAACTGCAAACGTTTAAACCTAATGAACCCAATAAACCCAATAAAAATGAACTGGGAAAGAAAAGGACCTCAAAATAGCAATTCACTTACTTAATATACATTACATGAACAGTAGGAGACTAAGAAACAAAATAAACAATTTAAATGCTTATGCCTGCATATAAAACAATAGATATTTTTGCACTTACCGAAATTTTGATGAATGTAGAAAACAGAGAACTATTAGCTGAATTGAAAAAAATAGGCTATTTCACACAGATAGATATATTAGACGAGAAGGGTGAGTAGCTATATATGTTAGGGAAAATTTTAAATGTGGTCTCAGAGAGGGAATCAAAACTGAGCCACACATAAACTATTTAGTTAGATGTAAACGAAAGAGCTAAAAATCTTAAATTTGGAGTTAAATACAGACTACCAAACTTAGAGAGAATGGAAGCAACGCACCTATGGTATGAAATAACTAGAACATCTAGGTCTAGTACTATTTGTGTCATGGGTGATTATAATTTTAGAGGAATAAAGTGGGTTAACAGAACAGGGGAATAATGAAGCGGAAGATTTTCTAGAATTAATTGATGATTGCTTCCTTAAGCAACACATTAAGGAACCAATGCGGAAAAATAATATTTTAGAATTAGTGATAACTAGCAGGGAAACACAAATTAATGACATCGAAATAGGGAATGAGCTAGGGAATAGTGATCACAAAGAAATAAAATTTAGCATACAATAGAATAGAATAGATTTGTAGGGGGAATATTCTGTTAGAGTGCCAGATTTTCGAAAAGCTAATTTTAAGGGCCCAAGAATTTTTTGGGTGAAATAGATTGAAAATTCCTGGGCATGGGGGGGATGGGCCGGTCTTGGAGCGAGACATGAACCAACGATGGGTGATGTAAAAAGGGATTTCGATGTGGATTCAAAATATAACTTTTTTTTAAATAGTCTAAGCAAAACGCAAGAACGTAGAACGTATATTTGAATATATCAAATAATAATGACCCAAAATTTTATAACAAATTATCAAAAGAACCTTATAGGTAGAAAGAGAGTTTGGTACAAAAGATAAAAAAATGGAGAAGTCAGTTTAGAACAAGAATTCGTCGAACTGATTAGAAAAATTAAAAAGGAGATACGAAGGGCAATAAGAAACTATAAAGTACTCATAGCCCGGCAAACAAAGACAAATCCTAAAGTTTTTACAATTAAATCGGAAAAAGATTAAGGAGAGGATAGGTCCATTAAAAACTGAGACAGGTCAGTTAACTGATAACGGCGAAGAGATGAGTAGTATTTATAATAAATATTTTATTTCTGTATTTACTAAAGTGGTACTAAACATTATGCCTTCTGCCGATCAACTTTATATGGGTGAGAATGAGGACAGATTAACTAGTTTAGCAGTTACCAGGGAGGATGTTATTAAATAAATAATAAAACTCAAACCAAACAAATCCCCAGGGCCGGACGAAGTGTTTGTCAGGGTGCGTAAAGAACGCAAAGAGGAGCTTTGCGAGCTATTCTCTACCATATTTAATGAATCATTAGAG
>WNGS01113158.1:22657997-22662997 GCA_020271785.1 Procambarus virginalis | reverse complement strand
TTTTTGTTTGTAGGGATAACATTTCTATTAACAATATCTTTCAGGACCCTTTCCTCCATTTTATGAGGTGTGGAAAAGAAGTTCCTGAAAAATAAATCTAATAAGGGTATAGGTGCTGTATTAGTTGTCTCTTCAGAGGTTGCATGGCGTTTCACTTTCCTTCTTATGATATCTTCAATGAAACCATTGGAAAAGCTGTTGTTGAGTAGGACCTGCCTTACCCTACAGAGTTCTTCATCGACTTGCTTCCATTCTGAGCTGTGGCTGAGGGCACGGTCGACATAAGCGTTAACAACACTCCTGTTGTACCTGTCTGGGCAGTCACTGTTGGCATTTCGGCACATTCTTATGTTTGTTTCCTTAGTGTAGACTGCAGTGTGGAAACCTCCGCTCCTTTCCATGACTGTTAAATCTAGAAAGGGCAGCTTCCCATCCTTCTCCATCTCGTAAGTGAAACGCAACACAGAATTCTGCTCAAACGCCTCCTTCAGCTCCTGCAGATGTCTGACATCAGGTACCTGTGTAAAAATGTCGTCAACATACCTGCAGTATATGGCCGGGTTCAAGTTCAAGTCGACTAAGACTTTTTTCTCGATAGTACCCATGTAGAAGTTCGCAAACAGGACACCTAGGGGAGACCCCATGGCGACCCCATCTACTTCCTTATACATGTGCCCATCCGGGCTCAAGAAGGGTGCCTCTTTAGTAAACGCTTGGAGTAGTTTCCTCAGGATATTTTCTGGTATGTCAAGAGGAGTACAAGCCGGATCACGATACACTCGGTCCACTATCATCCTGATTGTTTCATCCACAGGTTCGTTGGTAAACAGTGATTCTACGTCCAACGAGGCTCTTATCCCTGTTGCCCATGTTCCCCGCAGTAAGTCAATAAATTCCTTTGGGGACTTCAGGCTGAAGGCGCAAGGGACATAAGGAGTCAGTAAACCGTTGAGTCGTTTCGCCAGTCTGTACGTAGGTGTGGGTATCTGCCTGATGATAAGCCTGAAAACCCACTTCGGCCAATCATCAGCTAGATACCCAGATACCTTGGAATATTTCTAAGGAAACTACTCCAAGCTTGTACTAAAGAGGCGCCCTTCTTGAGCCCGGATGGACACATGTATAAGCAAGTAGATGGGGTCGCGATGGGTTCTCCCCTAGGTGTCCTGTTTGCGAATTTCTACATGGGTACCATCGAGCAAAAGGTCTTAGTCAATATGAACTTGAAACCGGCCATATACTGCAGGTAAGTTGATGACATTTTTACACAGGTACCCGATGTCAGGCATCTGCAAGTGCTGAAGGAAGCATTTGAGCAGAATTCCATGTTGCGTTTCACTTAAAAGATAGAGAAGGATGAGAAACTACCCTTTCTAGATGTAACAGTCATGGAAAGGAGCGGAGTTTTCCACACTGCAGTCTACACTAAGGAAATAAGCATAGGAATGTGCCTCAATGCCAACAGTGACTGCCCAGACAGGTACAAGAGGAGTGTTGTTAACGCTTATGTCGACCGTGCTTTCAGCCACAGCACAGGATGGAAGCAAGTCAATGAAGAACTCTGTAGGATAAGGCAGGTCTTAGTCATCAACGGCTTCTCCAATGGTTTCGTTGAAGACATCATAAGAAGGAAGGTGAAATGCCATGCAACCTCTGAAGAGGCAACTAACACAACACTTGTACCCCCTATTAGACTATTTTACAGGAACTTCTTTTCCACAGCCCATAAAACGGAGGAAAGGGTTCTGAAAGATATTGTTAATAGGAACGTTATCCCTACAGACAAAAATCAGAAGAAACAATTGACGATTTACTATAAAACCAGGAAAACTGCAAACCTACTCATGAGAAACTCTCCAGACACAAAGCAGAACGCTTTGAAAGAGACCAATGTCGTCTACGCCTTCAAATGCCCACTTGGGGACTGTAAGCCCCTAAGAACTCAATATATAGGCAAGACAACAACATCTCTTTCCAGGCGATTAACGATGCATAAGCAACAGGGTACTATCAAGGAACATATAATCTCTTCCCACAACCAGACCATCACCAGAGAATTTCCTAACAAAAAACACGGAAATCATTGATAGATACAACGATAGCAGGCCGCTAGATATCTGCGAGGCACTACACATCAAGAAGTCAACACCTGCAATCAACAGCCAATTAACGCACAATTATATTCTACCCACTTCAAGACTCCGCTCCAATATAGAAGCATCAAGAAATATGGGCCAATAGGACTTCTGCAGTTACAGATCTATTCTTCCCTTTAGCTTATACCCATCGTTTCGTGTTTTGTGTTGTGTTGAAAGTTTGTTTTCACCTCATCCCAAACCATTGTAACATGTCACCTCACCCAAATGCAGGTATAAAAAAGAAAAGCTGTTTAAACTCTGTTCAGTTATAGTTGTTGTGTGTGTGTAAACTAAAGTCTTTGAAAATGTAATAAGTTTTACGAAACGCTATCAAGTGTCGCGTCAGACTAGAAATAAAAATGAACTTTGGAGAATTGATTTTTCAGTTACCATCAACAGTGAAAAAGAATATAAGAAATATTGAGAAAATTCGTGTTAGAATTATTAATCTCACTTTTTCGGTCACATTTAGCAATATATGTCTACAGGAAAGACTGCTACCAAAATATACTAATATATATATATATATATTAAATATGAATGAAAAAGTAAGATTAATAATTCTAACACTAATTTTCTCTATTTTCCTTATATTTCTTTTTACTGGTGACGGTAAATGAAAAATCAATTCTACAAAATTCATTTTTATTTCTAGTCTGACGCGACACTTGAGCGCGTTTCATAAAACATATTACATTTTCAAAGACTTTAGTTTATCAACACACAACTGATGCCTGAAACAACATTAGCTCTTATACCTGCATTTGGGTGAGGTGATGTAATACAATAGTGGGGTGAAAACCAGACTTTCAACAAAACACAGAATAATGGGGTAAGAAGTTGGGTACAAATAGAGGGTATAGAAGTTGGGTACAAATAGAACTGCAGAAGGCCTATTGGCCCATATTTCTTGATGTTTCTATATTGGAGCGGAGTCTTGAAGTGGGTAGAATATAGTTGTGCGTTAATTGGCTGTTGATTGCTCGTGTTGAATTCTTGATGTTTAGTGCCTCGCAGATGTCAAGCCGCCTGCTGTCCCTGTATCTATCAATGATTCCTGTGTTGTTTGCTAAGATTTCTCTGGTGATGGTTTGGTTGTGGGAAGAGATTATATGTTCCTTAATGGAGCCCTGTTGCGTATGCATCGTTAAACGCCTGGAAAGAGATGTTGTTGTCTTGCGTATATACTGAGTTTTTTGAGGCTTTTTTGAGGTCTATGCCTTCAAATGCCCAAGAGGGCATTTGAAGGCATAGACGACGTTTGTCTCTTTTAGAGCGCATCCTTCTCCATCTCGTAAGTGAAACGCAACACAGAATTCTGCTTAAACGCCTCTTGCAGCTCCTGCAGATGTCTGACATCAGGTACCTGTGTAAAAATGTCGTCAACATACCTGCAGTATATGGCCGGTTTCAAGTTCAAGTCGACTAAGACTATTTGCTCGATAGTACCCATGTAGAAGTTCGCAAACAGGACACCTAGGGGAGAACCCATGGCGACCCCATCTACTTGCTTATACATGTGCCTATCCGGGCTCAAGAAGGGTGCCTCCTTAGTACAAGCTTGGAGTAGTTTCCTCAGGATATTTTCTGGTATGTCGAGAGGAGTACATGCCGGATCACGATACACTCGGTCCATTATCATCCCGATTGTTTCATCCACAGGTACGTTGGTAAACAGTGATTCTACATCCAACGAGGCTCTTATCCCTGTGGCCCTGTTCCCCGCAGTAAGTCAACAAATTCCATCGGGGACTTCAGGCTGAAGGCGCAAGGGACAAAAGGAGTCAGTACGCTGTTGAGTCGTTTCGCCAGTCTGTACGTGGGTGTGGGTATCTGGCTGATGATTGGCCGAAGTGGGTTTCCAGGCTTATGTGTCTTGACATTTCCAGACGCATATCCAGGTTTATATTCCCCAATATTCTTTGGCAGGTGGAGTCTGGATTTCTTGGCATTCACAGTTTCAATCAATTTGTTGACCTTTGCTTTCAATTCGGCTGTAGTGTCCTTCATTACCCTTTGGAATTTAGTTTGGTCAGAGAGTATGAAGTTCATTTTCGCCAGATATTCGTCTTTCTTAAGGATGACGTATATTGGCGACTTGTCGCCTCTCCTCACAACTATCTCCTTGTTCTCACGAAGGCTCTTAGCTGCCGCTTTGAGCTCGGGGGTCAGTATGGTGCTCCTGTAGTTGCCTCGATTCTTTCCTCCTTCCGCAATAAGTTCTGCTTGTAAGGTGTCTTTGGTGGTGACCTTCTTTTGTGCTTCGAGGTCAAATATGTCGTCCAACAGGATCTCCAACTCCTTTTTCCGGGCCAACTCACTTGGTCTGGACATAACGTGATAGTTTATACCCAGATTTAGGAGAGTGACTTGGTCCTCAGTGAGGTTGATTCCTGCAAAGTTCAGGAAGCCGTCTCTTGGTCGTGGAATTGCCATGGGTCCTCCATATAATGTTGTTAGTTTCTTGATTAGCCTTGTTTCCGAGCTGAGGTGATGTCGGTCTGTGAGGATGTCGAGGTGTTGTTCGATGCGGGTACGGAGACTTTCGTCGATGTTGCTGTTTCTCCATTCGTTTGTAGCATGAAGTAGTTGCGTTTTGTTGTCTTTGATTTCATTTTCTGCCTTGTATATCTGATTACGAATCAGATCTTGGCGATATTTTATCGTGAAGGCTTGATTCCTTGCTGCTGGGTCGTGCGTTTTAATTAATATATTTTAAGTGTATATTATTAAGTGTATAATAATATATTATATTAAGTGTATAAGTGTATATTAATTATATATTATATTAAGTGTATAAGTGTATATTATATTAGTATATTTTGGTAGCAGTCTTTCCTGTAGACATATATTATTAAATAT
>WNGS01113158.1:22641037-22656997 GCA_020271785.1 Procambarus virginalis | reverse complement strand
CAGGTATACAAGAAGATGAATGGACATAAAAAGGGGATTATAATAAGAATTAAACGTAATCAACATAAAGATAGAACACAAAAACAATTGGATAAGTTTAGAATTTGGCAAGACCTGGGTAAATACTGGTTCGTTAATAGAGTTGTTGATATGTGGACCCAATTACCGCATATCATATCAGGAATAGGATCCCATGATTGTTTGAAGCTTAGGTTAAAGATACATATATGAACAAGACTTGGTGGATATAAATAGGCATTGCCTCATATGGGTTAATTGGCCTTCTGCAGTTACCTGCAGTTACATACATACCGGGTTATTTTCCCCGGAATTATTGAATGGTCAGATAGAACGTGCCTTACATAGACGAGCACTGAACAATCCATGGTGTGGTATTTTACGATGATTTTCTGGGATCAAGGTCCGCGACCAGGCCTCCTTGGACTATCTGCTGGACTATGTACTAGGAGTACTAGATACCCTCACCTCTTTACGACTGCAGTAATGGCTTCACCAAGGAAGCCAGGTTGTCAAGTCAATTCTTAATCTTGGGTTGGCTGCCAGAGATACGATCATCTGGTGTGTCCTTCCAAAGGACCTTGAACACTCCCTAGGGAACGAGAATTGCATCTTGTCCTTTTGAGACCACTGGTGTAGACTTCACAGGAGCCCCTTACCTTAACTGCCTTAAGGATATAATCCCTGTTAAAACATTCTTTTACTTTTTTTCATGTGCCACCACTCGAGGAGTTCACCTGAAAGTGACTCTTGATATTACTCCTGAGTTTTCATCCAGTCCTTCCACAAGTTTGCTGCATGTAGATCCTGCCCCAAGTAGATGATATCCGACAAGAGGTCCAACTTGGTGGTTGGTAAAGCATGCGTGAGGAAGATCTGGGACCACCCAGTTATTCGGACTATCAGAATTAATGGCAGTGCTACTGGATATTTATTCCACCCAGAGCACCATGACACAGGGTGTTTTACGAGTGAATGGTGAGGACAGTGAAACGCTGTCTATGGGGAAAATCCTGCACTGCAATAAATAGATCTCCAAGAACTTCAAACACAAGTTACACAAATGAATCCTGAGTCAATAACTGACCGCTGATTTACCTAAGACAACAACTCACTACACGAGCCTCTAGTCCATCTCATCTGATGTATGGAGGACCTCTCACAACTATTGCATCCCTCACTGACGAGGAGCCAAGATATCCTTCCTGGGATGGGGAGAGCAACTTGGCTCGTAGTTATAAACAACTGTCAAGAGTAATTGGTCGGTGGAATGAAGTTTAAATGAAGGAATATTTAACTGCTCTGGGTGAGTATCACTATAGGGCTACCATTCCCTATAACAGAATTCATTTACAACCTGGTTATCAAATCACAAGGGCCATGGTGAGGGTTCGAATATGTTCGAGAATTTGTTTGAATATTTATGTGTGTAAAACACGAAAATTAGCACGTGATGAAAAATGTGAGTGTCATGCAACGCAGAAAGAATTGAAACACACACACACACGCACACCAACACACACACACACACACACACACACACCATATATATATATATATATATATATATATATATATATATATATGTGTGTGTGTGTGTGTGTGTTGTGTGGGTGTGTGTGTTGTGTGTGTGTGTGTGTGTGGTGTTGTGTGTGTGTGTGTGTGTGTGGTGTGTGTGTGTGTGTGTGTGGGTGTGTGTGTGTGTGTGTGTGTGTGGTGTGTGGTGTGTGTGTGTGTGGAACCATTAATACACACTTAATGACACTTTGAACATATATGACTTTATTCGAAACACAATTAAATGGACACTCCCAAACTATATTCCAAACAGAGGCAAAGAATGCTGAATGAGATGCTTTAGTTCAAGAGAGCCATACTTACTCCCCAATTTCCCCAATTTCCTTCGAGATGATGTTCTTTCCCAGAGTCCACTCACATCGTCCTACTGAGCTTCTCCCACTCTACTATTCCTCTTCCATGAACTCCTTCTCTCCAACTGAACATGAGAGTTGCATTTGATGTGGAGGGGTTAATCCCTGTAGATTATCATGGTGGCATCAACTCTGACGACCTCGTGACTCAGTGACCGTTGACCTGTCCTTCTGGTTAACTTCTACAGAGATGTGACTTTTTCATTGTCTAGCACCGCCTGTTCATGCTGTTATGATGTTCATGTTGTACTACTATGCACTGCTCCCTTGTTACAGTGTCTTGAATATACCATACACTTGCATGAACTCGCAAGGAATTTTAAAAAACAGAACACTTCCCATATGAGAGAATTAAACCATGGGCCAGCCAAGTGCCTGGCCAGAGCATTAACCACACGCTATAGTTACTATTTTAGGAATCCTTTTCAATGTTTCCAATTGCACTGACAAATAAAATTTTCATAGATTTCGAGTTACTTTCATTCTGATTTAATTATTTTGTGTGACATTGTGTTGGAATTGAGCTGTGTCCTTACAATACCGTTCATCTCGTAAATATAATTATAGATGCCTAACGTGTGACAAGTAAAAACATTTTTTTTAGGAAACAGCACCATCTGTTGCACATAAAAACAATACACGCTATACTAAATTTGTTACAATTCCACTTCCAATGTTTCCAATTGCGTTGACAAATTGAGTTTAATTGATTTCAATTTATTTTAATTTTGATTTAATTATTTTGTATGATATTGCATTGGAGTTGAGCTGTGTTGTTTACCATACCGTTCACTTCACGAAAATAAGTATAGATGACACACCTGTGACTGGTAAAAACATGCTTTTTATAAAATAAAACAGTGCATTCTGTTGAACGTAAGAGCAACACACGCTGTACTAAATATGTGTGATACCATTTCAATGTTTCCGATATAATTGATAAATGGAATTTTCATAGATTTCGATTTATTTCATTTTGATTTAATTATTGTGTGCTTCACAGATGCTGTGAAGCGTCTGTGCTGGCTAGGGTTCGAGTCTCTTGGTGGGAAAGTGTTCTAATGTTGTTTAACTTCACTTACAAGTTTAGGCAAGTAAGTGCATAAGCATAGACACAGTGTTCTCCCATATTAACAGGGACTTGATGAAAAAAATGTGAGTGACCTCTCCCTAGCTCTGGTGCCCTTGGAGGCGGGGATATTTGAGGGATTAAAATACCCTAAATTTCCATCTCTTTTAAGAGTCTGAGTTTCGTGTAGTGGGTTATAGGCATACCAGCTATGCCAGTTGCTGTGAAGCATCTGTGCTAGCTAGGGTTCCAGTCTCCTGGTGGGAAAGTGTTCTAAAGATGGTTAGTTTCACTTGCGAGTTTAGGCAAGTTAGTGCATAAAGCATAGACACAGTGTTCCCCGTATTAACAGGGACTTGATGACAAACGTGAGTGACCTCTCACTAGCTCTGGTGCCCTTAGGAGGTGGAGATATTAGGGGGATAAAATAACCCAAATTTCCATCTTTTTAAGGGTCTGATTTTGGGGTAGTGGGTTAAAGCATACCAGCTATGCAAGTTGCAGTGAAGCATGTGCTGGATAGGGTTCGAGTCTCCTCATGGGAAAGTGTTCTGGGGCCCGTGTTCCCCGCAGTAAGTCAACAAATTGATTGAAACTGTGAATGCCAAGAAATCCGGACTCCACCTGCCAAAGATTATTGGGGAATATAACCTGGATATGCGTATGGAAATGTCAAGACACATAAGCTGGAAACCCACTTCGGCCAATCATCAGCAGATACCCACACCAACGTACAGACTGGCGAAACGACACTCAACGGCTTACTGACTCCTTATGTCCCTTGCGCCTTCAGCCTGAAGTCCCGAAAGAATTTGTTGACTTACTGCGGGGAACACGGGCCACAGAGATAAGAGCCTCGTTGGACGTAGAATCACTGTTTACCAACGTACCTGTGGATGAAACAATCGGGATGATAATGGACCGAGTGTATCGTGATCCGGCCAGTACTCCTCTTGACATACCAGAAAAATCCTGAGGAAAATACTCCAAGCTTGTACTAAGGAGGCACCCTTCTTGAGCCCGGATGGGCACATGTATAAGCAAGTAGATGGGGTCGCCATGGGTTCTCCCCTAGGTGTCCTGTTTGCGAACTTCTACATGGGTACTATCGAGAAAAAAGTCTAGTCGACTTGAACTTGAAACCAGCCATATACTGCAGGTATGTTGACGACATTTTTACACAGGTACTGATGTCAGACATCTGCAGGAGCTGAAGGAGGTATTTGAACAGAATTCTGTGTTGCGTTTCACTTACGAGATGGAGAAGGATGGGAAGCTGCCCTTTTAGATGTAACAGTCATGAAAGGAGCGGAGGTTTCCACACTGCAGTCTACACTAAGGAAACAAACATAGGAATGTGCCTAAATGCCAACAGTGACTGCCCAGACAGGTACAAGAGGAGTGTTGTTAACGCTTATGTCGACCGTGCTCTCAGCCACAGCTCAGAATGGAAGGAAGTCGACGAAGAACTCTGTAGGGTAAGGCAGGTCCTAGTCAACAACGGCTTCTCCAATGGTTTCATTGAAGACATCATAAGAAGGAAAGTGAAATGCTATGCAACCTCTGAAGAGACAACTAATACAACACCTATACCCCTATTAGACTATTTTACAGGAATTTCTTCCCACAGCTCATAAAACGGAGGAAAGGGTCCTGAAAGATATGTTAATAGAAATGTATCCGTACAGACAAAAATCAGAAGATACAACTGACGATTTACTATAAAACCAAGAAAACGGCCAGCCTACTCATGAGAAACTCTCCAGACACTGAGCAGAACGCTCTAAAAGAGACAAACGTCGTCTATGCCTTCAAATGCCCTCTTTGGGACTGTAAGCCTCAAAAAACTCAGCATATAGGCAAGATAACAACATCTCTTTCCAGGCGTTTAACGATGCATAAGCAACAGGGCTCCATTAAGAACATATATTCTCTTCCCACAACCAAACCATCACCAGAGAAATCTTAACAAACAACACAGAAATCATTGATAGATACAGCGACAGCAGGCGGCTTGACATCTGCGAGGCACTACACATCAAGAAGTCAAAACCAGCAATCAACAGCCATTAACGCACAACTATATTCTACCCACTTCAAGACTCCGCTCCAATATAGAAACATCAAGAAATATGGGCCAATAGGCCCTCTGCAGTTCTATTGTACCAAACTCTACAAATCTATACCCCGTATCCATTTGTACCGAACCTCTACAATCTATAACCCGTATTCCATGTTCTGTGTTTCACCCCACTATTGTATTACATCACCTCACCCAATGCAGGTATAAGAGCCAATGTTGTTTCAGGCATAAGTTGTATATATATATATATATATATATTATATATAATATAATATATATATATATAATATATAATATATATATATATTATATATATATATGTCGTACCTATTAGCCAGAACGCACTTCTCAGCCTATTATGCAAGGCCCGATTTGCTAATAGGCCAAGTTTTCATGAATTAATTGTTTTTCGACTACCTAACCTACCTAACCTAACCTAACCTAACTTTTTCGGTACTAACCTAACCTAACCTATAAAACATTAGGTAGGTTAGGTTAGGTTAGGTAGGGTGGTTAGGTTCGGTCATATATCAACGTTAATTTTAACTCAATAAAAAAAATTGACCTCATACATAAGGAAATGGGTAGCGTATCATTTCATAAGAAAAAAATTAGAGAAAATATATTAATTCAGGAAAACTTGGCTTATTAGGCAAATCTGGCATGCATAGTAGGCCAAAAAGTGAGTTCTGGCTACTAGGTACGAATATATATAATATTATATAATATATATATATATATATATATATATATATATATATATATATATATATATATATATATATATATATGTCGTACCTAGTAGCCAGAACGCACTTCTCAGCCTATTATGCAAGGCCCGATTTGCCTATAGCCAAGTTTTCATGAATTAATTATTTTTCGACTACCTTACCTACCTAACCTAACCTAACCTAACTTTTTCGGCTACCTAACCTAACCTAACTATAAAGATAGGTTAGGTTAGGTTAGGTAGGGTTGTTAGGTTCGGTCATATATCTACGTTAATTTTAACTCCAATAAAAAAAATTGACCTCATACATAATGAAATGGGTAGCTTATCATTTCATAGGAAAAAAAATTGTGAGAAAATATATTAATTCATGAAAACTTGGCTTATTAGGCAAATCTGGCCTTGCATAGTAGGCTGAGAAGTGCGTTCTGGCTACTAGGTACGATATATATATATATATATATATATATATATATATATAGTATATATATATATATATATATATATATATATATATATATATATATATATATATATATATACTATATATATATACAATATATATGTTGTACCTAGTAGCCAGAACGCGTACTCAGCCTACTATGCAAGGCCCAATTTGCCTAATAAGCCAAGTTTTCCTGAATTAATATTTTCTCAAATTTTTTCTTATGAAATAAAAAAAAGCTACCCATTTATATGTATGAGGTCAATTTTTTATTGGAGTAAAAATTAACATAGATATACGACCGAACCTAATCAACCCTACCTAACCTAACCTATCTATATAGGTTAGGTTAGGTAGGAGGCGAAAAATGTTGTTAGGTTAGGTTAGGTAGGTTAGGTAGTCGAAAAAAAATAATTCATAAAAACTTGGCTTATTAGGCAAATCGGGCCTTGCATAGTAGGCTGAGAAGTGTGTTCTGGCTACTAGGTACGACATATATATATATATATATATATATATATATATATATATATATATATATATATATATATATAATATATATATATATATATATATATATAATTCTAGCTTTACCCACATGTTGCTGTGGCTCAGTCTGGTTAAATGGAAAAGAAAGAAAAGAGAAAGCGCACATTTCTAATATGTTTAATATCACAATGCTTGTGGGTATACAATACTTTTTGTTCTTCCATTGTCTGGGGAGATATAGAGATTTTCTGGTTTGCTGACTCTAGAACACGCAACACAATTGCAGTACGTGTTGTGGTATCCCTGGCAGATCAAGTGAATTAAGAAATTATGTTTGGATAATTAACCGCTTCATCTGTTTCCACAACAATGTCGACAGTCTTGAATGTGACTTCCTTGCTTTGAATGTAAGACTGAAAAATATTGCTAAGTTCGTAGAAGTTTTTGTTCTTGGTCACAAGAATATCTCGTTATATTGGGAAATAGCTGAATATTGGGAAATCCTTTTTCAACCAATTCGTCTTTTGACGTCACTAAATTGCAGAAGATATGATGCAATGAAATTCGTCCTGACGTCAGATCAAGCGACACGTTTCCGTTTCCAATTTCCAGAAATTGATGTGAGAATATCTCAGCTGATGGATCGTTTTGCAGCTGGACATGCAAATTTGTAGTTAATTTTAACTTCTTTACGTGGCACCACAAAGTAGAGTATTTCAGACAAGCATTTATTTCTTCAGCTGGTGTCGATCGAAGAATTATATGTTTGCCTGAAGTCTCCTGCAAGGAATATTATTGCATTCCCAAATGGGCTGATGTTTCCACGCAAATCTTGCAATGATCGATCAAGAGCCTCGAGCGACTTTTTGTTATCCATTGTGCATTCATCCCTAACATTAAGTTTGCATTTCTGCAATACTTTTCCCATGCCGGACGCTTTAGAATGCTGCACGTGGGAGTTTCAATGAATTTCACGTTCAATGTCAATTTCAAAGCCGAATGAGCAGCTCTTCCACCTTGTAGCAATGTCTCAGCTATTCAGGACGATGCAAGAGCTAAGGCTATGCCATTTTGGGATCGAATTGCTGTCAGAATCAATTTAATTAGGAAGGTTTTTACCAGTTCCTCCTAGTGCGTCTAAGAAGATTTCTCCAAGCCCGTTATTGACAGGTTGAATTATTTGATCGTAAATGCCTTTTTGCTCAAGCATTAGCTTAGGAATATTTGACTGCACATACGACCACAGACCACCCGTGTTGTAATTTTGTTCACGACGCAATTCTCCATCGACCGAAGCAGCAGCAGATCGATTCGGTGATGGCATTCCCAATTGATTGAGAACTTTTTTCGGAATTTCTAAACACAAATCCTCAATCATTATCTGCGCTTCGTTGTAGATTTCTGCTGTAAAATCCATGTTCATATTTGAATTTTCTTGTGTATTCGACGGACAATATCGCTAAATGCGATTTGTATTTCTCCCATAACTCTGCTGCAGATGATGGAACCCAGACGGTCAATATGATTGCAAACAATGTATGAATTTGATTTGGATGTGACGTGTTGGACGAGTCATTAATGCATACATCCCGGTGTTTGTCGTTCGCCAATAAATATAGAGCTTGACACGCACTACGGAAAGTGACATGTGTAACGCCGTTGACAAATCTCAGTTGCTGGAAAGACGTTGGACCGGGCACATTTACCAACAGCATGTGAAGAAAGAAGCATTCATCCTGATTGGGATGCACGGTGTACAGTCTGCCGATCGTAGTTTATTTGAATATGCCAGGTTGTCCGTCGACTCGCTCTCCTCGTTTGCGTCGTTCAAATGATTTTCTACTCGCATTCCATATGTAATGCGGAAGCACTTCGGAATACAGCATTGTTTTCGCAAATGCGACATTCTGACATAACGTTAAAAAAACAGTTAACATTATAGCCGGTGAGTTCATAGCTATTTGTTGCACATTTGTAGCTGTGAAATATACTCGTTGTCCATTTTCTTGTTTTAAAAATCAAAACAAATACTAACGAAATATTTCAATTAAAATGCAGATCAATCGACACAGCTCAATTCCACCGCCAATTGCACTGAACAATAAGAACAGTTAAAAAAAGGAAATGAAAACAATGAAAAAATAAAAAATAAACTATACTCATGAAATTAAAGGTATCATAAACAACACAGATCAATTCCAATGCAATGTCACTCAAAATATTTAAATCAAAATGAAAATAAATCGAAATCTATGAAAAATTTATCAATGCAATCGGAAACATTGAAATGGAATCGTAACATATTTAGTACAACCTGTGTTGCTATTACGTGCAACAGATGGCGCTGTTTTTCAAGAAAAGCATATTTTTTACCTTTCACAGGTGTGGCATCCATATAGTAGGTACATCAAAACACCTGCGAATTCGAAATTAGCATTGTGTCAAAATTTCAAAACAATTTGTGAATAACTTTCGGAGATTACAGCGTGTGTTGCTCTTACGTCCAACACATGGCGGCGTTTTTCAAATAAAGCATGTTTTTTTCCTGTCCCAGGTGAGGCATGTATATAGTAGGTATATAAAAACATGTGCCTCTTTGAATGCAACGTTGTGTCAAAATTTCAAAGCAATCGGTAAAGAAGTTTCGAAGATTTCCCTCACATGAAAAACACATGAAAATCACAGTTTTTCAGAAAAAGCATGTTTTTTTCGGTCATAGACGTGACATCTATATAGTATGTATATAAAAGCCCGCTCGGTTGCGAATGGAACGTAGTGTGAAAATTTGAAAGCAATCGGTGAAGAACTTTCAGAGATTAGCGATTTTGAACAAACGAACATTTACATTTTTATTTCTACGGATATATGCGAACAAGCTTGAATGATCCCCAAGCCAATATGCAACTGAAAACTCAACATCCCAGAAGGATTCGAACCCAGACAGCCAGGAGCACTATGCAACTGGCGTACCCGGTACCTCGACCACTCGACCAACCGTGACTGCACAAAAGACATTGGTAGTAGAGGCTATATCCCCAACGTCCCGGCAACACTTGGTGGTAAGCTTGGGCATAGTTATTTTATCGAATCATCTAACTTTGTGGGGCCATGTGAGCAAGAGAAATGCAAACAAGCATGAATGGTCCCCGAACCAATATGCAACTGAAAACTCAACACCCCATAAATATTCGAAGCCAGACAGCCAGTAGAACTATGCACCATGGCGTACCTAGTTCTTTAACCAAAGACAATACGACTCTACAAAAATGTTGGAAGTCGTGAGGCTATTTACCCAACATCCGAGAGTGCTCTGTGGTCAACTCAAGCATAGATATTTCATCGAATCACCTCACTTGATGGGGCCACGTGAGCAACACAAATACGAACAAGCTTGAATGGTCCTCAAGCCAATATGAAACTGGAAACTCCACACCCCAGGAGGATTCGAACCCAGACAGCCAGGAGCACTATGTACCATGGCATATATGGTTCTTTAATCTCTAGACCATATGACTCTACAAAAATGCTGGAAGTCGCGAGACTATTTACCCAACATTCGAGAGCACTCGGTAGTCAACTCGGGCATTGATATTTCATTGAATCACCTCACTTAGTGGGATGAGTCACTTTGTTAATTTAGAAATTAATTAAGCAGTTGTACTTTAACTTTAGCAATATTTCATTAGCGGTGTAAATTTTTCGCATGAGTATGGATAATAGACATCATTAAATCTTCGAGGTTTGTGAGGATTAGTTGTGTAGAGCTGCAAAATACAGTCCACTACTTTGAAATTAAATATAAATATAATTTACTGAAAAGAATATTTAACTTTAATTTATCAAATAATTAAGTAAGAATAAATTAAATCAAATTGCTCCCACAAGTAAATTCCCTCAGTGATTCATATAAATTAGGCAAAGCAGTGGTTCCAGGACAGATTCTTGTGGAACTCAACTTGTTACGTTCATCCAGCTTGAAACCTCCTCTATGACTGACTCTTTACTTTCTTCTCTTCAGATACTCCCTTACCCAGTTTAATGTAATTTCCCAGTTATCCCAGCCTGGCTCTCCATCTTGCACAACGATCCTTCATAGTGAATAGTTTCAAATGCTTTTTGACAGTCTAGAAAAATGTAATCTACTCAGTCAGTGTTTTCCTGTCATATTTTAGTGACCTTGTCATAAAGCTTAATCAAGTTTGTCAGGCACGACTTTCTATTTCTAAATCCATACTGATTATTTGATTGACTTTGAAGTCAATCCTCCCAAGGTGCTTTACTGTTCTCGACCTGATTAATTTTTCCAGCACCTTACAAGGAATATTTGTCGATGACACTGGTCTGAAGTTTAGTGCCTCTTTCTATCCCCTTTTTGAATATTTGGATTACGTTTGCCTTTTGCCAAATTTAGGAGCATTTGTCTCAAGCATTTTATTAAAAAATGTAGAAAATGGGTGAAAGAGTATTTTGTAGCCTCCTTCATTTTCTATTGTGAGATTATGTCTGGCATTCACTGATTTTGTTACATCTAGTTCCCCAGAATTTTTTTACCTCTTCTACAGTGACTACAATGCCATCAAGTAATTCCCCTTGCCTTTCATCTTCCAATCTTGGTCTCCATTCTGGTTCCTTTATTAAGACCTTCTGAATTTGATTTGTCTTCCCCATATACCTTATTATCATTTTCTGCGAGAGCCTCCTTCCTTGTTTCCTCAATTTGAGTACATGGTCTTACAGTCATTTTTGACGTTATATGCTACAGAACAGTTTTCGTTGTTCCTTAGCTTTTGCAGCAATCTCATCTTCACATTGCCTCCCGGCTTCTCTCCTAATTCGGATGTATTCGTTCCTTGTTCTCTTTAGTCCATCTGTACTGTTCTCTGTCCCCAGTTGTCTGTAAATTTTCCAGCCTTTTTTGTCATTTCTTTATTGTCCCTGCATTGCTTATTGATTTAGGGGCTTATTTTTTTCATTCACCTCCTTCATGAGTGTATAACAGATGATGCTCACCCATCCACAGATACACATGCCTCAGCAAGAACAATGGCTGGGGTGCTGGATGCTGTGTTGTCACCAGAGCACCATCCCCGCTGCTCTGTGTTCTTCATCACAGACGCCGCCTCCTCCGACCCATCAACCATCACTGTAAGCCCGGCCAGCAATTAACAATAAACTTGACTGATATTTAATGTAAATGTTTTGTAAATACTTGGACACCAATGTGACAATTTCAACAGAACGTTCATTATTTATGGTAATTAATTTCTTGCAGTTATTGAAAGTGTTACGGGTCCCGGGAGGTGTGGGCGTCTTTACGGCAGAAGCAGACGTCTTGGATGGTAACATTACACTCCGGCAGCTTCCGCAGGTGCTGTCTCAGGCTCGCAAGGTTGGTGGCTTTCAGTCAAGGGTTGTTGATGTCATAGCGTTTTTCTCTTGCTACTGTTGTGGGTAGTTCAATCTCACTTTAAAGGTGAAGAAGCACAGCACAGGCATTCCGATCCTTTGAGCAGTTAAGCAGAACTGACTGAGAGGATTTAACCTGCAAACACTGTAATCGTTGTACTGAAATTAAATATACTATAGAAAACCTTCATAACTTAGGAAGAGGCGAAAGCCTCCCGCCTCACACAGGACGCCATTGAAGAGCATCCCAAAAATTTGAAATGAAAATAAGTGGCGGGCATATGATTTCCCCACATAGGTCTGTGTCACTGATTGATCTGGTTACAGCATGCGTCCTCCCCTGTTAAGAAGAAAATCTGTTTCCACCTCTCTTCTGATAATAATAATAATAATAATAATAATAATAATAATAATAATAATAATAATAATAATAATAATATTAATAATAATATTAGTAAGAGATATTTCAACATAAAGTAAAATAATTAATTTTGGTTCCACGTGGTTAGTAATATCATGATGCTAACAGCCTTATAATGACAGACTTTTACAGAGGTTTTTCAACTGAATATTTTTTATTAAAGTTTCCTGAGTCTATTTATGGGAGATGAAAATTTACATATTTCTTATTTATGTGAAAATATTTATAATAGTATTATGGCATGGGAGAAAAAGTTATCATCAATATAATTTTCCGATTGATGGTCTAACGGATCATCTCTGAATATATGACCGCCAGTGATGGTAACCCTGCCTGACCATCCCCCTGTATCAGTTTCCTGTTGACTCAGCTGTGTCACTCTTACATTACTGCTGATGAAAATAGGTCATTCTCACATTACTGCTGAAGTGGATAGGTCACTCACATTACTACTGATGCTGGTAGGTCACTCTCACATTACTGCGGCAATTGTCGTGGTGCGTGACGGTGGTGGTGGGTCACTGTCACATAACGTGTACCATGGTGTCGTCCACAGCTGCGTCAGGTGTGTCCATGGACACACCTGACACAGGTCAGGGTGATTATCTCTAAGGATGAGATGAGTGTCCCCACCCGCGCTGCTCTAATCCTTGGGTAGAAGATTGGATCCGTGTGTGGGATGTATGTAGAGATGATAAGGGGGGTATGTGTAGCAGTAGGTGTGTGTGTAGCATATGTGCATGTGTTTAACATGAAAATATATGTGTAATTAGCGTAGAGTTAAGCATGATATGAAGTTATATATAAATAGCTAAATAATAATAGTATGTAGGATCGAGAAGGGTATGTTACGGCAGAGGGGGGGGGGCCCTCCCATGG
This sequence comes from Procambarus virginalis, assembly GCA_020271785.1. Taxonomy (NCBI): domain Eukaryota; kingdom Metazoa; phylum Arthropoda; class Malacostraca; order Decapoda; family Cambaridae; genus Procambarus; species Procambarus virginalis. The sequence continues at coordinate 22,643,526 of WNGS01113158.1, read as the reverse complement.
GAAGGCATACCTAGGAGGCCGAGTTTTTATAAGTGTATGGTTAGGGAAGAGCGTGCGAAGCAGGTGAGGGGGGAGGAGAGTGAAGAGGGCCACTTACGTGTTTTGGCTGGCAGTGGTAGTGTGCCTCACACTCTCGTGTTTTTAAACAATATGTCTGTGGTATGTAGGAAAGGACAGATGACAGAGTGAAGTGTGTATATTTTACCAGAAAAGTATAACTTTCTCACCATAGTCTCTGCCGCCGGTATCGCCTCAGCCTTAGCCTGCCTTATAAGCTTTCAACACCAGGTGTAAGAGGAACCATTAGTTTCGTGTGTGACGGTAAAGTGTTGGAAATGGTGGTCGGCAGTCTTCCAATGGCAGATGTCAAAGCCAGGCCACATATAACAAAAGTAAAAAAAAAAAGAAGAAAAAAAAAGAATGACTGCTTGTCTGATAGTCTGTGGTAAGGTAAGGTAAGACACACGAAACACAAATATAAACAATGAAATTTTAATTACTCTAGAAAAACAAAGTTAAATAAAGACAATTCCTTGGCTGAGCAAAAGTGCAAGTTTTAACAAGTGAAAAAGAACTAACATAAAAATGAAGAATTACTAATTTACGTTAACAATGGGACATAAATGACATACATGAATTATATAAAATGGTCAATATAAAAATGGTGCTGGGAATATATGAGCAAGCTAACAACCGCTATTTGATCACACGAGGTGAATCAACTAGATGTTATCAGCTAGAGCACAAGATATATTCTGAGGGTGGTACTGCAAGTCGACCCCGACGTCGCCTTGGCGTGGAACGTGGTTGGTGCAGGGCTGAAGTGGCGTGTTCTCGAACGGCCAATGAGAATGCAGGAAGACCAACAACTCTGTAGTTTGATACTTGGAGTGCAGCAGTTGAAGGGTCGGTGCTGAGAAGAGGTGTGCAGGAGTGGGGGGGGGGGGGGGGAAAGTATGCAGGTGCGTGTGGCTGTCTTGACATACGTTTAAGCTACTGTAGAACGTATCTTGAATGTAGCTGGGAACGTGACGAATATAGGGAAGAGCAGGCTAAATCTCTTGGAAGAGATTATCGTCACACGTGTCATACACGAGTGTACACAGCGAGGAGTCTTGACAGCAACTGAGCTGCAAGCGATGCACCCATAATACTTTGTAAACAAAGGGGTCCCCTTTCCCCGTACCTACCCCTCCCCTCCCCACTCCTTCAGCCTTCACCTCTAACGAGTAGCATATACCTACCACATGGCCCATGTCACACCCAACCGCATAGTGCATGGGGTACACCACATACCACATGGGTGCGGGAACGGTCATTCGGGCGGCCTACCTCTTTGATGGCGGTCGTGTGACTGACGTAGATGAGTGGGAGGGGGAGTATTATGGCAACATTACCCTGACTATAGCCCCTCATGCGCTCCCTCCAGCACCTTCCACTAAACGGTGGGTGTGTTTGTAGCATTGAGTAAAATAACATTAATAATAATAATAGGTAGGAGCACACACAAACTGTTTATTTGCGTTATTTTAAAAAATAGGGATGTCGGGTAGGCAGTTCTACATTTATGTTGTTAGGTTTTTTCACAGTAAAGAAAGAGGTGTGTGTATCTGTTACTATCAACACCTCGGATATTTTTTGTCAGCCTACCATATCAATCACCAGAGGTTAGGGGGGGTATGCACTGCTTCTGAGCCGTGCGAGTTCAACACCTGGAGGGGTAGAAGCAGTGACTCTAACTTCTGGAGAATATAGCCTGTAGCCTAGTCGAGAGGAGGTTCTCGCGTGTTTACATCAGAGAAGCGGGGGCTCCTGGCCGCTCCCTCCCCATACACTTAGCAGTCACCTGACACCTCTCAAGTTAACAGCTTATACGTATTTCTCGGTTTCAGAATAATAAATAAATACTTAGGAGAAGTAAAGCCATATATATATAATTTTATTCTTGTAACGTGATCAACATGCAAACATCGTTCTTTCCCCAATTACAGGTTTAAGAGTAACAACAGTAACAGTCGTAAGGCAGTCTTCTTTCTTCTTATAACAAACCATAATAATGCTCGTGATGTTTTACACCTCGTACGTAACGTGACGTAACGTGACCAACACGCAAACATCGTTCTTTCCCCAAATAACTTTTAAGAGTAATGGGCCTCGTCGAATACCAGTCTTCAATCGTCTTATAACAAATCTAACAATGCTGTTGTGTGTTTTACACCTCCTAATGGAACGGGACCATCATGCAAACGTCATTTTTTTACTGTGTAACTGTTTAGTCCTTGTAACACACACATATAACGTAACGCGGAAAATCAGCGTTCTGCTGTCCATATAAATATAATTTTGAAATGTAAAGTCGTGTCTTCTCCATTATATCCAACATCAAAACATTATTACTGTGAACTATTTAGTCCTTGTAACACACACTACTGTGTGTTTTACACCTCGGAACATAACTTGACGAACACGCAAACATCGTTCTTTTGCTG
>WNGS01113158.1:22619197-22630838 GCA_020271785.1 Procambarus virginalis | reverse complement strand
TAAGCTGAAGGAGGATAACGATTGGGCCAATGTCGACCAACTAGTGATTCCCATCAGCCTACGCCCAATATTCTACATCTGGCCCACGGAGCACTTTCTCACTATGGTTTTAACAAAACCTACCACGGAATCCGACAGACTACTACTGGCCAGGTATGGTTAAAAGTTAAAAAGTAAGTACAACAGTGTCATACATGTCAGATGGCAGGTAAACCTAACATCTCTATCCCAGAGCTCCATTGACTCCTATCCAGGTGCCTGCAACCCTTCCACAGACTCATCATAGACTGTGTTGGTCCTTTACCCCGGACCAGTTCTGGCAACGCCTATATACTAACCATCCTGTGTCCTACCACCAGATTCCCCATAGCAGTTCCAGTAAAGAACATTACGGCTGCTACTGTGGTGAAACACCTATTGAAGATCTTCACCCAGTATGGATTTCCAAGAGAGGTTCAAAGTGACTGTGGCACCAACTTCACCAGTGATCTCTTCAAGAAGACACTGGAAGAGTTCAACATCACACAGGTATTGTCCAGCCCCTATCATCCTGCTTCACAGGGTTCTCTTGAGCGTAGTCACCAGACTATTAAAGCACTCCTAAAGAAATTTGGCAATGAGACCTTGAAGGATTGGGATAAACAACTTGACCTCATTATGTGCATTTTCAGAAGTCTCCCCAATGAGTCTCTAGGAGTATCTCCTTATGAGATGCTCTACGGACGTAAGTGCCGTACTCCTCAAAGCTTTTAAAGACTCTCTACGTAATGCCACCTTCAGTGACCCTCAGAATGTGCCCCAGTTTCTTCAAAACTTACAACAACATTCTAGAGAGAGTACGTAAATTTGCTAATGACAATCTATTGAAAGCTCAGGAGAGGATGAAGACTCATTACGACCAAAGCACAAAATAAGGAAATTTAAACAGGAGACTTCGTGTTGGCATATTTTCCTATCCCAGGTTCTCCATTGCAAAACAGGTTTTCAGGACCCTACCGCATCAAGGAGTGCAGAAACAACCACAACTACGTTCTTGAGACTCCAGATAGGCGGCGGAAGACCCAGTTGTGCCACGTCAACCTCCTGAAGCAGTATAAGGTACTCCCCCCACTGTGTTGGTATCTTTCTCCACCTTTAAAGGTCCATACCTCCACAGTGAGACCTTCCCTGCTTCTCCTCCCGAAAGCACTACACTGAGTCAGTGCTTCCAACTCAAAAATCCTAACTGATCTTCATACTATTTGCAGGACAATAATAGTGCACCTCTCATCAAATCTTCAAGGAACATCAGAAGTTGTTCAGCGATGATCCACAGGAGTGTAATGTGGTTCAGCACGACATCCAGCTACTCCCTGCACCCGGCCGATTCGTCAACCTTTCTACCGAATCAGCCCGAGCAAAAAGGAAGTTATGCGTGCTGAGGTACAGTATCTCCTGGATCATGGGCTGGCCACCCCTTGTGAGTCCCCTTGGGCCTCACCCTGCATCTTGGTGCCGAAACCGCAAGGTAAAGTGAGGTTGTGTACCGATTATCGGAAATTGAATCTTGTGACTGTCAAGGATGCGTACCCCTTACCTAGAATAGATGACATCCTGACGCCATTGGTAATGCCCGGTACTTATCCAAGCTTGACTTACTCAAAGGATATTACCAAGTGTGTTTAACAGAGCGAGCCAAGGAAATATCTGCCTTCACCACTCCCTTGGACTTTACAGATACGAACGCCTTCCCTTTGGACTATGTAATGCCCCGGCCACCTTCCAGCGAGGTGTCAACCGCGTCATCCATGGCTTAGATAACACCTACGCCTACTTGGATGATATCGTTGTAGCAACCAACACCTGGGACGAACATCTGCTCCAGCTGCAACGATTGTTCGCCAAGCTCCTGACAGCCGGCCTCACCATCAACTTGGGCAAGTCCACCTTTGCTAAAGGTAAAGTGCGTTATCTTGGTCATGTGATAGGAGTGGCAGCCTAGCTCCGTTAACACACACACTCAAGCCATCCAGCATTACCCACAGCCTACCACCAGGAAGCAGCTCCTGCGCTTCCTTGGTCTTGCCTCCTACTACCGTAGTTTGTGAAGATTTTAGTACGGTAGCGACACCATTGATACTTTAACCAGCCTAGCAACGGTATCATGGACCATTCAGCAAACCGTTGCTTTTGAACAACTTAATCACTGCTCTGTTCTAATCCTATTCTCCCCTCGCCAGATATCACGAAGCCTTTCATCCTCCATGTCGACGCCAGTGGTACCGGCATCGGGGGTGTCCTGATGCAACAACGAGGCGAGGAGGTTCTACCTGTTAGCTACTACAGCTACAAGTTAAAACCACACCAGAAGAATTACAGCACTATCGAAAAGGAGCTACTCTCCATCGTCCTGAATTTACAACACTTTGCACCATACCTACAAGGTGCTCGGTCTACCACCATCTACTCGGACCACAATCCCCTACGCTTCTTGCAGCAAGCCCAATTCAACAATCAACGACTTCTACGATGGGCTTTATATCTGCAGAATTTCAACCTGGAGATCTTCTACATCAAGGTTCTGACAACATCATAGCAGACGCCCTCTCCAGAGTCTATGAGGTAGAGGCAGCTCCACCTACCACTCACCATCAGAAGAAGTAACTTGACCCAGTAAGAGCAGGCTTCGGGGGAAGTTGTGACGATAATCTCTTTCAAGAGATTGAGCCTGCTCTTCCCTACATAAAGTTACTTACATCATCTACAAGAATAAGATGCTACATTCAAGATACGTCTACCAGTAGCGCAAAACGTTTTGACCAGGAGGCAAAACGTATCCTAACCCCCCTACTCCACTCCCTCCATCCAGCTTGCCACCCGTCGTCAACCAGCAAACGACCCATCCCAGCCTGCCTGCTCCTAATTGTGACTCGCCGCTTGCACACCTGCACCTCAGCGCCATCTACCTGAGTCGATGTCTGGGCCTGATCCATCATAGTCAGAATATTCTTGTGCTCTTAGCTGTGAACAACTAACTGATACACGTCCTGTTTATCGGTGGAGGTTCTAAGCTAGCGCTCATATTCTCAGCACCTAGTTTGTCATTTTGCCTTTATTTTATTGTTAGAGTAAATTACCCCTTAGTTATTTTTATGTTATATTTTTTGACTTGGTTGTTTGCACTGTACATAGCCAAGGGATTGTCTTTTTTTTGCTTGTTTTCTATATTAAAGTTTCATTGTTCATACTTTGTGTTTTGCGTGTCTTCCCTTACTTTTACCACAGACAACAGCCAAGCAGTCTCTTTTTTTTGTAAATGTGACAGGCATTGACACCAGCCATTAGGAAGACTGCCGAACATCCACACTCCTACATTTTCTCGTCATAATATATATATAATATATATTTAATTATATATAATTATATATATAATTATATATAATTATTATATAATTTTATATATATATAATTATATATATATATATATATATATATATATATTTGTGACGAGAAATGTAGGTGTTAAGGCAGTCTTCTCTATGGCTGGTGGAAATGCCAATCACAAGAAAAAAAAGAGAAAACAAAAATGTTGACTGCTTGCCGGTTGTCTCCTGTGGTAAAGTGAGGGAAAAACATGCAAAACAAATCTTATAAATAATAAACTTTAATTTACTTTAAACAAATAGAAACAAAATAAAGATAATCCCTTGGCTATGTACTTTGCGGATCAAAAATAGAGACAAAGACAAAACACAATATAAAATAAAATAATGATTACGTTACTCAACAATAAGCAAGACAGAAATTAGTTAATGGTGCTGAGAATAGTGGGCTGGCTGCAACCTCTACTAATTTACGGGAAGTATGCTAGATAGAAGCGTCACCTCTAAAGCACGAGAATATTCTGAGGCCAACTGCTCGTGCAAGACTATATATAGCCGATGCAGATGGCGTTACGTGAAGTCGCTGATTCACCAATGAGGAGAGTGTTGGCTTGAAGTGGTTGTTTGGTGATCGACGACGAAGGTGGTGCGCCGACAGTGAGGGAGGGGGGTGAGGAGTAGGGTAGTGTACTCCCTGAGAGATGTCTGTAATTCAACTTATATACTCTTGAATGTGGTATCTTTATGTTGCAGACGTATAGAAGTAACGTGATGTACGAAGGATCAGGCTAAATCTTTCTTGAAAGAGATTACTGTCACACTCTCCCCTGAAGCCTGCTCTTACGGGTTAAGTTACTTCATTAGACGGTAGAGTGGTAGGAGTAGCTGTCTCTACCTCGTAGACTCTGGAGAGGGCATCTGCTATGATGTTATCCGAGCCCTTAATGAAGAACATCACCAGGTTAAAGTTCTGCAGGTATTGAGCCCAGCGTAGAAGACGTTGATTGTTGAATTGGGTTTGTTGCAGAAATCGTAGGTGATTGTGGTCCGAATATATGGTAATGGACCTATTACCGTATAGGTAAGGTTCAAAATGTTGACGGTTCAGGACGATGGGGAGGAGCTCTTTTTCTATGGCGCTATAGTTCTTCTGATGAGGCTTCAATTTGTAGCTGTAGTAGCTGACAGGAAGAACCTCTTCGCCACGCTGTTGCATTAGAACGCCCCCAATGCTGGTGCCACTTGCATCGACATTGATGATGAAGGGCTTCGTAATATTTGGAGAGGCGAGAATGGGATTAGATCATAGCAGAGACGTTAGTTGTTCAAAGGCAACGGTCTGTTGAATGGTCCAATGATACCGTTGCTTGGGGTTGGTCAGATTAATAGAGGTGTCGCTACCGTACTGAAATTTTTTACAAACCTACGATAGTAAGATGCAAGGCCAAGGAAACGCAGGAGCTGCTTCCTGGTTGTAGGTTGTGGGTAATGCTGAATGGCTTGTGTATGAATAGTTAAAGGAGCTAGGCTGCCATTTCCTATCACATGACCAAGATAACACACTACACCTTTAGCAAAGGTGGACTTGCCCAAGTTGATGGTAAGGCCAGCTTTCAGGAGCTTGGAGAACAATCGTTGCAGCTGGAGCAGATGTCCGTTCCAGGTATCAGTTGCCACAACAATGTCATCCAAGTAGGCGTAGGTGTGATCTAGGCCATGGATGACGCGAGTGACAGCTCGTTGGAAGGTGGCCGGGGCATTGCACAGCCCAAAAGGAAGGCGTTCATATTTGTACAGGCCAAAAGGAATGATGAAGGCAGATATTTCCTTAGCTCGCTCTGTCAGACTAATTTGATAGTAGCCCTTTAACAAGTCAATCTGAGAAAGATAAGTAGCATTACCTACGGCGTCAAGGATATCATCTATACGAGGTAAAGGGTAAGCATCCTTCACGGTCACGAGGTTCAGTTTCCTATAGTCTGTACATAATCGTACTTTACCGTGAGGTTTCGGCACCAAGATGCAGGGTGAGGCCCAAGGGGACTCACAGGAGGTGGCCACCCCATGATCCAGAAGCTACTGTACCTCAGCACGCATAACTTCCTTTTTGTATGGGCTGATGCGGTAGAAGGGTTGACGAATCGGCCTAGAATCAGGAAGTAGCTGGTTGTCGTGTTGAACCACATTACATTCCTGGGGATCATCGCTGAACAACTTCTGATGGTCTTGGAAGACTCTGATGAAAGGAGCACTGTTACAGTCCTGCAAATATTTAGGAAGATCTGTAAGAATTTCCGAGTTGGAAGGCACTGACTCAGAGTTAGTGCTTTCGGGAGGAGAAGCAGGGAAGGTCTCACTGTGGAGGTATGGATCTTGAAAGGTGGAGAGAGATACTAGCACAGTGGGAGGAGTACCATTATACTCCTTGAAAAGATTTATGGGGCACAACTGGGTCCTCCGCCGCCTATCTGGAGTCTCAAGAACGTAGTTGTGGTTATTTTTGCACTCCTTGATGCGGTAAGGTCCTGAAAACTTATTTTTTCAAGGGAGAACCAGGGATCGGAAAATATGCTAAAACGAAGTCTCCTGTTTTAAATTTCCTGATTTTACTGCGTTTGTCAAAATGAGTCTTCATCCTATCTTGAGCTTTTAGTAAATTATCGTTGGCAAATTTATGCACTCGCTCTAGAATGTGCTTTAAGTTTTGAAGAAACTGGGGCACATACAGAGGCTCACTGAAGGTGGCATTACATAGAGTCTTTAAAAGCTTTAAGAGGAGTACGGCACTTACGTCCGTAGAGCATCTCATAAGGAGACACTCCTAGAGACTCATTTGGGAGACTTCTGAAAATGCACAGGATGATGTCAAGTTGTTTATCCCAGTCTTTCATAGTTTCATTGCAAAATTTCCTAAGGAGTGATTTATAGTCTGATGACTACGTTCAAGAGAACCCTGTGAAGCAGGATGATAGGGGCTGGACAATACCTGAGTAATGTTGAATTCTTCCAGTGTCTTCTCGAAGAGATCACTGGTGAAGTTGGTGCCACAGTCACTTTGAATCTCCCGAGGAAATCCATATTGTGTAAAGATCTTCAACAGTTGTTTCACCACAGTAGCAGCCGTAATGTTCTTCACAGGAACTGCTATGGGGAATCTGGTGGTTAGACACAGGATGATTAGTGTATAAGCGTTGCCAGAACTGGTCCGGGGTAAAGGACCAACACAGTCTATAAGTCTATGAAAGGGTTCCGAAGGCACCGGGATAGGAATGAAAGGAGCCTTGGGAATAGAGATGTTAGGTTTTCCTGCCATCTGACATGTATGACACTGTTGTATATAAGTTTTTACATCTTTAATCATACCTGGCCAGTAATAGTCTTGTCGGATGGCGTGATAGGTTTTATTAAAACCGTAGTGAGAAAGCGCTCCATGGACCAGGAGTAGAATATTGGGCCGTAGGTTAGTGGGAACTACTAGTTGGTCGACATTAGCCCAATCGTCATCCTCCGTTAGTTTACTGGGTCGGTACCTGTGGTAGAGCAATTGGTTCTCTATAAAGAACCAAGGAATACTATCAGAATGAGTCTCGGCCTGGAAGAATAATGGTGCTAATGAGGGATCCTCCCTCTGTAACTTACGGAACTCCACCATAGTGAGATTCGGTGGTAGATTCTGATGGTCTTGAGGGACGGCTGTTGAAGCAGAGTCAGCTGGTTGCGAGCGTGCAGCTTGCGTACGGGTTGTCACCAAAACCGGAGGAGAGACTTCATCACTTTCTTGGACCTCTGCTGGAATATACTTCAGGATGGGGTTTTCCACGACAGTCACATACCTGGGGTTTGTCCATGATGATCAAGTTGGAAGGTTGTAGATCTTCGGCCAAGTCGTTGCCCAGGAGAAGTTGTACCCCTGACATGGGAAAAGGCTTTTCCCAGATGGCGACTTGGACTTCACCTTGTACGAAAGGACAATCCAGGTGGACTCTGGTGACTGGATACGGAGTGGTGGCAGTGAGGTCAGTGATAAGGACCGTCTCCCCGGTGTAGGTGATGTTAGGCACAGTCGATTTCAAAATTATAGACTGAAGAGCAGCTGTGTCCCGCAAGACCTTCACTTTGAAACGTCCCTCTGAATCTATACTGTTGGCAGAGACAGTTCCAGGGGTACAGGTGTTTGCTGAAGAGAGAAAGGTCATTAACAGGAACACCAACATTCATCACAGGCTTACCGGACTTAGGAGGAGTCGGTTTGGGTTTAGGAGTTTCACTATAGCCTTTGTATCGGGCTTTTCCACATTTAACTATGGTATGTCCATAGAGCTTGCAATACCAACAATATAATTGAGAATTCGCTTGATCGGTACTCATTTTGTCATAATTCAACCCGTCCTCGCAAATTCTTATAATCAATAATGACTTATTAAATACGTGCATATGTGACATACTAAACATAATAGTTTACCTTGAAAAGCTTCATAGAAAACACCGACCTTACCTAACCTTGTTAGTATGTTAAGATAAGCATCTTATTGCTTCTTAATTACAATTATTACTTAACCTATACCAATAATAGGTTAAGTAACAATTGTAATTACTAAGCTCTAAGATGCTTATCTTAACATACTAACAAGGTTAGGTAAGGTCGGTGTTTTCTATGAAGCTTTTCAAGGTAAACTATTATGATTAGTATGTCACCTATGCACGTATTTAGTAAGTCAATATTGACTATACGAATTTGCGAGGATGGGTTGCATAATTAGACCAAGACTTCTTACTGGAAGATGTGTCAGCTGTTAACCTGTGTATAAGACTGTAGGTGTCAGCCGACTTCCCACATCTGATGAGGTCGGTTTCCTCTTTGTCTGCTAAGTGAAGACGGATGGGAGCAGGAACACGTTGAAAGAATTCCTCGACTACAATGAGGTTGACGAGTTCTGAAAATGTAGAAACATGGGCTGCTTCCAGCCATTTCATGAAATATCTTTTCTTAGTATTGGCAAATTCTAATTAGGTGGTGGTACTTGCCTTTAGATAATAACGGAATCTTCGTCTGTAGCTTTCGGTGGAGAGAAGGTAGGCATCTAAAACTGCTTGCTTTAGGGTCTGGTAGTCATTCTCAGACGCTAAGGTACTGAGAGTAACCGCAGCTCTACCTGTGAGATGCACTCTGAGAAGTATAGACCACTGATCTTCAGGCCAGCTAAGCTTTTTAGCTAAGGCCTCAAAAGTAGTAAAAAACACATCTATCTCTGTCTCAACGAATGGTAGCATTAACTTACTTGCCTGGGAGATGCTAAAGCTTGCTGGAAGTTTAGCATCAGCTTGTTGGCGCCGAATGTGGTGTGTAGTTTCCAAGTCGAGTTCTTTTCTACGGTATTCTAGGGCATTATCGGCTTCCTTCTTATTGTGTTCACGTTCTCCAGATCACGTTCTTTTAATTCAAGCTGTTCCCTCTCATGCTCACGTTATAGGGCCGCTTGTTCTTTCTGGAGTTGTACAGCTTCTTTTTGGCGTTCACGCTCTTGGGTGGCAAGCTGTCGTTGTTCCTTCGCTAGTTCTAACTTTAACTTCATAGCTCCTATAGTATGCCGGTCTGTAATGGAATAGTTTTCGTGAGAATCTGGGTCTATACTTCTCTTATCTAAGAGGTGGTCAAGGATAAGGTTATGCAAGTCACTTTTGGTGGCTCCATGGGGAACATCTAGCTGGTACTCATGTCCTAGAGTTTGTAATTCTGTCTTCCTGGCACTACTTATGTTCCCTAATTCATTTGGTGGATCACTACGAAATGCTGAGAGACGAAACATTTTGAGATAGCAAACAGATGTACAGAGAATATACCTGTGGTATTATAAGTGTCAGTAACAGGATGACGTGGCATCTGGTGACTATCCTGTGGGAATTCAATCGTTAATGTGAAAACAATTAACGTTAATATTAGATGTTAAGTGATTATTTAATCAAAATGCAGGGAAATCTTGTACCCGGTACTCTATATACGAGAATAAGGGCAAGAAAATCCTACTAAAATAAATGAAACTTTGTTACTTTCACAAGTGAGAGGTAGTCCAAAAACGTAGGCATACCTTGCCAGGTCTCTATAGGACAGAAGCAAGGGGTTTCCTACTTAACTAGATGACACAGAATTAGCGTTCTTTGTGCTCTGAAAAAAGATTGCCAATTCCCTACCTGTGTACGTATCATAATCTCTGACCGACGCGTAGGGGTGTGAGTGTCAACTGGTGACGATAACTACTGTTGAGGTCCCAACTCCACAGCGTAGTCCGTGCTAGAGGAACTATGGCCCTCTTTATCCTCCTTCGGTCAGATTACAGAAGATAGGGTACGTGTCCGGAAGACAAACCAAAGTACTAGGGTACCAGAGGGGGGTGATCTACCGTAAATGAGAAATATTCTGGGGACGAGAATTAGGTGGAGAACACGAGTAATAACACCGATAGATGAACAACCAATTAAGAGAGTGACTGTGGCCACCAGACACCACGTAATCCTCTGTCATCCAACACTCATAAAATGTTATACTCGTAAAGCACAAATACACAGCACCATAAAAATTATAGAAAGGTCAGGGGAGTTGTATATATATTATTATATATACAACTCCCCCGAACAGGCTTCCATTAATGTGACGAGAAGTGTAGGTGTTAAGGCAGTCTTCTCTATGGCTGGTGGAAATGCCAATCACATTAGAAAAAGAGAAAACAAAAATGTTGACTGCTTGGCGGTTGTCTCCTGTGGTAAAGTGAGAGGAAAAAACACGCAAAACAAATCTTATAAATAATGAACTTTAATTTACTTTAAACAAATAGAAGCAAAATAAAGATAATCCCTTGGCTATGTACAGTGCGGATCAAAAATATACACAAAGACAAAACACAATATAAAATAAAATAAGTGATTACGTTACTCTACAATAAGCAAGACAAATATTAGTTAATGGTGCAGAGAATAGTGGGCTGGCTGAGACCTCTACTAATATACGGGATGTATAGTAGATAGAAACGTCAGCTCTAGAGCACAAGAATATTCATAGGCCAACTGCTCGTGCGAGACTATATATAGGCGATGCAGAGGGCGCTGGCGTCGCGTGATGTCGCTGATTCACCAATGAGGAGAGTGTTGGCTTGAAGTGGTTGTTTGGTGATCGACGACGAAGGTGGTGCGCCGACAGTGAGGGAGGGGGGTGAGGAGTAGGGTAGTGTACTCCCTGAGAGATGTCTGTAATTCCACTTATATACTCTTGAATGTGGTATCTTTATGTTGCAGACGTATAGAAGTAACGTGATGTACGAAGGATCAGGCTAAATCTTTCTTCAAAGAGATTACTTTCACAATATATATATATATATATATATATATATATATATATATATATATATATATATATATATATATATATATATGAAGGCGAATTAGCCGAAAACGCGTTAAGCATTTTCTATTTTTCACATGTGGTTATTCTGCATACTTGGATCAGTGTTTTTGTGATCATTGTTGCATACATATATATTATTATATATATATATATATATATATATATATATATATATATATACAACTGAAAACTCAGTTGTATCTAGTCCTGGGGACCATTCAGGCTTGTTTGCATATATATATATATATATATATATATATATATATATATATATATATATATATATATATATATATAATATATATATATGTCTCATTGAATATGACCGCATATTCTGTATTTACTATCTTCTGATTTAGGGCTTCTATCCCTCTAACTATTTTCTTAGCATCAGGGCTTAGCTGAAACAGGAGTTCTCCAAAACTCATTTTCGTAATTTCTGGGTGAAGAAAAGATGTGGATTACTATAGAATGTATTACACTTATTTAAACAATTTACACGACGTTTCGAACCTCCATGGTTCATTTTCAAGTGAGGAAATGTTACAATGTGGTTTGATTATATACCCGCACTGGGTCAGGTGATAAACAATAAAGGTGAAAACATAGGGGATACATAGGGGATACATAGGGGATAAATGGGGTGAAACATAGAGGTAACCGCAGAAGGCCTATTGGCCCATACGAGGCAGCTGGCATCTACATACAACGATTAATCCAGTGTAATTGGCCTGTTATGTTGAACATTGTCTTCTGTGTTGGCATCGTTATGTTCTGTCTTATCCTTACTCTCATTGTGGGAAGAGTAAATAGTTCCGTGATTTGGGTGTTCCTGGTAGGTTGTTCTGTTCTTATGTGAATTGCTTCAAGAATTTGTAATCTT
>WNGS01113158.1:22585416-22604756 GCA_020271785.1 Procambarus virginalis | reverse complement strand
TCCTGTGCCCGTTTCTAGGTTTTCTCTTTTTGTGCCTTGTATCATGTGTTTTCTTTCTTGTTTTTGTTGAGTATGTTTAGTGCATCCGTGTTTACTTACTTTGTTGTATTTGTCCGGTGTATGTTCATGACTTGTTCATTCGGCGGGTGTCTGTTTTGTATATTGTGTATTCTTTTTTTTTTTTTAAAAATCTTGTTTATGTTCTCAGATCACCAACTGTAATTTTTTGTTCAAGAATAAGAATCCATTTGGAGAGTTCCCTAGAATTTTGCTCATAATTCAAGAGTTCTGCTCTGCATTTGGTTACATTCCAGGAAAGTAAAATGTTGGCCGATGAGTTCTGTCTGCAAGTAACAGCATTTTATACAATTATTCGTTATTACATGTCACAGAAGTTGAAACAGAACAGAAACAAGACGCCTTATTGTCACACGTTATTATGTATTATACTAAGGAAGATACTTGCAAGACTTGCAAACCTCCAGTACGATTGAAAGAGTTAGTGATGATAGACAATATACATTGTAGGATTGCTAAGCTAGGGCAACACTTAGAAAATGCGGTAAGTTGACAGTTCCAGCAGTATTTGTACCAGCTGTGTTAACATTTATTTATGACACCCGGCAAGTGCACATTAATGAAAGGATCGTATGCTTCAGCAGGGTCGGTTCAATTACTTCTAGCCCAAAACGGCTTCAGAGATTGCTCATTACGTCGACAGCTGTTCTATTTAAAGCGTAAGGTCACGTCACGGAACCAAACCCAATCCAAACTAAGTATAGCCAGCGACTAAAGTACCAGGAAATCGGGTATCACCAGATATGCTGACAAATTTTGCAGAAACAGAAAAAAAGAGCAAACATTTGCTCATAATGGTTGACATACTATGTCTCGCTAATGTGAATTAGTTCCTAACCAGGAAAAATCAGCATTAACAATAGCCAGTTCATTCCGTGACTGAATCAATTGCAGATATACAGCAATATACCTAAAGTCATTCTTTGGAAAATGGTCCAGAATTAAATAGTAGTATAATAACTAGTTTGAGTGATGTATAACATTACGAAATGAAATATTATGCTTTATCATCCAGCTTGTAATAATTTTGCAGCGCGTACTGACAGATAAGTGTTAGATGCGTTGTCACCTTGAATTTTAATAGAGGTAATTGGCATATAATTATTTCATTAGAACAGTTTGCAATAAATTCTTTAATTAATGCATCAACAGGAGACAACCCTCATGCTATTCTTTATGGCACAGATAAGAACCAACCAAATGATTTGATTAATGTACCTCCGACCTCTTTGTATAACCCGGATGATTATGTTCAAGTTAAAAAAAAGAAATACGAGAGTACTTCTTCAATGCAACAGCAGAGTTTGCGCGAGCAAGCAATGTGCAAGTTAAGCCTTGTAAGATAACTTTAGGATCTATGGTTATGACACTTGACCCACATAGGTCAGGTCCTGTGAACCTACACAGGTCAGGTCCTGTGAACCCACATAGGTCAGGTCCTGTGAACCCACATAGGTCAGGTCCTGTGAACCTACACAGGTCAGGTCCTGTGAACCCACATAGGTCAGGTCCTGTGAACCCACATTAGGTCAGGTCCTGTGAACTCCGTCAGGTCCTGTGAACTCCGTCAGGTCCTGTGAACTACGTTAGGTCCTGATACAAGTCAAGACCTGACATAGGACGGGTCCTGTGTGATTCAGGTCCAAATCAAAGGTTACACGTACAAACTGGAGAGTTTATAAATAAGCACCTTGACAACATGAAGCAAGTTAACATGACAGTTGACGAAACTGATGAAGGAACATGTCAGTGACTCTTGCCATACCTCATACCAGCACCTACAGTGGTTGACAGGTCACCTCATACCAGCACTAACAGTGGTTGACAGGTCACCTCATACCAGCACCTACAGTGGTTGACAGGTCACCTCATACCAGCACCTACAGTGGTTGACAGGTCACCTCATACCAGCACCTACAGTGGTTGACAGGTCACCTCATACCAGCACCTACAGTGGTTGACAGGTCACCTCATACCAGCACCTACAGTGGTTGACAGGTCAACTCATACCAGCACCTACAGTAGTTGACAGGTCACCTCATACCAGCACCTACAGTGGTTGACAGGTCACCTCATACCAGCACCTACAGTGGTTGACAGGTCACCTCATACCAGCACCTACAGTGGTTGACAGGTCACCTCATACCAGCACCTACAGTGGTTGACAGGTCACCTCATACCAGCACCTACAGTGGTTGACAGGTCAACTCATACCAGCACCTACAGTGGTTGACAGGTCACCTCATACCAGCACCTACAGTGGTTGACAGGTCACCTCATACCAGCACCAACAGTCTCAGATCTAGACGTAGAGCAACAAATGGGGAGTCCCCCCTTTCATATACACTGCCAAATAATGTCGAGGCTAACGGTTCAGACGAGAGCTTGACATACTAGACACGCTGTCTCTAACAGAGACAGAAATGAATAACATTTGTAAAGAATTAGGCTCTGTCATTCACATAATTTACTATTATGTACACTGCAGACTGCACTTAACCATTATTATTCTGCTTCTGAATGGCCGAGCGAGAGAACAATAGTCTCCTAGAGGANGAAGAGTGGAAATTCTCATGATGGGGATACAGCTGACCGTATGAAAAACCACAAGGCCGTGACGAGGATTCGAACCTGTGTCCGGGAGGATTTGTGGAATTGTTCATTTGATGCATCACGTTAGTGTGATCTCTGTGTTGTGATGATGTAAGGGCGAAGAGGGAGAACGGCCTGTTGACATAGCTCGGGTGCAGGGGGGGGGTTGTGTAAAAGCCTGGTTTGTGCCTCGGAGAGGCTATGGGATCCAGTAAGTTCAGAAGAACTTCGGTTTCAACCCTTTTACCCTGTCGTAGCTCAGTCGATTAAGGCAGTGTCTGGGATGCTCCCGGACGCAGGTTCGAGTCCTCGTCACGGCCCTTGTGGATTTGTTCATTTGATGCATCACGTTAGTGTGATCTTTGTGTGTGATGATCGTATTTTGAACTATTCTAGCTCTGTGAGTGATGTGTAGGAGAAGCTGTGCCAGTTGCAGATGTTCCAGCGTGAGGAGGTGCAACAGCTACTGGCAGAGTTCTCTGCTCCGTTTGGGGAGGTCCCGACTCGGATGACTGTCAACTGTCCAACTAAGAGACTGAAATATATTCGCCTTCAACCAACAAGATGAGTCCGGGCAAGAGAGCTATCGTCCGACAAGAGGTCGATTTTATGCTACAGCCCGGTCTGATCAGGCCTAGCCAGGGCTCATGGTACTTCCCTTGCCTGTTTGTCTCTGAACCATATGGTACTTGAAGACTGTGCATAGATAACCGACGGCTTAACAAGCTCGATGTTGTGGATGTATACTCATTGCCCTTGCTCGAGGATTATATTGATTAGATCGGCAATGCAAATTTTGTGTCTCAGTTTGTTCACTCGCGAGTTTACCTTCAAATACCTCTCATGCCAAGAGCAAAAGAATTGACGGAGTTTGTAACACCAGATGGAGTAAATGAGGATCAAGTGTCACCTTTTAGACTGAGGATTGAACCTGCCACATTTCATCATTTGATAAATGCATTATTGGCAGACATTCCCAGTTGTAAAGCATACCTTGATGGCATTGTGGTGTTTAGTGACACCTAGGAAGAACATGTAGCCAGGTAAAAACAATTCTTTGTAACGTTAAAACATGCATATTTAACCTTAAAATTAAATGTGTTCGTTCGTTTGGAAATGTAAAATATTTGGGTGATGAAGTAGGACAGGAAAAACTGTTGCCCCTTTAGGACAAAATTAATGCAACAATTGAATATCCAGATCTTAGGAATAAGAAAGATGTTTAACAGTTTGTTGGGATGTGTGGTTATTACAAAAGATTCTGAAAAAAAATGCGAGTATTGCCACACCATTAACAAAATCTCCTGAGGAAAGCAGTTAAATTCAAAGAGTCACAGAGCATAATGATACTTTTAGAAAATTAATAGGCATCATATCTTTAGCTCCAGTGTTCGCTCGCCCTCGGTTTATCAAGTTACATTTTGAGTCTTCAAAGTTTTGGGCCAGTGACAGTGTTATTGGTGATATTGTGCTCATCCAATAATGAACCTAATATTATTCTAATAAGTTCAATAACTTATAATAGTTAATCTAATTAACAATTAGAATATTCTAATTTATTCTAATTATTCTAATTTAGTCTAATATTATTCTTATAAGTTCAGCAAAGAACAGTGTAATTATTCAGTGGTGGAAAAGGAAGCATTAGCATTCGCATGTCAATTTTGTTTAATTTACCTGACTGCCAATATTGTTGAATTAAATACTGACCACAACCCACTAGCATTTATCCACCAGATACAACAGAAAAATAAAAGGATTTTACGGTGGACCTTCTTTCGCAGTTCTTTAATATCACCATGCATCATTTACTGGGAAGGCTCAATGTAGATACAATTTCCTGGTTGCCTAAATCTGAAACACCTGACGCACAGGGAGTGTATAACTGTCTGTAATTCTATTAAATTGATTATTTATATTTTACCTTTTAAGTATTTTGTTGGCAATATTTTCTCAAGTGCAAAAAAAATGTCTCTACTCTTCAAGTAGCAACATTTTTCCACTAGGGAGAGGGAGGAGTGTGACGTCTCAGCCATAGGAAGGAACAAAGAGTAAAGCAAAAACAAGTAGTACCACGGGTACAGGTTGGGGGAGTGACGGTTTGAGTAAAACTTCGCCAACCATAAAATCATGTACCTTTTTAGCTTATTTTAAAAACAATAAGTAAATAGGATGAACGCTAGAATGTTACATAAAATGTGATATTAATATTAAAGAGGATGATGGGAGGTATTGTTTTGTAACAAGCGGTTACTGTACAACATTTGGGTCAAACAGGCACTAAAGGGAGAGGAAGTAGGAGTCCTTATTCCTGGATTTTATTAGTTAAGTCATCACATTCCCTTTTTATATTGAGCCATCATTCTGTACTAAATGTTAATAATGTTTAATGTGCAACTTTAGCCATACGAATAATATTGTAATGTGTATAACAAATTACTGGAGAAGACTGTGTTCAAGTTAAAGGGAGGAGTGATTCAAATATTGTCTCCTATAGAGACGTAGGCATACCTCTTGACTTGCTAGTGACACCTCATGTTCAGGTGGAATATGAGGCGTAGACTAAATGAAGATGAGGTAATGCAACTGTTTTGTTACAGCGGTGGTTATAAAGTAATATATTATTTTTATGGTTTAGTAGTTTTTGTCACACCCGGTTAAGGTTGTATATAATACTCTTAAACTGCTGTTTTATTGGGAATAAGTTCCCTGGGGGTCCTGGCCTTGTAAACTTCACTGGGGCGTATGTGATGAAGGTGAAGTAAGACTTTTATTACCGCCCAGTTGTAACATTCAGTAACTTTGGCTGACCATTTTAGGAGTTTTTTACTCACCGTGCATCCCGGTGGGTTCTGGCAGTTGGGGCACCCGACAGGGTATCGGCTTAGCTCGGGACTTAGATCGTCCAATTACATCTGGTGAACTCGAGGAGGCCCTGTCACTCTCTAGAACAGGGATAGTCCTGGGGATATAATGCATCCCAACCCGTCCTCGCAAATTCGTATAGTCAGTATTGACTTATTAGTTATGTGCATAGGTGACATACTAAACATAATAGTTTCCCTTGAAAAGCTTCATAGAAAACACTGACCTTACCTAACCTACTTAGTATGTTAAAATAAGCATCTTATAGCTTCGTAATTACAATTGTTACTTAACCTATTATAGGTATAGGTTAGGTAATAATTGTAATTACGAAGCAATAAAATGCTTATCTTAACATACTAAGTAGGTTAGATAAGGTCGGTGTTTTCTATGAAGCTTTTCCAGGGAAACTATTATGTTAAGTATGTCACCTATGCACATATTTAATAAGTCAATATTGACTATACGAATTTGCGAGGACGGGTTGTGCATCCAGTATGAATTCATTCAGATGACGCCACCTCCTTCTCTTCTATAAAGCCTGCTGGTCCTCGGGTGTCTTTCCAGACCCGTGGAAATACGCCATTCTTCTCCCATTTTCCAAGCCTGGAAAGGATGTATCGGTCATGAGCTCATATGGACCCATCAGTCTGCTTCCATGTCACGAGAAAATGATGGAATGCATGGTTCACTACCCACTACCCGCTCCTGCAGTGGGTAGTGGGTAATATCCTACCAGAGTGTTTCAGCTGGGAAGGAACACAATAGACTACCTCTTCACCGTGGAACATTGAATAATGGACACTTATCGTCAGGGGAGGGTGCTTCTTCAAAACCAGAATGCGCTTGACTGGATCACATTCAGCTGTCCTTCAGGGCTTGGCTTGCCTAGGCCTTTCGTGTTCCGCGTTGGGGAGGTGTCGTCTCCCCGTCCCACCCAGTCTCTTGCGGGGTTCTCTAGGAAGTGATCCTCAGCCCAATCTAATTCTCCATTCTTCTGTCCAATCTCCTGATCTTCCATGGCGCCCTGAATTTAGGTTATGCAGATGACATAACCCTTGTGGTAGATGGTGCCACTCTCCTGGATGTGCAGGATTCCCTGCAGGAGGCCGTGAGTGTGTTCTCTTCAAGTGTAATGGGGAACTGGCTCTCAATCAACCCGAGAGAAGAGTTGCATCATGAGCTTCACCTGGACCCGTTTGCCAGCTTAGCCGATGGTTACCGTCGGGGGTCGTCGTCTCCTAGTCACCACGGATCACAGGTGGCTGGGAGTGGTTCTTGATGGCCCACAGCTGACGAGGAAGCGTCACGTGGCTTTCGTACGGGCCTCATACTTGCGCTACATCAACGTCATGAAGTGGGTGTCCGAGGTGGCATGGCTCGCTTCGCGGAAGTTTCTCCTGACCCTCTAAAAGGCCTTTATTCTTAGCAAGATCATGTATGGAATGAGGTCTTCGACTCGGCGGTTTCATCGGTCTTGACGCAGCTGGATCCTTTCCAAAATTATGCCCCCTCTGCTCCACGCTTGGATATATGTCCTCCTTGCCAGTTCGCTCTCGCATTGCCGAGTTGCGGGTTTTGTCACTGTAGTTTGAACGCTTTTTAGCCCTTTGCCGATGGTTCCAACGGTTAGTGTCTCCCTGCTGCACATCCGCTTACTCGCTTGCTGCCCAATGCACACTGGTGGCATGTACCGGCTGGACGTTCCAGGCGCCGTCAGCTGCCTTTCATTATCCGGGGCCCTGGATACATATTCGAAGTTTTGCTTTCCAATCACAATACCTATCCCTGTTCCAGTCATCTCTCCAGTACCTCTATGGGAGGAGAGCTCATCTAGCTGTCGGTGCCCTTTTCATGCCTCCTCGACAGAAGAGGGATTTAAAGGGTGTGTGGCCCCTTACGATATTTGCTGAAGAGTGTGCCTCATTATACCCAGGATACCTGGAGGCTTACACAGATGGGTCCCACGTCGAGTAGCCAGCGTCAACCTCGGCAGCTGCTTTTTTTGGCTGCTCTCTCCTTCCGCTAGACGTGAAGCTCTCCCTAGATAATTCGTGCCTGGATAGAGAACTGTTCGCAATCTTGCTTGTCTTACGACTCGACTCCTTGTCAAGTTTCCGGACCATCATTGGTTGTCTTCTACGTGGACAAGCAATGCACCTGATATCAACTCGGGTTCACAGGTCCACCGTCATACTGTGGCACAGATCCGTGGGGAATTGCTGTTGTACTTTGGTTCCCGGGGTTTGTCAGTCTCTCTGCAATGGGTTCTGTCTCATGTCGGTATTAATTTCAGTGGGATTGACGCTTAGTCTTCATGAAGTTACACATGTACCTCTGAACGTAACGGAGACTCCCACAGCTCTGGACAGGCTGCCATTAGGGCCTCTTGTTTTGGTAGCTTCCATGAGGGCGCCTTCCCACATCCTTGGACCTGTCACAGATCACGTCTTTTTTACATAGCCCACACTCACTTTCAGATGTGGAACACCTGTCTACCTGCACATCTCTATTATCTACAGTTGATGGATTTCCCCCTTCTACCAGTAGTGTACGATCCAGGTGAAAACTGTGGAACATCTACTTCTGCACTGCCCACGGTTTTATAATGATGTCATCAGAATACAGAGTTCTGTCATTAGGTTTCATATTCCTCGCCTCAAGGTTCCCATTCTCCTTGACAGAGCGGGCACGAGAGATAAAGACATTTGTTATGACATACTTCAGCATACCTTTCGCTATATTGGAAATGTCCATCGACTGAAGATGCTGTACGGTCCCCATCTCTCTCCGAAATTTCCTAGTATCGGGGTGCATCCTATCCTTCGATCGTTGTCGCTCATAAATCAATATCAACAACAACAACATAGTGGATCTCCAACACAGTCATCACAGTTCTATGTCATCACTGTTACCCGTAATATCATCTCCCTACCTTGTGGAGGATCCACCCCGTGTTCTCACTGACCTTGTCCCTCGGACAACAACACAGCTGTCACCCTACATGCTGATGTCGGGAAGCTCCCATTGCAGTCTTGACAGCGAATTTCAGTTTGAGCACCTACTTCGTGTAGTGGCTACTGGTTAATGGAACGTTATTATTGCCCTTTGGGTTATTATACTGCCATCAAGCATTGATCTTCAACATCCCATTTTTGGTGCCTTTCGTCCCTATTGGCTGAAGTTGATATTTTGGTTGTTGTTCCCGCTTTCTGGCTGATTCTTTGGGCAGGGAGTTGGTGTCCGATGCAGGTTTGGCTGAGAGGTGCCAGGAAATGGGGGGTCTTGGTGTGCTCCTGGTGTGCTACCAGAAGTGTGCCTCTACCCCCCTACACTACCACTACATTGAGGGGGGGGGGGGATCGCTGGAAGTCGTCTGTGAATTTTGCCCATTTGGATTTAGTTTTGAGAGTTTTCGTCCTTTTACCTCGCCTTATTCCACTACCTAGATGACGCATGATGCTTTCTCATCTGGGGCCACTGGGAGTCAATAGAGTGTCTTCCTGTTGGCCTTCTGTGTAGGGAGGTTGCTGGCTCTCTCCTCTCAGGGGGACGCCTATGTGTCACAAATTACCCACTGAGCATTTTACTTAAATTCCATAGGGTGTAACAGTTTTTTTCTCCGCCGTCTGGCGGTGTACTGTTTTGCCTTCGGGCTTCAATGTTTTTCCTGCCTCAACGGAAACGTTTGGGTGCAAACGGCACTTCGCTGTAGTTGCCCCTATCCCTTCATCAGCAACAACTCCTAGGTCAAGTGAGTCTCACCTGAGCTCCCGTGTGGTGTGGACGTGTCGTTTGCCCGCTCCGGCAGTTTTGGGATAGTTGCCATTTTCGACGGCTGAGGGTGTGGGTGTTTCTACCCTCCCAGCTGTTCCTGGTGGTGGGGACGTGGCGTGTTTGCGATGGGCAGCCCTATTCCAGCTGTCGTGAGGATAAACTCCATCGGATTGGAGTTTACTGGCCGTGCTGGTTATTACACGACTACTAGCTGTACCTAGTGTGGTACACCCACTACTACATGCAACTAGTGTGTTACACCAACTAGTTGCATGTTGCACTACTACATTCAACTAGTGTGTTGTTGTCTGGTGTGTGGACTTGGTATTGAGTGACATGCTCCGAGTCCCGGTCCAGGACATATATGGTGTTGAGCTGGTCACTGCTCACCGTGTCATCATCAAGTTTGTAGGTGAGGCAGTGTACCGTGATTTTCAACAGAGGTACGAGGGGCATACTTTGCAGCTGCAGGACGGCACCGGGTCTGTGACCATTTCGGACCGTAGTGGTGCTGTGACATATGTCAGTGTCCATGGCGCCCCCATGGAGTTTCCTGAGACTCTCCTCCGGCAATTCTTCCAGAGGTACGGCTCCGTCATCGGGGCGCAGATAAACTCGCTATCGTCTGGCACGTATTCGGGTGTGAAGACCAACATTCGGACTCTCGGGATGCGACTGAGGTCGGACATTCCGTCATCTGTCCGGCTGTTAGGGTACTACGTGTGGGTGTTTTATGCTCAACAACCCCGTACTTATTTCCGGTGTGGCTTGTTGGGGCATCAGGCTGCCGGGTGTACTGCTGATGCGGTCGCTCCCATGAATTTGTTCCGAGAAGTGGATTTCCCGCCGCTCCGTCTGGAGGAGGACTCCGGGGGTGAGAAGGTGAGCGTCCCGTTCGCTGCTGAGGATCCCCCCCAGCGACGCCCGTTGTTCCCCCGGTTGTCGCCGGCCATCCTCTGGCTGTTGCGGTGCCGTCAGTTGTTACTCCTGCTCCTATCTCTGGCCCTGCTGCCCCCGTGGGTCTTCCTGGTACTCCCTGTGGGGCGTCGTCATCTGCTTCCTCGTCTTCGGCTGCTGGTCCTAGCCCTGCAGCCTCACCTCGGGTCCCTACTGTGCTGGGTGCTGGGGTGGCCGCGGAGCCTCCTACTGTGTGTGGTCTGGTTCCCCCTGTGGTGGAGACTGCTGCTGTTCTGCGGCGGGCATCGGTTCGTCTGGCTAGTGGTGCCCATGTTTCTGGGTCTGACTCCGGCTCTGACGATCTCCGGCCGGAGCCCAAACGATCCAGGCGTTCGTCTACTGCCTGGGCCGATGTTGGGGACTTCAGTGACTGTGGGTCTTCAGGTGTTGACAACGTGTTTCCGGATGCGTCGTTGTCTCCGCGGGTGGTGGTGGCGGAGGTTCATGTGCCTGCTGGTGCTGATGCCCGTGTCTCAGGTGTGCCTTCTGTTCCTTCCCCACCAGGGGGCTCTCTGCAGCGGGGTGTGGTGGCTTCTGCTGCCAGGGATAGTGCAGATGCTGGTGCTGGGCGTGGCCTGGTGGTGACATTACGGAAAGATGCGCGCTGCCCTGGTTCCCTGCGGTTGTCTGGTGGTGTGAATGTGGCCGCTAGTGCCCCTGTGGTGGTGCCCTCTGCCCATCCCTTTCCTGTGGGGTCGCGACTTGCGACTCTGGAGGAAGTGGTTGCCGAGTTCCTGCAACATGAAGTAACAGAGGACTTTGAAGATGGGCAGGTTCCCGTTGTATGGCGTAGGGTGGTGGTTACTCGCCTCCGGTGTGACACCATCTGGGTTCCCAGTATGCAGGTGTTTGTTGCCGGGGTTCCGGATAACATGGCGCCCCCGGTGGAGGGTAAGACCACTTGGGGAATTGGGTGATTTGTGAGGCGTTAAATGTGAAATTCCCCCGGGTCTTGTTCCCGGGAAAATATGTTAGCTGATTCCATATTACTGTAGTGTTGTGTGCCCATGTAGCCTTTTGGTTGCCCTATTGTATTTTGTGCCCGTGCCTCTCCCTTATTTTTGTGAGTCAGGTGTTTTGGTGATGGCGTTTTTGTTCATGTATTTGCTTATGTGTTTGTTACTTAGCCATGTGTGTTCTACTTATGCTTTGCTAGAATGTGTTGATTTCATGTTTATTTTTGTTTTTTTTACTTTTTTATTATTTGTTTTTATTTTTGGCTTGTTGTATGCTGTGCGATTTCTTGTTCTATTTCATGATGTCCTTTTGCTGTGTTGGTTCTCGGTCCTTCAGGCCGGTACTTGTTTGTTGTTATGTATGTTACTAATGTTTCATCGTTTTTTATTGCATGGATTGTTTATTTGTTATTATTGTTTATTTTGGCCTCTCCCTTTGTTTGTTGCGAGGCGGTATGGTTTGGTGTGGGTGCTTTTATTTATGTATTGTTTCTTTGTTGCACTTTTGCACTGGTGTTTTATTGTTGCATTACATGTTGTACTTGTTTGTTCTTTTTGTATTGTTTGTTATATATTGTGCTTTTCTTGTTACGTTTTCTGTTGTACCTCTTGTTGCTTGTTTTGTTTTAAAATGTTTTGCTTTGTAATGTTACTGTGTTTCATTGTTTGATATTGTTTTCTATTTTGTATGCTGTTTTTCTCATGCTTTTCTCGTGCTTATACTTTGTTCTATTGTGCTGTCGGCCCTTCTGGCCGGTAGTTTATTGTTTTGTTTTGTTTTGTTATGTTTTTTATGTTCTTGTATTGTTTTTATTGTATTTAAATTGCATGCTTGCATGTTAAAAAAAAAAAATCCTAGGGCAAGCTGTTAGCCTAATGTTGGCTCCTGCTCACTTGACTATTCTGTGCATCAGAGATAAGTAAACTGTATGATCATCGTCTTACTCTATAAAAACAGTGTTTAAGAGCTGTAACCACCATTTATGTCATGTTAAACCTTCAGTGATTTAATAAAAAGTGGAGTTGGCTATCCACTCCACTCTAAGCTTTTTTGTTTTTTGTTTTGTTATTTTAACATTTTCTGCTCTCTAGTGCAATTCCATTCTGCATTAATTTGTGTTCAAAGAGTCTTATAAAAATCTTCTAAGTTAAGAGAAGTAGTAAACAGATGTTTTTCCAGCAATTAAAGAGTTTGCTACAGACCATCTCTGGTACTGCCATGCCTTGACTCAGGAGGCGATTTTACTTGAGTATTGTGATTTAGGTATTATTTTAGCATTTAGCAATATAAATGTCACTTATTTTGAGTTTTTTTAAGCACTATTTTACAAGATATTTCCAGCAACTATACCACTTGCCTAATGTAGATTGCATTTCTACGAGTTGAATGTGATTTGAATTTAAACTTTTAAAGAAAGCAAAATTTGCTTTAAATTCTTGCTTCAATAAGGCAAGTAGCCTCATTCATTTAATTATTTTAACTTAATTGATTGATTTCTTAAATATCAGCCAGTTTGGCCATTACCATTAGGTGCATTTTAATACTCCAGCATATATTTTCATGCATTACATCAATGATTATCTGTCCTGTTTAATTAAACTGATATACATATCTTCCTATGAATTTTTTTGAGTGTTGAATGCTTCTGTGAGAAGTTACTTATACATCCTGCAGCTATTTTTTTCGGCGTTTTTTAGTGATAGTCTAAATAATTATGCAATTTCAAGTTACATTAAGGCCAGAGTATTAAATTTTTGCTTTTGCGCCGTCCATCGATTGAGTTCTTACCAAAATTTTCTTTTAAAATGTTGCCATTCACTTAGTCCAACATTTTCTGCTGTGTATAGCATTTTTGTAATTGTGTATATACACAATCATCTAACTTCAGTCTTCCGTCCAAAGTAATTTCCGCTTAACAGACCAGGAAGTGAGACAGGTAGTGAAGCAACTAAAACCAATATTCTCCAATCAACGCAAGAGTAGGCCATAGATCGCTGTTGGTGAGGCTCGACTGCTCGAGTCTTGGTTGAACAAGGTAGAGACTCATAGTAGAGCTAGTTTTTTTTTTGCCCATATGATGATGATTATTTAGCATGTGCTAGATTCTCTATTGACAACATTCGAGGTGATGGAAGAATAGTAGTTGATGAGAAAGCATTTGTAGGCGTCAAGCCATTGCACACACATTCAAGGATTTTACCTGAGGTGGGTTTGTCATCAAAGGTGACTTACACCATACAATTTGGTGCAGAAAATTGTAAAGGTCACCATGTAGCTTTCAGAGTCTCATAACGCATTTATTAACCCAGATAGATCAGTACCTTATGCTCCAGAGACTTCACTTTTCAACTCGACATGGGGTAATTTACTGACCCCCATTAGCAATTGCTAAGATGATAACATTTACTCGCGCAGCAGTGATTTGCTCCTCAGAACACTTTACACTGCGTTGCAACAGGAAAATTTTAGCTTCCAACATGAAATTGGACGGGTTTCTGAATCAATGAATAAGGTTGTAGATAAGGTAGCACCTTGTCCACAACCAAGGTGCGGATCGAGGTCCTCACCTCGGTCATCTGCATCTGGACAGTTTTCTCGGTCGCCTCAAAGCCTTCATTCTGCAGATTTCAAAACAAGTCAGGTGAGACATTTCAGACTGTAGAGTGAAACTAAGGCCATCTCTGGTTACCGGTTCACATAATCATTTATTTTCCAAAGTGCACATCATCCATGATAGTTTTCACATAACAACAATAATTTTCCAACAATACCGACCTCAACGCTAAGAAGTTCACAATGTCCACTCCATGCCGTCAGGGAATTTCAAAGTCGCCCCTACCTCAACCTAGCCTTCATTTCTAGTGACTGTTTATGCAGTCACTTCCCAAAAAGGGAACAGGTCACAGCAAAATGAAAGTCGTTAGAATGGAACAAAACTTTAATGGGTATATAAGATCTCCAAGTGGTCCCAATTTCTGTTTCGTAACCCAAGAGACTAGAGTTTAGAATTTAAATTCTAAAATTCCTAAATTCCTAAAATTTAAATTTTAACAAATTATATGTTTATTGCACTGAACTATTACAATAGCACTTTATCTTCATTTCATATTGATAATAGTTTCTATTGAGAAATGCCATATATGTATAGTTTGCATAAAAAAATCTATACACATACATCCCCGAAAATTAATAAGTTATGAATATTTATTACTAAAACTAACGCATGTATTGAAAAAAGCGTCTATCGCAATTGTAGAGCTAGCAACTGTACTTATAATATATAGGATAGAAGAGAATCAGGTAAAAACTGAACCCTCCAGGAGAGGTTTAATTTATTACAAAAATTTGAGAGATAAACGATAGAGAACATGGCACTTGAAGCATCAGCTGATCCCATGAACCGCCTCAACAACATGCCCTGTCTTCCTTTATTTGTCACTAGCAGTACCCGGCCATGCGTTGCTGTGGCTCAGCAACACATATGCATTGCTGAGCCACAGCAACCTTCCCTGTCCCCCAGTCCTCCCCACGATTCCTCCCCCCCCCTTACCCTTCTCCTCGGCCTCCCAACCATTCCCCACTCCACCATCCCCTCGTCCTCCCTACCATTCCCCACTTCACCATCCCAGTTCCTTCCCACCATGCCCTAATCCCTTGTCCATTTGTCCTCCCCACCATTCTCCATTCCCCCATCCCTTCGTCCCCATCATCTGAAACTTCCCTGTCCCCCTCGTCCTTCCCCACCGTTACCCACTCCGTTGTCCCCTCGTCATCCCCACCATTCCCCACTCCCTCATCCGATGCCTTCTCAAGTGGTCTGATGTTCCTATCAGAAAATTGGTAACATCAAATGATCTGATGTTCCCATCACTTAAGTATAAGAAAAACAGTTAAAAAATTAAATGAATATATGAAAAATATATATATATATACTATACTCACGAAATGAACGGTATGGTAAACAACACAGCTGAATTCCAACACAATTCACACAAAATAATTAAATCAAAATGAAAATAAATCAAAAAGCTATGAAAATGCAATATTCAATGCAATCAGAAACACTGAAATGGAATTGTAACATATTTAGTATAGAATGTGTGTTGTTCTTACATGTTTGTCAAGAAAAGCATAGTTTTACCAGTCACAGGTGTGGCATCTATACTTATACTTATGAAATGAATGGCGTCCACGGCGGAGGAGTGGACAAACTGTGGATGGTGTCATCGACGCCTGGGGCGCCCTCTTCGCGTGGTGTCTCTCCTGTGATTTTGAAGGCAGTTTCTGGCCGGTCGTCTTCTGGGGTGCGGCAGGGGGTTGAGCCTGGTGGTGAGGGTGTGGCTCCCACTGCGGGTGCGGTTGTGTCCCCTGGGGGACGCGTTGGGTTGGGGGTGTCCTGAGGTTCTCCCGATGGCGCCCTCTATTGTATGTGCGGCTTTGAATGTTCGAGGTTTGAATGATATTGGGGTGCAGTTGGGCCTGTTGGATGTTTTGCAGGAGCAGCGTGTGGATGTGGCTCTGATCCTGGAGCATAATGTTCGTGAGGATTCTGTGTTGCAGTGTTTGAGTGCGCATTTTCATTTTGTGCTCAACCCGCCGAGGACGTCCTTCGGGGGGACGCTTATGTTGTTTTCTAGAAGGGCTTCCTTCTCCGTGCTTCACACGGAGATGGATGAGGATGGTCGGGGTTTGTTTGTGAGGGTTGAGTTTTTGGGAGTCGTTCTTCCGTTCCTGACGGTATACGCCCCCTCAGGGGTGGCGCGCCGTCAGGAACGGGAGGAGTTTTTCGGGTGGGGCTTCTCCCTTTCCTGCATCATGATACGTGGAGTATGGATTTTGGTGGAGATTTTAATTGTGTGACGAGTGCGCGGGACTGTAGTAGCGCCCGCCCGCATAATGTCTCGGGTGCGCTGCTGGAGGTTGTCCATTTTTGCGGTTTCAAGGATGCTGCTGTGCTTTATGGGGGCGAGTTGTCTTTTACTTTTGCTGCACGTGGGGCGCGTTCACGGATTGATCTGGTGTATGTTACTGGCGGGGGGTGTTCTGTGTTTGCTTTCCACACTGTCCCGGTTGCTTTCTCGGACCATAGTCTTGGTGTGCCCAGTTAGGTGCGGGGTGGTGGAAGCTGAATTGTGGGTTGTCGCGTTCTCTGAGAGTTTGTGGGCAGTTTCGGGTTTGGTGGGTCGGGGTTCTCGCCCGGCGGTGTGAGTTTCCTTCTGTTTTTGATTGGTGGGAGTGGTGTAAGGAGCAATGTCGGTTGTTTTTTCGGGTGGCTACCAAACGTGAGGCTGCTGGAAGGTTTGGGTTGCTGCGGTTGTTACAGGCGAGGCTTTCGCGGTTGTATGTGCGGTACAATGCTGGGATTGACTGTTTTGGGAAGATTGCGGAGTATAAGGAGCGTATTTCTGGTTTGCGGAATGAGTGGGCCGAGGGTGTTCGTGTGTGTGCTCGTGTGAGTGAACGTGTTGGCGGGGAACGGCTCTCTCCGTTTCTTTTAGGGAAGGTGAAGGCTGCGTGGGACGCTGTTCTTTTTACGGCTCTGCAACGGCCGGATGGGTCCGTTGTTTCGGACACCTTTGGTGTGTTGCATTATGTGTGGCAAGAGATGGTTGCGTTCTATGGGGAGGTGGTAGGGGACGCCTCGATTGCTGAAGGTTTCTTGGGTGGTTGTGCTCCAGGGTGGTCTGCTGTTGATTGTGTTAGTTTGGAGGAAGATGTTTCGTTGGGGGAGCTTTTCGATGTGGTGAGGTCGTTTCGTTCCGGGAAGGTGCCGGGCTCGGATGGTCTTCCTGTCGAGTTTTATGTTGCCTTTTGGGATGTGTTGGGTGATGTTCTTTTGAAGGTGGTCCGGATTTGCCTTCGAGGGGTGCGTTCTGCCTATGTCTCAGTGCGTTGGGATTGTGCGGCTGCTCCCGAAGCCGGGCGATTTGCGGTTCTTCTCGAACTGGAAGCCCATTACTTTGTTGAATGATGACTATAAGATCCTGTCCAAGATTTTAGCTGGTCGGTGTCGCCGTGTTGTTGCGTCTGTTGTTTCTGTGGAACAGTTTTGTGGTATTCCAGGTCGCTCGTTGCTGCAGTGCAATGTGTTATTTCAGGATGTGCTTCTGTTCGTGTCGGGCTTTCGCTTGTCGCCAGCGATGCTCTGCCTGGATTGGTCTAAGGCTTTCGACCGTGTGTTGTTAGCTTTTGTTTTTCGTGTGTTGGAGCGGCTTGGTTGTCCGCCTTTGTTTGTTCGTTGGATGCGTATGTTTGTACGCTCAGTGTTGCAGTCGGGTTTGCATCAATGGGTTTTTGAGTGCTCCTTTCCCTATACGCCGTTCGGTGAAGCAGGGTTGTTCGCTTTCCATGCTCCTTTATGTGCTCTTTCAGGCGCCTTTTTTTCGGGCGGTCAAGGCTTGTGCGTTAATCCGTCCCCCCCGGCTGCCGTCTGATCTTCGGTTACCCATCTGCGGTTATGCGGATGATACCGTCCTGTTTGTGGCCTCTGCGGGTTCTGTTAGGGCTGTCCAGGTCGTGGTTGAGAGGTTTGAGTTGGCCACTGGGGCCCAGGTCAGTCGTGCCAAATCTGGTTTTATGGGTATCAGTGGGTGGTCCTCTCGCCTTGTGTGGGAGGGATCTTGGTTTCCAGTGGTCTTCTCTCTGCGTGTTCTGGGGATCACCTGGTTCGCTTCTTACAAGAGATCTTTGGAATTTAATTGGGGTGCAGTTTCTCGTAGTGTTGGTGTTGCGGTTGGGTTGTTGGCTGCGCGCCCGTTAACGATTTATCAGCGGGCGTTGCTTGTTACTTGCAAAGTTTTGTCACGTGTCTGGTTCGTGGCTTGGTGTTTTCCCCTAGATCGCCGGCTGGCTCTGGGGTTAGAACGTCAGGTTTATAGGTAAGTGTGGTGCGGTCGTTATCACCCGGTTCGTCGCTCGATGTTGGTGTTAGCTGTGCGGGAGGGTGGGGTTGGCATTCCTGATGTATTTACCAGGGCTCAGGCATTGTTCTGGGTCTCGTTGCGTCAGGGTTTAATGTTGGGTGGGGGCCTCAATGCTTTGTGTATTTTTTATTGTTCGGTCCGGTTTATTTTTTTGGTGGATTGCGGTGTTTGCCGGGTGGTGGCTTTTTGTACCCCTCCTGTTTACTCCTGGGCGGTAGACACTCTTCAGGCTGTCTGTCGTTGTCCGGGTTATATGTCTCTTTAGGTGAAGGCGATTTATGGGGTTCTATTTTGTCGTGTTCGGCCGCGGGTGGAGACTTTATTCCCTTGTTGGGATTGGGGGGAAGGTGTGGGCGGCGTGAGGGGCTCGGTTTTTGGCGCCGCAGCAGCAGGAGTTGTTGTTTCGCATGTTGCATTTGTCGTTGGCGACAAATGACCGGTTGTGCATGCTGGGTTTGCGCGCCTCTGACGCGTGTGTCCACTGTGGTTTGCCCGAGACTCAGTTGCATGTTTTCTATTTTTGTGAGAGCTTGAGTGGTTTGCTTGATTGGTTTCGTGCTGTGTTGGCCGTGGTTTGTGGGCCGGGATGTTGGGGTGGTTTTTTGAGGTTTTTGTTTTTGTCTTTTCCGCGGGGCTCTCGCCGGGTGCGTAATACACTATGTCTTCTTGTCGCTGACTATGTGTATTGTGTGTGGGTTGGTCGGAGGGAGGGTTATGGGGTTGATAGGGTTTTAAGGTTTTTGAGAGGCCACTTACGGTACACCTGGTGGTGGCTGCATCGTGCTTTTCCGGATGATTTTTGCAGTTGGTTTACTGGTGCGTATGTTCGTGGGGCTGCTTTGAGTGATTGGTCGTCGGTTCGACTCGTGGATGTTGGCTGTTGGTTGGTTGGTTGGGTTTTTTTCCGGTTTGTCTTAGGTCCCCGGTCCTCCGGTGAGCCTCCTCGGCGGGGTGGGCAGGGTGTGTGTGGTGGTTGTTTTTTCTGTTGTGGTTGCTCCTGTGGGCGTGTGTTCGTTTTGGTGTGCTTGTATGTGGTGTGATTGTTCTGTTTTCCCTGGCTCCCGCGTGGCCTTTTGTTTGCCTTGTATATGTTTATGTTTTGTGCCTTTTCTGTTCTTTATGGTATGTGTGCTTGTTTGCTCCTATGTCTTTATGCGTGCCTCTTATGTATATTGTGATTTCTGTGTGGGG
>WNGS01113158.1:22558493-22585316 GCA_020271785.1 Procambarus virginalis | reverse complement strand
CTTTCTGTGAACACTTAACCATAGTGAAAAATCTTCCATATGAATAAGTATATCTAAAATGACAAAAATGT
Source organism: Procambarus virginalis (assembly GCA_020271785.1). Taxonomy (NCBI): domain Eukaryota; kingdom Metazoa; phylum Arthropoda; class Malacostraca; order Decapoda; family Cambaridae; genus Procambarus; species Procambarus virginalis. The sequence continues at coordinate 22,585,245 of WNGS01113158.1, read as the reverse complement.
ATAAAATTTATCTTTACAGTAAATGGTATAGAGGTGAATTAATCATTATGTTCAGCTAGAAAATGACTCTGCATTTACAATTGAATGGCAAATATATAAAATAGCGTCAACATATCTAAACCATGGAATGATTCCAAGGATTATTTTAAAACAAAACCATGAACCAAATTTTAAAGCCATGGAAATAATGAATACCCATTGCCATTCCAACTGTTTGCAAATTATACTCATTATTATAAGTAAATTTACATCCTTTATTACCAAGTTTAACAAGATTGACAATAATGCCAGAAGGCAGAGGTGAGCTCTGCCCTCTAATTTATTGCTCATGAACTAATGACTCATTTATTCATGAGTAATGTAATCAAGATGTCATAACAAGAACTTGGGTAAATAAAAAGCATGCACGAAAACTGGTTAACTTAACATCAGGATTGATTGAAACATTGTTGAATTAGTTACCTAATTCAATGGATTTGGCCAAATGTGAAGATGAAATAGTTCATAACAATGGGACAAAACTTTGGAGTGGCTTGGGATAGATGTGTAGGAGAGAACATTGTTAAGGTGAAAGATTTCCGAAAAATTGATTTTTATAGACTAAGAAATTTTCATACATGGAAAACTTGGGTATCGAGTTACGAGTGAGGCATTAATTTACAGAGGTTTAAATCAGCCATCGAATTATTTGGTAACAAGGTAGGGACCCCGAATACATGTTGCATTCTTTTAAGAAGGGAAGTTGGAAACGAATGGCTGTCTAGGGAAACAGGAGTAAATAGCCGATTGGACAAATACTGTTAATCAAATGCAATGTCATTCTTTGATAACTGGGAATACTACTAAGGAAAGAATTATATGTATGCTTAAGATGGGGTTCATTTATCTAGGGCTGAGGTTGTTGCTTTGTTAATTAGTTGGAATCTGTAACTGGAGGGTTTTGTTTGGGGTTTAAACTGTTAGTACATAGTGGAAAGGAATGAATTAGAAAAAAAGAGGCAATAAAGTAGGTGTAGGCAAGGGAAAAGTATGGGTAACAGCAACAGGGAAGTAGACAGTCCTCAAAATAGTAAAACCTTCAGGTGTATTACACGAACAGTAGGAGGCTAAGAAACAAAATAAACTATTTGAATTCTCTTGTCTGCACAGAAACAATAGATATTACAAAAACACTGATAAATATAGAAATCAGGGAACTATTAGCTGAATATCAAATAAACGGTTTTAAAACATTTCAGATAGAAAGACATGATACACGAGGAGTGGGAGTAGCCATATATGTCAGGGGAAAATGTTAAATGTAGTGTCAAAGAAAGAATCAAAACTGAGCCACACAATGAAACTATTTGTTTAGAATTTAATAAAAAGATAGTAATCAAATAATAGGAGTTATAAACAGGTTACCAAACTTTGAAGGAGTGGAAGCAAAGCATCTTTTAGATAAAATATCTAAGGCATCAAGGTCAAACAATATTTGTGTAATGGACGACTTTAGTTTTAGTGGAATAAGTTGGCTTAACGAAACAACAAATACCGAAAAAGAAGATTTCGTAGAATTAGTTGACGATTGCTTCCTTAAACAACACATTAAAGAGCCATGTAGAAAAAATATATTTTAGACATAGCCTTTAATTATAACGGGGCGACACAAATTAATGACATGAAAATAGGGTCTGAGCTAGGAAACAGTGATCACAAGGAAAGGAGATTTAGTGACTTAGCATTGAATGGAATAGATGTGAAGAGAGAATTCTGTTAAGGTGCCCAATTTTCGAAAAGAGGATTTTAATGCACTAAGAAATTTCTTGGGTAGGATAGGTTGGACAGACCTGGGTATGGGGCTGGGCCAGTGTTGGAGCAAGATGTGAACTTAGCGATAAGGTAACAAGGGTTCGCGATGTAGATTCCAAATATACATTTTATCATTTTTTTAAACAAAGCCTAGGAACGTAATATTGATTTTTTTGCTTCATTGGCAAGTAATATGACTTAAATATTCCATTGGCCGATTCCATGTAAATAGCTAGAGACATCAGAAAGACATCCCAAGGCAGGCGATGAGTCACAATAACGTGGCTAAAGTATGTTGACCAGACCACACGCTGGGGGGTGGGGGGGCGACGACGTTTCGGTCCGTCCTGGACCATTCTCACAATCGACTTGAGAATGGTCCAGGACGGACCGAGGCGTCGTCGTCTCTTCGCCTTCTGGTGTGTGGTCTGGTCAACAAGACATCCCAAGTTAATATAGTATTTGCCAACAAACTAGTTCAACACATTGGTAAACTCCTGACTTGATTGCAAAAATTATAGACTATCTAATAAACTTTTAAATTATTAAAAGAAAAAGTGAATTAATGCAAATGAAGCTATATGCAATGCTAGGTGATAATTTGAACCTAATTAAACATTGCTATACAAAAGGTTTAAATTAATAGAAATGCATTATACTGTAGGAAATCCAAAATGCGAACTTTATATTGGTACAATATCCATTAAGCTATAAAAAAATATTCACAGTCATTGGATGAGTGTTTGAAAAGCGTGAGTGAGACACAGCAGATGGGCTTGCTCAGTGTTTGGGTTAGCAAAAGGGAAAGATAAAGGCTTTTTCTGCAACTCAAAACATCTTTTCTGGGGGGAGCTTTGTTGGCTCCCCGGAGCTTGCTAGGCTAATGTTAGACTTTGGCATCAGTCATGTGTATGGAGTTCTGTGGGCCTACCGGGGACCACGAGCCAGAACCTGGCCTCCTCAGAAAGGCATGGGGAGCATTGGCTAAAGAAACCCCCATGTGGTTGGATGCATTCTATGTCTGTCATTGACTGGGTCAGGCACCCAGAAAGGTAAGCATCCCAAAACTAACCCCCATTCTGGTGAAATTCTTGCTACCAAAAGCCGAACAAGTGGATAGGACTCCCCAAAAAGAAACGAGCAAACGATCATGACGTCACACATCGCCGCAACGCTGTCTGCGCAGCTCCCCCTTCCCCGGGAGGGGGAAGGGGGAGTCCCAGACCCCTCACTCTGGCTATCCACCATACCACCACACCACCACACCACCACAGCATCTGACACACGCTGTAGGCTGGTAGCAGAAGGTGTGTGAAAGTAGCAATGATGACCAACGTACTGGAGTGAACGATATGGAAGAAAATGCAAGATTGATCCAGTGAAGAGCAGAGGTGCCATAGGCACAATCAGAGAACACTGTATAAACATCAGAGGTCCGCGGTTGTTCAACGTCCTCCCAGCGACTATAAGAAATATTGCCGGAACAACCGTGGACATCTTCAGAGAAAACTGGACTGTTTCCTAAGAGAAGTCCCGGATCAGCCGGGCTGTGGTGGGTATGTGGCTCTGCGGGCCGCTCCAAGCAACAGCCTGGTGGATCAAACTCTCACAAGTCGAGCCTGGCCTCGGGCCGGGCTTGGGGAGTAGAAGAACTCCCAGAACCCCATCAACCAGGTATCAACCAGGTAACCAGGGGCTCTGTATGTTGTTGTTGTCTTGTCTGGGGCTCTGTACGTTGTTGTTGTCTTGTCTGGGGCTCTGTATGTTGTTGTTGTCTTGTCAGAGGCTCTGTACTTGTTGTCGTCTTGTCTTGGGCTCTGTACTTTGTTGTTGTCTTATCTGGGGCTCTGTACGTTGTTGTTTTCATGTCAGAGGCTCTGTATGTTGTTGTTGTCTGGTGCTCTGTATGTTGTTGTTGTCTTGTCTGGGGCTCTGTACGTTGTTGTTGTTGTCTTATCTGGGGCTCTGTATGTTGTTGTTGTCTTGTCTGGGGCTCTGTATGTTGTTGTTGTCTTGTCTGGGGCTCTGTATGTTGTTGTTGTCTTGTCTGGGGCTCTGTACGTTGTTGTTGTTGTCTTATCTGGGGCTCTGTATGTTGTTGTTGTCTTGTCTGGGCTCTGTATGTTGTTGTTGTCTTGTCTGGGACTCTGTATGTTGTTGTGTCTTGTCTGGGGCTCTGTACGTTGTTGTTGTTGTCTTGTCTGGGGCTCTGTATGTTGTTGTTGTCTTGTCTGGGCTCTGTGTGTTGTTGTTGTCTTGTCTGGGGCTCTGTATGTTGTTGTTGTCTTGTCTGGGGCTCTGTATGTTGTTGTTGTCTTGTCTGGGGCTCTGTACGTTGTTGTTGTCTTGTCTGGGACTCTGTATGTTGTTGTTGTCTTGTCTGGGGCTCTGTATGTTGTTGTTGTCTTGTCTGGGGCTCTGTACATTGTTGTTGTTGTCTTGTCTGGGGCTCTGTATGTTGTTGTTGTCTTGTCTGGGGCTCTGTATGTTGTTGTTGTCTTGTCAGAGGCTCTGTACTTTGGTGTTGTCTGGGGCTCTGTACGTTATTGTTGTCTGGTCTGGGACTCCATATCTGATTTGGCTCTGTATTTTGTAGTCTTGTCTTGTAATTATTTGACCGTAAGGTTACATAGCCGGAGAAAAGTATGTTGTACATTTTTGCAAAGATTTATTTCATTTTTTCTTAAAATGTTAACTTGCAAAATGGCATCAGAGAATATTTATATATATTCAAGGTGATGTTTTATACAATATCTCTAAGTGTTATTATTGACCACGACTTCGCATACACTTGAACCCAAGTATGTTCTAGGGTGCTTGAACGCCAGCGTTCGTGATAAGTGAATATTTCTATGGATGTTCCAGATGTAGTGGTATAAGTATAGAAGATATTCGACTTGATTTTTCATGGAGTGACACAATAGTGGAGTTGTCCAGCAGAGGATGTGCTTCGGGAGAGAGGCTCTCAAGACGAATATATGTTGCAGTGTCCTGAGCCTCTCGTAGGTTCTTGAGTTCTGGTGGAAATATTTGAAGAAAATATGATTCCGTTGGATTTTTGTGTTTATATTTCCTTCCTGTTTCCAGCGCTTTATCCATCTGCTGACGGTCGAGACGCTTTTACCTATGTCTGCAGCAATGTCTTGAACAGAGTGTCCCGCCTTCCACATATATACGATAATTTCTCGATCAGCTAGAGATGTTTTCTTGACCATCTGGTGGGGGAGCATTTTTCTCCTGCGGAACAAAACACAAATCTTCAGAGTCACCATTCCGGAATCACCGTTGTTTGGTGAATACATATACGTTAAAATTAAGAGCAGAGACGCAATGTCGCTCTCGCGGTAACAACATTTACTGTGAAGAAAGAAAAAATATACAATATACAATATATATTTTATCCACCCTCACTTTTATCCACCCTCACACGTAAGGGTGGATAAAATGACTGATAATGGACTGAGCTGGCATGAAATACAGGCGCAGGCGTGGACTAGGTCCTCAGGGATCAGGGCGTGGGTTAGGTACTGAGGGATCAGGGTGTGGGTAAGGTGCTCAGGGATCAGGGCGTGGGTTAGGTGCTCAGGGATCAGGGCGTGGGTTAGGTGCTCAGGGATCAGGGCGTGGGTTAGGTGCTCAGGGATCAGGGCGTGGGTAAGGTGTTCAGAGATCAAGACGTGGGTAAGGTGCTCCGGGATCAGGGCGTGGGTAAGGTGCTCAGGGATCAGGGCGTGGGTAAGGTGCTCAGGGATCAGGGCGTGGGTAAGGTGCTCAGGGATCAGGGCGTGGGTAAGGTGTTCAGAGATCAGGGCGTGGGTAAGGTGCTCAGGGATCAGGGCGTGGGTAAGGTGGTCAGAGATCAAGGCGTGGGTAAGGTGTTCAGAGATCAAGGCGTGGGTAAGGTGTTCAGAGATCAGGCGTGGGTAAGGTGCTCAGGGATCAGGGCGTGGGTAAGGTGCTCAGGGATCAGGGCGTGGGTAAGGTGTTCAGAGATCAGGGCGTGGGTAAGGTGCTCAGGGATCAGGGCGTGGGTAAGGTGGTCAGAGATCAAGGCGTGGGTAAGGTGTTCAGAGATCAAGGCGTGGGTAAGGTGTTCAGAGATCAAGGCGTGGGTAAGGTGCTATTATATTGTTGGTTGGTGGTGTTGTCGTGTTGTTGATCCTTCTTTCTGGACAACCCAACCCACAACTCGGTAGAGTGCTTATACTTTACCAGATCACCCTGGGCACTTCTGGCTCTTGGAGAGGGGCTCAACGTCACTAGAGGATGCGGCTCCAATACTTAGCCTCGTTGCCACGTGCACACACGCACTCGAGCCGCTGTGACTCCCCCACTCTCTCCTTATGTGATATGATCTCCTCAATCCCCTTTGACTTATTAGTTTTCCGTTCTACCCTGTCCACAGATGTGGTTCTTGGTTCTTTCGCTCTCTCTCCTTCTTTCCTACTTCCTGGGAAGCCTCACTAGGACATGGGCAAACACCAGCAAATTTGAATACATTTACTGGACAAAACACATACACAATACATACACACATATAATAATAATAATGAATCCTACACTCTATACTATTTCAGCCAGGTTGCACTCCAACACCATCAGAACTATATCATCTGCTTATCAAGTGGTATCCTATCTCTGATTCACCACCTAATACTACCAACCTCCTCAAGTAGGTCAAGTCTTATAACACAATGGTGCACTATCAGCAAGAGAATATATATATCTATAAACACATACAAGGAAAACCAGCGTATGAATGCAATAACATAAATATTAGTATAAATGTTCCTTGATATACAACAATGATCAATCGATCCCCCTATCAGTCCTAGAACAAATAAGCATGTTTCTGTAGGTAATCCAGCCTACGACTGTAACTCTATACTTCGGTATAAGTACTCCTTGGCACAAAAATGGCAAACAGTCACTCACCTTTCACTGCGTCTTGCACGCTAATGACAACCAAACACTCTACCAACTCCCTACAAGTAATCAACTAGAATTTCCCTTCCACATCTGGAAGTTCACTACCCTGATCTGTTCAGGTTCTTCCGGGTTTATCTACCAGGATCCTCCACAGCTCTCCTGGCTGCTACACCATGAAGTCTTCCTTGATCAACAATGATGCTTCACCATTGGCATCACAGAAGCATGTGGAACTTCATTCCACTACTCCTCTTCTCACAGCGTGATATCCTCTTCCTCATTGTATGGCTGCTCTCCCACAGAGCTCAGTACTTTCCACTACCATGGAGTCTCATCAACTACTCCCTCTGTGCTGGCTTCGAAGTTCTCAGCAACTTCTTCCCCAAAGACAAACCTGCAACCATTGACACACCAATAAAAATGTTTCCATATAAACACATAGACGAAATAATCCACACAATATGTTTGCATCCATCATCTATCTGCTCTCTACATACTGTGAGAGCGGACTCCCCCATTTGGGCTGGTCTATGCTCCGCCGGGCCAGGCGGTCCTCACTCTGGGAGGGTCCTCCGCCACCAGTCAGTTGGCTTCAGGCGGTCGACGGGAGAGGATGTGCTGCTCATCCTTCCAGCTGTCTCTCTCATCTCCGTCCTGTTGTTTAGGCTTCCTGTTTTACCAAAACATTTCTAACTTATCAATAAACATTTGCTACTGTCGCTGGGCACACGACCAACTACAAGTAATCACTATAAGTGGCTTAAAATCGTGCTTACTACAGACTGTCTAGACGAGGACGCTCTCCTCACCGACAGAGTCTGATCAGGGCGCTCCCACGGCCCACGATAATGTCTCTGAGCGGCTTAATAAACACTCCTCGCCGTCCAGGACTTGAGACCACAACGTTCCCAGCTCGATTCCACACCCGGAATGTCTGCACACTGCGATGCGATGCGATGATACAGGAGAAGAATGCCCGTTGGGGCGAGCCTTGAAGTGGGGACAGCTGAAGAGAAGTCGGTGAGAGGAAATGCTGAAGTTGAAGAGAAAAAGTGCCAGGGCTAGACCCAGCTGCTTGTCCGAGTGTCGATGCTGTATCAATCCCATATCTGGCTAGGCTGGGAGACGGGTCTGGAAGGCGGCAGTGGCAGGTTTTCTTTCCTCTTGGTGTGTGGAGTGTGTCTTCTACGTCGGGTACCACCATCTCAAAACGAGCAAAATTAGGTCCCCATCCCCCTAAAGAGGGGGAAGAGAGCGGCTGCCCTCAGTTGGTTTCTTTCTTAGAATCCTCTATTTTTTCTTACTTCTAGTAGTCATTTGATGTTGTTCTTTGTACTGGGGGTAGTCAGGTGGGAATAGGTCCTTAAACAATGTTGCTTCGTCACACAACGAGAAGATTTCTTCGTTCGATACTATGCAATTTTGGTTTGGGTTGTTCAGCAAGGTTTCTGCATACTTCGCGTTGAATATTTTACTTGTGAGGCGCCTGAATTCAGGAGATCCTGGGGTTTGCTTTTCACGTTCCTCGTAGAGTTGGTTGATTCTTGGAGATTTCACTGGTAATGTGGGTGGTGAGTGTGCTGCAGTGGTCTCTGGTGCTGGGCGTGATGTTTGTGCTTCAATTTCAACATAGGCGTTCGAGTCGTCATCAGAAGACGTGATGTAACTTGCAGGAGAAGTTGGCGGCAATGCCACGATATCGGATGTAGTCGCTGGTGTTTCTGGAGTTATAGGGTCCAGGTTGACAGGCTTCTCTGGAACGGGGTCGGGCTCTGGTGGGGAGGAGCCAGCAGTAAACATGGCCTCTGGAATCACGAACGTGGGAAGGTTGTTAGCCTTGTATAGTTCATTAAGTATTCTGTACCGTTGTCTGAGATCTCCTCCTGAGAGTTCCATAGCGAAGTGTATCAAAGCTGCTACAGTGCTATCAGTGGTGGCGGGAGGCGGTGTGAGTGAGGACGGCTGGCTGGCTTGGTGCAGAGGTGTCGTCTGAGGCTGTGAGTGGCTGGCGCGGGAGTTGCTGGTCCAGTAGTTGGGTTGCGCGCCGCTCGCGGTGCACACTTCCTTTCTCTTGGAGATATATCACTAGGGGTTCCTTTCTGACAGGAGCTCACACGGAGCGCAGCTTCCCTCGCGATGTCTGGTACTCAAGTGGGGTCAAAGCCCTCTCCAAGCGAGCCTCGCCTCCAGCAAATTTTCCACATCCCCTAACCAGTCATTTATCTATTTTATTATTCACTGCCCATAATCTCAAATTGTTAATCAAATCCAACCAACTATTTTACATTTGTGTCTTCACCTCTATATTTCCTAGACCTTCTAGTCAGGTCAGGCCTGATAGAATAATTCTCAAAGGGGAGACTCGTTTTTCGGCTACCTGGGATCATAACAGTGCTCAGGGATCAGGGCATGGGTAAGGTACTCAGGGATCAGGGCGTGGGTAAGGGACTCAGGGATCAGGGCGTGGGTAAGGGACTCAGGGATCAGGGCGTGGGTAAGGTGCTCAGGGATCAGGGCTTGGGTAAGGTACTCAGGGATCAGGGCGTGGGTTAGGTCCTCAGGGATCAGGGCATGGGTAAGGTACTCAGGGATCAGGGTGTGGGTTAGGTCCTCGGGGATCAGGGCATGGGTAAGGTACTCAGGGATCAGGGTGTGGGTAAGGTACTCAGGGATCAGGGCATGGGTAAGGTACTCAGGGATCAGGGTGTGGGTAAGGTACTCAGGGATCAGGGCATGGGTAAGGTACTCAGGGATCAGGGCATGGGTAAGGTACTCAGGGATCAGGGTGTGGGTAAGGTGCTCAGGGATCAGGGCGTGGCTAAGGTACTCAGGGATCAGGGTGTGGGTTAGGTCCTCAGGGATCAGGGCATGGGTAAGGTACTCAGGGATCAGGGCGTGGCTAAGGTACTCAGGGATCAGGGCGTGGGTAAGGTACTCAGGGATCAGGGTGTGGGTAAGGTACTCAGGGATCAGGGTGTGGGTTAGTTACTCAGGGATCAGGGCGTGGGTTAATTACTCAGGGATCAGGGCGTGTGTTAGTAACTCAGGGATCAGGGTGTGGGTTAGTTACTCAGGGATCAGGGCGTGGGTTAATTACTCAGGGATCAGGGCGTGTGTTAGTAACTCAGGGATCAGGGTGTGGGTTAGTTACTCAGGGATCAGGGTGTGGGTTAGTTACTCAGGGATCAGGGTGTGGGTTAGTTACTCAGGGATCAGGGCGTGTGTTAGTTACTCAGGGATCAGGGTGTGGGTTAGTTACTCAGGGATCAGGGCGTGCGGGAGGTTCATTGCCTTAAGGTGATATGGTATTCATAAGCCACAATGTCGATTATACATCATTTAAACCTTAACGTTTACTTGCCTACTTGACACCCAACACTTTCATAATATGAGGAACAAACCACACGTCAGAAAATGAGGGAACAACGACGTTTCTGTCCGTCGTGGACCATTATAATGTCGTATGATGGGAAGGTAGTCGAAGAGAAAAACGAAATGGGGAATAGAAGGAAATTAAAAGTGAAATGAATGAAAGAGCAAGACGAAAGGTACGAATAATATGATAGTTAAAAATTAGATTAAAAAGAAACATTAGATGAATGGTAAGAATAAGATGGAGAGAATAAGTGAAAAAGATAAGAAAAGAGAAATGTAAGAATAAAGATAACCAGGTAAAGTATATGCAAGGTTAGATGTCAGGGAACGAAAAATGAAGAAGAATAAACAAGGGGAAAAAATACGACTTAGGCAAATACAATGGTAAAAGAAAACAACTGCAAGAAGCCTAATGGCGGAGAAACTAATATTTAGTAATGCTAGAGATAGACAGTAAAGAGAGGCTAGAGAGGAGAAGCTTTAGTCAGGTCACGTTTGATATGAAGGGTAAGAGTATTTAATTATGTACTATGAAAAGGAAGAGTCAACACCAACAAAGCCAGGACTATGTTCCATGTTGGGCAGGTTGTGTATCAGAGCCGCGTCAACAAGATGTTGTGTGGGCAACCCGTCCCCTTAAAAATAACGTCACTTTTGGCTCGTATACGCTGTATGGCCAAATTTGGACGTAATTTTAAATGAAATCGACTCACAAAAGTGACGTACTGTTCCGTTTTCTGTTTGAGCCGTCCGGCCTACTCGGCAAGCTTAGAAAAGGAAACTTTCCATTAACGTTTTTCATAACGTTTTCAAACTTTATGAGAATTTCCTGCCCACCAAACCTATCAGACTTACTGTTGTTGAAAAAAGAATCCCAAATTTATTTTCATTTTTGTTTTCATTTTCAAATTACGTCCATATTCGGCCATACAGGCAAACGGCCAAAAGCGACGTTCTTTTTAAGAGGACAGGTTGCCCCACGTCTTGTTGATTGTTATTAGACGAGGAGGTGGAGTAGCCATATACGTTAGGGATAATTTGAAATGTAGTCTCAAAGAGGGAATCAAAACTGAGCCACACACAGAAACTATTTGGATAGAATTAAACGAAAAAGCAAATAATATTATAATAAGAGTTATATATAGGCCACCAAATTTAGACAGAATGGAAGCAAAGCATCTATGGGATGAAATATCTAGGGCATCTAGATCTAACAGTATTTATGTCATGGGTGACTTTAATTTTAGAGGAATAAACTGGTTGAACAAAACAGGGAATAGTGAAGCAGAAGATTTTCTAGAATTAATTGACGATTGCTTTCTTACGTAACACATTAAGGAACCAACACGGGAAAATAATATTTTAGATTTAGTGTTAACTAACAGGGAAACACAAATCAATGACATCGAAATAGGGAGTGAGCTAGGGAACAGTGATCACAAAGAAATCAGATTTAGCATAGAATGGAATAGACCTGTAGGAGAAAATTCTGTTAAAGTGCCAGATTTTCGAAAAGCTGATTTTAATAGCCTAAGAATTTTTGGGGTCAAATTGATTGGAAAGTCTTGGGTATGGTGTGTGGGCCGGTCTTGGAGCAAGACATGAAACCAGCGATAGATGATGTAAATGGGGATTTCGATGTGGATTCAATATATAACTTATTTAAGAATATTCTAAACAAAGCACAGGAACGTAGTATACCACACAAATTGAATAGATCGATTACTAATGACCCAAAGTGGATAACAAAGAATTTGAAGAACCTTATAGGTAAAAAGAGAACTTGGTACAAAAGGATTAAAAATGGGGAGGTCACTTTAGAACAGGAATTCGTACAACTGGTTAGAAATGTTAAAAAGAGATAAGGAAAGCAAAAAGAAACTATGAAGTTCGTATAGCAGGGCAAGCAAAGACAAATCCTAAAGTTTTTTTTTCAGTTATATCGAACTAAGACTAGGGAAAGGATAGGTCCATTAAAAACTGAGACAGGTCAAATAACAGATAGTGATGAAGAGATGAGTAGTATTTTTAACAAATATTTTGTATCTGTATTTACTAAAGAGGAACTTAACAATATGCCTTCAGCCGAACAAGTCTATGTGGGTGGGGACGAGGACAGGTTGACGAGTTTAGCAGTTACCAGGGAGGATGTTCTTAAACAAATAGTAAAACTCAAACCAAACAAATCCCCAGGGCCGGATGAAGTGTTTGCCAGGGTGCTGAAAGAATGCAAAGAGGAGCTTTGTGACCCACTGTCAATCATATTTAATAAATCAATAGAGTCAGGCAGAGTGCCAGAGTTTTGGAAAGTTGCTAATGTGATACCAGTTTTTAAGAAAGGAGATAGATCACTTGCGTCTAACTATCGACCAATTAGCCTAACGTCTATTGTGGGAAAGTTACTCGAATCTATAATAGCAAATAAAATTCGTCTTCATCTTGAAAAACATAAATAATAATTGAGTCGCAACATGGTTTTATAAATGGCCGTTCATGTTTAACAATTTGTTATCTTTTTATTCTAGCATAGTTGAGGCAGTTGATAGTGGTAAGGATTGTGATGTTGTGTACCTTGACTTTAGCAAAGCTTTTGATACAGTGCCACATGAAAGACTGATTAAAAAGATAGAGGCTCATGGTATTGGGGGTGCTATATTAAGCTGGATTAGGGCATGGCTATACCAAAGGAAACAGAGAGTTAGTATAAATGGAGTCAAGTCAGAGTGGGAAAATGTTGTAAGTGGAGTGCCTCAAGGCTCTGTCTTGGGACCTCTGTTGTTTATAATATATATAAATGATTTAGATTCAGGTTTGAGTAGCAACATTTGCAAATTTGCCGATGATACGAAAATCGGTAGGGAAATTAATTCGGAGGAGGACTCACTATCACTTCAAGTTGATCTAGATAGGGTTTTGAAATGGTCAAAGGATTGGCAGATGCAGTTTAATGCTGATAAATGTAAAGTTCTGAGGCTAGGTAATGATGATAGAGTTACAAGATACGAGCTAGATGGTGTTGAGATTGCGAAGTCGGATTGCGAAAGGGATCTGGAAGTTATGATTAGTAAGAATTTAAAACAAAAGGATCAATGCATGAATGTTCGTAATAGGGCAAATCGGACACTGGGATTTATTAATCGCAGCGTTAGTAACAAGACACCTGGTGTGGTTCTCAAGCTATATCTTGCTCTAGTTAGGCCCCATTTAGATTATGCAGTTCAGTTTTGGTCGCCATATTATAGAATGGATATAAATTCACTTGAACGTGTCCACGTAGGATGACTAAGTTAATTCCCCAAATTAGAAATCTTTCATATGAAGAAAGATTAACAAAGCTTAAGTTGCATTCACTGGAAAGGCGAAGAGTTAGGGGTGACATGATAGAGGTTTACAAGTGAATGAATGGACATAACAAAGGGGATATTAATAGGGTATTAAAAGTATCAACACAAGACAGAACACGAAACAATTGGTATAAATTAGATAAGTTTAGATTTAGGAAAGACTTGGGTGAATACTGGTTCAGTAACAGGGTTGTTGATTTGTGGAACCAATTGCCACGTAACATTGTGGAGGTGGGGTCCCTCGATTGTTTCAAGCTTGGGTTGGACATGTATATGAGTGGGATTGGGTGGTTATAAATAGGAGCTGCCTCGTATGGGCCAATAGGCCTTCTGCAGTTGTCTTTGTTCTTATGTTCTTATGTTCTTATGAATCTTTGTCATGGCTTTGTTGCTGTTGCCTTTTCCCTTTCTCACTCAACTCATCGTCTTAAAATTACTTCGCTTTTCGCTCGTATGCGCGCTATGACCAAAATCGGACGTAATTAATATAATTAAATACTCTAACCCTCTTAACAAACATGACCTAACTAAACTTCTCACCCTCTAAACTATCTTTACTGTCTTTCTCTCTCATTACTATATTTTTTCTCTTCACCATTATACGTCTTGCAGTTGATCATTTTTACTATTATTTTTCTAACTTTTTAAAATACCTTTTTCTATTCTTCTTCCTTTTTCCTTCCATTACTTCTAACCTATTTTTTGCTTTACTTCATTCACATTATACTTTTTTATCTTTTCTTGCCTCCTGATCTTATTCTTTCTTCTAATCGTATTCTTACCATTTATCTTATTTTTCTTTTATCTTTCATTTCATCTTTTTCTTACCTTCATCTCACTCTCGTCCCTTTTATTGTTATCTCGTCCACTCCGAATCCGAATAATACAGAAGATGCCCATAGGGCGAGCCTTGAAGTGGGGGACAGCTGAAGAGAAGTCGGTGAGAGGAAACGCTGAAGTTGAAGATAAGTGCCAGGGCTTGACCCAGCTGCATGTCTTAAGTCGATGCTGAAAAAACAACCCCACATTGGCTAGGCTGGGAGACGGGTCATAAACGCTGCAGTGGCAGTGCTTCTTCATGAGGTAGAGACAGTCAGTCTTCAGGTGGTGTTGTAGCGAGTTAATCTTATACTCGCTCGATTATCTCATTATCTTCATAGCATAACTAATTAGCACTAATTACAGAAGCTANCCCGGTGGAGGCGAAGACAAATGGGCAAAATGTTTCTTTCACCATGATGCTCCTGTTACCTAGCAGTAAAAAGGTACCTGGAGTTGAACAGCTGCTTCGGGCTGCTTCCTGGGGGTGTGTAACAAAAGAAGGCCTTGTCGAGGACCGGCCGCGGGGACGCTAAGCCCCAAAATCATCTCTAGATAACTTCTCAAGATAAGGGTCTTCCTGTCACTACCAACATGGGTTCATGGATGGTAAATCTTGTCTCACAGGTTTACTAGAATTCTATGATCAGGCGGCAAAGATTAAGCAAGAAAGATAAGGGTGGGCAGACTGCTTCTTTCTGGACTGTCGGAAATTATTAATTATTAATTATCAGGGGGAAAGCGCCAAGCCATTACGACTTTATAGCACTGGGAAGGGGTCAGGATAAGGATTTGGGATGGGACGGGGGGGGGGGGAAGGAATGGTGCCCCAACCACTTGGACGGTCGGGGATTGAACGCCGACCTGCATGAAGCGAGACCGTCGCTCTACCGTCCAGCCCAAGTGATTGGACCGGACTGTCGGAAAGCCTTTGACACAGTACCCCATAAGAGGCTGGTGCATAAGCTACAGGCAAGAGTGTGTAGGTAGGGTAGGAAACAGGTAGGGTGCTCCAGTGGATAGGGAGTATATAAACAATAGGAAGCAGAGAGTTACTGTGATGGGTGAGACCTCAGATTGGCGTGAAGTCAAAAGCGGAGTAACCCAGGATTCTGCACTTGAACCTATCCTTTTGCGGATATACGTAAATGATTTTCCAGATGGGATTGACTCATTCCTCTCAATGCTTGCTGATGATGCCAGAATTATGAAGATTAAGACACAGTAATACAGCATGAGGCTTCAAGAAGACCTGAACCAAAAAGAAATGGTCCAACAAATGGTTGTTAGAGTTGAACCCGAAAAATTTGTAATGTACTGAAGATAGGTGAAGAGAGCAGGATGCCAAATACAAGGTATCATTTTGGAGATGAAATTCTTCTAGAATCAGAGAGAGGGAAAAACCTGGGGGTTGATATCATGCCAGACCTGTCCCTCGAAGCCCACATCAAGAGGATAACATCAGCAGCATGTGTCAGGCATACCAACATAAGAACGGCCTTTAAAAAAACCTGTGTAAGGGATCAATCAGAACTTTGTATGCCACATATGTCAGACTAATCCTGGAGCATGCAGCTCCAGTTCGGAGTTCATATCTCGTCATATATAAAACAGAATTGGAGAAGACTCAAAGGTTTGCCACCAAACTTGTGCCCGAACTGAGGGGCATGAGCTATGAGGAGAGACTACGCGAATTAAGCCTCACGTCGCTGGAAGATAGGAGAGTTAGGGGGGGAACATGATCACCATATACAAGATTCTCAAAGAAATTGATAGAGTAGACAATGACAGTTTATTTAAAAGAAGGGCACACGCACTACGGGACACAGGTGGAAATTGAGTGACCAAATGAGCCATAAAGACATTAGAAATAATTTGTTTAGTGTCAGAGTAGTTAATGAATGGAATGAATTAGGAAGTGATGTGGTGGAGATAGACTCCATAGACAGTTTTAAGTGTAGATATGAAAGATCGCAATAGGCTTAGAAACCTATACATTTATTGATTTACGGTTGGGAGGCGGGGCGAGAGAGCCGAAGCTCAACCCCCGCAAGCACAGCTATGTGATTACATGACGAATAATGCGATAATGTCTGACCATGAAGGAAAATGAGACAGAACGTTCTTTAAGTATTTTAATATTAATAAATACACCATCAGAAGAATGAATATTACAAGTCAGTGGTCGGGATATATAGGCAGGAAGGATACAGTTGAGGGGAGACAATGTATCTGGTTCATGATCATAGGAGCAAAAGGAGCCTGCAGAAGGCCCATAGACCAATACATGTGAGTTCCAGTAAGCAAAAATTTTTATGAGACAACTATTTATTAATGATCTTACTCAAATTGTTTTTAAATTGACCAATTACAAATGAATCCAAATTGTACAAACTATTACTAATGCTAATATATAATGCCTTTGAAATTTGTATTAAAGCTGGTTCAGTAAAGTTTTGGTTGAAAATGTCCTTACAATAAGTTATTGAAGATCTCTCCCAATCAATTTGGTGAGAAATTTCTGACATATGAATAAATAGAGCACTAGATAATTGGCATTTTTTGGGGCAGAATATTTATGCTGCGAAATTTTAATTTTCAAACCTTTGGATGTTTGACCTATCTAAAATGTATTACAATCATTACAATATATTTTGAAAATGATGAGTTATCACTATGAGGGGGGTGTTTCTAACTAATAATTATCCAACAGCATTTGCAAAAATAAACCACATATGTATTTCAAAAAGTTTCAAGGCCTTGACAATATTTTCGTACCCTCAAAAATATGGTAGACATAACCAATTTTTGAGGCGAATTTTCCCACTGCATATTTTGTAATAATATGTATGCTGAGCTTTGCTACAGCAAACTTCCAAAATAATTCATGGATAACAAAGCTTGAGACCAATAGAATAGATATTCTTCACCCAAGAATTATTGAATAATAACCTGAAGAGTTCTTAGGTACATGGTGAACAAAATTAATTGTTTCTCATTGTATTTATTTGCAGACGATGAGTGAGAATAACGTGGCTAAAGACATGACTAAATCACACATAAGAAAGTGAAGAAACAACGGCGTTTCGGTCCGTCCAGGACCATTGTCAAATCATGTCTTCACGTCTTGATAATGGTCCAGGACGGTCCGAAACGTTGTCGTCTCTTCATCTACTGATGTGCGGTTTGGTCATCAGTGTATCTATTATACATATAAAAATCATATTAACGTGATATATCAATGAACAAATCCACAGGAGCCGTGATGAGGGTTCGAATCTATGTGCTGAGTGTTCCCAGACGCGTTCTAGTCAACTGTACCACGACATGGTAAAATAATTGTGGCCTGGAGTGCTTCTGCACCCACAAGGGTCCCGAGGCTTCCATTAAAGACTAAAAGGCGTTTCACACAATTCAATTCACACACGTGCATGTGTGAATTGTGTGAAACTCCTGATAGGCTTCAGTGGAAGCCTCGGGACCCTCGTGGGTGCAGTGGTACTCCAAGTTACAATTCTGTTGACCATGTCGTGGTACAGTTGACTAGAGCGGGTCTAGGAACACTCAGGACATACGTTCGAACCCTCATCACGGCTCTCGTGGATTTGTTCATTGTATCTAGTCTCTGAGAAATAATGCACATGAGATAAATTTATCGTAGTCTTTCTGTGAACACTTAACCATAGTGAAAAATCTTCCATATGAATAAGTATATCTAAAATGACAAAAATGTATAAATTTTACTCTTTACAGTAAATGTTATAGAGGTGAATTAATCATTATGTTCAGCTAGAAATGACTCTGCATTTACAATTGAATGGCAAATATATAAAATAGCGTCAACATATCTAAACCATGGAATGATTCCAAGGATTATTAAAACAAAAATCCATGAACAAATTTTAAAGCCATGGAAATAATGAATAGCCCATTGCCATTCCAACTGTTTGCAAATTATACTCATTATTATAAGTAAATTTACATCCTTTATTACCAAGTTTAACAAGATTGACAATAATGCCAGAAGGCAGAGGTGAGCTCTGCCCTCTAATATTATTGCTCATGAACTAATGACTCATTTATTCATGAGTAATGTAATCAAGAATGTCATAACAAGAACTTGGGTAAATAAAAAGCATGCACGAAAACTGGTTAACTTAACATCAGGATTGATTGAAACATTGTTGAATTAGTTACCTAATTCAATGGATTTGGCCAAATGTGAAGATGAAATAGTTCATAACAATGGGACAAAACTTTGGAGTGGCTTGGGATAGATGTGTAGGAGAGAACATTGTTAAGGTGAAAGATTTCCGAAAAATTGATTTTTATAGACTAAGAAATTTTCATACATTGGAAAACTTGGGTATCGAGTTACGAGTGAGGCATTAATTTACAGAGGTTTAAATCAGCCATCGAATTATTTGGTAACAAGGTAGGGACCCCGAATACATGTTGCATTCTTTTAAGAAGGGAAGTTGGAAACGAATGGCTGTCTAGGGAAACAGGAGTAAATAGCCGATTGGACAAATACTGTTAATCAAATGCAATGTCATTCTTTGATAACTGGGAATACTACTAAGGAAAGAATTATATGTATGCTTAAGATGGGGTTCATTTATCTAGGGCTGAGGTTGTTGCTTTGTTAATTAGTTGGAATCTGTAACTGGAGGGTTTTGTTTGGGGTTTAAACTGTTAGTACATAGTGGAAAGGAATGAAATTAGAAAAAAAGAGGCAATAAAGTAGGTGTAGGCAAGGGAAAAGTATGGGTAACAGCAACAGGGAAGTAGACAGTCCTCAAAATAGTAAAACCCTTCAGGTGTATTACACGAACAGTAGGAGGCTAAGAAACAAAATAAACTATTTGAATTCTCTTGTCTGCACAGAAACAATAGATATTACAAAAACACTGATAAATATAGAAATCAGGGAACTATTAGCTGAATCTCAAATAAACGGTTTTAAAACATTTCAGATAGAAAGACATGATACACGAGGAGTGGGAGTAGCCATATATGTCAGGGGAAAATGTTAAATGTAGTGTCAAAGAGAGAATCAAAACTGAGCCACACAATGAAACTATTTGTTTAGAATTTAATGAAAAAGATAGTAATCAAATAATAGGAGTTATAAACAGGTTACCAAACTTCGAAGGAATGGAAGCAAAGCATCTTTTAGATAAAATATCTAAGGCATCAAGGTCAAACAATATTGTGTAATGGACGACTTTAGTTTTAGTGGAATAAGTTGGCTTAACGAAACAACAAATACCGAAAAAGAAGATTTCGTAGAATTAGTTGACGATTGCTTCCTTAAACAACACATTAAAGAGCCAATGTAGAAAAAATATATTTTAGACATAGTCTTTAATTATAACGGGGCGACACAAATTAATGACATGAAAATAGGGTCTGAGCTAGGAAACAGTGATCACAAGGAAAGGAGATTTAGTGACTTAGCATTGAATGGAATAGATGTGAAAGAGAGAATTCTGTTAAGGTGCCCAATTTTCGAAAAGAGGATTTTAATGCACTAAGAAATTTCTTGGGTAGGATAGGTTGGACAGACCTGGGCATGTGGCTGGGCCAGTGTTGGAGCAAGATGTGAACTTAGCGATAAGGTAACAAGGGTTCGCGATGTAGATTCCAAATATACATTTTATCATTTTTTTAAACAAAGCCTAGGAACGTAATATTGATACATACAAAATGATTTGCTTAAATAAAAATGATCTCAAATGAATATCAATGTCTGAAGAACCTTATATGTAATGAGAAGGTTAGGTATAAAAGAATTATGAATGAAGACGTCAATCTAGAACAAGAATTTGTGAAATGCAAACGATGTGTCACAAAAACGTGGCTGAAGGTTTGATGACCAAACCACACATCAGAAAATGTAAAAACGACGACGTTTCAGTTTGAATTGCTCGAATTCATGAAACTGTTCGAAATGTGAAGTATAGGAATTAGAAAGGCAAAAAGTAACTATGAAGTTCTTCTAGCAAGTACACAAATACTTAAGAGTATTTTCAGTTATAATGAAAAACATTAAGGAAACGACAGGTTCGATATAAACTCAGAGTCAGGTCAGATAACTTATAATGACAAAGAGATGAGTAGTATTTTCAATAAATATTTTGTCTCTATTTTTAACAAAGAAGAATTTAACATTATGCCTTCAGCTGAACAAGTCAGTATTGGTGGGGATGAAAACAGGTGACTAGTAGTTGTTTCCAGGGAGGATGTTATTAAACAAACAGTAAAATTCTATCCAAATAAAATTCCAGGACAGGGCGAAGTGATGACCTGCATGCTGAAAGAATTTAAAGAGGAGCTTTGTGAGCCATTGTGTAGCATATTTAATAAATAAACGTACCGGAGCCGTATACCTGAAAACTGCTTGAATCGATTATTGCAAAAGCCATTCGTCTTTATATTAAGAAACATTGGATAATGATTTTCAACATGTTTTTACCAAGGGGCTGCTCATGTTTGACAAATTTGTTATCATTCTATTCCAGCATAATTAAAGCTGATAATAGTGAAAAAGTTTGTGACGTTGGGTACCTTGACTTACGAAAAGCTTTTGTTTCAGTGCCACATGAAAGATTAAAAATATATTGAAAAGATAGATATATAATTTTTCGCAACTATGATCATTTACAGCAAACCATAGTTGGGGCAAAAATTTCAATATTGATTTTAAAAAAAGTGTGAAGTAATCTATAAATATAATAATATTAGAACTAGAAGGGTAGTGGAAATGGTTCTAAAAATACTCTGAATTCTTTCGCCGGTAACTAAAACAATACTTAGGAGGATATCTTTACAAGAAAAATTATTCCAATTCAATTAAAATTAGATCCGACAAAAAGATGATTGTAAGTATTCCCATTAGCCGTTGGTATTGAGGGAGACACGAGGGACAGCTTCCACATGAACATTTCTTATAATAAGAACTACAGTTCCCAGACTATCAGGGGAAACAGACAGGACACCTGATCATAATTCCACAGAAGACACCACCTCTGATACATCGCCTGTCGGGAATAGAGGTGTCCTGGTCAGGCGGTCAAGAAGGATAAGAGGACCGCCCGCCAAACACACACCGAAACTCCGACGTTGCTACAACGTTCGAACAAGTTTTAACACCTCCTAACCAGTTATAACAACCAATATAGCAAGTTGTAACAACGTTCTTATACGTTTTAAACACGTTAAGCCAAGGAGTAACAATTTTATTACAAGTGGTAACAAGCGGAAAATAGCGACAGTTTCGGTTTGTATTTCCAGGGTAGACCCAGGATAGCAGCCTCATTAGACGTTGTGATGTAAGTCTCGTCCTAGTCACACACTCAGATCTTGACAAAGCACTCAGGAGAGTGGGAAAGACTTGGTGCCACTGTCAATCCATCCTCCTGTTTTAGTAGTAATCATAGTAACGATAAGGACCATTATACATATACCGACGTACAATGTATGGAACGTTACAAACCCGACGTATTGTCTTGTTCAGTACGTTGGCAGTGATGTGGTTGAGGCAGACTCTATAAACAGTTTAAAATGTAGATCTGATAGAGCCCAATGGGCTCCAGAATTTGTACACCAGTTGATTAACAGTTGAGAGGCGAGACCAAAGAGCCAAAGCTCAACCGCCGTAAGCACAACTAGGTGAGTACAACACAATTTGAAAGTAAAAATCGGTACTATTGAAGTTGGACAAACTCTATACTGAGTTTTTGTCTTGACTGGGGCTCTGTACGTTACTGTTGCCTTGTTTGGAGCCCTGTATGTTATTTTTGTCTTGTCTGGAGGCTCTATACGTTGTTGTCTTGTCTGGGGCTCTGTATGTTGTTGTTGTCTTGTCTGGGGCTCTGTACGTTGTTGTTGTCTTGTCTGGGGCTCTGTATGTTGTTGTTGTCTTGTCAGAGGCTCTGTACTTTGTTGTCGTCTTGTCTTGGGCTCTGTACTTTGTTGTTGTCTTATCTGGGGCTCTGTACGTTGTTGTTTTCATGTCAGAGGCTCTGTATGTTATTGTTGTCTTGTCTGGTGCTCTGTATGTTGTTGTTGTCTTGTCTGGGGCTCTGTACGTTGTTGTTGTTGTCTTATCTGGGGCTCTGTATGTTGTTGTTGTCTTGTCTGGGGCTCTGTATGTTGTTGTTGTCTTGCCTGGGGCTCTGTATGTTGTTGTTGTCTTGTCTGGGGCTATGTATGTTGTTGTTGTCTTGTCTGGGGCTCTGTATGTTGTTGTTGTCTTGTCTGGGACTCTGTATGTTGTTGTTGTCTTGTCTGGGGCTCTGTACGTTGTTGTTGTTGTCTTGTCTGGGGCTCTGTATGTTGTTGTTGTCTTGTCTGGGCTCTGTGTGTTGTTGTTGTCTTGTCTGGGGCTCTGTATGTTGTTGTTGTCTTGTCTGGGGCTCTGTATGTTGTTGTTGTCTTGTCTGGGGCTCTGTACGTTGTTGTTGTCTTGTCTGGGACTCTGTATGTTGTTGTTGTCTTGTCTGGGGCTCTGTATGTTGTTGTTGTCTTGTCTGGGGCTCTGTACATTGTTGTTGTTGTCTTGTCTGGGGCTCTGTATGTTGTTGTTGTCTTGTCTGGGGCTCTGTATGTTGTTGTTGTCTTGTCAGAGGCTCTGTACTTTGGTGTTGTCTGGGGCTCTGTACGTTATTGTTGTCTGGTCTGGGACTCCATATCTGATTTGGCTCTGTATTTTGTAGTCTTGTCTTGTAATTATTTGACCGTAAGGTTACATAGCCGGAGAAAAGTACGTTGTACATTTTTTGCAAAGATTTATTTCATTTTTTCTTAAAATGTTAACTTGCAAAATGGCATCAGAGAATATTTATATATATTCAAGGTGATGTTTTATACAATATCTCTAAGTGTTATTATTGACCACGACTTCGCATACACTTGAACCCAAGTGTGTTCTAGGGTGCTTGAACGCCAGCGTTCGTGATAAGTGAATATTTCTATGGATGTTCCAGATGTAGTGGTATAAGTATAGAAGATATTCGACTTGATTTTTCATGGAGTGACACAATAGTGGAGTTGTCCAGCAGAGGATGTGCTTCGGGAGAGAGGCTCTCAAGACGAATATATGTTGCAGTGTCCTGAGCCTCTCGTAGGTTCTTGAGTTCTGGTGGAAATATTTGAAGAAAATATGATTCCGTTGGATTTTGTGTTTATATTTCCTTCCTGTTTCCAGCGCTTTATCCATCTGCTGACGGTCGAGACGCTTTTACCTATGTCTGCAGCAATGTCTTGAACAGAGTGTCCCGCCTTCCACATATATACGATAATTTCTCGATCAGCTAGAGATGTTTTCTTGACCATCTGGTGGGGGAGCAGTTTTCTCCTGCGGAACAAAACACAAATCTTCAGAGTCACCATTCCGGAATCACCGTTGTTTGGTGAATACATATACGTTAAAATTAAGAGCAGAGACGCAATGTCGCTCTCGCGGTAACAACATTTACTGTGAAGAAAGAAAAAATATACAATATACAATATATATTTTATCCACCCTCACTTTTATCCACCCTCATACGTAAGGGTGGATAAAATTACTAATAATGAATTGAGCTGGCATGAAATACAGGCGCAGGCGTGGACTAGGTCCTCAGGGATCAGGGCGTGGGTTAGGTACTGAGGGATCAGGGTGTGGGTAAGGTGCTCAGGGATCAGGGCGTGGGTTAGGTGCTCAGGGATCAGGGCGTGGGTTAGGTGCTCAGGGATCAGGGCGTGGGTTAGGTGCTCAGGGATCAGGGCGTGGGTTAGGTGCTCAGGGTTCAGGGCGTGGGTTAGGTGCTCAGGGATCAGGGCGTGGGTAAGGCGTTCAGAGATCAAGACGTGGGTAAGGTGCCCCGGGATCAGGGCGTGGGTAAGGTGCTCAGGGATCAGGGCGTGGGTAAGGTGCTCAGGGATCAGGGCATGGGTAAGGTGCTCAGGGATCAGGGCGTGGGTAAGGTGCTCAGGGATCAGGGCGTGGGTAAGGTGCTCAGGGATCAGGGCGTGGGTAAGGTGTTCAGGGATCAGGGCGTGGGTAAGGTGCTCAGGGATCAGGGCGTGGGTAAGGTGCTCAGGGATCAGGGCGTGGGTAAGGTGTTCAGAGATCAGGGCGTGGGTAAGGTGCTCAGGGATCAGGGCGTGGGTAAGGTGCTCAGGGATCAGGGCGTGGGTAAGGTGTTCAGAGATCAGGGCGTGGGTAAGGTGCTCAGGGATCAGGGCGTGGGTAAGGTGCTCAGGGATCAGGGCGTGGGTAAGGTGTTCAGAGATCAGGGCGTGGGTAAGGTGCTCAGGGATCAGGGCGTGGGTAAGGGTTCAGAGATCAGGGCGTGGGTAAGGTGCTCAGGGATCAGGGCGTGGGTAAGGTGGTCAGAGATCAAGGCGTGGGTAAGGTGTTCAGAGATCAAGGCGTGGGTAAGGGTTCAGAGATCAAGGCGTGGGTAAGGTGCTATTATATTGTTGGTTGGTGGTGTTGTCGTGTTGTTGATCCTTCTTTCTGGACAACCCAACCCACAACTCGGTAGAGTGCTTATACTTTACCAGATCACCCTGGGCACTTCTGGCTCTTGGAGAGGGGCTCAACGTTACTAGAGGATGCGGCTCCAATACTTAGCCTCGTTGCCACGTGCACACACGCACTCGAGCCGCTGTGACTCCCCCACTCTCTCCTTATGTGATATGATCTCCTCAATCCCCTTTGACTTATTAGTTTTCCGTTCTACCCTGTCCACAGATGTGGTTCTTGGTTCTTTCGCTCTCTCTCCTTCTTTCCTACTTCCTGGGAAGCCTCACTAGGACATGGGCAAACACCAGCAAATTTGAATACATTTACTGGACAAAACACATACACAATATATACACACATATAATAATAATAATGAATCCTACACTCTATACTATTTCAGCCAGGTTGCACTCCAACACCATCAGAACTATATCATCTGCTTATCAAGTGGTATCCTATCTCCTGATTCACCACCTAATACTACCAACCTCCTCAAGTAGGCCAAGTCTTATAACACAATGGTGCACTATCAGCAAGAGAATATATATATCTATAAACACATACAAGGAAAACCAGCGTATGAATGCAATAACATAAATATTAGTATAAATGTTCCTTGATATACAACAATGATCAATCGATCCCCCTATCAGTCCTAGAACAAATAAGCATGTTTCTGTAGGTAATCCAGCCTACGACTGTAACTCTATACTTCGGTATAAGTACTCCTTGGCACAAAAATGGCAAAAAGTCACTCACCTTTCACTGCGTCTTGCACGCTAATGACAACCAAACACTCTACCAACTCCCTACAAGTAATCAACTAGAACTTCCCTTCCACATCTGGAAGTTCACTACCCTGATCTGTTCAGGTTCTTCCGGGTTTATCTACCAGGATCCTCCACAGCTCTCCTGGCTGCTACACCATGAAGTCTTCCTTGATCAACAATGATGCTTCACCATTGGCATCACAGAAGCATGTGGAACTTCATTCCACTACTCCTCTTCTCACAGCGTGATATCCTCTTCCTCATTGTATGGCTGCTCTCCCACAGAGCTCAGTACTTTCCACTACCATGGAGTCTCATCAACTACTCCCTCTGTGCTGGCTTCGAAGTTCTCAGCAACTTCTTCCCCAAAGACAAACCTGCAACCCATTGACACACCAATAAAAATGTTTCCATATAAACACATAGACGAAATAATCCACACAATATGTTTGCATCCATCATCTATCTGCTCTCTACATACTGTGAGAGCGGACTCCCCCATTTGGGCTGGTCTATGCTCCGCACGGCCAGGCGGTCCTCACTCTGGGAGGGTCCTCCGCCACCAGTCAGTTGGCTTCAGGCGGTCGACGGGAGAGGATGTGCTGCTCATCCTTCCAGCTGTCTCTCTCATCTCCGTCCTGTTGTTTAGGCTTCCTGTTTTACCAAAACATTTCTAACTTATCAATAAACATTTGCTACTGTCGCTGGGCACACGACCAACTACAAGTAATCACTATAAACTGGCTTAAAATCGTGCTTACTACAGACTGTCTAGACGAGGACGCTCTCCTCACCGACAGAGCCTGATCAGGGCGCTCCCACGGCCCACGATAATGTCTCTGAGCGGCTAATAAACACTCCTCGCCGTCCAGGACTTGAGACCACAACGTTCCCAGCTCGATTCCACACCCGGAATGTCTGCACACTGCGATGCGATGCGATGATACAGGAGAAGAATGCCCGTTGGGGCGAGCCTTGAAGTGGGGACAGCTGAAGAGAAGTCGGTGAGAGGAAATGCTGAAGTTGAAGAGAAAAAGTGCCAGGGCTAGACCAGCTGCTTGTCCGAGTGTCGATGCTGTATCAATCCCATATCTGGCTAGGCTGGGAGAGGGTTCTGAAGGCGGCCAGTGGCAGGTTTTCTTTCCTCTTGTGTGTGGAGTGTGTCTTTCAGTCAGGTACAACCATCAAAACGAGCAAAATTAGGTCCC
>WNGS01113158.1:22503867-22536164 GCA_020271785.1 Procambarus virginalis | reverse complement strand
CACTATTGTGCGAGTGATCTACCAGCATCACCAGTATTGTGGAGTGACCTACCTGTGTCAGCACTATTGTGAAAAATGAGTTACCAGCATCAGCAGCAATGTGAGATGACCTACCAGCATCATCAGCAATGTGAGAGTGACCTACCTCTGTCAGCAGTAATGTGAGAGTGACCTACCAGCATCAGCAGGAATGTGAGAGTGGCCTACCTGCGTCAGCAGTACCGTGAGAGTGACCTACCAGTGTCAGAAGAAATGTGAGACTGACCTACCAAAATCAACAGTAATGTGAAAATGACCTTTCTGCATCGACAGTAATATGAGAGTGACCTACCAGCATCAGCACTATTGTGAGAGTGACAAAACCACCATCAGCAGTATTGTGAGATTGACCTACCAGCATCGACAGTATATGAGAGTGACCTACCAGCATCAGCAGTAATGTGAAAATGACCTACCTGCATCGACAGTAATATGAGAGTGACCTACCAGCATCAGCACTATTGTGAGAGTGACTTACCACCATCAGCAGTATTGTGAGAGTGACCTACCAACATCAGCAGTAATGTGAGAGTGACCTACCAACATCAGCAGTATTGGAGAGTGACCTACCAGCATCAGCAGTAATGTGAGAGTGACCTTCCAGCATCAGGAGTAATGTGAGTGTGACCTACCAGCATCGACAGTAATATGAGAGTGACCTACCAGCGTCAGCAGTATTGTGCGAGTGACCTACCTGCATCAGCAGTAATGTGAGAGTGAGCTACCACTAATATAGTAATGTGAGAGTGACTACCAGCTTTAGAGTAATGTGAGTGACCTACCAGCATCAGCAGTAATGTGAGAGTGACCTACCTGTGTCAGCACTATTGTGAGAGTGACCTACCAGCATCAGCAATAATGTGAGAGTGACCTACCAGTGTCAGCAGTAATGTGAGAGTGACCTACCAGTGTCAGCAGTAATGGAGAATGACCTACCAGCATCAGCAGTAATGTGAAAATTACCTACCTGCATCGACAGTATATAGAGTGACCTACTGGCGTCAGCAGTTATGTGAGAGTGACCTACCAGCATCAGCAGTAATGTGAGAGTGACCTACCTGTGACAGAAGTAATGTGAGAGTGACCTACAAGCATCAGCAGTAATGTGAGAGTGACCTACCTGCGTCAGCACTATTGTGAGAGTGACCTACCAGCATCACCAGTAATTGAGAGTGACCTACCTGTGTCAGCACTATTGTGAAAATGAATTACCAGCAGCAGCAGCAATGTGAGAGTGACCTACCAGCATCACCAGTAATGTGAGAGTGACCTACCTGTGTCAGCAGCAATGTGAGAGTGACCTACCAGCATCAGCAGTAATGTGAGAGTGACCTACCTGCGTCAGCAGTACCGTGAGAGTTACCTACCAGTGTCAGCAGAAATGTGAGTGTCCTACCAGCATCAGCATAATGTGAAAATGACCTACCAGCATCAGTAGTAATGTGAGAGTGACCTACCTGCATCAGTAGTAATGTGAGAGTGACTACCTGCATCGACAGTAATGTGAGAGTGACCTACCTGCATCAGTAGTAATGTGAGAGTGACCTACCTGCATCAATAGTAATGTGATATGACCTACCAGCATCACTAGTATTGTGAGTGAGACCTACCAGCATCAGCAGTAATGTGAGAGTGACCTACCAGCATCAGCAGTAATGTGAGAGTGACCTACCAGCATCAGTAGCCCTGGAAACACAAACCATAACTGTCTCTTTTTTCCGCTTGATACAACTTGTAATAAAGTTGTTACATCTTGGCTTAACGTTTTTATGACGTATTAGAACGCTGTTACAACTTGCTATATTGGTCGTTATAACTGGTTAGGAGGTGTTAAAACTGGTTCGAACGTCGTACCAATGTCGTAGTTTTGTGTGTGTTTGGTGGGAGTAATGTGAGAATGACCTACAGCATCAGCAGTAAAGTGAGAGTGACCTACCAGCATCAGCAGTAATGTGAGAGTGACCTACCAGCATCAGGAGTAACGTGAGTGAGCTACCACCATCAGCAGTAATGTGAGAGTGACCTACCTGTGTCAGCACTATTGTGAGAGTGACCTACCAGCATCAGCAGTAATGTGAGAGTGACCTACCAGTGAGAGCAGTAATGTGAGAGTGACCTACCAGTGTCAGCAGTAATGTGAGAATGACCAACCAGCATCAGCAGTAATGTAGAAATGACCTACCTGCATCGACAGTAATATGAGAGTGACCTACCGGCGTCAGCAGTAATGCGAGAGTGACCTACCAGCATCAGCAGTAATGTGAGAGTGACCTACCTGTGTCAGAAGTAATGCGAGAGTGACCTACCAGCATCAGCAGTAATATGAGAGTGACCTAGCTGCGTCAGCACTATTGTGCGAGTGACCTACCAGCATCACCAGTAATGTGAGAGTGACCTACCTGTGTCAGCACTATTGTGAAAATGAATTACCAGCATCAGCAGCAATGTGAGAGTGACTTACCAGCATCATCAATAATGTGAGAGTGACCTACCTCTGTCAGCAGCAATGTGAGAGTGACCTACCAGCATCAGCAGGAATGTGAGAGTGGCCTACCTGCGTCAGCAGTACCGTGAGAGTGACCTTCCAGTGTCAGCAGAAATGTGAGACTGACCTACCAGAATCAACAGTAATGTGAAAATTACCTATCTGCATCGACAGTAATATGAGAGTGACCTACCAGCATCAGCACTATTGTGAGAGTGACAAAACCACCATCAGCAGTATTGTGAGATTGACCTACCAACATCAGCAGTAATGTGAGAGTGACCTACCGGCATCAGCAGTATTGTGAGAGTAACCTACAAACATCAGCAGTAATGTGAGAGTGACCTACTAGCATCGACAGTAATATGAGAGTGACCTACCAGCATCAGCAGTAATGTGAAAAGACCTACCTGCATCGACAGTAATGTGAGAGTGACCTACCAGCATAAGCAGTAATGTGAGAGTGACCTACCACATCAGCAGTAATGTGAGAGTGACCTACCAACATCAGCAGTAATGTGAGAGTGACCTTTCCTGCATCAGTAGTAATGTGAGTGTGACCTACCAGCATCGACAGTAATATGAGAGTGACCTACCAGCGTCAGTAGTATTGTGCGAGTGAGCTACCTGCATCAGCAGTAATGTGAGAGTGAGCTATCACTATCAGCAGTAACGTGAGAGTGACCTACCAGCATCAGAAGTAATGTGAGTGACCTACCAGCATCAGCAGTAATGTGAGAGTGACCTACCTGTGTCAGCACTATTGTGAGAGTGACCTACCAGCATCAGCAATAATGTGAGAGTGACCTACCAGTGTCAGCAGTAATGTGAGAGTGACCTACCAGTGTCAGCAGTAATGTGAGAATGACCTACCAGCATCAGCAGTAATGTGAAAATTACCTACCTGCATCGACAGTAATATGAGAGTGACCTACCGGCGTCAGCAGTAATGTGAGAGTGACCTACCAGCATCAGCAGTAATGTGAGAGTGACCTACCTGTGACAGAAGTAATGTGAGAGTGACCTACCAGCATCAGCAGTAATGTGAGAGTGACCTACCTGCGTCAGCACTATTGTGAGAGTGACCTACCAGCATCACCAGTAATGTGAGAGTAACCTACCAGCATCACCAGTAATGTGAGAGTGACCTACCTGTGTCAGCACTATTGTGAAAATGAATTACCAGCATCAGCAGCAATGTGAGAGTGACCTACCAGCATCACCAGTAATGTGAGAGTGACCTACCTGTGTCAGCAGCAATGTGAGAGTGACCTACCAGCATCAGCAGTAATGTGAGAGTGACCTACCTGCGTCAGCAGTACCGTGAGAGTGACCTACCAGTGTCAGCAGAAATGTGAGTGACCTACCAGCATCAGCAGTAATGTGAAAATGACCTACCAGCATCAGTAGTAATGTGAGAGTGACCTACCTGCATCAGTAGTAATGCAGGCGAAGAGTCACAATAACGTGGCTGAAGTATGTTGACCAGACCACACCAGAAGTTAAAGGGACGACGACGTTTCGGTCCGTCCTGGACCATTCACAAGCGACTTGAGAATGGTCCAGGACGGACCGAAACGTCGTCGTCCCCTCAACTTCTAGTGTGTGGTCTGGTCATCAGTAGTAATGTGAGAGTGACCTACCTGCATCGACAGTAATGTGAGAGTGACCTACCTGCATCAGCAGTAATGTGAGAGTGACCTACCTGCATCAGTAGTAATGTGAGAGTGACCTACCTGCATCAGTAGTAATGTGAGATGACCTACCAGCATCACTAGTATTGTGAGTGAGACCTACCAGCATCAGCAGTAATGTGAGAGTGACCTACCAGCATCAGCAGTAATGTGAGAGTGACCTACCAGCATCAGTAGTAATGTGAGAGTGACCTACCAGCATCAACAGTAATGTGAGAGTGAGCTACCAGCATCCGCAGTAATGTGAGAGTGACCTACCAGCATCAGCAGTAATGTGAGAGTGACCTAACTGCGTAAGCAGTACCGTGAGAGTGACCTACCAGTGTCAGCAGAAATGTGAGTGACCTACCAGCATCAGCAGTAATGTGAAAATGACCTACTAGCATCAGTAGTAATGTGAGAGTGACCTACCTGCATCAGTAGTAATGTGAGAGTGACCTACCTGCATCGACAGTAATGTGAGTGACCTACCTGCATCAGCAGTAATGTGAGAGTGACCTACCTGCATCAGTAGTAATGTGAGAGTGACCTACCTGCATCAGTAATAATGTGAGATGACCTACCAGCATCACTAGTATTGTGAGTGAGACCTACCAGCATCAGCAGTAATGTGAGAGTGACCTACCAGCATCAGCAGTAATGTGAGAGTGACCTACCAGCATCAGCAGTAATGTGAGAGTGACCTACCAGTATCAGCAGTGATGTGAGAGTGACCAACCAGCATCAGCAGTAATGTGAGAGTGACCTACCAGCATCAGCAGTAATGTGAGAGTGACCTACCAGCATCAGCAGTAATGTGAGAGTGACCTACCTGCATCAGCAGTAATGTGAGAGTGACCTACCAGCATCAGCAGTAATGTGAGAGTGACCTACCAGTATCAGCAGTAATGTGAGAGTGACCTACCAGCATCAGCAGTAATGTGAGAGTGACCTACCTGCATCAGCAGTAATGTGAGAGTGACCTACCAGCATCAGCAGTAATGTGAGAGTGACCTACCTGCATCAGCAGTAATGTGAGAGTGACCTACCAGCATCAGCAGTAATGTGAGAGTGACCTACCAGCATCAGCAGTAATGTGAGAGTGACCTACCAGCATCAGCAGTAATGTGAGAGTGACCTACCAGCATCAGCAGTAATGTGAGAGTGACCTACCAGCATCAGCAGTAATGTGAGAGTGACCTACCAGCATCAGCAGTAATGTGAGAGTGACCTACCAGCATCAGCAGTAATGTGAGAGTGACCTACCAGCATCAGCAGTAATGTGAGAGTGACCTACCAGCATCAGCAGTAATGTGAGAATGACCTTCCTGTTGGAAAGTTTCCATCATTAATACATCATTTCTTGTATGAACCATAGTAATTACTAACTGTACTAATTTGTAAAACTAATTCATTTAATGTTTCTATTGCGATGCAATATTTGCCAAATGTTCCCAGTCTCAATGACGCCGGGAGGGAGGTAGCTACAGGCTAAAACATGAATCTCTCCACATTTAGTTGCATCTAAACAGACTTTAGTTAATTACGTTCCTATACTATGGATACTCGTTTATTTAATTAGGTTTTTAAATAGCATATTATTGCTTACTGAAATCGTTCATTTAGGTGTATTAACAACTACAGTGGAAAATATTACAATGTAAAATAATTCAATATAATATTCCTTCCTTTCATATAGTGCAGTCCTAATAAGCTGACTTTCATTGTGCAAAAATATATTGCACGTTAATATAATTATTAGTGACATCAGTACTTGTCACGGTTCCTTACCTTTCCAATTAATTGCAAGTAAAATAAAATACTTTAAGCTCGAGAATACTTTGAGCAGGCAGCGCATGCATATCACAGCCGGGGAAGAAGGAGAGTTCTTTCTTACTAGGGACGCCATCCAGCCACCATGCGACTCTGATGCCATTAGCAACGTGCAACAGAGAACCTCGTCTCGATTTCGTTAAGTTACTTTAGTTTTCGTTCTTAATACTTTAAGAACGGGGCCACGTTACAATGGCACATAACGGTAGTGTCCAAGGAACCAATTATACCTCCAGCCCATAATTGACGTCTTATCACGACAACTGAAGACTAGGGATCTGGAATCGGTCCTGAATTACCGGACACTTGGCCCGGCAACTATTAATAACCTACCTTACAACATTGTGTACACGTCTATATAGTTCAGGATAGTTGTCGTTAGACTGAGTAATTACCATCAAAATCTCGTATGTGTGCTCTAGTTTATGTTCCGTAATTATATAGGAAAACACAAATGTTGCTATATTATATGTAGACAAATTCTAGAGTGATTGCTATATACCGTAGGTTATTTCCTTTAATTTAGGATGTATTATAAATAATCAGGTAGAAAGCTTCTATGGTCTACTTGCCTTGCAGCACCTGGTCCACGTGAAGCGAGGTACTAGGCTGTCCCATCTTCAAGCAACAATTTTGTCAGACGCAATACGTCGTCAGGAGTGTGGCAGTGAACTTCACACCTCTCGCAATTAACAGCTAAGCTGTATACGTTAAAGTAGATACTAATAACGTAGACACTTTAATGATCTCCCATTGAGATCCATGTTACTAACCACTGGTAGTAATATTAGCCTATCGTAGTATCTTGAGGTCCATTCGCCTCTTATTATTATTGCATAATTTTTGCAATTACCCATTTTATTTAATTCAGTGAACGAACCACACAGAAATGATGCCAGGGTTACAATAGTCTTTTGGTATATAACACCCCATTTTGGTGAGAGAAATTGATTCATAAAATACAGGCCCTTCAATATTCAACATAATGTTTATCAATAATATCCATAGGACACTAGTTCATGGATTTAATATTAAACCACTTGCTCTACCCAGTTTCCACTTTTCCTAAAAAGTGGTGGTCCTTCGTAGCTATCGAAAATTAGCATTAATTTAAATGAATTACATGAGTCAAATTTTCCCACACTACCAGCATCGGCAGTAATGTGAGGGTGACCTACTAGCGTCAGCAGAAATGTGCGAGTGACCTACCAGCGTCAGCAGTAATGTGCGAGTGACCTATCAGCGTCAGCAGTAATGTGAGAGTGACCTACCAGTGCCAGCAGTAATATAAGAGTGACCTACCATGGCCATCAATAATGTGAGAGTAACCTACCAGCGCCAGCAGTAATATAAGAGTGACTACTGGCATCAACAGTAATATGAGAGTGACCTTCCTGTGTCACCAGTAATGTGAAAGTGACCCACCAGCACCATCAATAATATGCCCGCGCAGGAATATCCCTGCAAAAAAAACAATAATGTGACAGTGACCTACCAACTCCAGCAGTAATGTGAGAGTGACCCACCAGCTCCAGCAGTAATGTGAAAGTGATTAACTGGCGTCAGCAATAATATGAGAGTGACCTTCCAGTTTCAGCAACTATGCAACAATAACCTATCAGTTTCAGCAGTAATGTGAGAGTGACCTACCCGTTGAGCCTCACCGACCACCATAGAGAGCCGCATGCGCCTGACGTCCTCACCATCCGTTGACACCTCGAAGACTGATACACTCGAAAATGTCCACAAATTTCTGTGCTGGAGACGCAGGATATTGTTCTGTTAAGAAAAGTACCGCACCTCATTGTACGAAAATTATCTGTGAACAATCTAATTTTTATAACTTCCCATGATCATGCTTTTGAAAAAAAATAAATTTCCAAAAAGTTGCTAATATATTGTAGGTCCTTAGTTCCATTTTGGACTATTATCTATTCTCACTTCAAAATATTTTTCACAAGTACACCGAAATGTCGTCTAGTTATAGTTTATTTATGGGATTATTGACCAATTTTCTAATACAAGATATTTTATCATTTATTCTCTTTTTATTACTGTGTATCAGATTTATGTAAATATTGCTTGTTCATGGGTAGTACGTTTTATTCCTGAATTGTTTATGCCCAATTGTGCATTTCCAAAGTAGAGAAAACAGCAATTATTTACAACAAACTCTGATTTTGTGACCAGAACAGTGTATGTCTCTGCAATAACAAAACCTCTTTTTAGTTTAAAGATATTCCTGCACGGGTCATAAGCCTCTGGCTGGCACAATAAATGTTACTCGTTTCTGTCTTACTTAGGCGGTGAATGAATATTCATGACTCTTATGTTTGCTGCAGTAAGCTTATGTCCTATGTGTTTAACAACTTCTCTGCTCTGCTAAATGTTTCTTGAAATCTTATTTGGTTTGTAACTCATTAGTGTTTGATAATGTTCCAGTGGTCTGTTGGGCATTTCTCCATAGTATTGACATATCCTCATATCCTCTCATCTTCAGAAATCTAGTAGCATATTTTCCCTGCAACAAGAAATTGCACAATTTGGAAATTGCACAATTTCTGGACCTGTAAATTTGTAGACCTCATCCTGGAAACATTCTTATATCAACATGTTAAACAAGCTACGAGGATGAGGGAAGGTGACGTTCCTCCATGCTAGATTTGATATTTACCAGGAAGGAGGAAGAAATATTTGACATTCAGTACCTTCCTCCCTTGGGTAAAAGTGACCATGTCTTTTTGGGGATAAAGTATGCAATGCGTTATAATCTGGAAGAAAATATGATGGTCGATGCAATTGAAAAACCTGACTTTAGGAGAGGACATTATGGCAACCTTAGAAAATTTTTTAGGGAGTATAATTGGTCAGACATGTTGCTAGGCAAGGAAGTGAATGAGATGTATGTCAAGTTTTGTGAAATATATGATAAAGGCACAAAAAAATTTATACCAAAACAGAGAAGCAGAACTAGGAAACAGGATTGGTTCGACAGAAAGTGCGAGAGGGCCAGAGACCAAAAGACACAAAAATGGAATCAATACAGGAAGAGGCCAAACCCCCAATCATACCAGCGATACAAAGATGCGAGAAACAACTACACGGCAGTGAGGAGAGAGGCAGAAAGAAATTTTGAAAAAGGGATTGCAGACAAATGTAAAACAGAACCAGGTCTATTCTATAAATTCATAAACAACAAATTACAGGTAAAGGATAATATTCAGAGGTTGAAAATGGGAAATAGATTCACGGAAAATGAAAAGGAAATGTGTGAAACATTAAACGAAAAGTTCCAAAGTGTGTTTGTACAAAATGAAATCTTCAGGGAACCAGATACAATAAGAATTCCAGAGAACAACATAGAGCACATAGACGTGTCTAGAGACGAAGTGGAAAAAATGCTCAAAGAGCTAAATAAGAACAAAGCAGTTGGTCCAGATGGAGTTTCACCATGGGTTCTGAGAGAATGTGCACCTGAGCTCAGCATCCCTCTTCAACTGATCTTTCAGGCATCCCTGTTTACAGGAGTTGTAGCTGATGTGTGGAAAAAGGCTAACATAGTTCCAATTTACAAGAGTGGAAGCAGGGAAGACCCCCTTAATTATAGACCGGTATCATTGACAAGTGTAATAGTCAAAATATTGGAAAAAATAATTAAAACTAAATGGGTAGCACACCTGGAGAGAAATGATATAATATCAGACAGACAGTATGGTTTTCGATCTGGTAGATCCTGTGTATCGAATTTACTCAGTTTTTATGATCGAGCAACAGAGATATTACAGGAAAAGATGGTTGGGCTGACTGCATCTATCTGGACCTAAAAAGGCTTTCGACAGAGTTCCACATAAGAGGTTGTTCTGGAAACTGGAAAATATTGGAGGAGTGACAGGTACGCTTCTAACATGGATGAAAAACTTTCTGACTGATAGAAAAATGAGGGCTGTGATCAGAGGCAATGTATCGGACTGGAGAAATGTCACAAGTGGAGTACCACAGGGTTCAGTTCTTGCACCAGTGATGTTTATTGTCTACATAAATGATCTACCAGTTGTTGTACAGAATTATATGAACATGTTTGCTGATGATGCTAAGATAATAGGAAGGATAAGAATTTAGATGATTGTCATGCCCTTCAGAAGACCTGGACAAAATAATATTTGGAGCAACACTTGGCAAATGGAATTTATGTGAATAAATGCCATGTTATGGAATGTGGAATTGGTGAACATAGACCCCACACAATCTATAAATTATGTGAGAAATCTTTAAAGAATTCTGATAAAGAAAGGGATCTAGGGTGGTTTTAGATAG
This sequence comes from Procambarus virginalis, assembly GCA_020271785.1. Lineage (NCBI taxonomy): Eukaryota > Metazoa > Arthropoda > Malacostraca > Decapoda > Cambaridae > Procambarus > Procambarus virginalis. The sequence continues at coordinate 22,525,820 of WNGS01113158.1, read as the reverse complement.
AAAACTGTCACCTGAGGACCACATCAAGAACCATTGTGCGAGGAGCCTATGCTACACTTTCTAACCTAAGAATTGCTTTTAATACATGGATGGAGAAATACTAAAGAAATTGTTCACGACTTTTATTAGACCAAAGCTGGAATATGCAGCGGTTGTATGGTGCCTTATCTTAAGAAGCACATCAACAAACTGGAAAAGGTGCAACGACATGCCACTAAGTGGCTCCCAGAAATGAAGGACAGAGCTATAGGAGAGGTTAGAGGCATTAAATATGCAAAAACTAGAAGATAGAAGAAAAGAGGCGATATGATCACTACGTACAAAATAGTAACAGGAATTGATAAAATCGACAGGGAAGATTTCCTGAGACCTGGAACTTCAAGAACAAGAGGTCATAGATTAAACTAGCTAAACACAGATGCCGAAGAAACGTAAGAAAATTCACCTTCGCAAATAGAGTGGTAGACGGTTGGAACAAGTTAAGTGAGAAGGTGGTGGAGGCCAAAACCGTCAGTAGTTTCAAAGCGTTATATGACAAAGAGTGCTGGAAGACGGGACACCACGAGCGTAGCTCTCATCCTGTAACTACACTTAGGTAATTACACTTAGTAATTACAAGGTTATCTAAGACTGATGCCATGTAAGTGCACTTTTCTATTAATTCCTTTCTTCAAAATAAGTGTTTCGTAGTTGGTTGTATTCTTGTACCAACCCACAGATCCTGATGCTGCAACTGCTGTGTTGTGGTCACTGTACATCTTCTGCATTCCTGTCTATAATTATTTGCTTCATCAATATATATAAAAATGGAAATGTTCGTTTGTTCAAAATCGATAATCTCCGAAAGTTCTTCAACGATTGCTTTGAAATTTTTACAAAATGTTCCCTTCGCATCCGAGCAGGTTTTTATGTACATACTATATAGATATCACGTCTGTGACGGTAAAAAAAAAACATGTTTTTTTTTTAAACTGTGTTTTTCATGTGAGGGAAATCTTTGAAACCTGTTTACCGATTGCTTTGAAATTTTGACACAAAATTGCATTTGAAAATGCACGTCTTTTTATATATCTACTATATGCATGTCTCACCTGTGACAGGAAAAACATTTTTTTTTTTAAACAGCGCATCTGTTGGATGTAAGAGCAACACACGCTGTAATCTCCGAAAGTTCTTCACCGATTGCTTTGAAATTTGGACACAATGTAGCATTCGAATAGGTACGTCTTTTTATATACCTACTATATACATACCACCCCTGTGACAGGTAAAAACATGCGTTTTTTAAAATAGCACCATCAGTTGCACATAACAGAAACATGCATGCTATTCTAAATATGTCACGAATTCCAGTTCAGTGTTTCCGACTGCATTCATAAATTTTATTTTCATAGATTTCGTTTTATTTTATTTTCTACTGAAATATTTTGTGTGGCATTGTGTTGGAATTGAGCTGTGTTTTTTACCATACCGTTCCATTATAAGTGTAAGTATAGATGATAAGTAGAGATAAGTAGAGCCACACCAGTGACTTGTAAAACTATGCTTTTCTTGAAAAACAGTGCCACCTGTTGCATGGAAGAGCACAACATGCTATACTAAATATGTTGCAATACTATTTCAATGTTTCTGATTGCATTGATCAACTTAAATTTCATAGATTTTGATTTATTTTCATTTTGATTAAATTATTTTGTGTAAATTGCATTGGAATTGAGCTGTGTTGTTTACCATACCGTTCATTTCGTGTGTATAGTTTATTTCTATATTTTTTCATATTTTCATTTCAATTTTTAACGGTTTTTCTTATATTTCAGTGATGGGAGCATCAGATCACTTGATGTTCCTAATTTTCTGATGGGAACATCAGACCATTTGGGAATGCATCGGACGTGGGAGTGGGGAATGGCGGGGATGACAAGGGACGGGAGTGACAGATGGTTGGGAAGACGAGGGGTAAGGGGTATATGGACGAGGGGACGGGGGAGTTTGAGACGGTGGGGACGAGGGGATGGGGGAATGGAGAATGGTGGGGAGGACAACGGAGTGGGGCATGGTGGGAAGGAAGAGGGGATGGTGGAGTGGGGGAGCTGAGGAGATGGGTGAGGGGGAAACGGGGGAGGACTGGGGAACAGAAAAGTTTGCTGTGGGTGAGCAACGCACATGCGTTGCTCACCCACAGGAACCGTGGCCGGGTACTGCTAGTCCAAATAAATAAAAATGAAAATGTCCATTTGTGCATAACCGCTAATCTCCGAAAGTTCTTCACCGATTGCTTTGAAATTTTCACACAACGTTCCATTCGCAACCGGCCAGGTTTTTATGTACATACTATATAGATGTCACGTCTGTGACGGTAAAAAAAAAACGTGTTTTTTCTAAAAAAAACTGTGTTTTTCGTGTAAGGGAATTCTTCGAAACCTCTTTACCGATTGCTTTGAATTTTTGACACAATGTTGCATTCGAATAGTTGCGTCCTTTTATATATCTACTATACACATGCCTCACCTATGACAAGAAAAATACATCCTTTTTTTGTAAAAACAGTACCATTTGTTGGACTTAAGAGCAACACACGCTGTAATCTCTGAAAGTTCTTAACTGATTGTTTTGAAATTTTGACACAACGTTGTATTCGAATAGACACGTCTTTTTATATACTATTGTATAAATGCCACCCCTCTGACAGGTAAAAAGATGCGTTTTTGAAAAACAGCGCCCTCTGTTGCACATAATAGCAACATGCTCGCTATACTAATAATGTCAAAAATTCCATTTCATTGTTGCCGATTGCATTGATAAATTTGATTTTCATTGATTTCGATTTATTTTATTTTTTATTTAATTATTTTGTGTGACATTGTGTTGGAATTGAGCTGCGTTGCTTACCATACCATGCATTTCGTAAGTATAAGTATGGACGCCAAACATGTGACAGGTAAAACTATGCTTTTCTTGAAAAACTGTACCATCTGTTGCATGTAAGAGCAACACACATGCTATACTAAATATGTTACAATTCCATTTGAATGTTTCTGATTGCATTGATATATTGAATTTTCATAGATTTTGATTTATTTTCATTTTGATTTAATTATTTTGTGTGCCATTGCGTTGGAATTCAGCTGTGTTGTTTACCATAAAGTTCATTTCGTGAGTATAGTTTATTTGCATATTTTTTCATATTTTCATTTCGTTTTTTAACTGTTTTTCTTATATTTCAGTGATGGGAACATCAGATCATTTGGGAATGCATTGGACGAGGGAGTGGGGAATGGTGGGGATGATGAGGGGACGGAAGTGAAAGATGATGGGGAGGACGAGGGGACAAGGTAGGGGGTAATGGTGGGGAAAGACGAGGGGACAGGGGAGTTTGGGATGGTGGGGACGAGGGGATGGGGGAATGGAGAATGGTGGGGAGGACAAAGGGACAGGGGAGTGGGGCATGGTGGGAAGGAAGAGGGAATGGTGGAGTGGGGAAAGGTGGGGAGGACAAGGGTACGGTTGAGTGGGGAATGGTTGGGAGGATTAGGAGACGGTTGAGGAGGGAATGGTGGGGAGGACTAGGGGACAGGGAAGGTTGCTCTGGCTCAGCAACGCACATGCATTGCTGAGCCATTAGCCTTTTTCTCAATGGAAACAGTTAAAATTCAAATTAGAGCTGTCATGGTTCCAAAATCATTGTTTGGGGGGAAACAATAGCAATTTTTCATACTTCTTAGCTACAAACACTTAGTGCACTTACTACCCAGGAACATAAATTGTGTTACATTGTGTAAATGATGTATATGTGGATATTTACCTGTCACAATATATGATATGCATATAAATTAGGTCGTTTAAAAAATCTATATTGTTTTTTTTTTATCTTGCATTTCTTTAATTAATTACTTATATTGGAAAAGTCTTCAAGTCACGTACAATATTCTCAGTACATAATGTTACTAGTCTGTTAATATATAAAGTCTGTCAATGTGCAACGTTCTTTAATGCCACATGTTCAGAGTGTGAGTGTGTCTGTCTTTACTTTTTACTCTTCCTGCAAAAATTGAGCAGTTAGCTCTTGTACCCCGCCTCTCTAACCTATCTCTTCTTTCCTCCAATATGTCTACTATAAATATATTTCTCTCTATCTAACACACACACACACACACACACACACACACACACACACACACACACACACACACACACACAGGGGCCGGTGGCTGAGTGGACAGCACGCTGGGCACGTAATCCTGTGGTCCGAGGTTCGATTCCCGGCTCCAGCGGAAACAAAAATGAGCAGAGTTTCATTCACCCTGATTCCACAGATATATTCCCAAAAATGCCCCTAAAATTCTAATGAAATTCAACATTTCAATAAAAGTATTACCCAGCAGACGGCCGAGTACTTCTACAGCCTTCCTCAGCAACCATGGTGAGTTTAGGTCTCTCCTCGCTGATCTTGTCAGTTCTAGTTCTCTAGGATTTTTCGTCTTCCTCTACAATGACTACAATGCCATCCAGTATTTCCTCTGGCCTCTCATCTTGTAACCTTGGTCTCCACGCTGGTTCTGACGTTAAGACCACTAGAATTCTGTTTGTGTTTTTCACATACATTCTTATTATTCTCTGCGATACTTGACCCAGATTCCTTGTCTCCGTAATGTAAGTTTATGGTGTCTCACTGTTTTTTTTTAGTTTTCCTAGCCCTCATTTTGGGAAATGTTATGTGATTATTTATAAATTATTCGAGAAATGGGTAAAATTCAATTATTATTCGATTTTGTTTCCCCGAATCTAAGGCTATAGAAGCCGCAGAGGTTATGAAGACTCACCTTAGCCACAGTTCTGAGGGTTGAGGCTCCGTCCGTGAAGAACATGACGGAACAGCGAGGCTCAGACACAGTTGTCAACACCGCCTCCACACAACCGCTCAATAGTGTTATTCTTCTGTCATGAGTGTCTGAAATATTTGTTGGTAATGCAACTTCCTGAGTATCTGGCCTAAATAGTGTTTCTATATGCCAAACTTTTTATTAACATGTTTAGCAAATTACACATTTATAAATTCTCATACCGGCTTATTCATACACATTTAAATAAAACAAGAGCCTTGAAAGGTATTCCTGAAAATGTAAATCCCTAAGAATATGAGCATTTTTAATGATAAAAATTCACATACTATTGAAAGTGAGCAGATCCACGGCTGACAGGAGAGAAGTGGCAACCAGTGACAACTCAAGATATAGCACTGCAATCATAATGATGTTATGAGGATATTTGATGTCACTTAGAGACAGCACATTAGTTGGGCCTTGTTTCTGCTTTTCTCTCTTATCTAAAAGTAAAAAATAGAGCATTGATCAATGTCGCACACTATTTTTAATAGGGAAGCTCTCTCAGGTAATTGTCGGCCATGCTACGCATTACCAAATGGCACAGTATTTTTATCTCCCTTTTTCTACAGGAGTCTATTCAACTAACACAAAAGGTACATTATTCTATTTATTATCTAATCCTATACTGTCTAATTATGATACTAGATTGTTTTCTATGCTAGTGTATTTAGATATATTCTGGTCATTTATGACATTAACAAAGTACAAGAAAGTTGTTTCATAGAGTACACAAATTGTTTTTTTCAGTTTTCTTTTTCACAACTTTCTCTGAATTATCCTGTTTTACGTAACCATTAAGAAATATTTAGAACATACTCAAAACGCTATGTTATGATCTCCGTCTAATAACAGTTCTTTCTGGCCTCAAGAATTATTTTTTCCTACCTAGAAAGATCGCACATGGCCCAAGCTGTAATGTAAGTTAAAAACGAACGAGTCTTATACACAATTTTGCATGATACGTGGAAGTAAATTAGTGAATTGTGGGAGATTGTAAAACAACATGGTGCCCGAGCGGGTGACGACACGTCCGGGAACTTTTAGAGTGCAGCGACACATGTCTAGAGCTCACGCAATGAGAGAGGTCAGTGGCGCTGACTCAGGGGCTCTGCCAATCAGCGACGAGCTTTCCGTGACGTCATCGGTGGGCACTGAGCCCACCCCAGGAAGAGGAGCCCGGCTCACTATTCTGCTGGGATTTGGACAGGGAGGTTATGACCTCGGGCGCTCTCGCAAGGATTGGCAGATTTGGATTTTAAGTGGCGAGTTGAGCCCAGAATAGAGACAACAGCACTCCAACCATATTGAGGCGCCAATAGGACTTTTCTGGATACGGTCATACGAGTATCGTCGACGGAAGAACCTGCTGAGAGAAGAAGAGACTGGATAGCATACCATATTCGGAGGAGGGAGTTGCAAGTACATTCATCTGGACCTTGGCTGGTCAACGCGAATGGACTGACCATCAAAGCTTAGTGACAGTCTGTTACGAGTTCTTCCGTAACTTAGTTCTTTTAAACTTTGATTCGAAGTTCAGAGATCCCTAAACTTGGTGGAACTGTAGTGCAATGCTTAAGGTAAGAAATTAAATTACACTTATAATTAACCGTTCTTATTATCTACAGCTACCATTATACACAAGTTCCTAAAGAGGTCGTCCAGTACATCACTAGCCCTCACGCTAGCTAGCTTTAAAGATGACGGACACTTATGTACACTCCGACGAGGTCATCAGCGCAACACTAGCCCTCAAGCTAGTTGCAATTATGGTGAGGTCTTCAAGCGCCCCACTAGCCCGCTCGCTAGTACGCTGAAATCGTGAAGTCTTTCAGCGCTCTATTAACCCTCTGGTTAGCACATCCAAACGGTGATGTTCTCAGCACTCCACTAGCCCTCTGGCTAGTATACTCAAACAGTGAAGTCATCTGTGCTCCACTAGCCCTCTGGCTAGTACGTCTCAAGGTCTACCAAAGTACTTCTCCACTCTCTCTTCTTCACTGCCGTCTTTCACCAGTCACCAGGGGTCAGATTCACGAAGCAGTTACGCAAACACTTACGAACCTATCCATATTTTCTCAATCTTTGGCAGCTTTGTTTTCAATTATTAAACAACTAGCTGTACCCAGCCATGTGCTGCAGAGCCACAGCAATCTATCCCTGTCTCCCAGCCATCCCCCATCCCCTCGTCCTCCCCACCATTCCCTTCCCTCCCCAGTCCCTTTGTCCTCCCCACCATCCCCCACTCCAGCATCTCCTCGTCCTCCTAACATTCCTCACTCCACCGACGCCTCGTCCTCCCCAACATCTCTCACACCCCCATCCCTACGTCCTCCCAACCATTCCTCACTTCCCCCGTCCACTCGTACTCCCAACCATTCCCCTCTTCCACGTCCTTCCCACCATCTCCCACTCCTCCACTCCTTCGTCCTCCCTCCCATTACCCCCCCCACTCCCTCATCCCCTCGTCCTCCCCACCATTACCCGCTCCCCTGTCTCCTCGTCCTCCTCACCATTCCCCACTCCATCATCCGATGCATTCCCAAATGATCTGATGTTCCCATCAGAAAATTGGGAACATCAAATGATCTGATGTTCCCATCACTGAAATATAAGGAAAGTAGTTAAAAAAACAAAATAAAAACAATAAAAAAATAAAAAAATAAACTATACTCATGAAATGAACTATACGGTAAACAACACAGCTCAATTCCAATGCATTGTCACACAAAATAATTAATTCAAAATGAAAATAAATCGAAATCTATCAAAATTCAATTTATCAATTCAATCAGAAACATTGAAATGGAATTGTAACATATCTAGTATAGAGTGTGTTGCTCTTACGTGCAACAGATGGCGCTGTTTTTCAAAAAAAGCATGTTTTTACCTGTCACTGGTGTAGTATCTATATAGTGCTATGTCATCTATAGTGTGTACATAAAAACATGTGCGTATTCGAATGGAACATTGTGTCAAAATTTCAAAGCAATCAGTGAAGAACTTTCCGAGAATACAGTTCGTGTTGCGCTTACGTCCAACAGATGGCACTGTTTTTCAAAAACGTATGTTTTTTCCAACCCGTCCACGCAAATTCATATAGTCAATATTGACTTATTAAATACATGCATAGGTGACATACTAAACATAATAGATACCCTTAAAAAGCTTCATAGAAAACACTGACCTTACCTAACCTTGTTAGTATGTTAAGATAAGCATCTTATAGCTTCGTAATTACAATTGTTACTTAACCTGTTATAGGTATGGGTTAAGTAATAATTGTAATTACGAAGCAATAAGATGCTTATCTTAACATACTAACAAGGTTAGGTAAGGTCGGTGTTTTCTATGAACCTTTTTAAGGGTATCAATTATGTTTAGTATATCACCTATGCACGTATTTAATAAGTCAATATTGACTATACGAATTTGCGAGGACGGGTTGGTTTTTTCCTGTCACATGTGAGGCATGTATATAATAGGTATCTAAAAGCATGCGTCTATTTGAATGCAACGTTATGTCAAAATTTCAAAGCAATCAGTAAAGAGGTTTCGAAGATTCCCCTCACATGAAAAACAATTGAAAAACAGTTTTTCTAAAAAAAAATATGTTTTTCCCGTCACAGACGTGACATTTATATAGTATGTTTATAAAAATTTGCTGGGATGCGAATGGAACGGTGTGTGAAAATTTCAAAGCACTGAGTGAAGAACTTTCGGAGATTAGCGATTTTTAACAAACGAACATTTTCATTTTTATTTATATAGATTATTAATTATTTAAAATTATGAAATAAGCTCCGAAGCACTAGGAGCTGACAATAACAAAAGTTGATTGGGAAGATTTCATGCTTGTAAACTGATTAATATATGTAATTAAAGCCGTCAAAGATGGAGGAAAGATGTACACGTTCGTAAGCACTTGTCTAACTGCGTCGTGAATCTAGCCCCAGTACCTCATCACCTCCCAGAACAGTGGACTAGAATATGAGAAACTGATATTAATGGGAGGGTTAACTGTTTAACTTGGAACCTGGATCATAGATGGCGCCGAGGTTCGTCCCCACAGTCCAACCAGTGAGTGTTGGAAGTAGTAATGACTTAGTGTGAATGAGTTCTCAAGGAGTAGCGAATAGAAGCTATTGAGGACACACCTGAGGTTACGGTAAGCAAGTGCTTCTTTTGATTTTCGCCTTTGAAGAGGCAAGTGGAACGTCGACTGTAACACAAGTAATGGAGTGCCAACCAAGAGGCTGGGGGTAATCGGTTTTTGATGCTGAACAAAGCTATAGTAACCACTGAGGTGAGCAAATGTAGCAGAAATTAATATCTATGGTTACCCTATTAAGACAGTGAATATAGTGAACAGCTATGAAGGCACCCTGTATTGAAACCGACCCCAACTAGTGAAATCGGTCATCTGAATATCTTCTTCGATGACTGAATCAGTGCACTGGGCACTGACATAAGGTTGCCGGGACAAGGTACAAAACAAGGAGCGACGAGAGTCAAGGGAAATCCAGTGTTGACACCAATGGTGGACCTCCCACTGAACATGTCCCCATGGTGTGTCGAGAGGATCAGCGCCACGTCTGTGTTACCCAAGGAAGAAAGAAGAAGAAGAAGGACGAGGATACGTGTGACGCAAGGGAGCAGCCAAGGATGTGGTGATGGAACTTCAGTGAGCTGGCGACCCATGGAAGCTACAAGCCACTGGAGATATCATCACGTCATAACTTAGTAATCTCCCCTTTCCTTTCTTCTTGTTGAATAGGCGTTCGCAGGGAAACCTGTAGAAATTTATTATTATATATGTATTCACTCATGTGGTATGATACATTGAGACTATACATATAAATCTAGTAATGTTAGTATTAAAGGAGGTCGAGAGTGACCGTAGATTGCAGACATGATAGAGTCTGCTTGAAAGATGAAAGAAAGGTTTATCCAGAACTAATCATTATTTATTTTTATATAATTCTTTGGTCAGTAAATGTTATTTTCAGTTTTATACGCTGTGTTTATATGTATCTTCATTACAGATATGCCACGTCATATTGTAACACGGGAGCGGGGGTAATGTCTCTCTCTTGTCCACTACTCTGCCCGTAGATATCGTAACTCCAAGACCCCAGAGCTCTAACTCTCAGCTCAGTCCACGCCTCGTGATCTTCGACGTTCGACCGCCTGGATACTACAAACACGAGACGTTGCACTAGGTTTTTCTAGCAACACTCAAGGAGCTTTACTTGCTGCCATCACCAAACCAAAGACGAAGCCAGATTAATTAATCGGGCTTGGGCCAATTAATTAACTATTAAACTCTAGGGGTAAGCATCCCCAATTTCGTGGAAAGGGAGGAATGAGTTTATGTTATATATGTGTGGAATTAAACAAAACAAGGGAATATCTCTGATATTAAGAGAGACTAGGCTGGCTTATAATCTGAGTATCGACTTAGCCCAATAAAGCAGACTCATGGATACAAATGGCAAGAACAATCACATGTAATATCATTTGTGGAAATACTAAAAAATACCAACAATTAGTAAAACAAAGTTTATTAAAGTAAAACTATCAAAGGAGAAAATAAATAGGATCACTTCCTAAACTTAAATATTCCCAAAGAGGCAAACATGAACTATTAAACTATACCAAACTCTTAAGAACTTTATCGTAAAACAATCTAAGTCCGCTGCTGGTGTTCTGGTCGTCTTGGGGTTGAGCCAAGCCCTCTCCACGCCACATTGACCTAGCCTTGCCTATCCTCTCTCCAGCCGAGAGATTGTCCTAAGCTAAGTTGCCAAATTCATCTTCGAAGTTGATTACTAACTTAAACCCTGTACTCGTCACTGAAGGTGAATTCATCATCATTCCAAACAATTGAGGAATATATAGATACTTGAGCAGGAAAATTATAAGGTACAATTCTGAATGATAACTTCGATTTCTCTACATTACTGAATTAACAGAAAGATGGAGTCTTGGAGTAGAAGGGGTGAAGGTTGGTGGTGAGGCCTGACTCTTGCTGGTGACCTGATTTACGGCCGGTGTTGCCGGCTTTAAACGAGTCATCTGCCCTCGAACGAAAGGGGGGAATTTGATTCTTTATTCATAAATGACGTTAACTTAATCTACGTACTTGACGAAAGAGGTTATTAATTACAGTTACTTTGATACATGAATTTCTCAAAAGTTTTAATATAAATACAAGGAGAAGCTGGTGATCGTCGCTTACGCACCACTGCTCTAATCCCTTGGGGTGACCCTACTCAACTTTCCAAGGCAGAACTACCATTCCACTGCATATTTTGTAACAAGGGCGTATCCACACTACTGTCACTACAGTCACCTATCTATAACAGCTTCGACTGTTACAATATACAAGGTGTTTTTCAACACCTTGATAACGAACATAGTTTTCATCCGAAAATTTGGTGATACTTTACTTCCATATTCATTGGGTCTTTTCTTCTCCTTCGCAGATTTTAAATTGCGATATTTGTAAGATCGAAACTTTACGGATATTTTCCAGTGTAAATTCTTTTTCTTTGTGCCATTAATGTGTTTCCTTCGAGGGAGTTAATTTTCTATTGAAGGGAAAGAAACAAAAGGCAAACGTTCTCGGCCCATATTGGAATTTAATTTTTTTTATTAATTTTAGTCTTGAAATGGACCGCTAGCTTTAAATACTGGTTGCAAACAAGTAAAGATAAATTCGAATTGCAATGTGAACATTAGGAAAGCTGGTTATTAATCCTCAGTTGAAAAGTTGTTTCAGCATTCTAGCCATAATCTTCTCCTCCAAGCACATGTTTGAAAATAGCAAAAGACCATAGCAAAACATTTTTCAAATTACTGTAATATGTCTTCACTAGATTTTTGCGTTTTAGGATCATTTTACCTTGGGACAGTGATCTGTCACTCGAAAAACAAATCCGTCACACAATACTGAACATGCTTCATGGCATTAGCCGTTTAAGCAATGGACCTGCTTACAATAGGATAAGATGTCTGTGGCCAAAGACTGTTTCTTGCAGTCATGTGTGAGACGATGTCGTCCCTGGTTCTTGCGTCAGAAGACAATTTCCCCAGACGTTTTCGTTCAGTCTGCATCTCCTCTTTGTAGTCACTGTTACAGAAAGAATATCCTTGCTGCCAATTTTTCATAAACTTCCTTGTGGCTACGTTAATGACGTTCCGAGGATCAACGGCCCCGCGGCCCGGTCTTCGACCAAGATACACAACTGATGAATTACAACATCTGAAATTTGTCATGGATCTCTGAAAAAAAATAAGCAGAACTCTGTCGTACATCTTTACACTTGTTCCCAATACAAACGCAGGTTTTTATAAGCTCTATTACAAATGTTAATTTCTTAAGCGAATCCCTCCAAACAGTGCACATTAGTGCAGTCTCATATGCATTACATATTTGCGTGTATATTCGTGAAAATGCTGTCAAATCTGGCCCCATATCTTTGAAGTGCCTAATGTCTACCAAAGTTACAATCCGGCTCTGATTGTGAGAGACATCATAAATATTCCCAGGGCTGTCTAAAGTTTGGGTGAGATATCTTTTGCTTTCAGGGTTAGGTTAGAGGGTGCTGTCTTCAGTTGAATAAGGCACGGATATTTCAAAGGAAACAAAGCTAGTATAAATGGGGTTATGTCAGAGTGGAAAAGGACAAAATCTATCAAAATTATTTAAAAAAATGAACGAAAGCTTAGCAACATACGAATATAAAAATCAAGTAAACTGCAAAAGGCTTAATGACCCATATGTGACAGCTCCTATTCATATCCACCCTAACTCATTCATATATATGTCTGGCCTACGTTAAAACAATCAAGGGATGGTACGCCTATTATGTTTCACGGTTTGATCCATAAATTTACAACTTTTTCCCAAACCAGTATTTACCCAGGTGTTTCCTAAATCTAGACTTATCCAATTGATTTCCATTGTTTTATGTTTTATTATGTTTTGATATATATTAAATACTTTATTATTATCTCCTCTGTAATACATATTCATCCACTTGTACACTTCACTCGTGTCATGCCTTAACTCTTCGCCTCTCTGGAGAATTAAAATTAACCTATTTTAATCTCTCTTTATTTAGAAGGTTTTAATTTGCAGGATAGCTTTGTAATCCTACGCTGGACGCGTTCTAGTAAACTTATATCCATTCTGTAGTACGGCGACCAAAACTGAATAGCATAATCTAAATATGGCCTAACACGAGCAAGATGAAAGCTGAATAACAACACCAAGTGTTTTATTACTAACGCTTCTAGGAATAAATATCAGTTTCCTATTTAGCTTATTTAGTATATTTATGCATTAAGTTTTGTCTTTAAATTCTTTCTAATCATGACCCCCCAGATTTCTTTTCGCTGTCTCAACACCATCCAACTGATATCCGATAACTCTTCCATCATTACCTAAGCTCACAACTTTACATTTGTCAGCAGTAAACTGCATCTGCCAGTCTTTCACAATTTTTTAATCCTATCTAGATCGTCTTGAAGTAACAGTAAGTCTTCTTCCGAGTTTATTTTCCTCCCAATTTTCATATCATCGGTAAATTTGGGGATATTGTTGCTCAGTTATGAATCTAAATCACGTATATGTATTATGAACAATAAAGGTCCCAAGACAGAGCCTTGAGGGACTCCGCTTAGAACATTTTGCCACTCTGACTTAACTATTTTTACTCTAACTCTTTCTATCCTTTGGTATAACCATGACCTGATCCAACTCAAGATACCGCCTCCAATACCGTAAGCCTCTATATTTTTAATCAACCTTTGGTGTGGCACTTTATCAAAAGCGTTGCTCAAGTCAAACTATTAACCCCCGTATCTATGCTTAAATAGAATGATTGAACATTTTTTCAAACAATAGTGACCAGTGAATCATTTATAAATAAGAAATAAGAAATTAAATATAAAATAATTTTTTTATTCAGGTAAGGTACATACATACAAGGTAAGATACAAAAGTTGATGGATTTAGAGATAGAGCTAATACATACAATGACTAAAGGCACTATTACGCAAAGCGTTTCGGGCAGGAAAAACACTAAGACTAAAACTTAATATTATCAGTCTATGTTTTTCAATATCAAGTCGAATTGCTTATGAATTTATCGATTCAAGCAATTTTCCCGCAAAAGACGTAGATCGAATTGGCCGATAGTTGTACAAAAGTAATCTATCTTCTTTCTTGAAAATCGCTACTAAATTAGTAACCCTCCACTACACCACAACTCTGCCTAACTCTAATGATTTAACAAACATGTAAGACAATGGCTCACAAAGCTTAGCACTCATGAAGCACCCTGCCAGACACTTCGTCCGGCCCTGGAGATTTGTTTCGCTTGAGTTTATTTGTTTAATAACTGCGTCCCTGTAATTACAAGACTAGTAAACCTGTCCTCTTCCCCACCAATATTGATTTGGTCGGGTGAAGGCATAATGTTAAATTAAGTTCTTCTTTTTAAATACAGAAGCAAAATATTTAAAAAAATACTATTTATCTCTTTGTCGTTACCAGTTATCTGATCTGTCTTTGATTTTAATGAATTTGTTTGTCCTGAAATTTTGCTCGAATAACCGAATGCAGATTTGTTTACCATTAGTAGACGATTCCTTACTTTAGCAACAAATAAAGGAGCCAATTCGGGGAGATAATAACCAACAGGAAGACACAAATTAATGATATTGAGGTAGGGAGTGAGCTAGGAAACAGTGATCACAATTAAATCACCCAAAAATTAACACATGGTACAATATGGCTGGTACAACAAGGACAGAGATCGCCTGATAAAGATAGTGTTTACAAACGAGATCACGAAGGATGAAATTATAGCAAGGAAGAGCCATCTGTTCTATGTGAGAGGATACAGGGGAGTAATCCTCCAGAGAAACATTATGAGAGAAGAGAGAGTAAAGGCAGCAGAAGGAAGAAAGAGGCGTAGGGGAAGAGGGACAGACCCAGGGAAACACAGCCTCCAACACATCAATACCCGAGGGAAGTGGGGAACTCCCAACCAGCACCCTAGAAACCCTAGAGGAGAGGACAACACCCTAACCTTACTTCCCCTAAAACCCTTCATGCCCTGAACACTCCCTGTCCCCATTCAAATTTTCATTCAACCCTCCCTCCCCCCTCACCCCATACCCTCTCTCTCTCCCCTTCCACCTCATCCCAAACCCTTCCTGTACAACCTCCCCCTTCACCCCATACCCTCTCTGTCCCCCCCTCCCCCTCTCATTTCATTCCCTCACTGTTCCCTCTCCCCTATCACCCCATATACTCCCTGACTCCCTTCCCCCCTCACCCTATGCCCTCCTTCGTCCCCCTCACCCCATACCCTCCAACGCCCCCCCTCCCACTCACTCAACATCCTCACTTTTCCTTCCTCCCCCTTCATCCCTCGCCACAGAATTCTCTAAGATCCTGTTAACCAACTCACAAATCCCCACACCTATGGAACCACTTCCCCTATCAGCAGAAAGAAAACCAAGAAGAGGAATAAAGAATGGACAGGAGAAAGTGAGCTTCAAGGCAAAATATACAAATACAGATTAGACTACAAACAAATCATTACATAACAAAATTACTTAACATAACAGGATTACATAACAGGTACCATAGCAAACGTGGGACAAAAACTTGTCATAGTGGTCATGTATAACACCCTACCAAATGGCAGAAGACCCAGACAAAAAGTGATAGAAACAACATGGCCACCATTAACATAAAATAGAGGGCAGTGTTTCTCGCTAGCAGGGACAGATCCAGACTACTATTCATGAGAAACTTCAACCACGGAAAGACAGATTGGGAGAACAGAAACCCACATGGCGGACCAGACACATGGAGATCTAAGCTGCTGGACGTGGCAACAAGAAACTTTCTAAGCCAACACATCAAGGGACCGACAAGAATGAGAGGGGAAGACGAACCAACAATGCTTGATCTGATATTCACCCTGAATGAGATGGAAATATCGGAAGGTAAGATGGAAGCTCTCTTGTGAATGAGTGATCACAGGGTACTGATATTTGAGTACCAGGTACAGCTAGGAGTACTCTACCCCCGAAAATAACTAGAAAACAAGGGGCTGGCGTATCGAAAGGAAAATTATGAGGAAATGAGCAAATTCCTAAAAGAGATACAATGGGACACAGAACTCAGAAATTAGATCGTACAAGGCATGATGGACTAAGTCACCCAAAGGTGTCAGGAGGCAGCAAACAGGTTTATCCCGGCACAAAAGAAAAAAATGGAAGCTAATTAAGATTTCATGGTTTAATAAGGCATGTATGGAAGCAAAGGAAATGAACAAAAGGGCGTGGAGAAACTTCCGAAATAACAGAACAGCAGAAAGCCGAGAGAGAAATACCAGAGAGCCAGGAATCAGTATGTCAGTCTAAGAAGAGAAGCAGAGAGACTGTATGAAAATTATATAGCAAAAAAGCCATGACCGAACCAAAACTGCTGCACATCAATATCAAGAGGAAAACAACAGGGAAAGAACAGGTGATAACACTTAAAACAGGTGAGGACAGGTACACAGAGAATGACAAAGAGGTGTGTGAAGAACTCAACAAGAGATTCCAAGAGGTCATCAAANCAGTAATGTGAGAGTGACCTACCAGCATCAGCAGTAATGTGAGGTGACCTACCGGCGTCAGCAGTATTGTGAGAGTGACCTACCAGCATCAGCACTATTGTGAGAGTGACTTACCAACATCAGCAGTTCTGTGAGAGTGACCTACCAACATCAGCTGTAATGTGAGAGTGACCTACCGGCGTCAGCAGTAATGTGAGAGTGACGTACCTGCATCACCACTATTGTGAGAGTGACTTACCACCATCAGCAGTATTGTGAGAGTGACCTACCAACGTCAGCAGTAATGTGAGAGTGACCTACCTGCGTCAGCAGTAATGTGAGAGAGAGCTACCACCATCAGCAGTAATGTGAGAGTCACCTACCAGCATGAGCAGTAATGAGAGAGTGACCTACATGCATCGACAGTAATATGAGAGTGACCTACCACCATCAGCACTATTGTGAAAGTGACCTACCAACATCAGCAGTAATGTGAGAGTGACCCACCAGCATCAGCAGTAATGTGAGAGTGACCTACCAGCATCAGCAGTAATGTGAGAGTGACCTACCAGCATCGACAGTAATATGAGTGACCTACCTGCATCAGCAGTAATGTGAGAATGACCTACCTGCATCGACAGTAATTTGAGAGTGACCTACCAGCGTCAACAGTAATGTGAGAGTGACCTACCTGTATCGAGAGTAATATGAGAGTGACCTACCTGGATCAGCAGTAATGTGAGAGTGACCTACCAGCATCAGCAGTAATGTGAGAGTGGCCTACCTGCATCGACAGTAATATGAGAGTGACCTAATAGCATCAGCAGTAATGTGAGAGTGACCTACCAGCATCAGCAGTAATGTGAGAGTGACCTACCTGCAGCGACAGTAATATAAGAGTGACCTACCAGCATCAGCAGTAATGTGAGAGTGACCTACCTGTGTCAGCACTATTGTGAGGTGTCCAACCAGCATCACCAGTAATGTGAGAGTGACCAACCTGTATCAGCACTATTGTGAAAATGAATTACCAGCATCAGCAGCAATGTGAGAGTGACCTACCAGCATCACCAGTAATGTGAGATTGACGTACCTGTGTCAGCAGTAATGTGAGAGTAACCTACCAGCATCAGCACTATTGTGAGAGTGACCTACCAACATCAGCAGTAATGTGAGAGTGACCTACCTGTGTCAGCAGCAATGTGAGAGTGACCTACCAGCATCAGCAGTAATGTGAGAGTGACCTACCTGAGTCAGCAGTACCGTGAGAGTGCCTACCAGTGTCAGCAGAAATGTGAGACTGACCTACCTGCATCGACAGTAATATGAGAGTGACCTATCGTCGTCAGCAGTAATGTGAGAGTGACCTACCACCATCAGCAGTAATGTGAGAGTGACCTACCTGCATCAGAACTATTGTGAGAGTGACTTACCACCATCAGCAGTATTGTGAGAGTGACCTAGCAACATCAGCAGTAATGTGAGAGTGACCTACCTGTGTCAGCAGCAATGTGAGAGTGACCTACCAGCATCAGCAGTAATGTGAGAGTGACCTACCTGCATCGACAGTAATATGAGAGTGACCTACCATCATCAGTAGTAATGTGAGAGTGACCTACCAGCATCGACAGTAATATGAGAGTGACCTACCAGCGTCAGCAGTATTATGCGAGTGACCTACCTGCACCAGCAGTAAGGTGAGAGTGACCTACCAGCATCAACAGTAATGTGAGAGTCACCTACCAGCATGAGCAGTAATGAGAGAGTGACCTACATGCATCGACAGTAATATGAGAGTGACCTACCACCATCAGCACTATTGTGAAAGTGACCTACCAACATCAGCAGTAATGTGAGAGTGACCCACCAGCATCAGCAGTAATGTGAGAGTGACCTACCAGCATCAGCAGTAATGTGAGAGTGACGTACCAGCATCGACAGTAATATGAGTGACCTACCTGCATCAGCAGTAATGTGAGAATGACCTACCTGCATCGACAGTAATTTGAGAGTGACCTACCAGCGTCAACAGTAATGTGAGAGTGACCTACCTGCATCGAGAGTAATATGAGAGTGACCTACCTGCATCAGCAGTAATGTGAGAGTGACCTACCAGCATCAGCAGTAATGTGAGAGTGGCCTACCTGCATCGACAGTAATATGAGAGTGACCTAATAGCATCAGCAGTAATGTGAGAGTGACCTACCAGCATCAGCAGTAATGTGAGAGTGACCTACCTGCAGCGACAGTAATATAAGAGTGACCTACCAGCATCAGCAGTAATGTGAGAGTGACCTACCTGTGTCAGCACTATTGTGAGGTGTCCTACCAGCATCACCAGTAATGTGAGAGTGACCAACCTGTATCAGCACTATTGTGAAAATGAATTACCAGCATCAGCAGCAATGTGAGAGTGACCTACCAGCATCACCAGTAATGTGAGATTGACGTACCTGTGTCAGCAGTAATGTGAGAGTAACCTACCAGCATCAGCACTATTGTGAGAGTGACCTACCAACATCAGCAGTAATGTGAGAGTGACCTACCTGAGTCAGCAGTACCGTGAGAGTGCCTACCAGTGTCAGCAGAAATGTGAGACTGACCTACCTGCATCGACAGTAATATGAGAGTGACCTATCGTCGTCAGCAGTAATGTGAGAGTGACCTACCACCATCAGCAGTAATGTGAGAGTGACCTACCTGCATCGACAGTAATATGAGAGTGACCTACCAGCATCAGAACTATTGTGAGAGTGACTTACCACCATCAGCAGTATTGTGAGAGTGACCTAGCAACATCAGCAGTAATGTGAGAGTGACCTACCTGTGTCAGCAGCAATGTGAGAGTGACCTACCAGCATCAGCAGTAATGTGAGAGTGACCTACCTGCATCGACAGTAATATGAGAGTGACCTACCAGCATCAGTAGTAATGTGAGAGTGACCTACCAGCATCGACAGTAATATGAGAGTGACCTACCAGCGTCAGCAGTATTATGCGAGTGACCTACCTGCACCAGCAGTAAGGTGAGAGTGACCTACCAGCATCAACAGTAATGTGAGAGTGACCTACCTGCATCAGCAGTAATGTGAGAGTGAGATACCACCATCAGCAGAAATGTGAGAGTGACCTACCAGCATCAGCAGTAATGTGAGAGTGACCTACCTGCATCAGAAGTAATGTGAGAGTGATCTACCTGTGTCAGCACTATTGTGCGAGTGACCTACCAGTGTCAGCAGTAATGTGAGAGTGACCTACCAGTGTCAGCAGTAATGTGAGAATGACCTACCAGCATCAGCAGTAATGTGAAAATGACCTACCTGTGTCAGAAGTAATGTGAGAGTGACCTATCTGTGTCAGCACTATTGTGAAAATGAATTACCAGCATCAGCAGCAATGTGAGAGTGACCTACTAGCATCATCAGTAATGTGAGTGTGACATACCAGCATCAGCAATAATGTGAGAGTGACCTACCTGCGTCAGAACTATTGTGAGAATGACCTACCTGTGTCAGCACTATTGTGAGAGTGACCTACCAGCATCACCAGAAATGTAAGTGTGACCTACCTGTGTCAGCAGCAATGTGAGAGTGACCTACCATCATCAGCAGTAATGTGAGAGTTACCTACCTGCGTCAGCAGCACCGTGAGAGTGACCTACCAGTGAAATGTGAGAATGACCTACCAGCATCAGCACTATTGTGAGAGTGACTTTCCACCATCAGCAGTATTTAGAGAGTGACCTTCCAACATCAGCCGTAATTTGAGAGTGACCTACCTTCATCAGCAGTATTGTGAGAGTGACCTACCAATATCAGCAGTAATGTGAGAGTGACCTACCACCATCAGCAGTAATGTGAGAATGACCTATCAGCATCAACACTATTGTGAGAGTGATTTACCACCATCAGCAGTATTGTGAGAGTGACCTACCAACATCAGCAGTAATGTGAGAGTGACCAACCACATCAGCAGTAATGTGAGAGTGACCTACCAGCATCAGTAGTAATGTGCGAGTGACCTACCAGCATCGACAGTAATATGAGAGTGACCTACCTGCATCAGAAGTAATGTGAGTGACCTACCAGCATCAGCAGTAATGTGAGAGTGACCTACCTGTGTCAGCACTCTTGTGAGAGTGACCTACCAGCATCAGCAGTATGTGAGAGTGACCTACCAGTGTCAGCAGTAAAGTGAGAATTACTTACCAGCATCAGCAGTAATGTGAGAGTGACCTACCACCATCAGCAGTAATGTGAGAGTGATCTACCTACATCGACAGTAATATGAGAGTGAACTAAAAGCATAAGCAGTAATGTGAGAGTGACCTACCTGCATCGACAGTAATATGAGAGTGACCTACCAGCACCAGTAGTAATGTGGGAGTGACCTACCAGCATCGACAGTAATATGAGTGACCTACCAGCGTCAGCAGTATTGTGCGAGTGACCTAACTGCATCAGCAGTAAGGTGAGAGTGACCTACCAGCAACAGCAGTAATGTGAGAGTGACCTACCTGCATCAGCAGTAATGTGAGAGTGAGATACCACCATCAGCAGTAATGTGAGAGTGACCTACCAGCATCAGTAGTAATGTGCGAGTGACCTACCAGCATCGACAGTAATGTGAAAATGACCTACCTGCATCGACAGTAATATGAGAGTGACCTACCGGCGTCAGCAGTAATGTGAGAGTGACCTACCACCATCAGCAGTAATGCGAGAGTGACCTACCTGCATCGACAGTAATATGAGAGTGAAATACCAGCATCAACACTATTGTGAGAGTGACTTACCACCATCAGCAGTATTGTGAGAGTGACCTACCTGCATCAGCAGTAATGTGTGAGTGACCTACCAGCATCAGCAGTAATGTGAGAGTGACCTACCTGCATCAGCAGTATTGTGAGAGTGACCTACCAGCATCAGCAGAAATGTGAGAGTGACCTACCTGTGTCAGAAGTAATGTGAGAGTGACCTTCCTGTGTCAGCAGCAATGTGAGAATGACCTACCAGCATCAGCAGTAATGTGAGAGTGACCTACCTGCATCACCAGTAATATGAGAGTAACCTATCAGCATCAGCAGTATTGTGAGAGTGACTTACCACCATCAGCAGTATTGTGAGAGTGACCTACCAACATCAGCAGTAATGTGAGAGTGACCTACCTGCGTCATCAGTACCGTGAGAGTGACCTACCAGTGTCAGCAGAAATGTGAGAGTGACCTACCTGTGTCAGCAGAAATTTGAGAGTGACCTACCAGCATCAGCAGTAATGTGAGAGTGACCTACCTGCATCGACAGTAATATGAGAGTAACCTACCAGCATCAGCAGTAATGTGAGAGTGACCTACCTGCGTCATCAGTACCGTGAGAGTGACCTACCAGTGTCAGCAGAAATGTGAGAGTGACCTACCAGCATCAGCAGTAATGTGAAAATGACC
>WNGS01113158.1:22459892-22470605 GCA_020271785.1 Procambarus virginalis | reverse complement strand
AAATTCAACACACCATCTTACATCTGTGTTTATCGCCTCTATAATTCCTGACCTTCCAGTCAGGTCAGGCTTGCTGAATAACTTCCAAAGGGGAGACTCGTTTTTTCTGCAGGCTGAGATCATAACAACACTCACAACTATAACCCGCAAACACTAAACAGAGTTCTTACTTATGCTATGATTTTAAACAGCTTTCATTTTATTTTATGCCCGCATTTTGGGTGAGGTGATATGTTACAACAGTTTTGGATGAGGTGAACAAAACTTTTAACACAGGATAGAACACGAAACAATGGGTATTTGTAGGTAAGAATGGGAGTAACTGCAGAGGGCCTATTGGACCATATTTCTTGATGCTTCTATATGGAGCGGAGTCTTGAAGTGGGTAGAATATAGTTGTGCATTAGTTGGCTGTTGATTGCTGTTGTTGACTTCTTGATGTGTAGTGCCTCGCAGATGTCAAGCCGCCTGCTATCGCTGTATCTATCGATGATTTCTGTGTTGTTTGCTAAGATTTCTCTGGTGATGGTCTGGTTGTGGGAAGAGATTATATGTTCCTCAATGGAGCCCTGTGCTTATGCAGCGGTAATTGCCTGGAAAGAGATGTTGTTGTCTTGCCTATATACTGAGTTCTCTTGAGGCTTACAGTCCCCAAGTGGGCATTTGAAGGCATAGACGACGTTGGTCTCTTTTAAAGCGCTCTGCGTTGTGTCTGGAGAATTTCTCATGAGTAGGCTGGCCGTTTTTTTGGTTTTATAGTAAATCGTCAGTTGTATTTTCTGATTTTTGTCTGTAGGGATAACGTTTCTATTAACAATATCTTTCAGGACCCTTTCCTCCATTTTGTGAGCTGTGGAAAGAAGTTCCTGTAAAATAGTCTAATAGGGGGAATACGTGTTGTGTTAGTTGTCTCTTCAGAGGTTGCATGGCGTTTCAACTTCCTTCTTATGATGTATTCAACGAAACCATTGGAGAAGCCCTTATTGATTAGGACATGCCTTACCCTACAGAGTTCTTCATCGACTTGCTTCCATCCTGAGCTGTGGCTGACAGCACGGTCGACATAAGCGTTAACAACACTCCTCTTGTACCTGTCTGGGCCGTCACTGTTGGCATTTAGGCACATCCTATGTTTGTTTCCTTAGTGTAGACTGCAGTGTGGAAACCTCCGCTCCTTTCCATGACTGTTACATCTAGAATGGGCAGCTTCCCATCCTTCTCCATCTCGTAAGTGAAACGCAACACAGAATTCTGCTCAAGTGCCTCCTTCAGCTCCTGCAGATGTCTGACATCAGGTACCTGTGTAAAAATGTCGTCAACATACCTGCAGTATATGGCCGGTTTCAAGTTCATGTCGACTAAGACATTTTGCTCGATCGTACCCATGTAGAAGTTCGCAACAGGACCCCTAGGGGAGAACCCATGGCGACCCCCATCTACTTGCTTATACATGTGCCCATCCGGGCTTAAGAAGCGTGCCTCTTTAGTACAAGCTTGGAGTAGTTTCCTTAGGATGTTTTCTGGTATGTCAAGAGGAGTACAGGCTGGATCACGATACACTCTGTCCGCTATCATCCCGATTGTTTCATCCACAGGTACGTTGGTAAACAGTGATTCTACGTCCAACGAGGCTCTTATCCCTGTGGCCCGTTTTCCCCGCAGTAAGTCAACAAATTCCTTTGGAGACTTCAGGCTGAAGGCACAAGGGACATAAGGAGTCAGCAAGCCATTGAGTCGCTTCACCAGTCTGTATGTGGGTGTGGGTATTTGACTGATGATTGGCCGAAGTGGGTTTCCAGGCTTATGTGTCTTGACATTTCCATACGCGTATCCAGGTATATATTCTGCAATAATCTTTGGCAGGTGGAGTCCGGTTTCTTGGCGTTCACAGTTTCGATCAATTGTTGACCTTTGCCTTCAATTCGGCTGTAGTGTCCTTCGTTACCCTTTGGAATTTAGTTTGGTCAGAGAGAATGAGGTTCATTTTCGCCAGATATTCGTCTTTTTTAAGAATGACGTATATTGGCGACTTGTCACCTCTCCTGACGACTATCTCCTTGTTCTCACAAAGGCTCTTAGCTGCCGCTTTGAGCTCGGGGGACAGTATGGTGATTCTGTAGTTGCCTCGATTCTTTCCTCCTTCAGCAATAAGTTCTGCTTGTAAGGTGTCTGTGGTGGTGACCTTTTGTGTCTCGAGATCGAATATGTCGTCCAACAGGATCTCCAACTCCACTTTCCGGGCCATCTCACTTGGTCTGTACGTAACGTTACAGTTTATACCCAAATTTAGGAGAGTGACTTGGTCCTCAGTGAGGTTGATTATTGCAAGGTTCAGGAAGCCGTCTCTTGGTCGTGGTGTAACACGGGAGGGTGTTCTTCTATCTTCTTTTACTTTCTCCCCTTTACTCTCTGTACCCGTATTCTTTACTTTAGTTCTTTACCAAGGGACCCCAAGACTTTTACTCGAGCCGACTCCATGCCACGTGGTCTCAAGACGATTTACCGACTTGAGATTCTACAACCCGTATGACGTGACATAGGCTTTTAGCAAAGCCTCCTTTCCGCCACCACCACCAGACCAGTAACCAAATGAGCAATGATCGAGGTCTGGATCGACCACGCTAAACTATCAACCTTGGGGCTTGATTCCCCACTAGTAACAAATAACCCTGGATCTTACGTGTGTAGTTAATTAAAATCAACAGGAGTAATAATCCTGATTCGGTGTTAGAATCGGCGCCCAAGTCAACTCGACCACGTGGGGACCACGTGACAAGGACAATTCACATAAATACAACAAACACATGGAAATAATGAAAATGCAAAATTAATAACTAATTAATTTATTCAAAACTAAACAAGATCTAAAGAAATGGTCACTCCCTATCTTTTGAACACTCCCTAACTCTACATTTAACGGCAATGAATGGACTATTCCCTACAATTACTCGTAAAGCAACTCTACCTTCTATGTTGGCCTGCTTGGGTAGAGTGCTGGTCTTATGGGAGGTGAGATGGTGACCTCCCCAGTTGATCCGGATACCACACTAACTTGTCCTCTCTCTGATCTCCTCTACTCAGGGACCCGGAGCAGAGTATTGTTCCGCATAGCTTACCAAGTTACTTGTAGGGTTTGTGTTTCAACAATTAACCTCTGTTGTACTGAATGATCCCGATTGGTTGATTTATTGTACTGAAGTTACATTATACCAGCATCTAAAGGAAAAGCTATTCCCAATTACAAAGTAACTATTTGACCTTTGAGAAAAATAGAGGACATAGCAACTGGTGACCTGTGACCACCCTAGGTCACTCCACAATAAAGTAGTCCTGACCTGTGACGTCACTGAAGGTGACTTAAACTCCTTCTTCTAATAATGAGAATACTCTTGATATTATAAACAGTAATACTATACAATCCAATTTGAATGCAAACTGAATGAAGGCTAATTTCTCTACATAAGTGAATACTATAGGATGATTCATTATGCGAGACTATGAACAAAGGCATCAGGTTATCCTCACCGCCAATTCCCCAGGGAGGATGCTCCCATGTGCTTGGGGTCAGGTCTCTACCCCAGACTTCTAGACCCTTCTGGAACCTTCTGGATCATTCTTACAACAGACCTAGTTTGTTACAGTGGAATTGCCATAGGTCCTCCATATAACGTTGTTAGTTTCTTGATTATCCTGGTTTCGGTGCTGAGGTGATGTCGATATGTGAGGATGTCGAGGTTTTGCTCGATGCGAGTACGGAGACTTTCGTCGATGTTGCTGTTTCTCCATTGGTTTGTAGCGTGAAGTAGTTACGTTTTGTTGTCTTTGATTTCATTTTCTGCCTTCTGTATCTGATTACGAATCAGATCTTGGCAATATTTTATCGTGAAGGCTTGATTCCTTGCTGCTGGGTCGTGCGTTTTAATATTAGTATATTTCGGTTGCAGTCTTTCCTTTAGACATATATTATTAAATATGACCGAAAAAGTAAGATTAAGTATTCTAACACGAATTTTCTCAATATTTCTTATGTTTCTTTTCACTGTTGATAGTAATTGAAAAATCAATTCTCCAAAATTCATTTTTATTTCTAGTCTGACGTGACACTTGAATGCGTTTCATAATAACTTATAACATTTTCAAAGACTTTTAGTTTACACACACACAACTATAACCTGCAAACACTAAACAGACTTCTTACTTATGCTATGATTTAAGCTACACTAATCAAATGCAATATCATTAATGGATAACTGGGGACACTTCAGTGGAAGGAATGACATGTATGCTCAGGATGGGGTGCCTCTACTAAGGCTGGGGTTGTTGCTTTTGCCAACTCGTTGGAACCTATGGTTGGAGGGATTTGTTTGGGTTTAAAATGTTAGTAGATAGTGCTATGGGAATTGACATGGAGAAAAAAAGTAATAAAAGTACGTGTGTGTGGGGAAAACAAATTGGCAAAATGATAAATGAAAGATATGGGCTTCAAAATAACGATACACTTAGGGTATGTTACACGAACAGTAGGAGTCTAAGAAATAAAAATAAACTACTTAAATGCTCTTGTCTGCACAGAAAAATAAATATTATTGCTCTTACCGAAACGTAGATAAATGTATAAAATAGAGAACTATTAGTTGAATATCAAATTAATGGATTTAAACTATTTCACACAGATTGATATATTAGACAAGGAAGGGTAGTAGCCATACATGTTGTGGAAAATTTTAAATCTAGTCTCAAAGAGGGAATGAAAACTGAGCCACACACAGCAACTATATGGCTAGAATTAAACGAAAAAGCAAATAATCTTATAATAGGAGTTATATACAGACCACCAAATTAGACAGAATGAAAGCAAAGCACCTATGATGAAATATCTAGAGCATCTAGGTCTAACCGTATTTGTGTCATGGGTGACTTTAATCGTTGTGGAATAAACTGGTTTAACCGAACAGGGAATAACGAAGCAGAAGATTTTATAGAAATAACTAGCTGTACCCGGCCACGTGTTGATGTGGCTCAGGAACGCATGTGCGTTGCTGAGCCACAGCAACTTTTCCTTATCTCCCAGTCCTCCCCACAATTCACCCCCTCTCCCATCCCTTTGTCCTTTCAACCATTCCTCACACCCCAGTCCCCTCGTCCTCCCAACCATTCCTCACTCCCTCGTCCCTTTTTACTCACCTTTATCTTCCACTCCAGCATCCCCTCGTCCTCCTAACCATTCCCCACTCCACCATCCCCTCGTCCTCTCCACTATCTCCCACTCCCTCGTTTTCTCGTCCTCCCTACCATTCCTCCCTCCCCCGACCCCTCATCTTCCCCACTATCCCCAACTCCTCTGTCCCCTTGTCCTCACAACCATTCTCCATTCCCTGTCGTCCACACCAACCCCAACTCCCCTGTCCCCTCGTCCTCCACCATCACGCCCTCCCCTGTGCCCTCGTCCTCCCCACCATCCCCCACTCCCGTCCCCTCGTCCTTCCCCACCATTCCCCACTCAAAATCAGACCAAAGATCATTTGGTCTGATGATCAAATGATCAGATGTTCTCATCAGAAAATTGGGAACATCAAATGATATGGGGCTCGATTCACGAAGAAGTTACGCAATCACTTACGAACCTGTATATCTTTTCTCAATCTTTGGCAGCTTTGTTAACAATTAATAAACAGTTAATGAGCTCTGAAGCACCAGGAGGCTGTTTATAACAATAACAACAGTTGATTGGCAAGTTTTCATGCTTGTAAACTAGTTAATAAATGTAACCAAAGTCATCAAAGATTGAGGAATGATGTACATATTCGTAAGTGCTTGCATAACTGCTTCGTGAACCTGGCCGCAGATGTTCCCATCACTGAAATATAAGAAAAGCACTTCAAAAACGGAATGAAAAATAATAAAATATAAACTATACTCAGAAAATGAACGGTATGGTAAATAACACAGCTCAATTCTAAGGCACCCAAAATAATTAAATCAAAATTAAAATAAATCGAAATTTATGAAATTTCAATTTATCAATGAAATCGGAAACATTGAAATGGAATCGTAACATATTTAGTTTAGCTTGTGTTGGTCTTATTTGCAGCAGATGGCGCGGTTTTTAAAAAACGCATGTTTTTACCTGTCACAGGTGTGGCAGCTATATAGTAGGTATATAAAAAGTCGCGCTTATTCGAATACAACGTTGTGTCAAAATTTCAAAGCAATTGGTGAAGAACTTTCGGAGATTACAGCGTGTTTTGCTCTTACGTCCAACAGATGGCGCTGTTAAAAAAAAAAACATGTTTTTCCTGTCACCGGTGAGGCATGTATATAATACATATATAAAATGATGCGCCTATTCGAATGCAACGTTGTGTCAAAATTTCAAAGCCATCGGTAAAGAGGTTTAGAAGATTTCCCTCACATGAAAAACATATGAAACACCCAGTGTTTCAGAAAAAAAACATTTTTTTACCGTCACAGACGTGACATCTATATAGTATGTATATAAAACATGCCCAGATGCGAATGGAAAGTTGTGTGAAAATTTCAAAGCAATCGGTGAAGAACTTTCGGAGATTAGCGATTTTGAACAATCGAAAATTTCCATTTTTATTTACATAGATTGACAATTGCTTTTTTACACAACACGCTGAGGAACAAATGCGGGAAAATAATGTTTTAGACTTTTTAGTGTTACTAAAAAGTGTTTAGTGTTAGTGTTAACTAACACTAAACACTGTTTCCCTGTTAGTGTTAACTAACAGGGAAACACAAATTTATCATATCAAAATAAGGAGTAAGGTAGGGAACAGTGATCACAAAGAAATCAGATTTAGTAAAGAATGGAATAGATTTGTTGGGGAAAATTCTGTTAAAGTGCCCGAATATCGAAAAGCTGTAATTATAAGCTTAAATTTTTTTGGGGTGAAACAGATTATTAAGTCTTAGGCATGGGGGGTGGGCTGGTCTTGGTGCGAGACGTGAACTCAGAAAGCGGAGATGTAAAGAGGGATTTCGATATGGATTCAAAATATAACCAATTTAAAAATACTCAAAGCAAAGCACAGGAACGTAGTATATATAGAATAGGTCGAATACTAATGACCCAAAATTGATAACAAGTGATCTGAAGAACCTTATAGGTAGAAAGAGAGCGTGGTACAAAAGGATTAAGAATGGGGAGGTCAGTTAAGAACAAAAATTCGTACAACTGGTTAGAAATGTTAAAAAAGAGATAAGGAGGGCAAAAAGAAACTACGAAGTTCGCATATCAGGGCAAGCAAAGACAAATCCTAAAGTTTTTTTCAGTTATATCGAACAAACATTAGAGAAAGGATAGGTACATTAAAAAATGAGACAGGTCAGATAACGGATAATGACGAAGACATGAGTAGTATTCTTAATAACTCTTTTATCTCTATATTTACTAACGAGGAACTTAACACTTTGCCTTCAGCCAAACAAGGCTATTTGGGTGGGGACGAGGACAGGTTGACGAGTTTAGTAGTTACCAGGGAGGATGGTATTAAACAAATACTGAAACTCAAACCAAACAAATTCCCTGGGCCGGACGAAGTGTTTGCCAGGGTGCTTAAAGAATGCAAAGAGAAGCTTCGTGAGCCACTGTCTACAATCTATATAAATAAAAATGGAAATGTTCGTTTGTTCAAAAACGCTAATCTCCGAAAGTTCTTTACCGATTGTCTTGAAATTTTCACACAATGTTCCATTCGCATCCGAGCGGGTATTTATATAGACACTATATAGATGTCACGTCTGTGACGGGAAAAAAACATCCTTTTTCGAAAAGCTGTGTTTTTAGTGGGATTTTCAAGTGAGGGAAATCTTCGAAACCTCTTTACCGATTGCTTTGAAATCTTGACACAACATTGCATTCGAATAGGCGAGTATTTTTATATACCTACTATATACATGCCTCACTTGTGACAGGAAAAAACATGCTTTTTTGAAAAACATGCCATCTGTTGGACTTATATGCAACACACGCTGTACTTTTCGAAAGTTCTTCAACGATTGCTTTGAAATTTTGACACAATATTCCTTTAAAATACATGCGTGTTTTGATATAACTACTATTTAGATGCCATCCATGTGACAGATAAAAACTTACCTTTATTTAAAAAAACAGCGCCATCTGTTGCATGTAAGTGCAATGATGCGATATACAAGATGTGTTATGATTCAATTTTAATGCTTCCGACTGCATTGATATACTGAATTTTCATAGATATTGATTTATTTTCATTTTGATTTAAATATTTGGTGTGACATTGTGTTGAAATTGAGCTGTGTTGTTTACCATACCGTTCATTTCGTGGGTATAGCTTATTTGTTTCTTTTTTCATTTTTTCATTCCGTTTTCTTAACTGTTTTTATTTTTCAGTGCAATTGGTGGTGAAATTGAGCTGTGTCGATTGATCGACGTTTGAATTGAAATATTTCGTTATTAGTTTTTGTTTTTGTTTTGAAAACAAGAAAATGGATAAAACGTTTATTTCACAGCTTCAAATGTGCAACAAACAGCTATGAATCCACCGGCTACAATGTTAACTGCTTTCTTCACGTTATGTCAAAATGACGCGTTTACGAAAACATTGCTGTATTCGGAAGTGCATACGTATTACACATGGAATGCCTGTAGAAAATCATTTGAATGATTTTGACGTAAACGAGGAGAGCAAGTCGACGGACAACCTGGCATATTGAAACAAACTACGATAGGCAGACTGTACACCGTGAATTCCAATCAAGATGAATGCTTCTTTCTTCGCAAGCTGTTGGTAAATGTGCCCGGTCCAACGTTTTTCCAACGATAGAGATTTGTCAGCGGCGTAACACGTGCCACTTTCCGTAGTGCATGTCAAGCTCTGAATTTATTGGAGAACGACCGACACTGGGATGTGTGCATTAATGACACGTCCAACACGTCACATCCAAATAAAATTCGTGCATTGTTTGCAATCATATTGACCACCGGCTCTCCTTCATATCCAACAGAGTTATGGGAGAAACACAAATCGCACATGACTGAAGATATTATCCGTCGAATACGCCGGGAAAATTCAAATATGACCATGAATTTCAAAGCAGAAATCTACAACAAAGCGTTGATAATGATTGAATATTTGTTCTAAGAAATCGCGAACAAAGTTTTCATTCAATTGGGAATGCCATCACCGAATCGATCTGCTGCTGCTTCGTTCAGTGTAGAATTGCGTCGTGAACAAAATTACAACACGGGTGATCTGTTGTCGTATGTGAAATCAAATATTCTTAAGCTAATGCTTGAGCGAAAACGCATTTACGATCAAATAATTCAAACTGTACATAACTGGTTTGGAGAAATCTTCTTAAATGCGCCTTGAGG
Organism: Procambarus virginalis; assembly: GCA_020271785.1. Classification (NCBI taxonomy): domain Eukaryota; kingdom Metazoa; phylum Arthropoda; class Malacostraca; order Decapoda; family Cambaridae; genus Procambarus; species Procambarus virginalis. The sequence continues at coordinate 22,461,226 of WNGS01113158.1, read as the reverse complement.
AACTGAAAAATCTTTTTAATAAGATAGATTTTGGCAGCATTTCGATCCGAAAATGGTGTAACCTTAGCTCTTGCATAGTCCGGAATAGCTGCGACATTGCTACCAGGTGGAAAAACTGTTACCTCTGCTTTGAAATTGCCACTGAACATGTAAATCATTGAAACTCCCACGTGCAACATTTCCAAAGCATCCAGCATGGGAAAGTATTGCAGAAATGTAAACTTATTGTTTCAGATGAATACACAATGGCCCACAAAAAATCGTCCGAGGTAACTTGATCGATCATTGCAAGATTTGCGTGGAAACATCAGACCATTTTGGAACGCATTAATATAGCTAGCAGGAGATTTCATGCAAACATTATCTGTAATTCCTCGATCGACACCAGCGGACGAAATAAATGTTTGCCTGACATACTCTACTTTGTGGCGCCAAGAAAAGATGATGTAAAATTAACTACAAATATGCGTCTCCAGCTGGAAAACGACTCATCAGCTGAGATATTCTCACATCAATTGCTGGAAATTGGGAACGGAAACGTGCCGGTTAATCTGACTCAGGACGAATTTCATTGCCTCATAACTTCTACAATTTAGTGACGTCAAAAGAAGAATTGGTTGAAAAAGTATTTCCCAATATTCAAACCAATTATAAGAATCACGATTGGCTGAGTGAACGAGCTCTGCTTGAGGTCAAGAACAAAGACGTCTACGAACTTAACAATATTTTGCAGCCTAACATACAAAGCAAAGGAGTCACATACAAGTCTGTCGACACTGTGGTGGAAGCATTACCTACAAAGATTAATCAAGTGTAATTGGCCTGTTATGTTGAAACAGGTGTCTTCTGTTTGGCATCGTTATGTTCTGGTCTGTCCTTACTCTCATGGTGGGTAGAGTAAAGTAGTTCCGTGATTTGGGTGTTCATGGTAGGTATGTTCTAATCTATTATGTGAATTGCTTCAAGAATTGTACATCTTCTTCGCATCTTGGGTTTTGTCTATTATACAGGTATTTTTTGTTCAACATTTCTATTGTTAGGGTGATGTCACTGGGCTTTGTCTCATGTGATTTCCTGGGGGCACACCAGATTGAAGATGGCATGTCAAACCGCCTGTCGTCAGCTTGGTCCGACGTCATACCTATGTACTTAGATTGAAGGTTACATCCTTCGTGGGGCAGAGTGTACATGTATACGAACGCTGACTGCTGTAGAGGGTTCTCTGTCGGCTTTGGCCTGTTTTGAAAAGGAGTTCCGGAAGTCTTCTTGGTTTTGTACAATATTATCAGGGGTTTATGTTTTGGTTAGGAGTATTCTTTTACTCTTTTACGGAT
>WNGS01113158.1:22409552-22430394 GCA_020271785.1 Procambarus virginalis | reverse complement strand
CTCTGTGAATTCCTCAACCGTTGTATCTGGCGGTTTATATATTAGAATAATAATTAGGTTTAGTTTCTCTACCTTAATTCCAAGTACCTCTACCACCTCATTAGTTGAGTTTAGTAGTTCTGTGCATACCAGGTCCTCTTTAATATACAGACCTACTCCTCCATTTGACCTAGTTTTTCTGTCACATCTATATAAATTATAATTTGTAATCCAGATTTCACCATCCAAGTATATTTTATATGAGTTTCCGTGAATGCCCCAAATATTGAGTTTGACTCTAATAGGAGGCCATTTATGAACTTAACTTATTTCTTGACTTTGGCTTTAAACCTTGAATGTTTGCAAATATGAATGATTGTCCATATTGTGTGTCACTTCTGGAAGGTTTTGGTAGTTCTCCCTCCTCTCTACCCTGACCCAGGGTGTGTTGTTGTGGCAATGGTTTGTCCAGTTTTGGAAGTGATATTGGGGTGTGTGGTACTCTCTGTGTAGTTGGGGGGGTGTAGTATGTGGGCTTGATGACGAACCGTAGTCCAGTCTTGGGTATTCCCCCCTCTCCATCCGTATTCCTGCCACGTTTCTGCATGTCTGTTTCTCCCTCTGTTTCTGCCTGCCTCTAAAAAATTTTCAGGGCTATTATATTGGACTTCCTCTCTTATATAGCGCTGTGTACCTCTGACGTGGAAATCAGGGCAATGAAGATCATAGCATTTCCTCTCATTAACTGAGAGTTTGCATAGCTTAGGGTGAAAATATCTACATTCTGTATCAAAACGACATCTGCCTTTCCCTAACCAGTTTCGACATTTCCGTGGGTGCATGAATGAGCATTCCGTGCCTCTGGGCCCATATATGCACTGTCCTTTTGCATAATACCTGCAAATATTTTCAACTGTGATTGTATTATTCTTGTTTGTACCCGTGCACGACTTGGCTACCTCTGCGTTTTTTGTTACAACGTTCTCATTTCTGCATTCTTTCTCGGTATTGCTCTTATCTTTCTCCTTGTTGCTTTCGTCTTTCTCATTTGTGTTCTCATTCGTCTCATTTTTTCCCTCCTTATTCATATCATCAGTTTGCTCTACAATTCTGCCTTCATTTTTGTGTACCTCGACACTATGTCCTTCTACATTGCCACTTTGGCTCTCTAAATTCTCAATCACTGGGTTGTGCTCAGAGTTCGTTGCTGTCTTTATATATTCAGCATATATTTCTGGTAGTTTTTGTGTGAATTGTAGCCTATGTATTTCAGGAATGTTATTCATTAGTTTGGTGATGTTTTCCCACATCAGTCTATCATTGCGACAGATCCAGTAGGTACCATGTTTGTTTGCATATTGTGTAGGTAATTCTGTACAACTCAGGTGAAATCTAATGTTACAAATGTTACATACAATGCCTACAACAGTCTTCTGAAGTGGCTTATGGCAGCCTCCACACACCTCCATGTTGGGTTTGTGGTGTTATAATATTATATGCAAATATTTATAATATTGTATGTATGTATATATAATATGTATACAGTATATTTATAATATTACATATGTTTATTTGTTCAAGTTTATGGTGGGGTACTTATCGCCTTGTGGAGAAGTAAGGGTCCCCTTGGGGACCATATAGTTGACCGTTGTTTGTCCCAGGTCGGGGGCAGGATGCCACCGGTTGCCAGTTACTTGATTTATACACTGATTATTTACCTGTAATACCCTAAGGGAATTTCTGCTTTCTTCTGGCTTGCAATGTTATTCACTTACTCTATTACTATATCCTAGATCCACTTTCCCGTATTACAATATATATTGCTGGTATATTATCACTGAGGGAGTATACTGTTACTGAGGGGCGTCCCCTACACTGTGTAGGCCTCGTGGCTGTGGTGTAAACACAAGTGTGATGCCTCCTGCCAAAACTTTACATTTAAACTTTTTCTATGAACAATTCTCTAACACTATCCACGAATTTATATGTTGTGTTACACGATCCACTTCACTGTTCAACGTATTACTGCTCGCTATATTCGATATATATCGCCTATATGCCTGAACACATGAGCCTGGTGGCACTGGCTCACCACGTGGTCCCACGTTTATTCTGTATTTAACTCAAAGTTCCATTGTTAATTTCTGTATTCAACTTTCCTACGGGTCACTATGCACTTGGTGATCACTATGGGCCATAATCCATGGTTGTAATCCTAAAAAAGCCCGGTTTATTCCACTGTTTTCACGGAGCGCGACGACGACACGTCCGTCCCCTCCCCCGCAAACTATCTCCCAGTGATGTGGCAGTGATGTGGTGAAAGGCTGACTCCATACTCAATGTCAAATTTCGATATGATAGAGCCCAGTAGACTCAGGAATCTGTACACCAGTTGATTGACTGTTGAGAGGCGGGAACAAAGAGCCAAAGCTCAACCCCCATAAGCACAACTAGGTGAGTACAGCAGCACCACCAAACTCCAGCAGTCATCCACAGCAGCACCACCACCACACTCCAGCAGTCATCCACAGCAGCACCACCACCACACTCCAGCAGTCATCCACAGCAGCACCACCACCACACACCAGCTGTCATCCATAGCAGCACCACCACACTCTAGCAGTCATCCACAGCAGCACCACCACAACACTCCAGCATTCATCCACAGCAGCACCATCACCACACTCCAGCAGTCATCCACAGCAGCACCACCACCACACTCCAGCAGTCATCCACAGCAGCACCACCACACTCCAGCAGTCATCCACAGCAGCACCACCACCACACTCCAGCAGTCATCCACAGCAGCACCACCACAACACTCCAGCAGTCATCCACAGCAGCACCACCACACTCCAGCAGTCATCCACAGCAGCACCACCACCACACTCCAGCAGTCATCCACAGCAGCACCACCACACTCCAGCAGTCATCCACAGCAGCACCACCACACTCCAGCAGTCATCCACAGCACCACCACACTCCAGCAGTCATCCACAGCACCACCACACTCCAGCAGTCATTCACAGCAGCACCACACACTCCAGCAGTCATCCACAGCAGCAACACCACCACACTCCAGCAGTCATCCACAACAGCACCACCACCACACTCCAGCAGTCATCCACAGCAGCACCACCACCACACTCCAGCAGTCATCCACAGCAGCACCACCACACTCCAGCAGTCATCCACAGCAGCACCACCACAACACTCCAGCAGTCATCCACAGCAGCACCACCACACTCCAGCAGTCATCCACAGCAGCACCACCACCACACTCCAGCAGTCATCCACAGCAGCACCACCACACTCTAGCAGTTATCCACAGCAGCACCACCACCACACTCAACCAGTCATCCACAGCAGCACCACACAACACTCCAGCAGTCATCCACAGCAGCACCACCACACTCCAGCAGTCATCCACAGCAGCACCACCACAACACTCCAGCAGTCATCCACAGCAGCACCACCACACTCCAGCAGTCATCCACAGCAGCACCACCACACTCCAGCAGTCATCCACAGCAGCACCACCACAACACTCCAGCAGTCATCCACAGCAGCACCACCACCACACTCCAGCAGTCATCCACAGCAGCACCACCACACTCCAGCAGTCATCCACAGCAGCACCACCACAACACTCCAGCAGTCATCCACAGCAGCACCACCACACACTCCAGCAGTCATCCACAGCAGCACCACCACCACACTCCAGCAGTCATCCACAGCAGCACCACCACACTCCAGCAGTCATCCACAGCACCACCACACTCCAGCAGTCATCCACAGCAGCACCACCACCACACTCCAGCAGTCATCCACAGCAGCACCACCACACTCCAGCAGTCATCCACAGCAGCACCACCACAACACTCCAGCAGTCATCCACAGCAGCACCACCACACTCCAGCAGTCATCCACAGCAGCACCACCACAACACTCCAGCAGTCATCCACAGCAGCACCACCACAACACTCCAGCAGTCATCCACAGCAGCACCACCACCACACTCCAGCAGTCATCCACAGCAGCACCACCACCACACTCCAGCAGTCATCCACAGCAGCACCACCACAACACTCCAGCAGTCATCCACAGCAGCACCACCACAACACTCCAGCAGTCATCCACAGCAGCACCACCACACTCCAGCAGTCATCCACAGCAGCACCACCACCACACTCCAGCAGTCATCCACAGCAGCACCACCACCACACTCCAGCAGTCATCCACAGCAGCACCACCACACTCCAGCAGTCATCCACAGCAGCACCACCACAACACTCCAGCAGTCATCCACAGCAGCACCACCACAACACTCCAGCAGTCATCCACAGCAGCACCACCACCACACTCCAGCAGTCATCCACAGCAGCAAACCACCACACTCCAGCAGTCATCCACAGCAGCACCACCACACTCCAGCAGTCATCCACAGCAGCACCACCACAACACTCCAGCAGTCATCCACAGCAGCACCACACACTCCAGCAGTCATCCACAGCAGCACCACCACCACACTCCAGCAGTCATCCACAGCAGCACCACCACACTCCAGCAGTCATCCACAGCAGCACCACCACCACACTCAGCAGTCATCCACAGCAGCACCACCACAACACTCCAGCAGTCATCCACAGCAGCACCACCACACTCCAGCAGTCATCCACAGCAGCACCACCACACACTCCAGCAGTCATCCACAGCAGCACCACCACACTCCAGCAGTCATCCACAGCAGCACCACCACAACACTCCAGCAGTCATCCACAGCAGCACCCACCACACTCCAGCAGTCATCCACAGCAGCACCACCACACTCCAGCAGTCATCCACAGCAGCACCACCACACACTCCAGCAGTCATCCACAGCAGCACCACCACAACACTCCAGCAGTCATCCACAGCAGCACCACCACACTCCAGCAGTCATCCACAGCAGCACCACCACCACACTCCAGCAGTCATCCACAGCAGCACCACCACACTCCAGCAGTCATCCACAGCAGCACCACCACACACTCCAGCAGTCATCCACAGCAGCACCACCACAACACTCCAGCAGTCATCCACAGCAGCACCACAACACTCCAGCAGTCATCCACAGCAGCACCACCACACTCCAGCAGTCATCCACAGCAGCACCACCACCACACTCCAGCAGTCATCCACAGCAGCACCACCACAACACTCCAGCAGTCATCCACAGCAGCACCACCACACTCCAGCAGTCATCCACAGCAGCACCACCACCACACTCCAGCAGTCATCCACAGCAGCACCACCACACACTCCAGCAGTCATCCACAGCAGCACCACCACAACACTCCAGCAGTCATCCACAGCAGCACCACCACACTCCAGCAGTCATCCACAGCAGCCACCACACTCCAGCAGTCATCCACAGCAGCACCACCACACAGCAGTCATCCACAGCAGCACCACCCACACTCCAGCAGTCATCCACAGCAGCACCACCACACTCCAGCAGTCATCCACAGCAGCACCACCAAACACTCCAGCAGTCATCCACAGCAGCACCACACACTCCAGCAGTCATCCACAGCAGCACCACCACACTCCAGCAGTCATCCACAGCAGCACCACCCACACTCCAGCAGTCATCCACAGCAGCACCACCACACTCCAGCAGTCATCCACAGCAGCACCACCACAACACTCCAGCAGTCATCCACAGCAGCCACCACCACACTCCAGCAGTCATCCACAGCAGCACCACCACACTCCAGCAGTCATCCACAGCAGCACCACCACACACTCCAGCAGTCATCCACAGCAGCACCACAACACTCCAGCAGTCATCCACAGCAGCACCACCACACTCCAGCAGTCATCCACAGCAGCACCACCACACACTCCAGCAGTCATCCACAGCAGCACCACCACACACTCCAGCAGTCATCCACAGCAGCACCACCACACTCCAGCAGTCATCCACAGCAGCACCACCAACACTCCAGCAGTCATCCACAGCAGCACCACCACAACACTCCAGCAGTCATCCACAGCAGCACCACCACACTCCAGCAGTCATCCACAGCAGCACCACCACACTCCAGCAGTCATCCACAGCAGCACCACCACAACACTCCAGCAGTCATCCACAGCAGCACCACCACCACACTCCAGCAGTCATCCACAGCAGCACCACCACACTCCAGCAGTCATCCACAGCAGCACCACCACCACACTCAGCAGTCATCCACAGCAGCACCACACAACACTCCAGCAGTCATCCACAGCAGCACCACCACACTCCAGCAGTCATCCACAGCAGCACCACCACCACACTCCAGCAGTCATCCACAGCAGCACCACCACACTCCAGCAGTCATCCACAGCAGCACCACCACACTCCAGCAGTCATCCACAGCAGCACCACCACAACACTCCAGCAGTCATCCACAGCAGCACCACCACCACACTCAGCAGTCATCCACAGCAGCACCACCACACTCCAGCAGTCATCCACAGCAGCACCACCACAACACTCCAGCAGTCATCCACAGCAGCACCACCACACTCCAGCAGTCATCCACAGCAGCACCACCACCACACTCCAGCAGTCATCCACAGCAGCACCACCACACTCCAGCAGTCATCCACAGCACCACCACACTCCAGCAGTCATCCACAGCAGCACCACCACCACACTCCAGCAGTCATCCACAGCAGCACCACAACACTCCAGCAGTCATCCACAGCAGCACCACCACAACACTCCAGCAGTCATCCACAGCAGCACCACCACACTCCAGCAGTCATCCACAGCAGCACCACCACAACACTCCAGCAGTCATCCACAGCAGCACCACCACAACACTCCAGCAGTCATCCACAGCAGCACCACCACACACTCCAGCAGTCATCCACAGCAGCACCACCACACTCCAGCAGTCATCCACAGCAGCACCACCACAACACTCCAGCAGTCATCCACAGCAGCACCACCACACTCCAGCAGTCATCCACAGCAGCACCACCACACACCAGCAGTCATCCACAGCAGCACCACCACACACTCCAGCAGTCATCCACAGCAGCACCACCACACTCCAGCAGTCATCCACAGCAGCACCACCACACTCCAGCAGTCATCCACAGCAGCACCACCACACTCCAGCAGTCATCCACAGCAGCACCACCACAACACTCCAGCAGTCATCCACAGCAGCACCACCACACTCCAGCAGTCATCCACAGCAGCACCACCACCACACTCCAGCAGTCATCCACAGCAGCACCACCACACTCCAGCAGTCATCCACAGCAGCACCACCACACTCCAGCAGTCATCCACAGCAGCACCACCACACTCCAGCAGTCATCCACAGCAGCACCACCACCACACTCCACAGTCATCCACAGCAGCACCACCACACTCCAGCAGTCATCCACAGCAGCACCACACCACACTCCAGCAGTCATCCACAGCAGCACCACCACAACACTCCAGCAGTCATCCACAGCAGCACCACCACACTCCAGCAGTCATCCACAGCAGCACCACCACCACACTCCAGCAGTCATCCACAGCAGCACCACCACAACACTCCAGCAGTCATCCACAGCAGCACCACACAACACTCCAGCAGTCATCCACAGCAGCACCACCACCACACTCCAGCAGTCATCCACAGCAGCACCACCACACTCCAGCAGTCATCCACAGCAGCACCACCACAACACTCCAGCAGTCATCCACAGCAGCACCACCACAACACTCCAGCAGTCATCCACAGCAGCACCACCACACACTCCAGCAGTCATCCACAGCAGCACCACCACACTCCAGCAGTCATCCACAGCACCACCACACTCCAGCAGTCATCCACAGCAGCACCACAACACTCCAGCAGTCATCCACAGCAGCACCACCACCACACTCCAGCAGTCATCCACAGCACCACCACCACACTCCAGCAGTCATCCACAGCAGCACCACCACCACACTCCAGCAGTCATCCACAGCAGCACCACCACAACACTCCAGCAGTCATCCACAGCAGCACCACCACAACACTCCAGCAGTCATCCACAGCAGCACCACCACCACACTCCAGCAGTCATCCACAGCAGCACCACCACCACACTCCAGCAGTCATCCACAGCAGCACCACCACACTCCAGCAGTCATCCACAGCAGCACCACCACCACACTCCAGCAGTCATCCACAGCAGCACCACCACACTCCAGCAGTCATCCACAGCAGCACCACCACCACACTCCAGCAGTCATCCACAGCAGCACCACCACACTCCAGCAGTCATCCACAGCAGCACCACCACACTCCAGCAGTCATCCACAGCAGCACCACCACACTCCAGCAGTCATCCACAGCAGCACCACCACACTCCAGCAGTCATCCACAGCAGCACCACCACCACACTCCAGCAGTCATCCCAGCAGCAGCACCACCACACTCCAGCAGTCATCCACAGCACCACCACCACACTCCAGCAGTCATCCACAGCAGCACCACCACACTCCAGCAGTCATCCACAGCAGCACCACCACACTCCAGCAGTCATCCACAGCAGCACCACCACCACACTCCAGCAGTCATCCACAGCACCACCACCACACTCCAGCAGTCATCCACAGCAGCACCACCACACTCCAGCAGTCATCCACAGCAGCACCACCACCACACTCCAGCAGTCATCCACAGCAGCACCACCACACTCCAGCAGTCATCCACAGCAGCACCACCACACTCAACCAGTCATCCACAGCAGCACCACCACACACTCCAGCAGTCATCCACAGCAGCACCACCACACTCCAGCAGTCATCCACAGCAGCACCACCACACTCCAGCAGTCATCCACAGCAGCACCACCACCACACTCAGCAGTCATCCACAGCAGCACCACCACACTCCAGCAGTCATCCACAGCAGCACCACCACCACACTCCAGCAGTCATCCACAGCAGCACCACCACACTCCAGCAGTCATCCACAGCAGCACCACCACACTCCAGCAGTCATCCACAGCAGCACCACCACACTCCAGCAGTCATCCACAGCAGCACCACCACACTCCAGCAGTCATCCACAGCAGCACCACCACACTCCAGCAGTCATCCACAGCAGCACCACCACCACACTCCAGCAGTCATCCACAGCAGCACCACCACACTCCAGCAGTCATCCACAGCAGCACCACCACCACACTCCAGCAGTCATCCACAGCAGCACCACCACCACACTCCAGTAGTCATCCACAGCAGCACCACCACCACACTCCAGCAGTCATCCACAGCACCACCACCACACTCCAGCAGTTATCCACAGCAGCAGCACCACACTCCAGCAGTCATCCACAGCAGCACCACCACCACACGCAACTAGTCATCCACAGCATCACCACCACACTCCAGCAGTCATCCACAGCAGCACCACCACCACACTCCAGCAGTTATCCACAGCAGCACCACCACACTTTAGCAGTCATCCACAGCAGCACCACCACACTCCAGCAGTCATCCACAGCAGCACCACCACCACACTCCAGCAGTTATCCACAGCAGCACCACCACACTCCAGCAGTCATCCACAGCAGCACCACCACACTCCAGCAGTCATCCACAGCAGCACCACCACACTCCAGCAGTTATCCACAGCAGCACAACCACCACACACAACCAGTCATCCACAGCAACTTCCACAGCTTCATAATTCCAAGTGTACAGTGAACCCCGTGCAACACCTCACTTACATTCCAGAAAAAAATGTTCCTTTGTGAAGTGTCTTTCTGCAGAAATTGACTGTTGACGATATTCAAGGTAAATATAGATTTATACAGGTAATATAGAACATTTAATATTGTATATGAGTAGTTGTATTTACAATGTGTGCAAATAGGCCTCTTGATTAGGCAGTTAGGAGTGAATACTGTAAGCTTCTATGAGTAATAACGAGCAGGGTCAGTTGGATGGGTCATTATATCATCTGTCGCTTTTTGAGCACTAAACCTATAGAGACTTGACATTACCTACCCATTCCATTACCCCAGGAGAGCTGTGGGTGGCGCTGCTGGTGAGCGTGGGGGCGTGGGGCGTGAGCCTGTGGCTGCTGCAGCGGGCGTGGCAGTGGGTGGCTGGTGGGCGTCGGGTGGAACTCACCACCGCCCTCCTCTACAGCTTGGGCGCCCTCCTCCAGAACCTGCCCTCGGATATCTCCGCTAGCAACTCGGGACGAGTGAGTTAAGCATTGGGAATTGTGACTACATGCTCAATTTTCCTTCATGTTATTGTATTCTAACCTCCTCTTACATTTTCCTTCACTGATTGTAGCCCCACATTGCGTCTTCCTTCATTAACTGTAACGTCACCATCGAACTTCTTTCATCCATCTATCTATTCATTTGTCCATACATCAATTCCTCTAGCAATCTATCCATCAATTTATCTATCCATCAATCTATCTATCCATCAGTCTATCTATCCATCTATCTATCAATATATATGTCCGTATGCAGGCAATGAGTCACAATAACGTGGCTGAATAATGTTGACCAGACCACACACTAGAAGGTGAAGGGACGACGACGTTTCGGTCCGTCCTGGATCATTCTTAAGTTGATTGTGGTCCAGGACGGACCACAGTCAAGTCACATTCGACTTGAAATGGTCCAGGACGGATCGAAACGTCGTCGTCCCTTCCCCTTCTAGTATCTGCCCATCTATCCATCCTTCTATCTATCCATGTATCCATCCAGCCATGTATCTATCTACCTATCTATCCATCAATCAATATATCCATCTATCTATCTATATATCCATATTTATCGACTATCTTTCTCTTCATCTGTCTGCCTTTATATGACTTTTCTCTTTTATTCTCTGTTGTTTACTTTGTCTCTGCCTGTCTCTTTCTGTTTATGCCTGTCTGTCTCTGTCTTTATTTGTCTGTCTCTCTTTGTCTCTGCCTGTCTGTCTCTGATCATCTGTCTCCATGTCTCTCTCATTGTTGGTGCAGCTGCTGGTGGGGTGGTGGCTGGTGTTCTGTCTGGTCATGACAACTTGCTACAGTTCCTCCCTGATCGCCCACATGACCGTCCAAGGCAAGACCGGCCCATCGAGACCTTAGAAGACCTGGCCAATCAGAAGAGCTGGAAGTGGGCTACCGAACCCTGGCTTCTTAAAGGAGTACCGTTTGAATATTTTTCCAAGCATGATGACCCAGTTGTGAAGAAAATATTCAAGAATTGGGAGGTTAGTCCAAACTAGCACTCAAATAATTTTATTACCATGATTTAGTATATATTTTAGCACATGTACGCACAGTAACTGTTTTTATGAATTAAGGTATATATTTTCATTTACTGTTTTGTGCTGTCAAANCACTCCAGCAGTCATCCACAGCAGCACCACCACAACACTCCAGCAGTCATCCACAGCAGCACCACCACACTCCAGCAGTCATCCACAGCAGCACCACCACACTCCAGCAGTCATCCACAGCAGCACCACCACCACACTCAGCAGTCATCCACAGCAGCACCACCACCACACTCCAGCAGTCATCCACAGCAGCACCACCACAACACTCCAGCAGTCATCCACAGCAGCACCACCACAACACTCCAGCAGTCATCCACAGCAGCACCACCACCACACTCCAGCAGTCATCCACAGCAGCACCACCACACTCCAGCAGTCATCCACAGCACCACCACACTCCAGCAGTCATCCACAGCAGCACCACAACACTCCAGCAGTCATCCACAGCAGCACCACCACCACACTCCAGCAGTCATCCACAGCAGCACCACCACACTCCAGCAGTCATCCACAGCAGCACCACCACCACACTCCAGCAGTCATCCACAGCAGCACCACCACACTCCAGCAGTCATCCACAGCAGCACCACCACAACACTCCAGCAGTCATCCACAGCAGCACCACCACCACACTCCAGCAGTCATCCACAGCAGCACCACCACACTCCAGCAGTCATCCACAGCACCACCACACTCCAGCAGTCATCCACAGCAGCACCACAACACTCCAGCAGTCATCCACAGCAGCACCACCACCACACTCCAGCAGTCATCCACAGCAGCACCACCACCACACTCCAGCAGTCATCCACAGCAGCACCACCACCACACTCCAGCAGTCATCCACAGCAGCACCACCACACTCCAGCAGTCATCCACAGCACCACCACACTCCAGCAGTCATCCACAGCAGCACCACCACCACACTCCAGCAGTCATCCACAGCAGCACCACCACACTCCAGCAGTCATCCACAGCAGCACCACCACACTCCAGCAGTCATCCACAGCAGCACCACCACCACACTCCAGCAGTCATCCACAGCAGCACCACCACAACACTCCAGCAGTCATCCACAGCAGCACCACCACAACACTCCAGCAGTCATCCACAGCAGCACCACCACAACACTCCAGAAGTCATCCACAGCAGCACCACCACCACACTCCAGCAGTTATCCACAGAAGCAACACCACCACACTCCAGCAGTCATCCACAGCAGCACCACAACACTCCAGCAGTCATCCACAGCAGCACCACCACAACACTCCAGCAGTCATCCACAGCAGCACCACCACACTCCAGCAGTCATCCACAGCAGCACCACCACACTCCAGCAGTCATCCACAGCAGCAGCACCACCACACTCAGCAGTCATCCACAGCAGCACCACCACAACACTCCAGCAGTCATCCACAGCAGCACCACCACACTCCAGCAGTCATCCACAGCAGCACCACCACAACACTCCAGCAGTCATCCACAGCAGCACCACCACAACACTCCAGCAGTCATCCACAGCAGCACCACCACCACACTCCAGCAGTCATCCACAGCAGCACCACCACACTCCAGCAGTCATCCACAGCAGCACCACCACAACACTCCAGCAGTCATCCACAGCAGCACCACCACACACTCCAGCAGTCATCCACAGCAGCACCACCACCACACTCCAGCAGTCATCCACAGCAGCACCACCACACTCCAGCAGTCATCCACAGCACCACCACACTCCAGCAGTCATCCACAGCAGCACCACCACCACACTCCAGCAGTCATCCACAGCAGCACCACCACCACTCCAGCAGTCATCCACAGCAGCACCACCACAACACTCCAGCAGTCATCCACAGCAGCACCACCACACTCCAGCAGTCATCCACAGCAGCACCACCACAACACTCCAGCAGTCATCCACAGCAGCACCACCACAACACTCCAGCAGTCATCCACAGCAGCACCACCACCACACTCCAGCAGTCATCCACAGCAGCACCACCACACACTCCAGCAGTCATCCACAGCAGCACCACCACAACACTCCAGCAGTCATCCACAGCAGCACCCCCACCACACTCCAGCAGTCATCCACAGCAGCACCACCACCACACTCCAGCAGTCATCCACAGCAGCACCACCACACTCCAGCAGTCATCCACAGCACCACCACACTCCAGCAGTCATCCACAGCAGCACCACCACCACACCCGCAGTCATCCACAGCAGCACCACCACACTCCAGCAGTCATCCACAGCAGCACCACCACAACACTCCAGCAGTCATCCACAGCAGCACCACCACACTCCAGCAGTCATCCACAGCAGCACCACCACAACACTCCAGCAGTCATCCACAGCAGCACCACCACAACACTCCAGTAGTCATCCATAGCAGCACCACCACCACACTCCAGCAGTCATCCACAGCAGCACCACCACTACACTCCAGCAGTCATCCACAGCAGCACCACCACCACACTCCAGCAGTCATCCACAGCAGCACCACCACAACACTCCAGCAGTCATCCACAGCAGCACCACCACAACACCCAGCAGTCATCCACAGCAGCACCACCACACTCCAGCAGTCATCCACAGCAGCACCACCACACTCCAGCAGTCATCCACAGCAGCACCACCACCACACTCCAGCAGTCATCCACAGCAGCACCACCACAACACTCCAGCAGTCATCCACAGCAGCACCACCACAACACTCCAGCAGTCATCCACAGCAGCACCACCACACACTCCAGCAGTCATCCACAGCAGCACCACCACCACACTCCAGCAGTCATCCACAGCAGCACCACCACACTCCAGCAGTCATCCACAGCACCACCACACTCCAGCAGTCATCCACAGCAGCACCACAACACTCCAGCAGTCATCCACAGCAGCACCACCACCACACTCCAGCAGTCATCCACAGCAGCACCACCACCACACTCCAGCAGTCATCCACAGCAGCACCACCACCACACTCCAGCAGTCATCCACAGCAGCACCACCACCACACTCCAGCAGTCATCCACAGCAGCACCACCACACTCCAGCAGTCATCCACAGCACACACCACACTCCAGCAGTCATCCACAGCAGCACCACCACACACACTCCAGCAGTCATCCACAGCAGCACCACCACACTCCAGCAGTCATCCACAGCAGCACCACCACACTCCAGCAGTCATCCACAGCAGCACCACCACCACACTCAACCAGTCATCCACAGCAGCACCACCACAACACTCCAGCAGTCATCCACAGCAGCACCACCACACTCCAGCAGTCATCCACAGCAGCACCACCACCACACTCCAGCAGTCATCAACAGCAGCACCACCACACTCCAGCAGTCATCCACAGCAGCACCACCACAACACTCCAGCAGTCATCCACAGCAGCACCACCACACTCCAGCAGTCATCCACAGCAGCACCACCACCACACTCCAGCAGTCATCCACAGCAGCACCACCACACTCCAGCAGTCATCCACAGCAGCACCACCACAACAATCCAGCAGTCATAANCACCACACTCCAGCAGTCATCCACAGCAGCACCACCACAACACTCCAGCAGTCATCCACAGCAGCACCACCACATTCAGCAGTCATCCACAGCAGCACCACCACCAAACTCCAGCAGTTATCCACAGCAGCACCACCACCACACTCAACCAGTCATCCACAGCAGCACCACCACCACACTCCAGCAGTCATCCACAGAAGCAAAACCACCACACTCCAGCAGTCATCCACAGCAGCACCACCACACTCCAGCAGACATCCACAGCAGCACCACCACAACACTCCAGCAGTCATCCACAGCAGCACCACCACTCTCCAGCAGTCATCCACAGCAGCACCACCACCACACTCCAGCAGTCATCCACAGCAGCACCACCACAGTCTAGCAGTTATCCACAGCAGCACCACCACCACACTCAACAAGTCATCCACAGCAGCACCACCACAACACTCCAGCAGTCATCCACAGCAGCACCACCACACTCCAGCAGTCATCCACAGCAGCACCACCACAACACTCCAGCAGTCTTCCACAGCAGCACCACCACACTCCAGCAGTCATCCACAGCAGCACCACCAAACTCCAGCAGTCATCCACAGCAGCACCACCACAACACTCCAGCAGTCATCCACAGCAGCACCACCACCACACTCCAGCAGTCATCCACAGCAGCACCACCACACTCCAGCAGTCATCCACAGCAGCACCACCACAACACTCCAGCAGTCATCCACAGCAGCACCACCACAACACTCCAGCAGTCATCCACAGCAGCACCACCACATTCCAGCAGTCATCCACAGCAGCACCACCACCACACTCTAGCAGTCATCCACAGCAGCACCACCACACTCCAGCAGTCATCCACAGCAGCACCACCACAACACTCCAGCAGTCATCCACAGCAGCACCACCACAACACTCCAGCAGTCATCCACAACAGCACCACAACACTGCAGCAGTCATCCACAGCAGCACCACCACATTCCAGCAGTCATCCACAGCAGCACCACCACCACACTCCAGCAGTCATCCACAGCAGCACCACCACAACACTCCAGCAGTCATCCACAGCAGCACCACCACATTCCAGCAGTCATCCACAGCAGCACCACCACCAAACTCCAGCAGTTATCCACAGCAGCACCACCACCACACTCAACCAGTCATCCACAGCAGCACCACCACAACACTCCAGCAGTCATCCACAGCAGCACCACCACACTCCAGCAGTCATCCACAGAAGCACCACCACACTCCAGCAGTCATCCACAGCAGCACCACCACACTCCAGCAGTCATCCACAGCAGCACCACCACAACACTCCAGCAGTCATCCACGGCAGCACCACCACACTCCAGCAGTCATCCACAGCAGCACCACCACAACACTCCAGCAGTCATCCACAGCAGCACCACCACACTCCAGCAGTCATCCACAGCAGCACCACCACCACACTCCAGCAGTCATCCACAGCAGCACCACCACACTCCAGCAGTCATCCACAGCAGCACCACCAGAACACTCCAGCAGTCATCCACAGCAGCACCACCACACTCCAGCAGTCATCCACAGCAGCACCACCACCACACTCCAGCAGTCATCCACAGCAGCACCACCACACTCCAGCAGTCATCCACAGCAGCACCACCACAACACTCCAGCAGTCATCCACAGCAGCACCACCACAACACTCCAACAGTCATCCACAGCAGCACCACCACCACACTCCAGTAGTCATCCACAGCAGCACCACCACACTCCAGCAGTCATCCACAGCACCACCACACTCCAGCAGTCATTCACAGCAGCACCACAACACTCCAGCAGTCATCCACAGCAGCACCACCACCACACTCCAGCAGTCATCCACAGCAGCACCACCACCACACTCCAGCAGTCATCCACAGCAGCACCACCACCACACTCCAGCAGTCATCCACAGCAGCACCACCACACTCCAGCAGTCATCCACAGCAGCATCACCACAACACTCGAGCAGTCATCCACAGCAGCACCACCTCAACACTCCAGAAGTCATTCACAGCAGCACCACCACCACACTCCAGCAGTCATCCACAGAAGCAAAACCACCACACTCCAGCAGTCATCCACAGCAGCACCACCACACTCCAGCAGACATCCACAGCAGCACCACCACAACACTCCAGCAGTCATCCACAGCAGCACCACCACACTCCAGCAGTCATCCACAGCAGCACCACCACCACACTCCAGCAGTCATCCACAGCAGCACCACCACAGTCTAGCAGTTATCCACAGCAGCACCACCACTACACTCAACAAGTCATCCACAGCAGCACCACCACAACACTCCAGCAGTCATCCACAGCAGCACCACCTGTCGGGGTTTCACGGTGTTCTCGTTAGAGAAGGGTTAAAGCAACAGTAGACTGGATCTCCTTTCCAGGTGGTTGCTCCAACAATAACCCTTACTCACCGTCGTTCGGCGGGTCTTCCCTCAAATCCTCTAGGCTCCACTGCTGGCCTCGGAGAGTATCCCAGTCGATCTCACAACCGGCCTTAGATTTGTAAGATGAGTGGGAGCACAGATCGTTCCCTCAATCTGTGGCCCTCCCGACACCGAACTCTTACACAGCCTTCAAGGTCGCCAACTGGTTTTTTAGATGTCCAGTAACACTGCAGTGGTGAGGTGTAATTGTGGCAAGAGCCAAATCCAGTCATATAGTATCAGGCAGGTCACTCTACTTTACATCCTCACATGGTCACAAGATAAATGGAGGGGATGATATCAAACACCAAAGAGTTTTGGTATTTTACTTAAAAGACAACGAGAAATATATATGCATCAATGTATCAGAATTAATATATGACAATCGCTCCATTCATAGCATAATATTCTAGAGCGCCCCATATGGCAGCATCGGCACGTGTCACCTGTCAGAATGCCAGCTGACCGGGCCCTCGCGATCGTGGGAACAGACTAGTATTTGTTTTCTAATTGTCACGATCCCCGTTTATTTAACTTTTTCCAAAACACTAATCAACGTTCACATGGCTTACTTATGATTTCACTGGCCTCACGATCAACATCTATATTCACAATACTCTCACAGTGACTTTTCACTGTACCAAAAGATTACTCTATTCTTAATAATATTTACTGTGAATGCACTCACTTGATCACTGAACTTTTCTTTATATTTATACTTCCTCTCACAGAGATATCACTGGCAAACACTTCACGTATATGATATTATTCAGCACACAATCATGTCATATATAAATCAGTAATCAAACTTCAGGCATATATATATCAATAGATCATAGAGATCAACACACAGGCATTTATATCGATAGATTATGGAGATCAACACACGGGCATTTATATTGATAGATTATAGAGATCAACACACGGGCACTGATATCAATAGATTATAGAGATCAATCAACAGGCATTTATATCAATGGATTATAGAGATCAATACACCAATATCTGGTTTACTACCAATATATATATAATAATAATAATCACAGATCAATAATAATAGTCACAGTAAATTCTCTGATGAATCTTGGTGCTTGCACACACCCACACATAGATATATATGTAAATTGATACTGTGAGCGCTCTGGGCAGCCTCACCACATACTGTGCACTCTGTGACTTAAACTCAGGTGAGACTTGCTCACGACATACAAAATATCCTGACAAGAATATATATAGCTAACTAAAGGGGAAATGGGAGGGAACTGTAAACACCTACTTCACCTATCCTAGGATGACAGTTGGGTTGTAGCTCCTGGTCCAGGCTCTCGCCTCGTTCATCCAGAAACACAAGCCCCACGCCTTAGGATGTCGCGTCTCGCCGCTTCTGTACACAGCAGGTCCGTGCTTCTTTCCCTACAGTACGTCGCTGGGTTGAAGTCGGTCTCCTGGCCGTCAACTTTCCTCCCAACTACGGCAGCCAGCCTACGTCTCGGCGGTCGTCGCACGTTTCCCAATTAGTTCTTGTCACTGTTCCCAGAGGAACTGCCTCTCACCACTACGAAGTCACTGAAGTTATCAGCCGTCCCGGACGACACACGCACAGCACCCGACTTCAGAGCTCTTGAAGCTCACAACACTGTCAATTCCCTCGTCGTCTAGATATATCGCTAGGTATTTGGGAAGACTTCTCGACGTGCTTGCATCCAACTGTTGACTCGTAGGGTTCCACGAAGGTGGGGTTACTGTCAAACTTGACAGGATCGTCGATCACACGTTCAACCTGGTTGACAAGGCTGTCAACCCGGTTCACTCACGGTGGATGGCCCGGCCACTAAGCTGTCTCTTATACTGGTGAACTGCCAACGACGACACACGTCGATGCCCGGCCCACTTCTTGCAACGCACCTGTCCCTGAGCACTTGTTGCTCAATATTTTGTCAATTCCTTATCTGAGCCACAACTGGGTTGCAGGAAGACCTCACAGAGTGCGTGCCAACAACTGGAGACGCTTAAATCCACCGGAGTTCGGTAAATCCGTCACTCTGACAGGATGACCGATCGCGCATCCTACCTCTCGGACGTGTCGTGAAAGACTGATGTCGCCTGGCGCCAACACGGGCGGACCCCCTATGCCTATGTGACGTCACTTTTCCCAAAGTTGGTTTTCATTGGCTCCCAGTGCCATGTCGCTGACGGTGACCAATCTGGCGCCACTGACGTCACACAGTTTTGGCGGGAGAACAGACTTGCCAGCGCCATATTGGCTCCCTAAAGGGCCTATCCCACAGGACAAAATACTACATTTACTCAAATTTCTCGGCTCTTCGAGAATACTGTTCTCTCCCACACATGTTCAATTGTTGCCTGCAATGTAGAGAACGCTCGGGAATAGTGGACATGACTCTTACAGCAGGCGTGGGAGAATTAGAAGGGGGGGAACACCGTCACATACCCCTCCCCTTAAAATAAGAGTCATGTCTGGTTAGTGCATGCGGGACAACGCATCTGCGACTACGCTGTCCTTTCCACTGAAAATCTTGGCTTCCAGCCAGTATTGCAGCCGCCAATGTGTGACACTCCTCATGTGTCTGCAGACCGTCTTCAAGGTCATCCTGGGCGTCCACTGCTTACCATTGCGGAACGAGGGCTCCACACCTCACGTCCGTTCACCAGCTGGAAGTGTGAGAATTTTAACGGTTCTGCCACTGCTTTGCAAATGGCCAACAAAACAGGGCCGCTGTCTCTTCCCACTCGTCTTCCTGCTCTACGCAGCACATTCTCAGAGCTGTCTCTGAGGTGGAGTGGAGTCTTCCGATCGCCCCCTTCGACTGCGATCGGTAGGGCGACGACCGAATCTGCATCACTCCCCAACTCGTCATTGTTCGTCTGACACATTCAGACCGGAATATATTTCCAATGTCAGCCTGATTTTCCCTGGGCCTCCTCACCCAAGAGAAAGATGTTGTAGTTGCCCAGCCACTTCTCTCGACGTTGACCGTCGCATCGTGGTCACCCCTAGGTGACCCGCAGAGTCAACAGCGTGCAACGTACTCAACACTGCCGCTCTGCACTTGGCTGGCAACGCTACCTGATCTCTCGTACCTGGAGAGGCTTTTCCGACCTCCATCCTTACAGGTTTACACTGTCTTACTAATATGCCTTCTTGCCTGTTAAAGTGAGTAGCTTTCTCGGGACCAACACGTCCTCCTTTGACCTTACAAATCAACTTGGGGAATTCTGCCTGCTGCATCTCCTCGAGACGAGTGCGGTCCATCCCTGGAGAACCGGTGAGGGTCACCTGTACCTCACATCTGGGCTGCCTTCGCCCTCCACTCGCTCTCCTGGTTCCATGACGAGGTGATCCATTCCCAGGCGGCGGACGTCTCCTCGTCGGCCTATCAGATCCACGTCTCCTCGTCCTTCGCGCTGCCTCGGAACTAGGTACATACAGGGAACGCCTCCATGGCGATTCCTTTCTCGTCCCATAGGCGTCGAACACTTCGCCTTTCTTCTCTAGGTGCTCCAAGCACTTC
>WNGS01113158.1:22368189-22393048 GCA_020271785.1 Procambarus virginalis | reverse complement strand
CTGGCCAGAAGGACCGACAGCACAGGACAGCAAATTACAAACACGAGAAATGCAAGAGCATACATCAAAAGAGAAAACAATGTCAAACAAGCAAGCACAGTAACATTACAAAACAAAACAGTATAAAACAAAACCAAAACAGTATAAAACAAAACAAACAACAGATGGATAACATGAACATAACAAAAAATCACAATAAACAAAAAACAAAACAAAAATAACAAACAAGCACAACACGTAATGCAATAATAAAACACCAGTGCAAGGTACATCACATACACAAGACATGAATAAAAACACTCACACTAAACCAACCGCCTCGCAACAAACAAAGGGAGAGGCCAAAATATACAATAATAATAAACAAGCAATCCATGCAATCAAGAAAACAAAACATAGTAACATACACAACAACAAACAAGCACCGGCCTGAAGGACCGAGAACAAAACACATCATAAAGGACATCATGAAATAGAACAAGAAAATTGCACAGCACACAACAGGCTAAAAACAATAACAAAAAAATAATAATAAAAACAAAAATATAAATATAAATGAAAATAAAAGCAAAAATAAAAACAAAAATAAAAACAAAAACAAAAAACAACACAGTCTAGCAATGCATAATGAGAACACACACATGGCAAAATAACAACACAAAAGCAAATACAGGAATAAAAAAACCCTCACCAAAACACTGGCCTCGCGACAAAGAAGGGAGAGGCACGGGCACAGAATACAATAGGGCAGACAAAAGGCCATAGGGGCATACAACACTACAGGAACATGAAATCAGCTAACATATTTGCCCGGGAACAAGACCCGGGGGAACCGCACATAGAACGCCTCCCAAAGCAGCCACCTCCCCCAAGAGGCTTGACCCTCCACCGGGGATGCCATGTTATCCAGAACTCCGGCAACAAACACCTGCAAAGAGGGAACTTAGACAGTGTCACTCCGGAGGCGAGTAACCGCCACCCTACGCCATACACCGGGAACCTGCCCATCATGAAAGTCCTCCAGCCTGTCAGACAGCAGGATCCCGGCAACCGCGGCCTCCAGAGCCTCAAGTCACAACCCCGCAGGAGAGAGCCGGACAGAGGGCACCACCACAGGGGCACCAGCGGCCACGGGCATACCACCAGACGACTGCAGGGAACCAGGGCGGCGCACATCCTTGCGTAAAGTCATTACCAGGCCACGCCCAGCACCAGCATCTGCACTATCCCTGGCTGCGAAAGCCACCACACCCCACTGCGAAGAGCCCCCTGGCAGGGAAGGAACAGAAGGCACACTCAAGACACGGGCGTCAGCACCAGCAGGCACATGAACCTCCGCCACCACCAACCGCAGAGACAATGATGCATCCGGATCCACGCCGGCAACACCCGAAGACCCACAGTCACTGAAGTCCCCAACATTGGCCCAGGCAGTAGACGAACGCCTGGAACGTTTGGGCTCCGGCCAGATATCGTCAGAGCCGGAAGCTGATCCAGAAACACGGGCACCACTAGCCGGACGAACCGACGCCCGAAGCAAAACGGCAGCAGCCTCTACCACAGGGGGGAACCGGACCACACAAAGCAGGAGGCTCTGCAGCCACCCCAGCACCCAACAGAGTAGGAACCTGTGGCTAGGATGCAGGGTCAGGTTCAGCAGCCGAAGACGAGGGCGCAGACGGCGACGCCTCACAGGGAGAACCAGGAAGGCCCACGGGAGCGGCAGGGCCTTAGACAGGATCAGGAGTAACATCCGACGGCACCGCAACATCTGGAGGAGGGACTGTGACAACCGGGGGAACGTCGGACGACGCTGGGGGAGCCTCAGCAGCGAACGGGACGCTCACCTCCTCACCCCCAGACGAAGCAGCAGGAAATCCTCTTCACGAAACAAATTCATAGGAGCAACCGGATCAGCAGTGCAGCCGGCAGCCTGATGCCCCAAAAAGCCACACTGGAAACAAGTACGGGGTTGCCGTGCACAAAACACCCGCACATAATATCCTAACAGCCGGACGGAGGACGGAATGTCCGACCTCAGTCACATCCCGAGGGTTCGAATGTTGGTCTTCACACCCGAATACTTCCCAGAAGACAGCGAGTGCATCCACACACTGACGACGGGGACATACCTCTGAAAGAAACGTCCTGCAGCAGCAAAGTACGCCCCTCGTTCCTCTGGAGAAAATCACGGTACACTGCCTCACCCACAAACTTTATAATCACACGGCGAGCAGTGGCCATCTCGACACCGTAGACATCCTGGACCGGGACCCTGATCATGTCACTCAAGACCAAGTCCACAAGAGGGTAACCTGCACGGCCGGTAAATTCCAAACCTATGGAGTTCACCGTCACGACAGCTGGAAGATGGCCGCCCATCGTAAAAACGCCACGTCCACTCCACCAGGAACAGCAGGGAGGGTAGAAACACCCACATCCCATGCCGGCGAAAACGGCAACCACCCCAAACTGCCGGAGCGGTCAAACGACACGTCTACACCGCACGGCAGCTCAGGTGAGACTTCTCATTGTGTGGAGTTGATATGCCAAAATCACTAAACTCCCGGTGGAACAGGACACTTCCGACACTGTGCAATGTTGTAAGGTACGACAAGCGGTTAAGGTGCTTAATACTAAGTCTCATAATAATGTCGCATTAACTACTGCACAACTACAATTAAATAACAAGAAATGCAATATCATTACACGAGGTCTATTCGACCAGGGATCACAGAGAAAGTTCATCACTTAACAAGCGGCTAATAAGTTGAAACATTAACCCTTGAGTAACGTGAAATGGAACATAGCAGGATTCCCAACAAATACTGGACCTCAAGAATATGAAGTAGTACAACCACTTGTACGCCTAGGCGGTTATGTCTGACCTGTCCAGGCCATAGTAGTTGATCACATCCCATTCGACCTAAATGTTACGGGTCTAGGGAACACAGCCAGATTTTTGCAGAAAAATATAATCAAGCTGGCTGACACCAAGATATTGTCTGACTGCATCACCGATGTAGGTCTATTAGTAGGGACAGACTATTATTACCAGTTCATTACTGGACAAAAAAGACAACAGGCAATGAACCTGTTAAGGTCAGCAGGAGGCTACTTATTTACAGGTAAAGTCATAAACCTGAAGAAGCCTATGCCAGCTGACAACCAATACTAATCAGTTAAGATTGAGTCTGGTACAATTAATATTACCCGAGATAGTTTCTATGGGTCTCAGGTTTCTATGGGTTAGTGACCAGCAGCCTTATCTGGTTCACGTAAAAGCGACAAATGTCACTGACCCCACTGCAGCCCCAGAACTATTCTCGACAGTAATAACTGACCACATTCAGTCCTCATCGCACCTCATTGCACTTATCATACCTTGGGTAGGTCTTCCAGAGAAGACTGTATATATTATACCTTAGGGTAAGTCTTCCAGTGGAGACCACATTTATACCAAGTCGTCTTGACTAGGATTTCATAATCCATTTAATGTGATCCACTAGCAGGGTTTTATCAGTTTTGTTTGAGCGGCTTCTCCTTTCTGGTTTCTGCCCACAAGCATTCTTAGAGACAGTTTGAATAAGTATCTTAGCACAAACAAAATTGAACTTTACAATAGCCAGTAAGCGAACCTTTACCAGAAGACTATCAGTAGTGAAACAAATAGTTTTTCACCATAGAATAAACTCATACTCATCTTTTAAGTTATTTTTAAGTAGATCCCTTTTGCAATCCGACTTCGCAATCTCAACACCATCTAGCTCGTATCTTGTAACTCTATCCGCATTACCTAGCCTCAGAACTTTACATTTATCAGCATTAAACTGCATCTGCCAAATTTTGACCATTTCAAAACCCTATTTAGATCAACTTGAAGTGATAGTGAGTCTTCTTCCTTGTTAATTTCCCTACAGATTTTTGTATCGTCGGCAAATTTGCAACTGTTGCTACTCAAACCTGAATCTAAATCATTTATATATATTATAAACTGCAGAAGTCCCAGGACAGAACCTTGAGGCACTCCACTATCAACATTATCCCACTCTGACTTATCGCCATTTGTTCTAACTCTCTGTTTCCTTTGGAATAGCCATGCCCTAATCCAACTTAATATAGCACCCCTAATACCATGAGCCTCTATTTTTTTAATCAGTCTTTCATGTGGTACTGTATAAAAAGCTTTGCTAAAGTCAAGATACACAACATCACAATCCTTACCACTATCAACTGCCTCAACTATGCTGGAATAAAAAGAGAGCAAATTTGTTAAACATGAACGGCCATTTGTAAAACCATGTTGCGACTCGTTTATTAATTTATGTTTTTCAAGATGAAGACGAATTGTATTTGCAATTATCGATTCAAGTAACTTTCCCACAATAGACGTTAGGCTAATTGGCCGATAGTTTGACACAAGTGATCTATCTCCTTTCTTAATTAAAAATTGGTACCACATTAGCTTCCTTCCATGACTCTGGCACTCTGCCTAACTCTATTGATTTATTAAATATGGTAGACAGTGGCTCGGAAAGCTCCTCTTTGCATTCTTTATGCACCCTGGCAAACACTTCATCTGGCCCTGGGGATTTGTTTGGTTTTAGTTTTACTATTTGTTTAATTACATCCTCCCTGGTAACTCCTAAACTAGTCAACCTGTTCTCGTCCCCACCCACATAGACTTATTCGGCTGAAGGCATATTGTCAAGTTCCTCTTTAGTAAATACAGATATAAAATATTTATTAAAAATACTACTCATCTCCTCATCATTATCCGTTATTTGACCTGTCTCAGTTTTTAATGGACCTATTCTTTCCCTAGTCTTAGTTCGATATAACTGAAAAAAAAAACTTTAGGATTTGTCTTCGCTTGCCCTGCTATGCGAACTTCATAGTTTCTTTTTGCTTTCCTTATCTCTTTTTAAATATTTCTAACCAGTTGTACGAATTCCTGTTCTAAACTGACTTCCCCATTCTTAATCCTTTTGTACCACGCTCTCTTTTTACCTATAAGGTTCTACAATCCTTTGTTATCCACTTTTGGTCATTAGTATCCGATCTATTCAATTTGTATGGTATACTACGTTCCTGTGCTTAGCTTAGAATATTTTTAAATAAGTTATATTTTGAATCCACATCGAAATCCCCTTTTACGTCACCTATCGCTGGGTTCATGTCTCGCTCCAAGACCAGCCCACCCCACATGCCCAAGACTTTCCAATCTATTTGCCCCTCAAAATTTCTTAGGCTATTGAAATCAGCTTTTCGAAAATCTATCACTTTAACAGAATTTTCTCCTACAGATCTATTCCATTGTATGCTAAATCTGATTTCTTTGTGCAACCCGTCCTCGCAAATTCGTATAGTCAATATTGACTTATTAAATATGTGCATAGGTGACATACTAAACATAATAGTTTACCTTGAAAAGCTTCATAGAAAACACCGACCTTACCTAACCTTGTTAGTATGTTAAGATAAGCATCTTATTGCTTCGTAATTACAATTATTATTTAACATATACCTATAATAGGTTAAGTAACAATTGTAATTACGAAGCTATGAGATGCTTATCTTAACATACTAACAAGGTTAGGTAAGGTCGGTGTTTTCTATGAAGCTTTTCAAGGTAAACTATTATGTTTAGTATATCACCTATGCACGTATTTAATAAGTCATTATTGACTATACAATTTTGCGAGGACGGGTTGCTTTGTGATCACTTCCCTAGCTCACTCCCTATTTCGATGTTATTAATTTGTATTTCCCTGTTAGTTAACACTAAATCTAAAGTATTATTTTCCCGCGTTGGTTCCTTAATGTGTTGGCTAAGAAAGCAATCGTCAATTAATTCTAGAAAATCTTCTGCTTCATTATTCCCTGTTCTATTAGACCAATTTATTCCACTGAAATTAAAGTCACCCATGACACAAATACTGCTAGACCTAGATGCTCTAAATATTTCATCCAATAGATGCTTTGCTTCCATCCTGTTTAAGCTTGGTGGCCTGTATATAACTTATATTATAAGATTATTTGCTCTTTCGTTTAATTCTATCCAAATAGTTTCTGTGTATGACTCAGTTTTGTTTCCCTCTCAGTTTCACTCTTTGAGACTACATTTCAAATTTTCCCTAACCTATATCGCTACTCCCCCTCCTCGTCTAATATATCTGTGTGACATAGTTTAAAGCCATTTATTTGATATTCAGCTAATAGTTCTCTATTTTCTACATT
The DNA here is from genome assembly GCA_020271785.1 of Procambarus virginalis. Classification (NCBI taxonomy): domain Eukaryota; kingdom Metazoa; phylum Arthropoda; class Malacostraca; order Decapoda; family Cambaridae; genus Procambarus; species Procambarus virginalis. Next base: position 22,386,808 of record WNGS01113158.1, on the reverse strand, counting down.
CATCCACGTTTCGGTAAGTCTTGTTACTAATGTAACAAGGTAAGTAAGTCCTGTTACTAATGCTTAGATTAATAAATCCTGGTGTCCTATTTACCTTATTACGAACAATTATGCATTGATTTGTTGGTTTAAAATTTTTACTGATCATAACTCCCAGATCCCTTTCGCAATCCGACTTCACAATCTCAACACCATCTAGCTTGTATCTTGTAATTCTATCATCATTACCTACCCTTAAAACCTTACATTTGTCATAATTAAACTGCATCTGCCAATCTTTTGACCATTTCAAAACCGTATTTAGATCGCCTTGAAGAGATAGTGACTGTGCTCTGCTTTTCCTTCATATCTGAACTCAAAACTCTTACATCTCAAAACCTTTCGTCCTCTTGACATAAAGCTCGTCTTTCGACAAACTAGCACTCTTCGTAGCAATCTAGTTCACGCTGCTCCTCCTGCTTCTAATGCTGCTGGTGTCTACTCAATTTCCAGTTCGTCTTGTCCTCTTCAATACTTTGGTGAAACTGCCGTGCACTAAATGACAGACTTGAGGAACACAAAAGATGTGTTAAGTCTTCAGACACAAACAATGCTCTCTTCTGGCATGTGAAGGATTCTAATCATCCGGTTGATTGGTCTTCTAAAATAATCTTTTCTGCCTCTACTCTTCACAGACGCCATCTTGTCGAATCTACTCTGATACACAACCTAACCAACATGAACCTGAGCGCTGGCTTTGTTGCTGTTGACTCTTCCCTTTCTCAGTATATACTCAAATGTTTTACATTTTCTAATAAACGTGACCTAACATAAGACTGCCCTTCCTTTTATATTTCTTCTCTCTCTCTTGTTGTCTCTTACGATCTGTTTGTTGTTGTTGTTGTTTTAGATTCAGCTACTCAGAACAAGAAGTTCCAGTAGCACGGGCTATGGAGAGCCCGTAAGTGGAGGCTCTTTGGAGCCATTATCTGTATCAAAACTGATACTAAAGATCTGGCGATGGATAGGGGTCTTCATGGTAGTTTTCAGCCCTGGAGGGCTGGCTGTACCAGTTATGGAGTTGGTGGGGTTAGTGTAGACCTCTAGATTTTCCGTTTTTTTTTTTACCTGAGACTTTGACTAAGCTGTGCTGTCATTGTAGTTTGTAACCTCAAGGTGGTGAGGTGGCCTCCACAAGGAAGTCTTGAAACGAGAAGGTGTCGTATTTATGGTGCGATGGTGAAGCTCCTACTGAGATTTCCTCGTCTGAGGGGTCCGTAATCTCAGTTGTTGGTGTTTTCGTCTTTCGCGTCGCAGCCTTAGGTAGGCTCAGGTGTCGTGGATTGGTCGTATAAACTATTTCAATAGCGTTGGTGGTGCTGTTAGCATTTGTAGACAGCACGTCTGCTTGCTAAGCAGCTGAGATGCTAATGGTAGGATTGTTGGGAGCTGCAGAGGGAATTACCTCTGTGCCACCCAGGATTGGGTGGTTCAGAAGTCTGTGTTGAAATCGACCTCGCGGTCGTCCTGGTGGCAGTCTCCGGAGAGGTAATGGAGGCAGTGAGACTTGCGCCAGGGGCTATGGTGAGGTCCAAGCCATTGGCTAAGTATAATATGTTCAGTTCACTGACAAAACGGTGGTTGTCTGGTCCGGCAAGCCTTTTCGCTAGTCTAATAATACCAGGAATAATGTCTGCACGTGATGCAGGGGGCTACGAAGGAGACTTTGAGGCCTTGGGTACCCATTGTGAAGGCTGGGTCGCCTGGTTGGATGAGCCACTCTTTGGTAAGGCTGGAAAGTCTTCTAGTCGGCTGGTGGGGGCTGAGGTGGTGGGTTGAGCGGCTGGGGCTCTGGTCGCGGAGGTAGAAGAGTTATTTCGCTTGGCTTCAACCTGGGCCTTGATGTTTTCCTCTCTGTGGGGGCAGCGGTAGAAAATTGTGGGGAGATTGCCATCACAGAGCAAGCAGAGATGGGTTGTTGCCTTGCATATGGATGATATGCAAGTTGCCATGCAACTTGAATGATGATAAAGTTGCATGATACGAGCGAGATGGTATTGAGATTTCGAAGTCAGATTGCGAAAGGGATCTGGGTGTTATGATTAGTAGGAATTTAAAACCAAAGGATCATTGCATAAATGTTCGAAATAAGGCAAATAGGACACTGGGATTTATTAATCGAAGCATTAGTAACAAAACACCTGGTGTTGTTCTTCAGCTATATCTTGCTCTGGTTAGGCCCCATTTAGATTATGCAGTTCAGTTTTGGTCGCCATATTATAGAATGGATATAAATTCACTTGAACGTGTCCAGCGTAGGATGACAAAGTTAATTCCCCAAATTAGTAATCTTTCATATGAAGAAAGATTAACAAAGCTTAAATTGCATTCACTGGAAAGGTGAAGAGTTAGGGGTGACATGATAGAGGTTTACAAGTGGATGAATGGCCATAACAAAGGAGATATTAATAAGGTATTAAAAGTATCAACACAAGACAGAACACAAAACACTGAGTATAAATTGGATAATTTTAGATTTAGGAAAGACTTGGGTAAATGCTGGTTCGGTAACAGGGTTGTTGATTTGTGGAATCAATTACTGCGTAACGTGGTAGAGGTGGTGTCCCTCTATTGTTTCAAGCAAGGGATGGACATGTATATGAGTGGGATTGGGTGGTTATAAATAGGAGCTGCCTCGTATGGGTCAATAGGCCTTCTGCAGTTGCCTTTGTTCTTATGTTCTTATGTTCTTATGGGGTAGTGATGGTCCAGTGCGCACAGGTTGCACTTCTAGACAGGGTGCTGACACATGTTAGTTAGGTTGGTATGCTCGTAGCACTTGAAGCACTGCTGGATCTCATGGTATCGTTCCTTTTTTACTTGGTGGGGTTGAAATTTGTAAGCTGAAGCAGTAGAAGCCTTTTGTGGCAGCCTGGGTGGCCGCAGCTATCGTGGTGAAAGTAATCTTCATTGATGATTTGTCGGTGCTGCAGAACTCTAAGTTGAATACACCCAGGCTCGGATTGTCGTCCTCGATATTGTCCATGATATTATGTTGCAGTCGGTCAGCGATCCACTGACGTATACATACAAGTGAAAGTTCAACCACAGAGGATGTCAAAGAAGTAAGTGAAATTAAAAAAGAGCAGCATAAGTATATTTACCACCTCAGTAAACAACATGAAACTCGAAGTACCGATAGCTTCGTTACGAACAACATTCAAAACTCTGATATTATAGCTGATATTAACACGAACACATCAGACATTGAAAGACAAATTGATGATATGTACATTCACTCAGATACGAATCCTAACTCCTTGAATTCCACATTTAAAAATAAAGTTAAGTACCAGCAGGACGAGTACTCAGGGTATTACAGATAAAAATCTAGGCTACTTGTGATATGCCAGGAGCACTTAAATCAGCAAATATAGCTCCACTGCAAAAGGCTTGTATCAATAAAGCTCCACTACTGAAGGCTGGTAGCAATATAGCTCCACTACTGAAGGCTGGTAGCAATATAGCTCGTGGCTTTTACGTGGCTTATCGCTCGTAACTCCCACACATTCATGCTTGGTGTCTGCGCACAGCCCAGGGTACGAGATTTGTGTATGTATTTCTTTGTGTATTTATTCCTTGACCACTCTGGTGGGTTGTGCATTCATTGCGTGTGTGGTCACCGCGGCAACTAAACGTTCGCCACCCCTGGGAGCAGCAGTAACTCCAACAGTCACCTGGGGTTCCCCCCCCCCCTTTCCTCTTATCTTCCTCAGTGGCCGTAATCCTTTCTCATCCCGTGGGTTGGCGGGTACTGGCTTGATCAGGTGTTCTGGCCTCCTACCCTCCTCACTGGGTTTCTTCCCATTTTCTGTGGAAAGAAAAGGCCAGGCTTTAACCATTTTCCTTGTGTCTGCTGCCTCCGTCCCTTCGCTTGGGAGGCAGCTGGCTGACTGTCAGCTGGCTGGCGTGTGATGTCACTAACAACTGAGGTGGATCCTGTTTTCTTTGAGTCATTTCCACAGGACCGACACTTGCGATTTGACACTCCTGGGGCATTTCCTAACAAAAGCCTGTATACAGCGTGTTTGCACTGCACTGCCTGGAATTTTACCTTGACATAAGGTGTTTCATCTATCAGGAATACATCGACCATATACTTCTGTGTTCCATCAGAGTAATTTATACAGTTTTTCCTGCCCTGTCTCATTCCCTGGCGTAACCAGGCTCTCACAGACCATATGGGTAGTGGCTCCTCTATCTTTAAAGATCTTAGCTGCAGATTTTTAATTTAAGCATGAGACGACAGGAAAGCGGGAGCAAACCACAAGGACCTTATTGGTTTTTATCAATAGAAGGAGCCAGCGACCTAAGTGGATGGGATGCCACCCTATGTGGAATGCTTGTCTTTTGCTCCCACTTTCCTTTGGTCTCATGCTTAAAGTAAAATTCTGCAGATAAGCAGTCCTTTCTGTTTGAGGTCTGCCTCCCAAGCGAGGTAGCTTGGGAGGCAGAGCAAGCTACCAAGCCAAGCTAAGCAGACCAAGCTAAGTTTTTGATGTCATTAACATGACATCAGTAGGATAAAAAAAACTCACACCTTTATTACTTCTTTTTATTATTAACAAGCTTAGGTGTAAACAGCAATGTGCTGCAACCCTATTATATATGAAAGATTACACAGTGTAGATCAAAAACTAGCTATAAGTGTGAGGGAATGAAAATTCCCTCAGCTAGTTTTTCTAGTTTTCTAGATTAGGCTAGAGTTGCTCTAGTGCGCTCTAGACAAGATGTTTTTACCCTACATGCACTTGTGTGATGTAGGTTGAAAGCTTATGCTTAGGTCTGTCTTTTTACACTAGGCTGGAGTCTGTGACTGCTCTGTAGAGAGCGTTACAGAATTTATCTTGTTTTCTGAGAAATGGGACTTGGTAGAGTGAGAGGTATGAGAGGGTACATGAACTCGTAACCAACGGTTTCATGGGGGGTGGGGGGACAGTGGGGTGAACGTCGTCTCCCCCATCTAGGTCTCCCCCGCCTTGTGACGTCACGGGACGCCTCAGGGTAGGGACGTCGGTGATTCGTCTAGGCATCTCAGCCTCGAGATGATGTTTAGACACGAAAGGCTGTGATTCGTAGCGGCACGATAGGCTGTGCTGTCTTTGTTCTGATTGGTCAAGATAAGGTGGAGGAGACGGGCATCTTTTGAGTCCCCTAGCCCGCCGAAAGTTAGTCTAGGACCGGCGATCGCCTGGACAAGGAGCCCCAGGTGGGGATGGGGTGTCTGCCAGCTCCACCACCGTTAATCACCATGTTATCCTTATTACTCATCGCACACGGTAATCCTGCTATCGTGGATCGTGTCTGGATCCAATCTGCGTGATCTTTTGCCAAGGAGTAAGGAAGGAACTGTGTAAGACTCTAGAGGACAGTGCACACCCATGAGGCATGAGGCAGCCTCGTGGTGTATCAGATATTATTGCTCACCTCTGATGTTGTACTCACCTAGTTGTACTCACCTAGTTGTGCTTGCGGGGGATGAGCTCTGGCTCTTTGGTCCCGCCTCTCAACCGTCAATCAACAGGTGTACAGTTTCCTGAGCCTAATGGGCTCGTCATATCTACACTTGAAACTGTGTATGGAGTCAGCCTCCACCACATCGCTCCCTAATGCATTCCATTTGTCAACCACTCTGACACTAAAAAAGTTCTTTCTAATATCTCTGTGGCCCATTTGGGCACTCAGTTTCCACCTGTGTCCCCTAGTGCGTATGCCCCTTGTGTTAAACAGCCTGTCTTTATCAACCCTGTCGATTCCCCTGAGAATCTTGAATGTGGTGATCATGTCCCCCCCTAACTCTTCTGTCTTCCAACGAAGTGAGGTTTAATTCCTGCAGTCGCTCCTCGTAGCTCATACCCCTCAGCTCGGGTACTAGTCTGGTGGCAAACCTTTGAACCTTTTCCAGTTTAGGCTTATGCTTGACTAGATAGGGACTCCATGCTGGAGCTGCATACTCCAGGATTGGTCTGACATATGTGGTATATAATGTTCTGAAAGATTCCTTACACAAGTTTCTAAAGGCCGTTCTTATGTTAGCCAACCTGGCATATGCTGCTGATGTTATCCTCTTGATATGAGCTTCAGGGGACAGGTCTGGCGTGATATCAACCCCCAGGTCTTTCTCTCTCTCTGACTCTTGAAGTATTTCATCTCCCAAATGATACCTTGTATCTGATCTCCTGCTTCCTACCCCTATCTTCATTACATTACATTTGCTTGGGTTAAACTCTAACAGCCATTTGTTCGACCATTCCTGCAGCTTGTCCAGGTCTTCTTGAAGTCTCAAACTGTCCTCCTCTGTCTTAATCCTTCTCATAATCGTGGCATCGTCAGCAAACATTGAAAGGAATGAGTCTATACCCTCTGGGAGATCATTTACGTATATCAGAAACAGGATAGGTCCAAGTACAGAGCCCTGTGGGACTCCACTGGTGACTTCACGCCAGTCTGAGGTCTCACCCCTCACTGTAACTCTCTGCTTCCTATTGCTTAGGTACTCCCTTATCCACTGGAGCGCCCTACCTGTTACTCGTGTTGTTTTGTCTATGATAACTGGCAAGTGGTGGAATCGAGCAAGGCCTCCCAGTGTTCAGTTGGGCCCTAATGTAATATTCAGGAAATTACAATCCCATGTTGGACTTTGAAATTCCACCTTGCCATGTCCGCCATGTTGTATCGCCCGCCATTATCACACCCGGTGTATGAGCAAGCCCACTCGTGGTGTGTATGGAAGTGTGAGTGAATCTTCCACACACACGTTGTACACGGCTGAGGCCTCCTGCCAGCCTGAGGTTCCCATGTGCGCACCGCACTACTCCGTGGCCAAACACCGTGGGGCCACGCGATGGCCACACCCTGTGGGCCACCCCAGCCACCTCGCGCGCCACCGTATCCTGGGTGGGGAGCTGCGACCGTTTTGCACTACTCCGTCGCCACACCTTAGGGCCACGCGGTGGCCACATGTCCTGGCCAAACCCTTGGCCATCCACTTGGCCACGCTCTGGCCACACCGCGTCAAGACACATGGTTATGGCAGAGCCATGTGTGAGCTAGTTGGGTGTTCTTTAGCTTCACTGCTTGAGCAAGTGAGAGTGAATGTAAGGAGAGTGGTAACTAGAGTACTCATTATTATGTGATGTCGTTACAGTGTCTCAGGACTGATGTTAATTCCAGTACCAGCTGTGTTGTCCCATAGCGCCTGCCAGGCGAGGGAAGCAGCTGAGAGGAAGCTGTCTGTACGGACGTCAAGGTGACGTCAGTCTGTGTTGTGACGTCAGGGTGTATGTTATACACGGAACCACACATGTAGATGTATATGAATATATTTTGTGTGAAGACTGACACGAGCTCGTGTCAGTATGTAAACCGGTCAGTGTAGAGATTTTTCCCATATAAATGATTGTTGATCTGTCGATTTATATATCGTTCAGAGTCAAGATTAATGCCACGTTGTCGCATGTTATTTATATCATTTCAGAGGTAGGCAGACCAGTGTTGTTAGGGTTGTCAGAGGACACCCTGAGGTCTGTATAGTTATGTATAATTTCTCTAGTGATGTAAATTTATGTGATGCATGAAGGGTAAGCTATTGATTTATTATTATTGTTTAGTGATTACCATTTCCATGTGTTTCATTTGCATGTATATTATTACGGTGTAGTGTGGTGAGTCAGTAATTGAGATTGCTGACTGATTGCATAGTGATGTCATTAGCATGTAGGGTATGCTGACGGTATCTGTATGTTGTGTGTTTGGGCAGTGTTGATGTTGTATACGTTATATTACTGCCCTAGGAGTTGTGTTGATGATTTAAGGAGATCCCTTTAATTAATCAGTGAAATTCACAGTATTTAATGAGAGAGCAAGCAATTGTTTGGTTAATCTGCCTAATTATGAGAATTAGTGACAGCTGTCAGTGTAGCGATGGTGTCTTGAGTTAACGTAAAATTGTTTTGCAGAAGTAGTGATTCCACACAGTAGTTCCTTGCAACTGTTGCAAGATTAGGAGGGCAGTAATATGTAGGTATACTTTGTTGTTGCCAACCCGTGTGTCATTACTGTGGGGATACAGTAATTAATTAACGTGTTGCAGAGAGCTGCAACTGTATGGGCTGTGAAAATTATTTTGTTATGTCACTGAGAGTGTGACCCATGTTACCTGAGGTTACTTTGTGTTCTTTAAGTTGTGTTGATGACTTAAGGATTCAGTGAGAGTTAATTAAGGGGTAATTAACGTCATAAGGGGTTGCACATTACTTAATGAGGGAGCTGTTAAGGGGAAACAGTGCTGAGCTTGTTGAGATACGTTTCAGGTGCAATTAATTGTCCGTGTGACAACTAATTGACCACTCTAGCTAATTGTGTGATTAGCATTCTCATCATGAATTCACATAGTGGGGAGGAACGGTCAAGGTCTGACAGTATTTGCGTTAACGTAATTTGCTCGAGACTAATTACCTGTTTGTGGTACAGCAATTAGTGGTTCATGGTAATTAGTTGAGTAATTAATGTCAAAGGTCTTGATGACTCAGTAAAGCGAGGTCATGGAGCTAGCATAACTCCTTGAATTAATCATATCCTGTCTGGTGACAGTGGATTAAGATGCACCCATGTTAATTTGGGTAATTAACACCTCGTCCGTGAATTCATAGTGTTTGATGAGACCTGCTTAGGCAGTGTGGGAGTGAGACGTATTTATGTATGATTAATTATCGGTCCTGGTGACAACTAATTAATTGCTCGGGGTTAATTAAGGTAATTAACGCTCATTAAAGTAAAGGTTGACATAGACTGTTGAGAAACTACCAAGATAGTGGTAGGCTTAGTTAATGTAACTCGATGAGGATTTAAATAGTTGTCCGTTTGACATTAATTAGGAATTACTCACTGAATGCTCGAGGGAGTCAAGTGTGATGTAATTTACGAGACTTTGAGTTATTGTTAACAAGTTTACTTGTTGTAAGAGACAAGTGTTGGTGATTAACGTAGAAGTACTTTGTTGCTGACTGCTGTTGACAGTCAATTAAAGTAATTAATCAAATAATCAATTTTGTAATTGATTAAGACAATTTCTTTGGTTTATCGTCTAGAGAAGAAAGTAAAGTAACTTGGGGATTACTGGAGAAGTTTCTCAGAATCCCACCTTGCCTAGCTTTGTTTACATTTGCAACTTCATGCAGGGAGTTGCAAAGAGTGTTCACATTAGGTTGTGATAGGGGGAGTCAGTGTTGGACTACCTGCCTAGTTACGTGAGTATCTCGCCGGGAGGGTCGGAGGACCGTAAGATTGTGATTATAGCATCTGGTCACCGTGAAGCCACGACAATATTGATTGCAAGCTCGTGTCACCAGTGGGCACCATTGTTCAGTTAGTTTTTTTTTTTTTTTGAGATATATGCAAGAGTTGTTACATTCTTGTACAGCCACTAGTACGCGTAGGGTTTCGGGCAGGTCCCTGGAATACGATCCCCTGCCGCGAAGAATCGTTTTTTCATCTAAGTACACATTTTACTGTTGCGTTAAACAGAGGCTACAGTTAAGGAAATGCGCCCAGTAAATCCTCCCCGGCCAGGATACGAACCCATGACATAGTGCTCGCGGAACGCCAGGCGAGTGTCTTACCACTACACCACGGACACCTACCGTGGTGTAGCAATCTGCTCGTAGTGCGGTGGGCTGTTGAACAGCTGTCTTGCAAGTACCACTGGATGGACAGTAACGTAATGAATCACTTACTGTTGTGTAAACTTAGTCTTGTGAATATTTGTTTCCAGTATTGCGTCTGTCAATGGGCTCACCTGTGTTCAGGGTAGTTCAGTATTCAGCCGTGCAGCAATAGACCGGAGTCGTTGCTATTTCATGGTTGTTAAGTAGATGTTGTTATAGTGCCACTGAATGGACAATAACGTAACGTAAACTCGATGTTGTAGTAGCTTAGTCTCTTGTTAATAAATTGTTTTGTTATAGAAAACTATCTGATGTCAACCCCTCAACCATTTTTTTCCACCCATGTTCTGCTTTATACGATTGTCTGTAAATGTGATCTTTTTTTTAATGACAGCTGTTCTTTGGAAATTCGAATTCCAATTCATAGCGCCACACATCAAAGTTAAATTTGGTGTGAGAACCCGTCGGTTACCCTTTATTGGTTTTAACGATTTTTTTTAACTAGGAGGAATCGGTGGCCCAAGTGGATAGGTTTTCACCCTTGTAGTGGAAGCCTGGCGGTTTGCTCCCGCTTTTCCTTTTTCTATTGGGCTCATGCTTAGAGTAGAAATATCTGCTGTGTGCAGTTCTTTATGTTTGAAGTCCACCTCCTAAGGGAGGTAAGCCTAGAACAAATCTCACAATAAGTTCATCTAATACTCCCACTTCAACGGATGGTTAGTCATACATGGAATCAGGGGAGAAAATACCAGCCTCAGTATAAAAAAAAAATCGACTCTGACTAAACAACAACTTCACGATTTTCACAAGAGGTGAACACTGAATCATGGTAACATTATATTATAATTACTCTTACCAGTTTCTACAAGACTTCTCTCAAACAATGTTTTTTTTTACCAACTTTAGGTATACCCAGCAATGTGCTGCTTCCCTATTCTGTATGAAGGACCATGCAGTGTAGATCAAAAACCAGCTACAAGCTCATCCAAAATCCCCGCCTCCCACGACGGCCAGTCATACATGGAATGAGGAGAGAACAAGAAATGTAAGGTTGATCTCTGAACCTCTACTAGCAAAATCTGGGTACAACTATTCCAATATTGAAAGGATAATATTGAAAGAATATTCACCTATTCTTCCAATATTGGAAGAATATCTTCCAATATTCCTGAGTGTATGTACTAATTACAGACCTCCAAGTACCTCAGACCATTGGTCTGAAGTCACTGATAACAGGGCAGTCACAGATATAGTGTTGGAGAGTATGTCCTCTCAAGTTGGACCGAAAACAGTAGATGCTTTTTCACCCAGAGAGTTATAAAGCCTTGAAACCGCCTACCCACTGAAGTCGTAAATGCCTAAATCCAGCTAGAAAAGATCATTAGGACAATTGACAGGACCTTTAACAAGCCCCTGGCGCTCTGTCCTCGTCGAGGCTACTAGAGTTAGTGGCCCTTGGGTAAATTTAGGTAAATATATACGTAAATAAATAGCATCACTTCTCAATCTTCGGATTGACAAGGAAAGTCACACAATGTCTCTTAGAGTTACGTAGGTAAACAAAAAAGGAACATATTTGTTTACTACAATGTCGGTGATGACTGTAGAAGTTGAAAAAACTTTGTTTTCCATCAAAATATACTAATTTTATTATAAAATTTGAGGTAAATAGGTGAACAGTGACCACGGATGAGCTCCGATATGCAGCATAGTGAGTGGCAACAGCTGTGAGATGAAAAATGTTACCGTCTATTTGACTGGCCATTTGAGAAGCCCTAGAGACATCTAGCGAGACTTAAGTGAACTACTTGGAAGTTGCTAAAATCTCCGCAAGAACACCTTCCTGAATCGTACGTAGGAACGTTCTTAGCAATATTTAAGAACTTCGTAGCACACCTACTTACGAAGAAATACATCGGGCTTCGAGAATCTAGGTCCTGGCCTCCAACTTTGGACATACAAACAAGAAATAATCTATCATATATTATAAATTATACCAACACTGTAAACAATATGAATTAATATTTGCATTGTTTTAATTTGGATCATCTTTCTCATGACTTCAAATAATTATTAAAAGAATTTCGAGAATTCATTTGACTTATTGCATTTTTAAGCTCAGGGATAACATCATACTCCGCATTTTCGTATATTTTATCAACCAATTGCCTCTTCCTCTTAGTTAGGAATTGAAACGGGTTGTATGTTAATTAACTTGTCATCTTCGAAGCAACTTTAATTTTTTAGTAAAATCATCATTAACTCATAGCTATGAGGACTCTTAGTCTGCAGGCGATTTAGCTGTTAAATTTAATGTTTTTCAATTTAAATTCAATGTATATATCATTTATCGTTTAAATAACGATAAATTATTGATTTTTTGATGAACAGTTTCGAAATCCGGGAAGAGCCAGAGAGAGCGTGGGGTCTACTGAAGAAGGACGGCGGCTTCACGGGCATGATGGGTCAGCTCCAGCGGGAGGAGGCCGACTTCTGCACCATAGCGGGTCCTTCGCCGGAGCGCCTGATGGTGGTCCAGTACCTCAGAGGCTACCCCTCAGACCTCATGACGCTCACGTCTCTCAAGCCTACACTCCTGCCACAACATTTGTCATTAATAAGACCATTTAGTGGTAATGATTAGGATATGATGCAGCTCAATGTTAACTCCTGAGGAAATAGCGTCGTAATTAATCAACATTATTTTTCCAAGTCAAAGGAGAGTTTTCAGGTATATAATATGTTATCCCAAGAACTACATTATCCCGTGATTTTTTTTTTTATCCTCATTATTTATTTATCCTCGTAAGTATTATTGTCCCCCGCTTTCCCTGGGTGTGGGGGCATCGACCAGGAGAAAACGCTGAAATAATATTGTTATATTGTCGTTCTTAATGACAAACGCGGGTATTAATAGTCAGTTTGTCATGTGTGTAACACCACATAGCACCACGGCTGAACACCACCATCACAATCCAGCAGTCATCCACCGCATGGAGATGCAGGCAGGAGTGAAAGGGAAGGTACTCCATTGGATAAGGGAGTACCTAAGTAACAGAAGACAGCACGTCACTGTGAGGGGTGAGGCCTGAGATTGGCGAGACGTCACCAATGGAGTCCCGCAGGGTTCAGTCCTTGGACCCATACTGTTTCTGCTATATGCAAATGATCTACCAGATGGTATTCAATCATTCCTCTCATTGTTTTCTGATGATGCAAAAATTATGAGGAGGATTAAGACGGAGGAAGATAGTATGACTATTATGACTACAAGATGACCTAGACAGACTGAATGAATGGTTCAACAAATGGCTACTAAAATAAGGACGACAATGAAATTAGGCAGTGGAAATATTAGGCCAGACACAAGAGACAGAATGGGAGATGAAGTCCTTCATGGAAACGGACATATAGAAAAATCTAAGAGTCGATATCACACTAATCCTGTCACCTGAAGCCCACATCAAAAGAATAACATCTGCGGCGTATGCGAGGCTGGCTAACCTCGGAATTGCCTTCAGGAACCTGTGTAATGAATCATTCAGAACCTTGTATACCACATATGTAAGACCAATTCTGGAGTATGTGGCCCCAGCATTGGGCCGTACCTTGTCAAGCACAATGCGAAGCTTGAAAAAGCTCAGAGGTATGCCACTGGGCTAGTCACACTACTAAGAGGCATGAGTTACGAGGAAAGGCTGTGTGAAATGCACCTCACGACACTGGAAGACAGAAGAGTAAGGGGAGACTACCCTTACTACCTACTGATGACTACTTATAAAATACTTACAAAATTTACTTACTACAAAATTTATTTTACAACATTTTCAAAGGAATTGACAGGGTAGATAAAGATAATCTGTTTATCACGGGTGGTACGTGAACAAGGGGACTCAGGTGGAAACTGAGTTCCCAAATGAGCCACAGAGACGTTAGAAAGAACTTTTTTTCAGTGTGAGAGCAGTTAACAGATGGAATGCACTAGGCTGGTTGATACCTGGTTGATACCTGGTTGATGGGGTTCTGCGAGTTCTTCTACTCCCCAAGCCCGGCCCGAGGCCAGGCTCGACTTGTGAGAGCTTGGTCCACCAGGCTGTTGCTTGGAGCGGCCCGCAGGCCCACATACCCACCACAGCCCGGCTGGTCCGGAACTTCTCTTAGAAAACAGTCCAGTTTTCTCTTGAAGATGTCCACGGTTGTTCTGGCAATATTTCTTATAGTCGCTAGGAGGATGTTGAACAACCGCGGACCTCTGATGTTTATACAGTGCTCTCTGATTGTGCCTATGGCACCTCTGCCCTTCACTGGATCAATCTTGCACTTTCTTCCATATCGTTCACTCCAGTACGTTGTTATTTTACTGTGCAGATTTGGGACCTGGCCCTCCAGTATTTTCCATGTGTATATTATTTGGTATCTCTCTCGTCTCCTTTCTAGAGAGTACATTTGGAGAGCTTTGAGACGATCCCAATAATTTAGGTGCTTTATCTCGTCTATGCGTGCCGTATATGTTCTCTGTATTCCCTCTATTTCAGCAATCTCTCCTGCTTTGAAGGGGAAGTGAGTACTGAGCAGTACTCGAGACGGGACAACACAAGTGACTTGAAGAGTACAACCATTGTGATGGGATCCCTGGATTTGAAAGTTCTCGTAATCCATCCGATCATTTTTCTGGCTGACGCAATATTTGCTTGGTTATGCTCCCTAAACGTTAGATCGTCTGACATCATTATTCCCAAATCCTTGACATGCTGTTTTTCTACTATGGGAAGATTCGATTGTGTTTTGTACCCTGTATTATGTTTCAGATCCTCATTTTTGCCGTACCTGAGTACCTGAAATTTATCACTGTTAAACATCATGTTATTTTCTGCTGCCCAATCGAAAACTTTGTTGACATCTGCTTGTAGTTTTTCAATGTCTTCAGCAGAGGTAATTTTCATGCTGATTTTTGTGTCATCTGCAAAGGACGACACGAAGCTGTGACGTGTATTTTTGTCTATATCAGATATGAGAATAAGGAACAGTAGTGGTGCAAGGACTGTACCTTGAGGTACAGAGCTTTTAACATCGCTTGGACTCGATTTTATCTGATTGACTGTTACTCTTTGTGTTCTGTTCGACAGGAAATTGAGTATCCAGCGTCCTACTTTTCCAGTTATTCCCATTGACCTCATTTTGTGAGCTATCACCCCATGGTCACATTTGTCGAACGCCTTTGCAAAGTCTGTGTATACAACATCTGCATTTTGCTTTTCTTCTAGGGCTTCTGTGATTTTGTCATAGTGGTTGAGTAACTGTGACAGACAGGATCTTCCCGCTCTAAATCCATGTTGTCCTGGGTTGTGCAATTCATTGTTTTCCATAAAACTAGAAATTTGATTCCTAATCACTCTTTCAAACACTTTTATTATGTGTGATGTTAGTGCAACTGGCCTATAATTTTTTGCCAAGGCTTTACTCCCCCCCTTGTGCAACGGAGCTATATCTGCAGATTTAAGTGCTGCTGGTATCTCCCCTGTATCCAGGCTCTTTCTCCATATTACGCTGAGTGCTCTCGCTACTGGTACTTTACATTTCTTTATGAATATTGAATTCCATGAGTCAGGCCCGGAGCTGAGTGCATAGGCATATTGTCAATTTCTCTTTCAAATCTTCCGAGTTTGTGGTAATATCCGTTATATTATCTGCAGCTTGAATGTCATTCATAAAGAAGCTGTCTGGGTCATCAACTTTCATGTTGTTTATTGGTGTGCTAAACATAGCCTCATACTGGCTTCTTAGAATTTCACTAATCTCTTTGTCGTCCTCTGTGTACGTACCTTCATTTGTAATTAACGGTCCAATACTGGTCGAGGTTTTGGATTTTGATTTTGCGTATGTGAAAAAATATTTAGGATTTTTCCTTATCTCTTATAGCTTTCTGTTCCAATTCCATTTCCTCAGACTCATATGATCGCTTCAACGTTTGTTCTATTTCTTCGATCTCCCTGCTTAGGCTTATTTTCCTTGCTTGTGATAGTTGTGTCTGCCGAAGCATTTCCGTTATTTTTTTCCTTCTCCTGTACAGTCGTCTGCGTTCTCTTTCTAGAGTGGTCCTCTTTCTGCCCCTCCTCATAGGCACGTGCTTCAAGCAGACCTTGTAAGCTTCAGCTGTCAGTTGAGCTATTCCCTGTGTGGGAGTTTTGTCGCTTAAGACCGTCTCCCATTGAATGGTTGCAAGGTCTACATTTATTTTTTCCCAGTCGATCCTCTTATTGTTGAAATTGAATTGATTGAATATTCCTTCTCGCTTGTTGGGTCTCTTAGACCTAGTACCGTTATTTATGCTAGTTCGTACTTCAATGAGCTTATGGTCTGAGTATGAAGTATCTGAGATTGTGATGTCTCTGATTAGTTCATCATTGTTTGTGAATATCAAGTCTAGTGTGTTTTCGTTCCTAGTTGGTTCTGTAATCTGTTGATTGAGCGAGAATTTGTCACAGAATCTCAAAAGTTCTCTGACCTGTGGTTGGTTATTTCCCGGGTCATTCCCTGCTATGATATTTGTGTTTGCCATTCTCCATCTTAGATTCGGTAAATTGAAATCTCCAAGGAAGATAATATCTGGAGCTGGGTTTGCTAGGTTATCAAGTATGTTCTCTATTTTGTGCATCTGCTCTGTGAATTCCTCAACCGTTGTATCTGGCGGTTTATATATTAGAATAATAATTAGGTTTAGTTTCTCTACCTTAATTCCAAGTACCTCTACCACCTCATTAGTTGAGTTTAGTAGTTCTGTGCATACCAGGTCCTCTTTAATATACAGACCTACTCCTCCATTTGACCTAGTTTTTCTATCACATCTATATAAATTATAATTTGGAATCCAGATTTCACCATCCAGTAATCTTTTATATGAGTTTCCGTGAATGCCCCAAATATTGAGTTTGACTCTAATAGGAGGCCATTTATGAACTTAACTTTATTTCTTGACTTTGGCTTTAAACCTTGAATGTTTGCAAATATGAATGATTGTCCATATTGTGTGTCACTTCTGGAAGGTTTTGGTAGTTCTCCCTCCTCTCTACCCTGACCCAGGGTGTGTTGTTGTGGCAATGGTTTGTCCAGTTTTGGAAGTGATATTGGGGAGTGTGGTACTCTCTGTGTAGTTGGGGGGTGTAGTATGTGTGGGCTTGATGACGAACCGTAGTCCAGTCTTGGGTATTCCCCCCTCTCCATCCGTATTCCTGCCACGTTTCTGCCTGTCTGTTTCTCCCTCTGTTTCTGCCTGCCTCTAAAAAATTTTCAGGGCTATTATATTGGACTTCCTCTCTTATATAGCGCTGTGTACCTCTGACGTGGAAATCAGGGCAATGAAGATCATAGCATTTCCTCTCATTAACTGAGAGTTTGCATAGCTTAGGGTGAAAATATCTACATTCTGTATCAAAACGACATCTGCCTTTCCCTAACCAGTTTCGACATTTCCGTGGGTGCATGAATGAGCATTCCGTGCCTCTGGGCCCATATATGCACTGTCCTTTTGCATAATACCTGCAAATATTTTCAACTGTGATTGTATTATTCTTGTTTGTACCCGTGCACGACTTGGCTACCTCTGCGTTTTTTGTTACAACGTTCTCATTTCTGCATTCTTTCTCGGTATTGCTCTTATCTTTCTCCTTGTTGCTTTCGTCTTTCTCATTTGTGTTCTCATTCGTCTCATTTTTCCCTCCTTATTCATATCACCAGTTTGCTCTACAATTCTGCCTTCATTTTTGTGTACCTCGACACTATGTCCTTCTACATTGCCACTTTGGCTCTCTAAATTCTCAGTCACTGGGTTGTGCTCAGAGTTCGTTGCTGTCTTTATATATTCGCATATATTTCTGGTAGTTTTTGTGTGAATTGTAGCCTATGTATTTCAGGAATGTTATTCATTAGTTTGGTGATGTTTTCCCACATCAGTCTATCATTGTGACAGATCCAGTAGGTACCTTGTCTGTTTGCATATTGTGTAGGTAATTCTGTACAACTCAGGTGAAATCTTATGTTACAAATGTTACATACAATGCCTACAACAGTCTTCCGAAGTGACTTATGGCAGCCTCCACACACCTCCATGTTGGGTTTGTGGTGTTATAATATTATATGCAAATATTTATAATATTATATGTATGTATATAATATGTATACAGTATATTTATAATATTACATATGTTTATTTGTTCAAGTTTATGTGGGGTACTTATCGCCTTGTGGAGAAGTATGGGTCCCCTTGGGGACCATATAGTTGACCGTTGTTTGTCCCAGGTCGGGGGCAGGATGCCACCGGTTGCCAGTTACTTGATTTATACACTGATTATTTGCCTGTAATACCCTAAGGGAATTTCTGCTTTCTTCTGGCTTGCAATGTTATTCACTTACTCTATTACTATATCCTAGATCCACTTCCCGTATTACAATATATATTGCTGGTATATTATCACTGAGGGAGTATACTGTTACTGAGGGACGTCCCCTACACTGTGTAGGCCTCGTGGCTGTGGTGTAAACACAAGTGTGATGCCTCCTGCCACAACTTTACATTTATACTTTTTCTATGAACAATTCTCTAACACTATCCACTAATTTATATGTTGTGTTACACGATCCACTTCACTGTTCAACGTATCACTGCTCGCTATATTTGATATATATCGCTTATGCCTGTACACATGAGCCTGGTGGCACTGGCTCACCACGTGGTCCCACGTTTATTCTGTATTTAACTCAAAGTTCCATTGTTAATTTCTGTATTCAACTTTCCTACGGGTCACTATGCACTTGGTGATCACTATGGGCCGTAATCCATGGTTGTAATCCTAAAAAAGCCCGGTTTATTCCACTGTTTTCACGGAGCGCGACGACGACACGTCCGTCCCCTAACCCGC
>WNGS01113158.1:22336710-22353021 GCA_020271785.1 Procambarus virginalis | reverse complement strand
CCCCCTCCCCCATCGTCCCATTCCCTCCCTGTCCCCCCCCTCCCTTGACACCCAACCCTCACCCTAGTATCCTCTGAGACCCTGTTATCCACCTCACAAATCCTCACACCTATGAAACAGCTTCCCCCATCAGCACAAAGAAAGCGCTTACAAAGAAAGGACATGAGAAGGAACTGAAGAAAGTGAGCCTAAAAGGCAATGTACATTAACACAGATGGGATTACAAATAAACAAATGAATTTGGAGAATGGGTACTAGAAGAACACCCAGACATAATAGAATTCACAGACACAAAGCTAACGAAAACCATAATAAATGCAGTGTTTCCACATGACTACTGTTTTGTGAGGAAAGAGAGAGATGGAAGAGATGGTGGTGTAGCTTTGCTGCTAAGAAAAGGCTGGATTTTTGAGGAGAGGGTTAATCATGGCAGTGAAGGTTTCAGTGACTACATAACAGGTAACCCCCCCCTCCCCGTTCAGCTCGTTGATGCCATTAGGTGGGCTTAGTGGACGTCTGCTGGAGTGTGATGCTCCTTGGGAGAGTCCTCTGTCCTTTTGTAGCCTTGTGCTCCTGCTGCTGTCCTCTCAAATTTTGTTGAACAACTTTTCCTTCTGTTTCGTTTTTCTCCCCCCTCTTCTCCCATCTCCTTGTCGTTTCCTGCCGGCCTTATGCTTGTTTTGGTTATTCCTTTGGACTTCTTCTATTTTGACGCCCGGGTGCTTGAGGAGGCATACTCTTGCACCCGTAGAACTGTAGTACCCAACGTCGAGAGCGAAGGGAACCTTTTATTGTCAATCCTCTTTTCGTCACTGAACCCGATCTCGTCGGACTGACGGTTCTTAAGGTGGCGTTTGTGGGGCGTATACTCACGACACACCCCTGGGGGCCCCGGCATGATCGGCGATAGCTTCTTGTTGGGTGTCCTGCCTCTAATTGTGGCTCCATGGTGGGTGTGGGGGCACATTCGTGAATGAATGTTTATGTTTCGTATCTATGTTGTGTTCTGTTCCTCCTTTACCTTCTCAGGCTCGTGGGGTGGGCGACCAAGACCGGGCCTCTGTAGCCTCTGCTGCATTGGGCCCCAACCTTGCTCCTCCTTTGGCCTCTCTGACTACTCCCCTCGGCTCCCCTCCCTCCTCTTGGGTCGAGCCCCAAGCCCCCAGTGCTGACTACCTCGTCCCCTGGCACGTCTCCATCTCTAGTTGTAACTACTGCGCCTTTTAACCTCTCTCTCTCTGGGGGTTCTCAACGCCGTCCTCGACACGGCCGCACTCGCTCGATTCCTTCCCGTTCTGATGCCAATCAAGCCTTGTTTGGTCCCGCTTCGTGGGCCAAATACTTTGATCTCCTCCCTCTTGATTCTGTGCCTCCTGACGATATCTCCCTCCATCGACATCTTGTTGATTCCGTAGATTCCTCTGTTACCTTCAACCCTACTCGTCTCAGTACACGTGTCGTTGTTGATCCTTCTCAGGATGCAGCTTCCCGCTTGGCTGCCTTATCCTGCCTTGGCGAGACCCCTGTTCGGGTCTCAAAGAACGCTCAGTTGAATGCCAGTGTTGGCACTATTCTCCTCCCGCCCCATGTTGCGACCAGTGTTCGGAATCTGCAGGACTGCCACGATGATATTCGGCATATCCTCGATGCCCAGGGCCATTCTGTCCTCCGGGGGGACACGTTTACTCGTCCCCCTCGTGGTCGTCGCCGTCAACCCCTTCAGGTTGTGACGATTACCTTTGATGGTTGGACCCTTCCACCCTGTCATTCTTGCTGGTGCCAGGTCCTCTGTCCAGGAGTACATTCCTTCTCCTAGGCTCTGTAACAAGTGCTGTAGGTTTGGGCATGGTGCCCTCCGCTGCTCTTGGACTGTCTCTCTCTGTCCTTTGTGTGGGGGCGAAGGTCACTCTAAGTCGGAGTGCACTTCTCCCCATGTTTGCTGCCTCAACTGCGGTGAGGCCCATCCTACCTTCTCCTGTACGTGTATCCATTACAAGCTTGAGGCAGCCGTCCTCACCTTGAAGCACCCGGAGCGTTTATCTTTTCTTGAGACGAGGCGCCAGGTTCGCCAGCTCCCGCCTTATGCTAACGTCTCTTATGCTCACGTGTTGTGCTCTTCCTCTTCTCGTCCTTCCCAACTTCCTCAGACTCACAACCGATTCTGGGCCTTGGACCCTGATACGCCCACTGCCCCCTCCTCTGTTCCTTTGAGTTCTGTTTCGAAGGTTCCCCCTCCTGGTCCTCTGTCTGGGGTTCCCCTTCTTTCTACCCAGTCTGTCATGTCTACTGTGTCTTCTTCCTCGTCTCCCTCTGGTCCTCCTTCCCATCCTTCTCCTCCATCTATTGACTCTCCCCGCCGCCTGTCGGTGCGGGCCGATGTCCATCGCTCTCCTAACGGCCGCCGTGTGTGCTCTCGTTCAGCTTCTCCTGTTGAGACGCTGGAATCCGTTGCCCGGTTCGTAGTTGCTGGGACACCGGTCACTTTAAGTCAGAAGAGTAAGCCTGGCTCCTCTCTTTCCTCCTCCCCAGTGGGTAAGAAGGCTTCGCTCTCTTCCTCGGCCCCTACTACTGACTCTATTGCTCCTTCCCCTCCCGTTTCGGTGGTTGCGCCCCCTGTTCCTGCTATGGAGGTTTCTTTGGCCCCCGCTTCCCTCTCGGTTGCTGCCCTTGCTGAGGTGCGCTCCCCTCTTTCTACTCCCCCTCTTCCTGCTGCTGTCCTTGACTGCTCCTCTCCGTTGTCTCCTCCTCTTCCTCTTCCTCCTCTGGACCCTTCCCGCCCACCTCTGTTCTGTTCTCCCGCTTCCTTCCCTCCGTCTTTGCTCAGTTTACCTATGCCACCTAACCCTGACTTTGCTGACCCTGATCCCGACCCTGATCTTCTTTAACGTGCTGTGTTGCTCTTTCGCCTTTGTTTCCTCCTTGTTCTCTGTTGTTATCCTTTCTCTTCTCGTCGATGTCTATTCTTCAATGGAACGTTCGAGGTTATTTCGCCAATTTCCTCGAACTCCAACTTCTGGTTTCGCGGTTTTCGCCCCTTTGTGTATGTCTCCAGGAGCCGTTGCTTGGTGCTCGTCCTGGTCGCTTTCGTGGCTATTCCTTTCTCTCCCCCACCCCCCAGCTGTGGCTGGGGCTCCTAACTCTATTGCTCTCTTGGTTCGCTCTGATGTTCCCTTTGCCCTTTACTTTTTCCTTCGCCTCTCTATTGTTCTGCTGCTCGTATCTTTGTGGGGAAATGGTACACTGTTTGTTCCATTTATCTCCCCCCGAGTGTCCCGCTTTCTCTTCCTGATCTGAAACACTTACTGGACTCCTTGCCGGAGCGTGTGCTCCTGCTGGGTGATTTCAATTATCGTCGTTCCCTTTGGGGTGATGTTCTGACGAACACCCGGGGACGCCTTCTTGAGCCGTTTATCCTTTCTTCTTCCCTGTCTCTTCTGAATTCTGGTGTGCCCAGGCATTTGGACTCTCGGACTTGCACCCTTTCCTGTCTTGATCTTTCTCTTTGCTCATCTTCTCTTTACTTAGATTTCACGTTGCAGGTTTTTGATGACCTCCTTGGCAATGACCATTTCCCCATCCTTGTTATCTTTTTTCTCTTTTCGCCCTCTCCTCTCCTTCCCTAGGTGGCAGTTTGCGAAAGCAGACTGGGACGTCTTTACCCTCAACGCTGCTCTCTCTGACCTCTCCCTTCAACCTCTCCCTCGCTTTCTCCTCCTTTTTCCTTTTTCATGACACTGTCGTCGATGCTGCCGTCCGCTCTATTCCTCGCTCTTCCTCTCGGGGTCCACGGAAGTGCATTCCCTGGTGGAATGCAGACTGTGCTCAGGCTGCCCGCTGTAAGCGTGCAGCCTGGAAGAGACACCGCCGTCGACAGATGGCCGATTCTTTTCATTTCTTTCGGAAGGCGAGTGCGGTGGCTCGTAGGGCCATCCATATGGCTAAACGTGAATGTTGGGCATCTTATGTCTCCACCATTACGTCCGAAACTCCTCTGCCACAGAACTGGAAGTGTATCCGCAAGATAGCGGGTAAGTTCGTTCCTGATGTTTCACCGGTCCTTCACCTCGGTGGTACTCTTGTGGTGGGCCCTGTGTCAAACTTTCAAAACAATCCTTAAAGAGCATTGAAAATTTTCCGCACATGAAAAACACAGTTTTTCATAAAAAGCATGTTTTTCCCATCACAGACGTGATATTGATATAGTATGTATATAAAATCCCGCTGGGATGCGAATGGAACGGTGTGTGAAAATTTCAAAACAATCAGTGAAGAACTTTCTGAGATTAGCGATTTTGAACAAACGAACATTTCAATTTTTATTTATATTGTAGCTGTACCTGGCCACACATTGCCGGTCACAGCAACACATCTGCATTACTGTGGCAAAGCAACGCATGTGCGTTGCTGAGCCACAGCAACCTTTCTTTATCTCCCAGTCCTCCCCACAATTCACCCCCTCTCCCAACCCTTTGTCCTCCCAACCATTCCTCACTCCCCCGTCCCTTCGTCCTCCCAACCATTCCTCACTCCCTTGTCCCTTTTTCCTCCTCTTCATCTTCCACTCCAGCATCCCCTCGTCCTCCTAACCATTCCCCACTCCACCATCCCCTCGTCCTCTCCACTATCTCCCACTCCCTCGTCCCCTCGTCCTCCCTACCATTCCCCCTCCCCTGACACCTCATCCTACCCACAATCCCCTATCCCCTTGTCCTCACAACCATTCTCTGTCGTCCCCACCAACCCAAACTCCCCTGTCCCCTAGTCCTCCCCTACCATTACGCCATCCCCTGTCCTCTCGTCCTCCCCACCATCCCCCACTCCCTCGTCTGATGATCAAATGATCAGATGTTCCTATCAGAAATTGGGAACATCAAATGATCTGGGGCTAGATTCACAAAGAAGTTACGCAAGCACTTACGAACCTGCACATCTTTTCTCAATCTTTGGCAGCTTTGTTTACAATTAATAAACAGTTAATGAGCTCCGAAGAACCAGGAGGCTGTTTATAATAATAACAACGGTTCATTGGGAAGTTTTCATGCTTGTAAACTAGTTAATAAATGTAACCAAAGCCATCAAAGATTGAGGAATGATGTACATGTTAGTGAGTACTTGCATAACTGCTTCGTAAATCTGGCCCCAGATGTTCCCATCACTGAAATATAAGAAAAAACAATTCAATAAACAAAATGAAAAATAATAAAAAATAAACTATACACACAAAATGGTAAACAACACAGCTCAATTCTAAGGCAATGTCTCACAAATTAATTAAATCAAAATTAAAATAAATAGAAATTTATGAAATTTCAATTTATCAATGAAATCGGAAACATTGAAATGGAATCGTAACATATTTAGTTTAATTTGTGTTGGTCTTATTTGCAACAGATGGCGCTGTTTTTCAAAAATGCATGTTTTTACCTGTCATAGGGGTGGCATCTATATAGTAGGTATATAAAAAGATGCGGCTATTCAAATGCAACATTGTGTCAAAATTTCAAAGCAATGGGTGAAGTACTTTCGGAGATTACAGCGTGTGTTGCTTTTACATCCAACAGATGGTGCTGTTTTAAAAAAAACATGTTTTTTCCTGTCACAGGTGAGGCATGTATATAATAGATATATAAAGTGATGCGCCTACTCTAATGCAACACTGTGTCAAAATTTCAAAGCAATCGGTAAAGAGATTTCGAAGATTTCCCTTGCATGAAAAACCCAGTGTTTTAGAAGAAAACATGTTTTTTACCGTCACAGACGTGACATCTATATAATATGCATATAAAAACCTGCCCGGATGCAAATGGAACGTTGTGTGAAAATTTCAAAGCAATCGGTGGAGAACTTTCGGAGATTAGCGATTTTGAACAAACGATCATTTCCATTTTTATTTATATAGATTATTAACAGCTTTGAATTTATTATACACTAGCTGTACCCGTCATGCGTTGCTGTGGCTCAGTCTAGTTAAATGGAAAAGAAAAAATGCACGTTTCTCTCATATTTAATTTCACAACTACACGATATTTGTAGTTAAATTAAAGGTCATTACGCGGCCCCACAAAGTAGAGTATTTCAGGCAAGAATGTATTTCGTCCGCTGGTGTCGTTCAAGGAGTTACAGGTAATGTTTGCCTGAAATCTCCTGCAAGCAATATTAATGCGTTCTCAAATGAT
Organism: Procambarus virginalis; assembly: GCA_020271785.1. Taxonomy (NCBI): domain Eukaryota; kingdom Metazoa; phylum Arthropoda; class Malacostraca; order Decapoda; family Cambaridae; genus Procambarus; species Procambarus virginalis. The sequence goes on along the minus strand of WNGS01113158.1, from coordinate 22,346,845 downwards.
ATGATGTTTCCATGAAAATCTGGCAATGATCGATCAAGAGCCGCAAACATTTTTTTAGGGCATTGTGCATTCATACCAAATAATAACACTTTCGCTCACCCCGCTCGCCACCTTTCAACTGTGCGTGGTGGGTCCCAGCGTGTCCGGGAGCGCGCGTTAATTCCGTAAAGTGTATACTCTCTTCAACTTTGTCACCTCAATTCTCGTTCTACGAGATTAAATTTGGTATCATTGTGTTCGCAATAGAATTCTCTACAGCACTAAATGCATATAAACTCCAAAAGCCCGTCTAATTACCAGCAGAAAACAGAGAAAGTGCGAACGAGTTACCCAGGAGCGCGCGAAAGCGATAAAATGTTTTCACTATTTTCACTCTGGTCACCTCAATTTTCGTCCTAGATCTTTCATTTTGGTATCAATGGGTTCGCAATAAAATCTCTAGAGGCGTAATAGCATATAAAATAAAAAACCTGGTCACGCTCCAATCGCCGACGAGTTGAAGACGGGACACGTTAGCCGCGAGTGAGCGCCCAGACGCCTTCCAGCTATACTCCCAATTCCTGCCCACAAATGTTTGTACTATTGTGTGTTGAACATAACATAGGCGTGTAGGGAAGACATAGGCGCGCATTTTAAAACCAGTACCAAAAAAATCGGATAAAAACCTGATTTTTGGCGATTATTTAAAGTGGATGACGCAATGCTGCGTCATGCCCGGAAGCACCGCCAGTAAACGGATGACGCAATGCTGCGTCATGCCCGAGCGAAAGTGATAAGTTTGCAATTCTACAATACTTATCCAAGCCAGATGCTTTGGAAATGTTGCAAGTGGGAGTTTCAATAAATTGCATGTTCAATGGCGATTTCAAAGCCGAAGTAGCATTTCTTCCACCTGGTAGCAATGTCGCAGCAATTACGGACGATGCAAGAGCTAAGGTTATGCCATTTTGGGATCGAAATGCTGCCAATATCAATCTAATTAGGAATGTTTTACCAGTTTCTCCTGGCGCATCTAAGAAGATTTCTCCAAGCCCGTTATTGACAGTTTGAATTATTTGACTGTAAATGTCTTTTCGCTCAAGCGTTGTCCTAGGAATATTTGATTAGACATACGACAACAGATCACATGGGTTGTAATTTTGTTCACAACGCAATCCTACATCGAACGATGCAACAGCAGATCGATTCGCTGATGGCATTTCCAAATGATTTAGAACTTTGTTCGCGATTTCTAAGCACATGTCATCAATCATTATTAACACTTCGATGTAGATTTTTGCTGTAAAATCTATGGCCATATTTGAATTTTCCTTGTGTATTCGACGGATAATATCTTCAGCCATGTGCGATTTATATTTCTCCCAAAACTCTATTCGAAATGAAGGAGAGCCGGTGGTCAATATGATTGCAAACAATGCACGAATTTGATTTGGATGTGACGTGTTGGACGCGTCATTAATGCACACATCCCAATGTCGGTCGTTCTCCAATAAATTCAGAGCTTGACATGCACTACGGGAAGTGGCATGTGTTACCCCATTGACAAATCTCAATTGCTGGAAAGACGTTGGACCGGGCACATTTACCAACAGGATGTGAAGAAAGAAGGATTCAACTTGATTAGGATGCACGGTTACAGTCTGCCTATCGTAGCTTATTTGAATATGCCAAGTAGTCGTCGACTTGCACTCCTCGTTTGCGTCGTTCAAATAATTTTCTACTGGCATTCCATGTGTAATACGTAGGCACTTCTGAATACAGCAATGTTTTGGCAAATGCGTCATTTTGACATAACGTGAAGACAGCAGTTAACGCTGTTGCCTGTGGATTCATAGCTGTTTGTTGCACATTTGCTGCTGTGAAACAAACATTGTCCATTTTCAGGTTTTAAAAAAAAAATACTAACAAAATTTTTCAGTTCAAATGCAGATCAATCGACACAGCTCAATTTCACCACCAATTGCACCGAAAAAATAAGAAGTTAAATAGTTAAAAAGTATAAGAAGTTAATAAGTTAAAAAAAACGAAATGAAAAGCAAGTAAAAAAAGAAACAAATAAACTATACCCACGAAATGAACGGTATGGTAAACAACACCTCTCAATTCCAATGCAATGTCACACAAAATTATTAAATCAAAATGGAAAGAAATCAAAATAAATTATTTTGAATAGCGTGTATTCGTCTTACGTTCAATAGATGGCGCTGCTTAAAAAAAAAGTTTTTATCTGTCAGAGATATGGCATCTACATAGTTGGTATATACAAAAACACACATGTATTCGAATGGAAAGTTGTGTCAAAATTTCAAAGCAATTGGTGAAGAACTTTTGGAGATAAAAGCGTGTGTTGCTCCTGCATCCTACAGATGGCGCTTTTTTTTTTTTAAAATACATGTTTTTCCTGACATAGGTGAGGCATGTATATAGTAGGTATATAAAAATTCTCGCCTATTCCAATGCAACGTTGTGTCAAACTTTCAAAACAATCGGTAAAGAGCATTGAAATTTTTCCGCATATGAAAAACACAGTTTTTCATAAAAAGCATGTTTTTCCCGTCACAGACGTGATATTGATATAGTATGTATATAAAAACCCGCTGGGATGCGAATGGAACGGTGTGTGAAAATTTCAAAACAATCAGTGAAGAACTTTCAGAGATTAGCGATTTTGAACAAACGAACATTTCAATTTTTATTTATATTGTAGCTGTACCTGGCCACGCATTGCCGGTCACAGCAACACATGTGCATTAATGTGGCAAAGCAACGCATGTGCGTTGCTGAGCCACAGCAACCTTTCTTTATCTCCCAGTCCTCCCCACAATTCACCCTCTCTCCCAACCCTTTGTCCTCCCAACCATTCCTCACTCCCCGTCCCTTCATCCTCCCACCATTCCTCACTCCCTTGTCCCTTTTCCCCCTCTTCATCTTCCACTCCAGCATCCCCTCGTCCTCCTAACCATTCCCCACTCCACCATTCCCTCGTCCTCTCCACTATCTCCCACTCCCTCGTCCTCCCTACCATTCCCCCTCCCCTGACCCCTCATCCTTCCCACTATCCCCTACTCCCCTATCCCCTTGTCCTCACAACCATTGTCTGTCGTCCCTACCAACCCCAACTCCCCTGTCACCTAGTCCTCCCCTACCATTACGCCATCCCCTGTCCTCTCGTCCTCCCCACCATCCCCCACTCCCTCGTCTGATGATCAAATGATCAGATGTTCCCATCAGAAAATTGGAACATCAAATGATCTGGGGCTAGATTCACAAAGAAGTTACGCAAGCACTTACGAACCTGTAAATCTTTTATCAATCTTTGGCAGCTTTGTTTACAATTAATAAACAGTTTATGAGCTCCGAAGCACCAGGAGGCTGTTTATAATAATAACAACGGTTCATTGGGAAGTTTTCATGCTTGTAAACTAGTTAATAAATGTAACCAAAGCCATCAAAGATTGAGGAATGATGTACATGTTAGTGAGTACTTGCATAACTGCTTCGTAAATCTGGCCCCAGATGTTCCCATCACTGAAATATAAGAAAAAACAATTCAATAAACAAAATGAAAAATAATAAAAAATAAACTATACACACCAAAATGGTAAACAACACAGCTCAATTCTAAGGCAATGTCTCACAAATTAATTAAATCAAAATTAAAATAAATAGAAATTTATGAATTTTCAATTTATCAATGAAATCGGAAACATTGAAATGGAATCGTAACATATTTAGTTTAATTTGTGTTGGTCTTATTTGCAACAGATGGCGCTGTTTTTAAAAAATGCATGTTTTACCTGTCATAGGGGTGGCATCTATATAGTAGGTATATAAAAAGACACGGCTATTCAAATGCAACATTGTGTCAAAATTTCAAAGCACTGGGTGAAGTACTTTCGGAGATTACAGCGTGTGTTGCTTTTACATCCAACAGATGGTGCTGTTTTTAAAAAAAAAAATTTTCCTGTCACAGGTGAGGCATGTATATAATAGATATATAAAGTGATGTGCCTATTCTAATGCAATGCTTTGTCAAAATTCAAAGCAATCGGTAAAGAGGTTTCGAAGATTTCCCTCGCATGAAAAACCCAGTGTTTCAGAAGAAAACATGTTTTTTACCGTCACAGACGTGACATCTATATAATATGCATATAAAAACCTGCCCGGATGCAAATGGAACGTTGTGTGAAAATTTCAAAGCAATCGGTGGAGAACTTTCGGAGATTAGCGATTTTGAACAAACGATCATTTCCATTTTTATTTATATAGATTATTAACAACTTTGAATTTATTATACACTAGCTGTACCTGCCACGCGTTGCTGTGGCTCAGTCTAGTTAAATGGAATAGAAAGAAAAGAAAAAATGCACGTTTCTATCATGTTTAATTTCACAATGCTTGTGGGTATACAATATTTTTTCTTGTTCCACTGTCTGTGGAGATATAAGATTGTCTAGTTTGCCGACTCTAGAACACGCAACATATAATTCTCCATGTGAAAGCAATCCATGTCTAGATCTAAACCGAACAATTCTAAAGACTGGCCCTAAGCTTTGTTGATATTGTTTGCAAACGCCAATCGAATTGGGAATTACAATCTCTTAAATTGAAATGGCAAATCCGTTGCAATCATTGGAATGTGTGGAATGAGGACATATTCACCTTTGAAAGGTCTTGTCAAAACTGAATAATTTTTTACTGCAAGCCGCGTACCGTTTCTAAGCTTTAGCTGGTTGATATTTCGTAACATGATAATTGACACGCCGATTTTTAATTGCAGTTCTTGCGGTGGTGGTATCCGTGACAGATCGAGTTAATTAACAAATTCTGTTGGATAATTAACCGCTTATCTGCTTCCACCAGTGTCGACAGACTTGTATGTGACTGCTTTGCTTTGTATGTTAGACTGAATAATATTATTAAGTTCATAGACGTCTTTGTTCTTCACCTCAAGCAGAGCTCGTTCACTCAGCCAATCGTGATTCTTATAATTGGTTTGAATATTGGGAAATACTTTTTCAACCAATTCTTCTTTTGACGTCACTAAATTGTAGAAGTTATGAGGCAATGAAATTCGTCCTGAGGTCAGATCAACCGGCACGTTTACGTTCCCAATTTCCAGCAATTGATGTGAGAATATCTCAGCTGATGAGTCGTTTTGCAGCTGGAGACGCATATTTGTAGTTAATTTTAACATCTTTACTTGGCGCCACAAAGTAGAGTATGTCAGGCAAACATTTATTTCATCGGCTGGTGTCGATCGAGAAATTACAGGTAATGTTTGCATTAAATCTCCTGCAAGCAATATTAATGCATTCCCAAATTGTCTGATGTTTCCACGCAAATTTTGCAATGATCGATCAAAAGCCTCGAGCGATTTTTTGTGGGCCATTGTTTATTTATCTCAAACAATAAGTTCACATTTCTGCAATACTTTTCCCATGCCGGATGCTTTGGAAATGTTGCACGTGGGAGTTTCAAGGAATTGCATGTTCAATGGCAATTTCAAAGCCGAGGTAACAGTTTTTCCACCTGGTAGCAATGTCGCAGGTATTCCGGACGATGCAAGAGCTAAGGTTATGCTATTTTGGGATCGAAATGCTGTCAAAATCAATATAATTAAAAAGGTTTTACAGTTCCTCCTTGCTCATCTTAGAAGATTTCTCCAAACCAGTCATTTGACAGTTTGAATTATTTGATCGTAAATGCTTTTTCGCTCAAGCAATTGCTTAAGAATATTGATTGCACATACGACAACAGATTACCCGTGTTGTAATTTTGTTCACACCGCAATTCTACATTGAACGAAGTAGCAGCAGATCGATTCGGTGATGGCATTCCCAACTGAATGAAAATTTGTACGCGATTTCTAAGCACAAATATTCAATCATTATCAACGCTTCGTTGTAGATTTTTGCTGTGAAATTCATGTTCGTATTTGAAATTTCCTTGCGTATTCGACGGACAATATCTTCAGCCATGTGCGATTTGTGCTTCTCCCATAACTCTATTGGAGATGAAGGAGAGCCGGTGGTCAATATGATTCCAAACAATGCACGAACTTGATTTGGATGTGACGTGCTGGACGTGTCATTAATGCATACATCCCAGTGTCGATCGTTCTCTAATAAATTCAGAGCTTGACATGCACTACGGAAAGTGGCATGTGTTACACCTCTGACAAATCTCGAATGCTGGTAAGATATGGACCGGGCACATTTTGCGAAGAAAGGCAAGCATTCATCTTGATTGGAATTCATGGGGTACAGTCTGCCTATCGTAGTTTGTTTGAATATCCCAGGTTGTCCGTTGACTCGCTCTCTTCGTTTACGTCAAAATCATTCAAATGATTTTCTACAGGCATTCCATGTGTAATACGTGGGGACTTCCGAATACAGCAATGTTTTCACAAAAGCATCATTTTGACATAACGTGAAGAAAGCAGTTAACGTTGTAGCCGGTGGACTCATAGCTGTTTGTTACACATTTGAAGCTGTGAAATAAACGTTTTATCCATTTTCTTGTTTTCAAAACAAAAACAAAAACTAATAACGAAATATTTCAATTCAATCGCCGGTCAATCGACACAACTCAATTTCACTACCAATTGGACATAAAAATATAAACAGTTAAAAAAACGGAAAAAAATGAAAAAAGAAACAAATAAGCTATCCCCAGGAAATGAACGGTATGGTAACCAACAACGCTCAATTTCAACGCAATGTCACACCAAATAATTAAATAAAAATGAAAGTAAATTCAAATCTATGAAAATTCAATATATCAATGCAATCGGAAACATTGAAATTGAATCGTAACATGTCTTGTATATCGTATCGTTGCTCTTACGTGCAACAGATGGTGCTGTTTTTCAAAAAAAGCAAGTTTTTACCTGTCACAGGTGTGGCATCTAAATAGTAGTTATATCAAAACACCCACGTATTTGAATGGAACGTTGTGTCAAAATTTCAAGCAATCAGTAAAGAACTTTCGGAAATTACAGTGTGTTGCCTTCCAACAGATGGCGCTGTTTTTCAAAAAAAGCATGTTTTTTCCTGTCACAAGTGAGCCATGTATATAGTAGGTATATAAAAACACTCGCCTATTCGAATGCAATGTTGTGTCAAGATTTCAAAGCAATCGGTAAAGAGGTTTCTAAGATTTCCCTCACATGAGAAACCCACTAAAAACACAGCTTTTCAAACAAAGGATGTTTTTTCCCGTCACAGACGTGATATCTTTATAGTATATATATAAAAACCCACTCGGATCCGAATGGAATGTTGTGTGAAAATTTCAAGGCAATCGGTAAAGAACTTTCGGAGATTAGCGATTTTGTACAAACGAACATTTCCATTTTTATTTATATAGATGACATACATTATATAAATTAACCTTATAGAATAAACCCCCCAAAATGTGTTATGGGAAGCGGCTTTAGAATTTATAGAATCTACAGTTCACTTAAATATTAATAGGATTGTTGTATTTATTAGAATTTAATTGAATTTAATCATAGAGATCTATAAGCCACTGGTTCTCTCATATAGAATAGAATTATGGTCCTTCGAGCATATCAGAATTATACATTATTTTATTAGCATATAATCTAGAGCCAGTTTTTTTCCCACATATTTATGGTCCTACGAACTGAGATAGTCTAGAGAGCTATACTATTATTTAAGAACCAGTATAATTAGTAGAATATAGCCAGAAGATAGGCTATCTACAATTCATTAATCATATATTATCCCTGATAATATTATACTCTTTAATTGGGAAGTACTGTCATGTGCTTGGATATAAGCATAGAATTCATGGCAGTATACCTGCCACCTGCATAGAATTCATGGCAATATACCTGCCACATGCATAGGATTCACGGCAGTATACCTGCCACACATATAGACTTTACGGCAGTATACCTGCTACATGCATAGAATTTACGGCAGCTTGCCTGCCACACGCATAGGATTTACAGCAGCATACCTGCTACACGCATAGGATTTACGGCAGCATACCTGCCACACATATAGACTTTACGCCAGTGGAATATCTGCCACACACATATAATCGTACACAGTAGTAAGATACTTGTTATATAATTACCTGTGTATATACTCTCTATAAATTAAAATTATAAAAAAACAAAATCATAGCACTATCCTGAATTTGCACATCAGTACTATTATAGTATTTGCCAACCCATAGAGGTAGAATTTTAGACTGGAATTGTACTAAAGTATGTACAACTCTAGCCTAAATCATTATTCTTAGCCAACCTAGTTAGGTAGGATTACTACTAAACTAGCATTGTACCGGGCAGGTGTCATGATTTCAGACTGCAGGAGAAACGAGTCCCCCTTGAGAGTTATTCTGCCAGGCCTGACCTAAATAAGAGGTTAAGGAGATATGGACCTGGGTATTTGTATTGTAAACACTCGATTGAATTTGACAAATAGTTTGCAAGTGTGGGCAGTGAATAGGTATATAAATAAATGACTGGTCATGAAATGTGGAGAATTTGCTGGGGGTGTGAGGCTCACCTCTGAGGACGTTGACCTCACTTGAGCACCAGAAATCGTGAAGGGAAGTCACATCCCATTGAGCTTCTGTTAGAGAAGAACCCCCTAGTTGATATATCTTCAAGAGGAAGGAAGTGTGCAGACGTTTCAGCTGTGGAATCAATCTGGAAACGTGTGGGCTCAAGTCCTGGACGGCAGGAAGAGTTATGAAGCCGTTTGAAACATTTTCGTGGGCAACCGTGTAAGCGCCCTGGTCAAGCGTGAGCGAGTGATCGTCCTCGCAGAAAATATTTTCTGTAGTTAGTCATTTTAACCAGTTAACAGTAATTGTTGGCTGTAGTTGGTTGTGTGCCCAGCGGCCATAGCAAGAGTTTATTGATATGTTAGGCAAATTTTATTGAAGCAGAAAGTTTAAATAGGAGAGTAAAGATGGAGGAGCGTCCTGGAGGGCGAAGCGACGCGTCCAACCTCTTTGCTGGCCTGTGGCTAACTGACTGAGGGCGGTGGGCTCACGGCGACGGTAGCTGCCTCAAGGGCCGCCCAGGTGAGGCGGAGCATGGATTCGTCCGAATGGAGGAGTCCCCTCACAGTATGTGGGAAGCAGGGAGATGTCTGGTGAAACATTTATTGTGTGTAGTTCATTTCAGTTATATGTTTGTAGAGGACCATTTTTATTGACATATCAATGGGTTGCAAGTTTGTCAGAGCAAGAAGTTGATGGGAGTACTTTGAGGCCAGAGAAGAAGTTAATGAGTGGAACTTCAAGGCTGTAGGAGTGGATGTTGAACCCTGAGGAAGAGCAAGCCCCATAGCGAGGAATTGGACCTCAAACTGTGTGAAGAAGAGCAGTAAAGTGAAGTTTCACATGATTTTGGTGAATCAGTGGTTGAGTACCACTGGAGTCCAAGGAAAACTTCATGGTACAGCAGCCTGGAAGAGCTGTAGAGGATCCTGGTAGATAAACCTGGAAGAACCTGATGATATCAGGGTAGTGGACTTCCAGATGTGGGAAGGAACTTTTCATTGACTACTTGTAGCGAGTTGGTAGAGTGCTTAATTGTCATTAGCATGCAAGACACAGTGAAAGGTGGGGGATTGGTTATCTTTTTTCTACCAAGGAATACGTATACTGAAGTTCACAGTTACAGCTATAGGCTGGATTACCTGTGGAGACACAAACACTCCCACAGCGACGGGTAGGAGACACACGCGATTTGCGAGGTCCGCGGAAATTCGTCAATTTCTCGGGACATTGAAGGATTATTGAGGCCAGATCAGAGTATTTGGCCTCTCGCAGTGTGTAGCTAGCAGGGTGCTATATATATCATAGTCATATCGCTAGCGATTGTGCGAAGAAATCAAAAGTGGAGCTAGTGGATCACCCGTGCATAGTGGGAGGACAGCGAAGAGTGACCTGACCTGACGGGCAGCTGGGTCGACCCGCCGTGGAACTGGTGATTGTGTTTGTGGGTGGTGAATGTGATCAGTGGTACAGTAAATTTGTGAACCGCAACACAACGATACAGTGACTGACTTCAGAGTTTTTTGTGTAGATAGAAGAGAACTTAGTGAATCACCTAGTGGAAGGCGACGACGAAGCATCATCATCA
>WNGS01113158.1:22296626-22312766 GCA_020271785.1 Procambarus virginalis | reverse complement strand
AGTGACCTGATAGGCTAGGGTCATCCCTCCCCCTAGGGATTAGAGCTCATTGTAGAAAACAGCGCCACATTGGACCCTGTGTCGAGTCATTAAACAAGGATAATAATTCATGTATTAAAGAATTAGTAGGAATATCAATGTGGTTAAGTACTTATGTTAAATTAACGTCAATTGGGAATAAAGAATAAGCTCGTATGTTATCAAAGAAGCATTTGACTTCAGTAAGAATATGAATATTGTAAGAAGTATCTCGTTAATGGTAAATTTGTACCTACCAGCTTGCTTGTTAATTCATGTAAATTAGTGAAATGCAAGTCTATTGAATATTGTGATTAACCTGGTTCACATGTCTAGATATTTCCCAATTGTTTTGGAATAATAAGTAACCTTAATTAATTAAATTAATTAATTAAAGTGACGAGTACAGGTGTTGGAAATAACCAACAGTTTCATACATCTCTTGTATTTTATACAACATTTGTATTAACCACAAGTAGTTATTAAATTACTAACTTGTAGAATTAATCATCATCATGATTTATAATAGCCATATTGCCAGATTCTTCCTAGTTAGAGTGATGACACGAGGAACGGCAGGTTGAAAAATTAATTCTTTCCACATTCAGTTGGATTTGTAACAGAGTCCAGTTTATCATTTCCTTTACTAAGGATAATTACTTACTAATAGTTATTTTCGTTGCACATTACTGCTTTCTGGAACTTCCTTATTTAGTTGATATTAAACATTCCAGTGGAAATTATTTAAATGTAAATAATTCTTCTTTATATTCCTCATTCATTTACGTAGCTTTAATTAACCGACTTACGCTATGAGGAGTTATATTATAACATGAAAGATTTAAACGTGAAAAATATTCCTCGCGTTCTCTCTCCTTCCTTAGTTAATTCCGATATATATAATCCATTACGCTCGAAATGCCTATCGAGAGCAGCGCATGCGCAATAGAGAGAGGAACGAGACGCCACTCGGTGTGGACGACGCTATAACTTACCAACGTGCTTGCAGAGAAGACGCCATAGCAAAGAATTTGCTCAGTTTCTATTCGCCCTTATATTTACAAGAATGTTGCTACGTTAAATTGGCAATTAACAGCCGTGTCCCAGAACTAGTATAACTGGAATTCCATAGTCAATGCCTTTCACTCAGCAGCTGGAGGATGAAGGATTGCACAGTTCTCTCCATCAACGGACACGCGGCCCGGCATCTATTAATTACCTATATTATAACAATGTGCACATGTTTATATTTAGGCTAGTTGTCGTTAAGCTGTATAATTACCATCAAAATCTTTAACAGTTTTTATAACTTAGGAAATTATATTCATTATTTCTGTAGAAAATTTTTACAGTGCTGGAACACATATATATCAATTATTTTCCTATAGGAAGAATTCCTTAGACTAGGATGTACCTGTAGTTCATTACGTAGACGATTTCTACAATGTAATTGCTTTCCAACTCCCGAGTCCACGTCAACCGAGGTATTAGGATTCCCCACCTACATGTGTAACATTTGCCCGATGCAACACGTCGTCGGTGGAGCGTGGCAACCGATTACACCTCTTTAGATTTACAGCTAAGCTGTTAATGTTTATTGTAGAACTAAACATGTAGTATATTAATGATGTCCCAAGTAGTTCAATTATATTAACCCATTGATTTACCATATACTATTCAATATTACAGTAGTATATTGAGGTACAATACCTTTAATTATTCTTATATTATCAACATTTTTACTTTCATTTTATGATTACTCTGGCGAAGAACCAGCGCCAGAATAATGCTAGGGATGCACTAATCTTTTAGCATGTAACCCCCCCCCCCCAATTTGGGTGAGTGAATTTGACTCATAATACAGTCCCTTTAATATTCAATGTAATATCAATTTAAACATCCATAGGACACTAGTTCAAGGAGTAAAATATTTATCCACTTGCTCTACCCTTGTTTTCCACTTTTTCTCAAAAAGTGGTGGTCCTTCGTAGCTATCGAAATAGTATCAATTTTTATGATTTACATGAGTCAAGTTTTCCCACAACTAGAGTTTAGTTATTAATCTTCTCTAAATATTAATTTGGCAACTAGTCTAGATCAGTATCAGCTTGAGAGAGCAGGAATAGGTCAGTGACGGTCAGGATGAGACATCCTGGGGCTCAACATCTTCTCCAAAGGCATGACTGAACAACCGGCCTAGCTGTGGTATATAAGGTAATTGATCTGTCTGAGTTAATACAGTGTATAATCCACATTAATTTTCGAAATCATTGCCTCAGTTAGGAATATATTCAGCTAGGAAGTGTTCAGATAGGGTGTATTATTTTTTTAGTTTCTATGATAATCTTTGATTTAATAAATTTTGTTTAGAATTTTATAGTGTTTACTGAAATTTCCCCCAACGTTTATTTTACAGTGCTGTTGGGCTCAAGCCCCATGCGTGAGACTAGGCTCCCTCTGAAACCCAGCAAGCATTTATATAATATCGCATATAATCCCTTTATATTTTGAGTTAATTCCACACTTAACGTAAATCTTATCCCTCCTTTTCTGATAACTGGGGATCCATTTTCGGGGTTTATTCCTAACTGGCAGTATCCTGCTTCACTGTCAATTGGGGGATTTCCAGTGGGTAGAAGGTAGCAGGTGGTGGTGGCGTAAGTCAGAGCTTGCAGTGTAGCATCAAAGGGTACAGTATCCTCGAGCCGTGATATCTAAATGGTCAAACGTTTAGATCTCGTGGAGTTGAACTGAAGGTTACACAGCAGAACTCTGGTCTGTACATTTACTTAATAACGACCAGCATTTAACCAGTAAGTGAGGTTAAAGGCTGGCCCCCATTACAATGATACAGTTTTACTGTTACAAGATGTGGGTTTCAGCTGAGGTCCAGTTAGCACTATTTCACTTCACAATTTCTTTTCATTTCATACTCCTAACATTTGTAAACGATTGGTGAACACTTTAATTAGTTATATTTTTTAAATTTAAATTTTGCCCCGAGAGGCGGGTTTATTGATAAGCGCCACTCATCCTGTGAGTAGTCACACCGCCATAGCAGCATGTACAGCACTCCCCAATAGGAAGAAACCCCGATGGGTTGCTCATGCAGTCACTTGTACCCATATACAGCTGGGACTTGCTTAACTGTCTCAAGTGAACAGCTTCTCTAACAAGAAGATTAACATTGTCAGCCCTTAAAATCTTATGTTATCTTGCGGGTGCAAAATGGGGGAATCTCTTAAGAACAGTATCTATATTTGGCAAATAATGTTTTCCTAACTAAAACAATGTGGAGTTTATTATTCTACACATATTTCTAATGACTCTTAGATATTCACATTCTCTCAAGTAGTGGTTAAGACAGTGTCCCTCACTCTCACTACCGATTCTGTAACTCATCTGCTTAATTGTTGTTTCCATTCTGAATCTCCAAGGATATTTGTATCCAAGACAGATTCTTGCTATTACTGATTCTCTCCCGCGGCCACCTCCTCTTCGTCCATATTGATTGGAATTGCCAGCAGCAACCATATTATACCAGCATTCACATTCACTGATTTGTTCTTCTATACTCCTTTCCTCAGTTACCTTGTCACGGTGATGTTGCCTGGCAATACCTCTAATTTGTAGAAGAGTCTTGGGTATGAAATATTCAATACGGTCTCCATCAGCGCCTTTAGCAGCCAGCACATCTGGTCGTTCATTTCCACATATTCCAACATGGGAGGGGATCCACAGATTTTTGACGATTTTCCCTAATTGGTTAGTACTCTCCCAACTCTCTTGATTTCAGCAACTATCGCAAAATCTTCTGCCCGATTTTTACCAAGGCTTAGTACCGCTGCTTGTGAGTCAATGCAGATCACTGCCACTGCACCATTAGTGTTTCGTTGAAGGAATCTTAACGTCATAACAATGGCAGTTAGCTCTGCTTGCATTGAAGTGGTATTGCTCTTAATACGTGTTTTTTCTTCATTTCTGTATTGAAAGGCTTTATTCATAATTACAGTGTGAGCTGCACCAGCCCTGCTTTTGACGATTAGATGACCCATCAGTGTATATTCAATCAAATTCATTTCCGTTTTTTTTTTAATTTTTGTCAAGATAATTGTGCTTCATTTCTTGTAGTATCATGTTAGACTTTTTCGTTGTCATTTCATTTATGATAATCCTGCATGGGTCATCATCCCAGGGAGGTAACCTCTCTACGGGCATGAGCTCACGCGCTTGCTCAAGCAGCTGAAGTTCTTCGAGGTAGCAGACTGATCTGTGATGCCATTTTTTGTTTCTCCTGTTCCCTCCTCTAAGTAGCACAGAACTCAGTTTGTTCTTGTCAATATCATTGTAATGGGGATCTCTGGCTATCCTAATTGCAACATTAGCATTCAGTTCCTTAACTATGTTTTTGACGCTGGGGAGGGACAACTCCTCTCGTAGAGTAAATGTTTTGAAGTTCTTGGGACTCCAAGAATGATTGTCATGTCTTCATTTTGGATGCTTTCAAGTTCTTTCATAACGCTTTGGGAGTAGGTGCATAAAACTGGTATGACATTGTCTTTGACGGAGCGCACATTTGCTGTATATCATCATCATACACGGCAAGAAAGGACCCATGTCCATTCCATGTCATAGTTTTCAGTGCCTGAGTCGACTTTTTCATGTTCCTATGAATTGGTTGAGCTCCTCTTACTTCCCTTGTAGAGCCGACAATGATGCCAAGGTACCGATAGTGGTCAACCAGCTCAAGTGTTACACAATTAATTTGTACTTCTTCATTTTCTCCCCGCTTGTTATGAGAGTATTCTTTTGTATTGTTTGTGGAGAGAGTGAAAAAGAGTTCAACACATTACTTCCAAAAGTTCAATGGATTATATGGCGCAGTGTACAGTGTATGGTGCACTATTCTCCTCATGGATCGTCACCAAAACACACCTGCCATACCTCGAAGAAAAATAATGGCTGTCAAAACCACAAAAAACACAAATGACTCTAATCACTCTCCCGCTGAGGGGAAGCTCCCCTCACCCCTCCCCCCACCCCATCAACATATCCGCCTATGTTGGGACCNATTTTCATGTATTATTACTAAAGAAGTTACACATAACACAAAAGGAGCGAAATACATCTTTGGGTGTCATTTGTAGTTTTCTTAATTCTTAAGTGCTTAAAATACATGCATCATTTCAGTATTTTAAAGATCTATTTTTACATCACTCAAAGTTATTTATAAAATAATAAATAATAATAAAAATAATAATAAAAATTTAAATATGAAGTTAAACCCCAAAGAAAAAAGATAACGGTTCCAAAACAGTTATTATGCCCACGAAAAATTATTTAACTAGATTGTTATGTATTGAATTTTATGAATTCTGAGATAAACAAAATATATATCTAATTTTCTCATTTGCACTCAAACTCAGCTCCAGGCAATAGTTTTATTAAATTTAAAGTTTCAGAGCAAACACTCATAAATAGCCAGAAAATGCGAAGTCAGTTTATTAAATAGTTTTTCCTGTTGATACAAACAGCCAAAATATAATATATAAATCATATTGTGTTCAAATATTGGCCGGAACGTTCATGTGTTCATTGACCACTAAGATGATTTTGTTGTATTCTATGTTTTTGTAATTGTTTAAAGGTGTATGTGTGCATGCGTGTGTTTTAAATTCGAGTGCGTGCGTGTGTGTTGTGTGTGTGTGTGTGTGTGTGTGTACTCACCTAGTTGTACTCACCTAGTTGTGCTTGCGGGGGTTGAGCTCTGGCTCTTTGGTCCCGCCTCTCAACCGTCAATCAACAGGTGTACAGTTTCCTGAGCCTAATGGGCTCTATCATATCTACACTTGAAACTGTGTATGGAGTCAGCCTCCACCACATCGCTTCCTAATGCATTCCATTTGTCAACCACTCTGACACTAAAAAAGTTCTTTCTAATATCTCTGTGGCTCATTTGGGCACTCAGTTTCCACCTGTGTCCCCTAGTGCGTGTGCCCCTTGTGTTAAACAGCCTGTCTTTATCAACCCTGTCGATTCCCCTGAGAATCTTGAATGTGGTGATCATGTCCCCCCTAACTCTTCTGTCTTCCAACGAAGTGAGGTTTAATTCCTGCAGTCGCTCCTCGTAGCTCATACCTCTCAGCTCGGGTACTAGTCTGGTGGCAAACCTTTGAACCTTTTCCAGTTTAGTCTTATGCTTGACTAGATAGGGACTCCATGCTGGAGCCGCATACTCCAGGATTGGTCTGACATATGTGGTATATAATGTTCTGAAAGATTCCTTACACAAGTTTCTAAAGGCCGTTCTTATGTTAGCCAACCTGGCATATGCTGCTGATGTTATCCTCTTGATATGAGCTTCAGGGGACAGGTCTGGCGTGATATCAACCCCCAGGTCTTTCTCTCTCTCTGACTCTTGAAGTATTTCATCTCCCAAATGATACCTTGTATCTGGTCTCCTGCTTCCTACCCCTATCTTCATTACATTACATTTGCTTGGGTTAAACTCTAACAGCCATTTGTTCGACCATTCCTGCAGCTTGTCCAGGTCTTCTTGAAGTCTCAAGCTGTCCTCCTCTGTCTTAATCCTTCTCATAATTTTGGCGTCGTCAGCAAACATTGAGAGGAATGAGTCTATACCCTCTGGGAGATCATTTACGTATATCAGAAACAGGATAGGTCCAAGTACAGAGCCCTGTGGGACTCCACTGGTGACTTCACGCCAGTCTGAGGTCTCACCCCTCACTGTAACTCTCTGCTTCCTATTGCTTAGGTACTCCCTTATCCACTGGAGCGCCCTACCTGTTACTCCTGCCTGTTTCTCCAGCTTATGCATCAACCTTTTATGGGGTACTGTGTCAAAGGCTTTCCGTGTCCAAAGTTTGTGTGTGTGTGTGTGTGTGTGTGTGTGTGTGTGTGTGTGTGTGTGTGTGTGTGTGTGTGTGTGTGTGTGTGTGTGTGTGTGTGTGTGTGTGTGTGTGTGTGTGGTGTGTGTGTGTGTGTGTGTGTGTGTGTGTGTGTGTGTGTGTGTATGGGGTGTGTGTGTGTGTCGGGGTGTGTGTGTGTATGTGCGTGTGTGATCACCTTGTTGCACTCACCTATTTGTGCTTTCAAGGGGGTTGAACTCGGCCCTTTGGTCCTGTCACTCAAGTGTCAATTAAGTGGTATACAAGGTTCCTGAGCCTATTGGGCTCTATCATATATTCATTTGAAACAATGTAAGAAGTCTGAATCCATCACATCACTACCTAGCGCATTCCATTTGTTAACTACCCCTCACACACTGAAAATGTTATTTTTAACATCCCTGTGGCTCATTTTGATACTAAGTTTCCCCTTGTGTCCCTTTGTCTGTGTACCACCCGTGTTAATTAAATTGTTTGTCTTTATCGAACCCTGTGAATTCCTCTGAGAATTCAAATCAGCCTGAAAATGAAGCAATTCGAACTCTCTGAGAATTTTATAGGCGATGATCATGTCCCCCCATACCTCTTGTCTCTTCTAGTTTTCATGAGGCTTAGTTGCAGGCTACAGCTCAGTACAATGCTCACTCTACCAATGATGTTAAAAAATTGGAATATCGTTAGACCAACAGTCTTCCAATATCCCTTTTACTTTATGTAGAATTGTACACTCATTTCCTCGCCACTTCAATGTTCCCACATTTGTTGACTCAAGTACAGCTAATACCAGTCCTCATGTAATGATGTCCATGGTATACTTGTAAGTGATGTATGTGCTCTCACGTGGGCAGCACCAGCATGTGGGGGTCGTGTGATGGCGTACCGTCGGTGTCTCTACTGCAATAACGGGGAGGAGGAGGTCCAGCTGGTGCTGAAGTGGAGTCAGGCGTCTGCAGCTGACGATGCTGACATCTTCCAAGGTCAGAGTTCACTTGCTTTGTTCCTTGTTACTATGTTTATATCTTTTTAAATTAATTTAAATGATCAATGAAACTTTTTATATTACTAACTAGCTGTACCCGCACGCGTTGCTGTGGCTCAATCTGGTTAAATGGGAAAGAAAGAAAAGAGAAAGCACACGTTTCTAATATGTTTAATATTACAATGCTTGTGGGTATACAATATTTTTTGTTGTTCCATTGTCTGTGGAGATATAGAGAATGTCTGGTGTGCCGACTCTAGAACACGCAACATATAATTGTCCATGTGAGAAGCAATCCGTGTCTAGATATAAACTGCACAATTCTAAAGATTGGCCCTGAGCTTTGTTGATGGTGATTGCAAACACCAATCAAATTGGAAATTACAATCTCTTAAATTGAAATGGCATATCTGTTGGAATAATAGGAATTCCGGGAATGAGGACATCTTCACCTATCAGAGGCCTTGTCAAGATTGTTGCTTCTGCGTCGTTGCTGATTAATTTTTATACTGCAAGGCGCGTGGCCTTGCGAAGTTTTGGCTGGTTGACATTTCGCAACATTATACATGGCAAGCCGATTTTCAATTGCCGTACGTGTGATGGTATCCCTGGCAGATCGAATGAATTCAATAATTCTGTTCGATAATTAACCACTTCATCTGCTTTCACAACAGTGTGGACGGACTTGTATGTGACTGCCTTGCTTTGGATGTTAGACTGAGTAATATTATTAAGTTCTTAGACGTCTTTGTTCTTGGCAGCAAGAACAGCTCGTTCACTCAGCCAATCGTGATTCTTATATTAGGTTGGAATATTGGGAAATACATTTTCAACCAATTCTTCTTTTGACGTCACTAAATTGTAGAAGTTATGAGGCAATGAAATTCGTCCTGAGGTCAGATTAACCGGCACGTTTCTGTTCCTAATTTCCATAAATTGATGTGAGAATATTCAGCTGATGGATCGTTTTGCAGCTGGACACGCATATTTGTAGTTAATTTTAACGTCGTTACGTGGCGCCACAAAGTAGAGTATTTCAGGCAAGCATTTATTTCGTCAGCTGGTGTCAGTCGAGGAATTACAGGTAATGTTTGCCTGAAATCTCCTGCAAGCAAAATTAATGTGATTACCAAATGGCCTGATGTTTCCACGCAAATCTTGCAATGATCGATCAAGAGCCTCGAGCGATTTTTTGTGGGCCATTGTACATTCATCCCAAAAATAAGTTTGCATTTCTGCAATACTTTTCCCATGCCGGATCCTTTGGAAATGTTGCACGTGGGAGTTTCAATAAATTGCATGTTCAATGGCAATTTCAAAGCCGTTTTAGCAGTTCTTTCAACTGGTAGCAATGTCGCAGCTATTCCGGAGGATGCAAGATCTAAGGTTATGCCATTTTGAGATCTAAATGCTGGCGGAATCAATCTAATTAGGAAGGTTTTACCAGGTCCTCCTGGCGCATCTAAGATGGTTTCTCCAAGCCCGTTATTGACAGTCTGAATTATTTGATTGTCTTTTCGCTCAAGCGTTAGCTTAGGAATATATGATTAAACATACGACAACAGATCACCCGTGTTGTAATTTTGTTCACGACGCAATTCTACATCGAACGAAGCATTAGCAGATCGATTCGGTGAGGGCATTTCCAATTCATTGAAAACTTTGTTCGCGATTTCAAAGCACAAGTCTTCAATCATTATCAACGCTTCGTTGTAGATTTCTGCTGTGAAATTCATGTTCATATTTGAATTTTCCCGGCGTATTCGACGGATATTTTCTTCAGCCATATGCGATTTATAATTCTCCCATAACTCTGTTGGAGATGAAGGAGAGCCGGTGATCAATATGATTGCAAACAATGCACGAATTGATTTGGATGTAACGTATTGGACGCGTCATTAATGTATACATCCCAATGTGGGTCGTTCTAAAAATAAATTCAGAGCTTGACATGAACTACGGGAAGTAACATGTGTTACTCCGTTGACAAAGCTCAATTGCTGGAAAGACGTTGGACCGGGCATATTTACCAACAGCATGCGAAGAAAGAAGCATTCATCCTGATTGGGATGCATGGTTTACAGTTTACAGTCTACTCGCTCTCCTCGTTTGCGTCGTTCAAATAATTTTCTACTGGCATTCCATGCGTAATACGTAAACACTTCATAATACAGCAGTGTTTTGGCAAACACGTCATTCTGACATAACGTGAAGAAAGCAGTTAACGCTGTAGCTGGTGGATTCATAGCTGTTTGTTGCACATTTGCAGCTGAGAAATAAACGTGTTGTCCAATTTCATGTTTTTAAAACAAAAACAAAAAATACTAACGAAATATTTCAATTCAAACGCAGATCAATCGACACAGCTCAATTTCACCACCAATTGCACTGAAAAATAAGAAGAACAGTTAAAAAAACGAAATCAAAACAATAAAAAAAGAAACAAATAAACTATACCCACGAACACACAGAGATCACACTAACGTGATGCATCAAATGAACAAATCCACAAGAGCCGTGACGAGGATTCGAACCTGCGTCCGGGAGCATCCCAGACACTGCCTTAATCGCCTGACCTACGACAGGGTTAAAGGGTTGAAACCGAAGTTCTACTGAACTTACTGGATCCCGTAGCCTCTCCGAGGCACAAACCTGGCTTTTACACAACACCTCCCCTCCACCCGAGCTATGTCAATAGGCCGTTCTTCCTCTTCGCCCTAACATCATCAGTAAGTTCAGTAGAACTTCGGTTTCAACCCTTTAACCCTGTCGTAGGTCAGGCGATTAAGGCAGTGTCTGGGATGCTCCCGGGCGCAGGTTCGAATCCTCGTCACGGCCCTTGTGGATTTATTCATTTATACCCACGAAATGAACGGTATGGAAAACAACAAAGAATCAACACAGAATTGTGTGACATTCCAATGCAATATCACACAAAATGATTCAATCAAAATGAAAATAAATCAAAATCTATGAAAATTCAGTTTATCAATGCAATTGGAAAAACTGAAATAGAATCGCAATATGTTTTGTATAGCTTGTGTTGGTCTTACATGCAACAGATGCCGCTGTTTAGAAAAAAGCATGGATTCACCTGTCACAGGTGTGGCATCTACATTGTAGGTATATAAAAACATGCACGTACTCGAATGGAACGTTGGGTCAAAATTTCAAAGCAATCGGTGAAGAAGTTTCGGAGATTAAAGCATGTGTTGCTCCTGCATCCTACAGATGGCGCTGTTTTTCAGAAAAAGCATGTTTTTTCCCGTCACAGGTGAGGCATGTAAATAGTAGGTGTATAAAAACACTCGCCTATTCCAATGCAACGTTGTACCAAAATTTCAAAGCAATCGGTAAAGAGGTTACGAAGTTTTCCCTCACATGAAAAACATATGAAAAACACAGTTTTCAAAAAAGCCATGTTTTTTTCCGTCACAGACGTGATATCAATATAATATGTATATAAAAACCCGCTCTGAGGCAAATGGAACATTGTGTGAAAATTTCAAAGCAATCAGTAAGAATTTTCGGAGATTAGCAATTTTGAACAAACGAATATTTCCATTTTTATTTATATAGATTACTGTTTGACTGACAATAACTTATAACTAATATATACCTCATAAATTATATTAATTATCTGTAGGTTTGAATAATATAATATGTCAATATTAAGCAGAAATGCAATAACTAATAATCTATAGACAACATTCTTTATCAAGCTTATTATCTCATCTCTCAGATATTTTAAGATATCTAGCTCATGTAAATATTAATATACTATCAAGTTTTACAACAAATTATAATATCAGCTGTATTCCATCAGTGTTTCAGAGGATGTGACTAAATATTTTTAGCTCGTGTAAGATGTATTGAGTTATTAGAATATGTCCTGCTCGTGTGTGTATGCTCTTGAATTGAGTCATTATTTAACATCTTGCTCGTGTGCATATAGTGATGGATTAAATAATTGTTGCAAATCCTAGTGGTGATTACATGGTGATGTGTTGAGTTATTTTGCAATATTCTGTTGGTGTGTCTGTGATGACGTATTTAATTATAAGAAAAGATCCTGTTGGCGTGTATTCGATGACGTCATTAATAATTAGACAACACCTAGTTTGTTTGGTGGGTTTTAAAATTTTGTGACTCCCCAATTTAAATATCTAACTACTAACATAACAGAAAACATAGTTGTCTACAGGGACATCACTTATATCCAGTATCCACTAGGAAACTGTTGCTCTCTTCGTGGGGGGTAGTGGACTATCTATTCTCTGTGTTCCCTAGGTGGCTCAGTTTTAAGGTGGACGAGCAGGAATGGTGCTGATATCATTTACCTGTCGGATGAATATCATCACTTTACCACTTGGTAAAGCTATAAGAATATGTATAATGCAGCAGGCACTGATAATGTTTATTATTAATTTAGTTCCTTTATTAATTTATTAATTTAGTTCCTTTATTAATTTATTAATTTAGTTCCTTTATTAATTTATTAATTTAATTCCTGTAAATCTGATATCTTTCCAAATATGAATTTAATTATAAGCAATGAAAAGATTATTTAATTCGTTATACCTATGTATTTATCTATTGCAAATGTATACTTTAATTTATCTTTAAACAATTGCAATATATCAAATATTGATCTGGTAAATATTGGTTAACCTATATAGTTTACTTTATTTAAATGACAATTAATTTATTTACTGAGGTGGGCTCGTAAGCCCATGGTATAACCAGACCTAAAATAAATGAGGGTTAGTACACAAAGATATTGGATCTAAATCTCTCAAAGCACCACCAACCTCCCTTAATTTTTTTGTATGCAGGTACAGAGCTTGCAGTTTATTTTGCTAAGACTTTTATCCCTCTTTTTGGGCCTGAGCATGTAGTGTCGTTCACTACCATTGTTGAAGTGGTGTTGTAATGGCATCTGGGAGCTCCATCAGATTGTAACGGGGGCATCCTTTAACCTCGCTTACTGTTTAATGTTGATCGTTATTAAGTAAATCTACAGACCAGAGTTCTGCTGTTTAACCCTCAGTGCCACTCCTTGAGATCTAAAACGTTCGATCATTTAGATATCATGACCCAAGGACACAGTAATCTTCTATGCTACACTGCAAACCTCTAAAACGCCGCCACCACCTGCTACCTTCTACCCGCCGAGTAATTCCCTCAATTGACGGTGAAGCAGGATTTTGTCAATTAGGCATAAACCCCGAAAATGAATCCCTAGTAATCAGAAAAGGAGGGATAAAATTTATGTTAAATTAAGAGTTAAGTCCTGCATTTCCGTGGTTCAGCTACTGATTCAGTCTCTTCTATCAAGACTGCTGTGTGGGCTACAAGATGAGTAATGTGTCGCGTCTCCTTAGCGAGGTTCACCGGACCGGCGACAGCCAGTCACAGGCTGTCAATGGTCACTCAACACTCAATTCTTGCACAGTCTTTTGTCCTTCAGCGGTAACTGGTATGAAGTACAAGAGGACCAAGATTCTCTACAGTTAACAACTGATGGTCGTTGGAACTACAAACAACTAATCGTTAGTCTTCTAACATTTTTTTTTTTGTTCATGAGCAATTGTGGAACAGAAAAAGTAAATGTCATCTTGCTCTAAAATATTAATGTAATGCTCCTGAATACCTAGGAACGAGAGTTTGGAAAAATAGTGTTTAAATGTTCAAACTATGAAAATAAGTACGAAAAATTCTGGAGGAAGGAAATATGAAATTTTAAATATAACACTGTCTGAGTGTTGACGTGGCGCTTTTGCGATGAGCGGCCATCTTCCCGCTGTCGAGAGGGTAAACTCCGTGGGGTTGGAGTTTACCTGCCGTGCAGGGTATCCTCTCGTTGAGCAGGTCCTGTGTGACGTGCTACATGTCCCGGTCGAGGAGGTCTACGGGATTGAGCTGGTGACTGCTCGCCGGGTGATCATCAAGTTTGTGGGTGAGGAGAAGTACCGTGGATTTCTCCGGCGGTACGAGGGCCGTACCTTGACGTTGTTGGATGGCACTGGTTCTGTGGACATTTCTGATCGGAGTGGTGCCGTGACGTATGTGAGCGTTCATGGGGCCCCCATGGAATTCCCTGAGTCCCTTCTCCAGCGTTTCTTCCAGAGATTTGGCTCCGTCGCAAGTGTGAGGATGCAAAAGCTCTCTTCAGGAAAATATGCGGGAGTGAAAACGAACATTCGTACCCTCGGGATGCGCCTGAGGTCGGACATTCCATCCTCTGTCCGACTTTTAGGGTACTACGTGCGGGTGTATCATGCCCGACAACCCCGTACTTGTTTCCAGTGTGGCATGTTGGGGCATCAGGCTGCCGGATGCACTGCGGATCCGGTTGCTCCGGGCAACTTGTTCCGGGATGAGGATTTCCCGCCGCTCCCTCTGGAGGAGGTCTCAGGGGATGAGGAGGTGAGCGTTCAGTTAGCAGATGCGGCTCCCCATACATCGCCAGTCGCTCCCCCGGTTGTTGCAGACTCTCCTCCGGGTCTTGCAGTGCCATCTGATGGTCTTCGTGCTCCTATCACTGTCTCCGCTGCTCCGGAAGGCCTTCCTGGTGATCGTTGCGACGCGCCGCCGTCTTCTCCCTCGTCTTCGGCTGCTGCGCCTGGCCCTGTGTTCTCGCCTCGGGTCCCGGATGTGCTGAGTGCTGGGGTGGCTGCGGAGCCTCCTGCTGTGTGTGGGCCGGTTCCCCCTGTGGTAGAGGCTGCTGCCGTTCTGCGTCGGGCGTCGGTTCGTCCGGCTGATGGGACCCGTGTTTCTGGGACCGCTTCCGGCTCTGACGATCTCCGGCCGGAGCCCAAGCGTTCCAGGCATTCGTTGTCTGCCTGGGCCGATGTTGGGGAATTCGGTGACTGTGGGTCCATGGGAATTGACGGTGTGGAACCGGATGTGTCGCTGTCTCCACGGTTGGTGGTGGCGGAGGTTCATGTGCCTGCTGATGCTGGTGCCCGAGTCTCGGGGGTGCCTTCCGGTGCTTCTCCGCCTGGGGACTCTCCGCAGTGGGAGGTGGTGGCTCCCGCTCCCAGGGATGGTGTGGTTGCTGGTGCTGGGCGTGGCCTGGTTGTGACATTAAGGAAGGATGGGCGCCACCCTGGTTCTCTGCAGTCGTCTGGTGGTGTGCCCGTGGCCGCTGGTGCCCCGTTGGTGGTGTCCTATGTCCGGCCCCCTCCTGAGAGGATATGTGTTGGGGACCTGGGGGACGTATTGCCGGCGTCGGTGATGCCGCCGGGTCACTGGACGGAGATTGCCGAGTTACGGCTGTCTGACGGGCCAGAGAACTTTCGTGGTGAGCTGGTTCCCTTCATGTCGAGCCGTGTGGCGACTACTCGCCTCGTGAGTGCTTCCATTTGGGTCCCATGCTTGCGGGTGTTTGTTGCCCCAGTACCGGATGTTATAGAGTCCCCGCTGGGTATTCACGACCCTTGGAGGTGGGTGCTCTGGGAGGCATTCAATGTACGGTTCCCGCGGGCCCGGTTTCCGGGCAAGTATGTACCCTGATTTCCTGTGTGTTTGCTCTTTTTTCTGTGTGCTGTTCATTTTGTGCCCGTGTGTCAGTTTGGCCTGTGACCGTTTACTGTATGCTTGGCTGTTTCTGTACTTCTGTATTTCTGCCTGGGTGTGTATGTCTGGCTGTGTTTGTGCTTGCGTTTGTGTGTGCGTAGGTGTTTATTCCTGGCTCCTGTGTGTGCCTGTTAGGTGCTGTTTGGGGGTTTCCTGTTTTGTATCGTGAGTCCGTCATTTTGGCTGCTCCTGTGTGTTTGTGTTATGTCCGTATGAGTATGGGTGTGTGGTTTTGGGGGGGTTTTGGCTCCTGCGTGGGCCTGGGTTTTTTCTGCTGTACTGTTTCTGCTGTTTATTTTGTGGCCGTGTTTCACTTTGGCCTATGACCCATTATGTTGTGTGCTTGGATGCTGTGTGGTGTGGGTGGGTATGAGTGTGTTTGTTTTGTTATTTAGGGTGTGTTTAGTGTGTGTGTGTACATAATTTCTTCTCCGTGTATATTGTCTTCCTTGGTGGCGAGTGTATGGTCCTATATTTTTTGTGTTCTTCTGTGTGTGTGTGGTTGGTGTGGTTTTGTGCACGTGGGTCTCTGTCCACGCCTGTGTCTGTTTAAGTATCTTTGCTCCAGGTGTTTAATTGTTATCTTTTCATGTGCTTTTCTTTGCCGTGTCTGGGTTGGTACTGTTTGGCCAATGATTTATGTGTAATGTTTTG
>WNGS01113158.1:22291077-22292516 GCA_020271785.1 Procambarus virginalis | reverse complement strand
GAGCAAAGTAAAAGCACATCGAATCAAAGGGCTAAAGTAGTACAGGGAAATAATTGTTAAGATTAATAATTCTAACACTAATTTTCTCTATATTTCTTTTTACTGTCGATGGTAATTGAAAAATCAGTTCTCCAAAATTAACTTTTATTTCTAGTCTGATGCGACACTTGAGCGCGTTTCATAAAATATATTACATTTTCAAAGACTTTAGTTTACACACACACAACTATAACTGAACAGAGTTAAACAGCTTCGATTTTATACCTGCATTTGGGTGAGGTGATATGTTACAATAGTTTTGGATGAGGTGAAAACAAACTTTCAACACAACACAGAACATGAAACAATGGGTATAAGCTAAAGAGAAGAATGGAAGTAACTGAACCTGTACAACAGGTTCAAATACCAAATATTCAAATACCAAATATGTTTTTGCCACTGTTGTGGCAAAAACTGCCACAACAGTGGCAGTTTTTGCTAGACTAACACAGCTTATCCGTCTTACATATACTCACACTTGGATGAGGTGATATGGTGCAACAGTAGCCAAGTAGCCCGTGCTACTTGGAACTTGTTCCGAGTAGCTGAATCTGTAACAACAACAACTGTGTAAGTGTTAGAATAAGTGAAACTCTGTTTAGTGTTTTCGGGATATAGTTGTGTGTGCAAATTAAATTCTTTGAAAATGTAATAAGTTATTACGAAACACGTTCAAACATCACGTCAGACTAGAAATAAAAATGAATTTTGGAGAATTGATTTTTCGATTACCATCCACAGTAAAAAGAAACATAAGAAATAATGAGAAAATTCGTGTTAGAATTATTAATCTCACCTTTCGATCATATTTAACAATATATGCATATATATTTATATATATAATATATATATATATATAAAATATATATTATATATATATATATATATATATTATAATATATATGTCGTCCTAGTAGCCAGAACGCACTTCTCAGCTACTATGCAAGGCCCGATTTGCCTAATAGGCCAAGTTTTCATGAATTAATTGTTTTCGACTACCTAACCTACCTAACCTAACCTAACCTAATTTTTCGGCTACATAACCTAACCTAACCTATAAAGATAGGTTAGGTTAGGTTAGGTAGGGTGGTTAGGTTTGGTCATATATCTACATTAATTTTAACTCCAATAAAAAATAATTTCCTCATACATATGAAATGGGTAGCTTTATCATTTCATAAGAAAAAAATTTGAGAAAATATATTAATCAGGAAAACTTGGCTTATTAGGCAAATCGGGCCTTGCATAGTAGGCCAAAAAGTGAGTTCTGCTACTAGGTACGACATATATATATATTATATATATATATATAATTTATATATATATATATAATATATATATATATATATATCATAATTATTATATATATATATATGTCGTACCTAGTAGCCAGAACTCAC
>WNGS01113158.1:22278577-22288577 GCA_020271785.1 Procambarus virginalis | reverse complement strand
TGTTTACATCTGTAGTCTATATACACAAAATATCATCAACATATCTAAAACATGGAATGATTCCAGGGGTAATTTTTGAAACAAATTTCTTTTCGAAGAATTCCATGTACAAGTTTGAAAGCAATGGCGATAAAGGATTCCCCATTGCCATTCCTAAAGTCTGTAAATAATACTCATTATTAAACGTAAATTTTAATTCTTTTATGCACAACTTAATTAACAAGATTGACAACAATATCAGTAGAAAGAGGTAAAACATGATTCATTAGTTCAAGATAATAAAGAATATCATCAACCGGCACCTGTGTAAACAAAGAACAAACGTCAAAACTGATTAACTTTACATCAGGAGTAATTGGAACACTATTCAATTTGTTAACTAATTCAAGAGAATTGGTCAAATGAGAAGAGGAAATAGTTCCTAACAATGGGGACAAGATTTTGGTAAGCCATTTAGAAAGCTTGTAAGAAATGGATCCCACAGAACTGGTGATAGGCCTCATGGGATTGTTAGGTTTATGCGTCTTGACAAGTCCATAGAGATATGGTAATGAAGGTGATGAGGTACTAAATTGATTACGAAGAACATTGTGGTTACTTAACAACTTTCTCAAGCTGCTATTGAAGAACTTGATGATGTCCTCAAGAGGATTTTTCCTGAGTTTAGTGTACGTTGAAGAATCTTGGAGGAGATCATTCATTTTCGAAATATATTCCTCCTTGTTTAGAATAAAAAAAAGTGCTGGATTTATCAGCCTTTGTTATATGAATGGAGGGGGTCGGCTCTTAACTCCTGTAAGCTTCGTCTGAACCTTTCAGGGAAATTGTTTGTTTGAGGCGTCAACATTGTACCATAAACAATACCTTTAACCAGGTTTAGGTTTTGTGGAGAGAGAGAGAGAGTTTTGCTTTCAAACTGTAACAATTAACTAGCAATCTTAACTGCACAAGGTTGATATGAAATGGCAAAAGACATTCCATAACCCAAATCAGTAAGCACATTTTCACATATCGACTTGGATGACAAATTCAACACGTTGTTTGGATTGGATTTCTTTGTCCAATCACTATTTTTAATCAGGCTTCCTAAATTGCGTTTTAGAATTTTCTGTAACTGATTAATTTTTCTGCGTAGGTCATTGTATATTTAATCCATCAGAAGATTTTTCCAGTCCAAAGGTATGGCGTGATGAAAGGTTTTTTTTTTTGCTGCATCCATGCTTTTGAAAACAAAACGTTCACTTGTTTTGGTAACTTCATTGTGTTTTTTCAAGATGGTAGCACAGAAATTACTGAACGGTTGATCACCTAATTTGATGAGACGGGCAGGTAGCAGAGACTTGGGTACAACTTGCTCACTAAAACATTGTTTCGGGGATTTGAGACGCGTGTGTGTGCAGTGTACTTTCACTAGTAGAGTAGCGAAGATGGTCACGAAGGAAGCAGACTGAGGGAGCAGCCAGGCAAAAGAGCGCGTGGTTCTCATTATGTATGTAAATCACGAAAATTAACACGTGATGAAAAATGTGACAGTGTCAGATCACGGAGGAAGAATTGAAACAGGAAATTCCTTGAGTACTTGCGCATACTAATACATCTTCAGAGGGAATGATTTGCAAGTCAATAAGTTTTGGACATATATTGGCAAGAGAGAGAGGTGAAGTGAAGTAAGGTACAATGACAAATATATGAATGGGAACAAATTGACTACTTCTTCTGTGAAGCATTGAACCCTGGCCCACCAAGTGGCAGTCCAGCATGCTAACCATCACTTCTCCACCATATCCTTAACAGGATGGTGCATAGGGCGGCTATTCCGCGAGGTCCGTCTCCAAGGACGCCAGGTAATGGTGAGAGATCAGACATGTTTTCTTCAATGCAATCATATTAATTAGAGAAAACTAATTAATATGATTGCAGAATTTTGTGGAAGTGGAAACATCCAACTAATCATTAAATCTTATACAGTCCACTCTTGTAATTTATTCATACAGTACATTTAATTAATTTATAATTATAATAAACTATTTGTTGGAATATTCCCCACAGATATGATCAATAGATAATGAATCTGAAATATAGATATGATATGGAATAATACATTCCTTAGATAATAATAATATTAACATGAGTGGAATTTTTCACAAGGAGAATGAGACGATAAATTTGTTGCACTGAAGGTACACAATATATTTATACAGGCTTTAGGGGTCCTCCAGGTATATGGATACTACACAGCAATCTGAAATATAATCAGTGCTTGCCACCACTGAGTATTTCCTATCTAAACAATTTAAAAAAGTAACTAGCAGTTCACTCTGATTTGGACCAAGAATCCAGATCCTTACAAAAACCTCTTAACCCTTACCACGCCCACATATCCTCTTACAAATTACGTCGCTTTTCACGGATGAACACTCTGCAGCCAAATTAGCGTGTAACAAGTTTGAAGTTGAATTAGATCTAGGTATCCCCATCTCTGCTGTCAAAACCGTATTGGTCCAAACATTCAGATCTGATAGGAAAGAACTTACTGACTCCCAACGACCTGAAAGTACTAGTATAAAAAGCTATGATTTGTTCAGATCTGAAACCTACATCTATGGGCAGCACAAAACGTCCACTAGACTGTGCGACACAGTGGTTGCAAGGATCAGGTTGGGTTACCGTTACCTGTGGCAGGTGGCTGCAGGTGACGGATCTCCCAATCCTGAGCACTCCAGTTGCAAACTCTGTGAGCAGGAACTACGGCACGATCTCCCGCACTACATCACTGAATGCCCAGTTATTAGACCTTTCAGACCAGTTGGCATGAGGTACCTGGAGCTTTGCAATTATTTTATTCACTCTCGTATTCTTGAAGATATCCTCACAGTGTACCCAAAATTTGCCAGTGCAGGCTACTAAACATATGGCCCTGTATGACTAACCATCCTGCGAGATGGGGACTTTTATTACCACTGCTACCTTATTCAATCTTGTGTTGATGATATCCTCAAAATGCATCCGGAGTCTGCCAGTGCAGACTGCTTATCACATGCCTCTGTATGACTAACCATCCTGTGTGATGGGGATTTCTTAGCATCAACTAGTTAGCTTTTTTGACACACTGTACTCCACTTCATATAGTCTAGGGTAGCTGCACAAATGCAGATGTACCTAATGTAATATTAAAAAAAAATGGCTAAAAAAAGGACGTAATTGAAAATGGAATCAGCTCACGAAAGTGACCTACTGTCCCGTTTTCTGTTTGGGGTCTTCTGGCTTAGGCTGTTAGATTACGAGAGGAAACTTTCAATTAAGTTTCATGACGTTTTGAAACCTTAGGAGAACTTCCTGCCCTCCTAACCTACCAGAGGACCCTTAACTTGTTGTTTTGGAAAACAAAAATTCAAAATTTCTTTTCAATTATTTTTAATTTTCAAATTAGGTTTTTTCGGCCGAACGCATACGAGCGAAAAGTGACGTAATTTGTAAGAAGACAGGGTATAACGCAATTGGGAAAAATTTGTAAGGATGAAGAGTTCCTGTACCTATCGGTCTGCCTGATTCTCTGAGGGCAGCAGTGCCGCTTGAATTTGCAACACAAGTCAATTTTAGGTATCAGTTATGATTAATACACACGGGTAGTTCCCTACTATCTACCTACTATTCTTCCAGGGGTGCCTGGTAGTCCTGTCTGAAGGAGCCATAGGATTGACAGAGTTGCAGCACATTAAGTCTGAAAGAAAGAAAGAAAGAAACTCTTTCTCTTTTTTATTCACTGTGCCTTCAGTGACAGACCAGTGTGAAACAGTATAGATTGTCAAATTTGCAATTTTAAATCCATTTTAACGTGTTCTGTTTAAAAGAAATTTGGCATTTTGGTAGAGTGTGAAGAGTAGACATAATATTTAATTATATATTACAGTTTGGCAGGGAAGCAAGACTTTGGAAGCTGCCGGAGACGGTGGTGGTGGCCGTGGGCGGGAGGGCGGGGTGAGGGAGGTCCTCCTCCACCACAGTCTCCGCAACCCCTCCACGCCCTCTACCTCGCCCTCCACCCCCTACACCTTCCTCACCCCTCCACCACACCCTGACTCACGCCTTTGGAAATCCCACATGCAGGAAGGTTTGTGCAGCACAAACATTATGCTGGGGCTACATACTTCAGGACTGGCCTTACATTTGTGGTATACAAGGTTCTGAAGGATTCCTTAAACAGGTTTCTGAAAGCAGTTCTGATGTTAGCCAGCCTCGCATAGGCCGCTGATGTTATTCATTTGATGTGGCTTCAGGAGACAGGTTCATTTCTACTTAGTTACTATCATATCCCCCTACCTCACTTCTTTTTTCTAGTGTCGAATGGCTCAGTTCCTTCAGGCGATCTTCATACCCCATCCCTCGTAGCGCTGGGATGAGTCTCGTTGCAAACTTCTTAGCCTTTTCCAGATTCCTTGTATATTTCTTCAGATGGGGACTTCATGATGAGGCGGCATACTCTAAGACTGGCCTCACATAGGCAGTGTAAAGCGCCCTAAATGCCTCCTTACTTAGGTTTCTGAATGATGTCCTAACTTTTGCCATGGTAGAGCACGCTGCTGTCGATATCCTATACATATGTGCCTCAGGAGATAGATTAGGTGTTACGTTCACGCCCAGGTCTCTTTCTCGCATCGTCACAGGTAGGCAGTTCCCCTTCATTGTGTACTGTCTCTTTGGTCTCCCTCACCTAGTCCCATTTCCATAACTTTACGTTTGCTCGTGTTGAACTCCAGTAGCAGTTCTCTGGCCATCTCTGCAACCTGTTCAAGTCCTCTTAGAGGATCGTACATTCCTCATCTGTCACAACTCTTCTCATCAACTTTACGTCTTCCGCAAACATCGGCATGTAGGGCTCTACTCCTGTAGAAATTTCTTTAACATATATTAGAAATAGAATTGGTCCCAGCACCGATCCTTGAGGAACTCCACTCGTTACTGTTCGCCAGTCCGACTTCTCGCCCCTTACTGTAACTCTTTGGCTCCTTCCTGTTAGGTAGTTCCATAGCCATACTTCCTCCCACCCCCGCCTGCCTCTCGAGTTTGAATAGCAGTCTCATGTGTGGTATGTATCAAAGGCTTTTTGGCAGTCCAGAAATATGCAACCTGCCTATCCTTTTCTGTCCTGTCTTATCCTCGTTATTTTATCATAGAATTCCAAAGGTTTGCTAGGCAAGATTTCCCTTGCCAGAATCCATGTTGATGTTTGTTTACAAACCTAACGTTCTCTAGGTGTTCAACCAGTCTTAGCCTAATTATTCTTTCAAGTATTTTACAGGGGATGCTTGTCAGTAATACAGGTCTGTAGTAAGTGCCTCCTCCCTATCACCTTTCTTGGAAATCGGTAAAACATTTGCCCTCTTCCAGCAATTGGTCAATTCTCCCGACATAAGTGATTCATTAAAAATCCTTGCCAGAGGCACGCTGAGGGTCTGTGCTGCCTCATTTAGTATCCACTGTGATACTTTGTCTGGTCCAACCGCTTTAGTTGCATCCAGTTTTGTCAACTGTTTCATTACTTCCTCTGCTGTCACCTCTATATGTGATAGTCTTTCATCTAGGGTAATATCTTCTAACAATGGGAGCTGCTCAGGCTCGGTTGTGAACACTCCATGGAAACTTGCATTCAGTGCCTCGCATATTTCCTTGTGACTTTCTATTTATGCCCCTTCTGTTTTCCTTAGTCTTGTCACTTGGTCGTTCACCGACATTTTTCTTCTAATATTGCTGTGTAGTAATTTAGGTTGATTTTTCGCTTTGATCGCAATATCATTCTCATAGTTTCTTCCGATGCTCTTCTTATGTTAATGTATTCGTTCCTAGCTCTTTGGCATCTGATCCTGTTGTCCTCTATTCTGTTTTCTGTACGTTCTCCACTCCAACCTGCTTTTCATTTTTGCTTCCTAGCACAGTATATTAAACCATGGGTTATAATATTCCCTCTTATTTTTTTTCCTTTACTGTTGGTATAAATTTCTCTTCGGCCTCATGGCATTTCCTTATGATTAGGTCCATCATATCTTGGACTGTTTTTCCTCTAATTTCTTCCTCCCACTGAACTTCTCCCAGATAGTCCCTTATCCTCCTATAGTCCCCTTTCCTGTTGTCAACTCTCCTTTCCCAGACCTCTTGTCCCTTGGTCACAAGTTTGAATTCCATCATGTAGTCAAAGACTAGGACACAATGGTCGCTGGCCCCTAGAGGTATTTCATGTTCCAAATTCTCGATGTCTTCTACGTTCTGGGTGAAAATCAGGTCTAATTGGCTTGGAACATCCCCTCCTCTTTCCCTTGTGTCTTCCTTCACATGTTGTGTTAGGAAATTCCTGTCTATAACTTCTGCTAACTTTGTTCCCCACGTTTTTCACCTCCATGGGTATTCCTTGATTCCCAATTTATCTCTCCATGATTTAGGTCCCCCATGACCAGCAGTTTCGCTCTCATTCTATGAGCTAATTTTTCTGCCTTCTGCAATTCATCTATGCATGCCTTGTTGTTGTCATCATACTCCTGTCTGGGTCTTCAACTGGTTGGTGGAGGATTGTAGATTAACAAGATCACAATCTTCCTCTCATCTGCTGTCAGAGTTCCATGTATGGAGCTTGTGCTCTCATTGGTAACCCGATTTCTCAGGTCTTCAAACTTCCATTTCCGTTTTATTAAGAGTACCACTCCCCCTCCCTGTCTTTGTGTCCTCTCTTTTCTTATCACTTGGTACCCCTCTGGAAAGATTGCATCTGAAATCATGCCATTTATTTCAGTTTCCACTATTGCAACTATGTCAGGATCTGCCTCACTAACTCTTTCTTTTATCTCTTCTGCTTTATTAGATACCCCATCAGCATTGGTGTACCAAACCTTGAGACTCATCTTGGAAACTCTGGTAGCAGAGTTCACCCTTTCTCTGGGGGTGTGGGGGGTGTGGGGAGTGTCTGGGGTGTGAATGGAAACTGGTGGGATCGGGGGGGGTGGGTCTCGGGAATAAATGGGGGTCTGGAAGGGTGCTTGGGGAAGGGCGAATGAGGTCTGGGCATGTAGGAAGGTAGGTAGGAAGGCCTGGGTAGGTAGATCTGGAGTAGGAAGGGCATAGTGTGTCTGAAAATTAGGGAGGGACTGAAAGGCATAGTGGGAGTGAGAGGTAGTGTGAGGCTGGGAGTCAGAGAGGTTCAGAGTTTGGGGGGGGGGAGAAGGATAGAGGGGATGGGGGAAGAGGGGAGGATGGAGCCTGGATAGTGAAAGTGGGAGAGAGAGTGTATTAGTCAGGGAGAACTCAGGGGTAGGTGTGGGCATTGGGGTAGATGGGGAAATGAGGGAAATGGAGGAAGAGGTTGGGGTCCCCCCGTCTCCCATGGGGGGTCCATGAGACCCCTCGCAAGGGAAGGGGGTCACATGGAAGAAATGTGAGGGCTGGGTGGGTTTTGGGGTTGAGGGGATGAAGGGGTCCTTTGAATGTGGGATGAAGCAGATGTATTTGAATGCAATGGGGTCAGAGGGGGACAGAGGGGCTGTTGGGGAGATAAGCAGGGTCAAGGGATGGGAGGGCTGATTTGGGGAGGGTGTGATCTGGGAAGCAGTTGTGGACTAGCTAGCATGAGTGGGATGGTTAACTATGCCCGAATGGGAAGAGCTGTGTCGTGCAGGTCGGATCGCCCTGTGGGCTATCTGATTATCTTTTGTCATGCATCAATCAATATACACATTGTAATAATTTTTGCTACCTCTGAGTAAATGTTTGTGTTGCAGTATGTAATCCACTGCCTCTTTGTTAGTAAACTCTACCAGGACAGGTCGTTTCTTGCTACAGTTGTAAGGCCCAATGCAGCGGTGGATTTCCACCTCATTCCCTGCCATCTCGGCTCTAATATCTCTCAAAATCCCCTGTAACTCAAAGTCTTCAATCTCCTGCTTTGATGATGCCTTGGCTTCGAGCAATCCATGTAGTATGATTGTCCGCCTCCTCAGTCAAGCACTCTCATGCTGGTCGCCCCTCCCCTGGATAACCCCCATCCCTCCCACACTCACTACTCCATCCCCCACTACTCCCCCTTCCCTTGCCATGCTTCCCTTTTTCCTGCCAAATTCAGTTGCAGTTGCAAGCCTACTTATTTCACTTTCCCATGCTACCCTGCTCTTTCTGATTTCTCCCTGAACATAGTCCATAAGCTCCTGTTTTTGTCTCTGAACCTCGTCCTGTATTTTATTAAAGATCTCACTTTTAATCCCTTGGATTAGATCGTCTATCCAAACATCCCTCTTCTCTACAAATTCCCTATCAGGTTCTCAACAAGCCTATCCTCTTCTTCATTCATGATACTGTTGGACCTTGATGCCCTTCCCGATTTTGTCATGGCTATGAAAACGTGTGTGTGTGTGTGTGTGTGTGTGTGTGTGTGTGTGTGTGTGGTGGGTGTTGTGTGTGTGTGTGTGTGTGTGTGGGTGTTGTGTGTGTGTGTGGGTGTGTGTGTGTGTGTACTCACCTAATTGTACTCACCTAATTGTGCTTGCGGGGGTGAGCTTTGGCTCTTGGTCCCGCCTCTCAACTGTCAATCAACTGGTGTACAGATTCTGAGCCTACTGGGCTCTATCATATCTACATTTGAAACTGTGTATGGAGTCAGCCTCCACCACATCACTTCCTAGTGCATTCCATTTATTAACTACTCTGACACTGAAAAAAATTCTTTCTAACGTCTCTGTGGCTCATCTGGGTACTAAGTTTCCACCTGTGTCCCTTGTTCGTGTCCCACCCGTGCTGAAGAGTTTGTCTTTGTCCACCCTGTCAATTCCCCTGAGAATTTTGTAGGTGGTTATCATGTCTCCCTTACTCTTTTGTTTTCCAGGGATGTGAGGTTCAGCTCCCTTAGCCTTTCCTCGTAGCTCAATCCTCTCAGTTCCGGGACGAGCCTGGTGGCATACCGCTGAATCTTCTCTAACTTTGTCTTGTGTTAACTAGGTATGGACTCCAGGCTGGAGCTGCATACTCCAGGATTGGTCTTACATAAGTGGTATACAGGGTTCTGAAAGATTCCTTACACAAGTTTCTAAAGGCAGTTCTTATGTTGGCCAGTCTAGCATATGCCGCTGATGATATTCTTTTGATGTGGGCTCTGGGGACAGGTTCGGTGTGATATCAACCCCAGATCTTTCTCTCTATTTGACTCTTGCGGATTTCACCTCCCAGGTGATACCTTGTGTTCAGCCTCCTGCTCCCTTCGCCTAATTTCATCACCTTACACTTTCCGAGTTGAACTTTAGCAGCCATTTTCTAGACCATTCCTCCAGTTTATCCAGGTCGTCCTGTAGTCTCTGTCTATCTTCATCCGTCTTGATTCTTCTCATAATTTTTGCATCATCGCAAACATTGAGAGGAATGAGTCTATACCCTCCGGAAGATCGTTCACATATATTAGAAACAGGATGGGTCCAAGTACTGAGCCCTGTGGGACTCTGCTGTGACATCTCGCCACTCTGATGTCTCCCCCCCCTCACCGTTACTCGCTGTTTCCTGTTGCTTAAGTACTCCTTATCCACTGGAGCACCTTCCCTTTTACTCCTGCCTGTTGCTCCAACTTTTTTAACAGCTTTTGTGGGTACTGTGTCAAAGTTTTTGGCAATCCAGGAAAATGCAGTCGGCCACCCTTCTCTTTCCTGCCTAATTTTGTTGCCTGGTCATAAATTCTATAACCCTGTGAGGCACGATTTACCATCCCTGAACCCATGTTGGTGGTGCGTTCAAAGTTATTTCCCTAGATGCTCTACGAGCCTTTTCCTCACGATCTTCTCCATCACCTTGCATGGTATACAAGTTAAGAAACTGGCCTGTAATTCAGTGCCTCTTGCCTGTCACCCTTTTTGTATATTGGGACCACGTTAGCTGTCTTCCAACTTTCTGGTAAGTCTCCTGATTCCAGTGACCTGTTATACACCATAGAGAGTGGCACACTTAGTGTTCTGCACCTCCTTTAGTATCCATGGTGAGA
>WNGS01113158.1:22198867-22225026 GCA_020271785.1 Procambarus virginalis | reverse complement strand
TAGGTCTCCCATTTCCAGTGACTTACTATACACTATGGAGAGTGGTAAGCAAAGTGCTCCTGCACACTCTTTCAAACCCATGGCGAGATTCCATCCGGTGTTGTGTGTGTGTGTGTGTGTGTGTGTGTGTGTGTGTGTGTGTATTCACTTAGTTGTATTCACTTAGTTGTATTTTACGGGGGTTGAGCTTTGCTCTTTCGGCCCGCCTCTCAACTGTCAATCAACTGTTTACTAACTACACTAACTACTTTTTTTTCCACACCACAAACACACACACCCCAGGAAGCAGCCCGTGACAGCTGACTAACTCCCAGGTACCTATTTACTGCTAGGTAACAGGGGCATTCAGGGTGAAAGAAACTTTGCCCATTTGCTTCTACCGGTGCGGGAATCGAACCCGCGCCACAGAATTACAAGTCCTGCGCGTTATCCACCAGGCTACCTGGCCCCCCAGTCCGTGTGTGTGTGGTGTGTGTGTGTGTGTGTGTGTGTGTGTGTGTGTGTGTGTGTTTGTCTGTTGTGTGTGTGTGTGTGTGTGTGTGTGTGTGTGTGTGTGTGGTGTGTGTGGTGTGTGTGTGTGTGTGTGTGTACTCACCTATTTGTACTCACCTATTGTGCTTGCGGGGGTTGAGCTTTGGCTCTTTGGTCCCGCCTCTCAACTGTCAATCAACCGGTGTACAGATTCCCGAGCCTACTGGGCTCTATCATATCTACCCTTGAAACTGTGTATGGAGTCAGCCTCCACCACATCACTGCCTAATGCATTCCATCCGTTAACTACTCTGACACTGAAAAAGTTCCTTCTAGCGTCTCTGTGGCTCATGTGGGTACTCAGTTTCCACCTGTGTCCCCTTGTTCGCGTCCCCCCAGTGTTGAATAGTTTGTCCTTGTCTACCCGGTCGATTCCTCTGAGGATTTTGTAGGTTGTGATCATATCTCCCCTTACTCTTCTGTCTTCCAGTGTCGTAAGGTGCATTTCCCGCAGCCTTTCCTCGTAACTCATGCCTCTTAGTTCTGGGACTAGTCTAGTGGCATACCTTTGGACTTTTTCCAGCTTCGTCTTGTGCTTGACAAGGTACGGGCTCCATGCTGGGGCTGCATACTCCAGGATTGGTCTTACATATGTGGTGTACAAGATTCTGAATGATTCCTTACACAGGTTCCTGAACGCTGTTCTGATGTTAGCCAGCCTCGCATATGCCGCAGATGTTATCCTTTTTATGTGGGCTTCAGGAGACAGGTTTGGTGTGATATCAACTCCTAGATCAACAACTCCTTTAGGTGTGATATCAACTCCTGTGTGTGTGTGTGTGTGTGTGTGTGTGTTTGTGTGTGTGTGTGTTTGGTGTGTGTGTGTGTGTGTGTGTGTGTGTGTGTGTGTGTGTGTGTGTGTGTGTGTGTGGTGTGGTGTGTGTGTGTGTGGTGTGTGTGTGTGTGTGTGTGTGTGTGTGAGTGTGTGTGTGTGGTGTGTGTGTGAGTGTGTGTGGGGCGTGTGCTATTGAGTATCCTTGTTATTGGTCAAAATCCTCCTCGTGGCTCCAATGAATGTTCCTCGTTAACATCACTTTAATATGATATCTTTGTGCATTTGAAGAGAGTATTTGGCGGACGAGCTCCAATACCACACGTGAGTGAATGCAGGTATTGTGTGAAAACTTGATTTGGTATTAGCTTGATGCCTTGGGGCTCCTGTTGGATTGAGTTGAATGCCAGGTTACATAAATTCTAGTGTATCGTGGTGCAGTGGTTTAAGATGTTTGCTTGTGAGTACCCTGGTAAATGGCTCGAACCCTCTTCATAGCTCCAATTGATTTTCTTCCTTACCCATGTTAGTACTTTTCTGCATACTACTGCCTCTCGAGTTTATATGGTAACCTCGTGTGAGGTGTGTGTGGTAATATACAACGCCCATATGCAGCAATATGTATATCGTAACATACACCTTGCCACGTCTCTCTTGAAGTATATTTACTATCATCAGAACTCTTGGCCATGTTTATAATTCTTGAGTACTTGACAAAAAATTATAGAAGTACAATATATATTATAGAAGTACAAAATGTCAATATTTAATATTATATCTAATATATGCTGGAATTAAGGTTTATGTATTAATAAATAAAATAAAAAAGTATAAATATATAATAATGTGTTTAAAAAGTGTTTAAACAGAGAAGCAGATTACACTTATATGTTGACACAAGTGCAGTGCTCTTGCTTGCCAGAACGACCTCCAATGGATAGACGCATAGCGAGCAACATGGCAGTGTTAGCCGAGCGAGGTAGGATCGTCAGACTGTGGCTGGGCGGAGTGCCTGCCAGGGACATATCCGCGGAGAGTGGAGCCAGCCTCTCCACCGTGTACAGGTGGATCCGTCGGTGGCGGGAGTGTGGCTCGCTGGAGACTCGACCCTACCGAACGATGCCGCGTCGACGGGTTCCCTGGAGAGCCATACCTGCACTTTACCCTCCCACCACAGCTGGTATCAACGTGTCTCACGCACTGCAACTCTGGGGTCCTTCCTCGGAGCTCGATCCTTTCCTGCACGATGCAATTTTCTCTTCATTATGTTCACTTAAGTACGAAGACAGAGCGAAATATACTAACAGAAACATGATGTTATAGAACCCAGAAGAAATACACAGACCGATGGCTGCTGTTACTGTACCGTTAAGAAATACACAGGCATTAAAGCTTATAGTATAATACCCAATATGTATACACATACAAAAGGTTGATGTTACAGTATCTCAAAGAAATACACAGCCAGCTAGCTGATGTTATAGTACCCACTGGAAGTGCACATATAGCAAGTTGATGTTATAACAGACACTGGAAAATCACAGACAGCTAGTTGATGTTACAGTTACTTTGCACTGATTTCAGGGATCAACGTACCCGCGGCCCGGTCTCTGACCAAGCCTCGTGGTTGCTGGACTGGTCAAATAGGCAATTGGACGCGGCTGCTCGCAGCCTGACGTATGTATCACAGCCTGGTTGATTTACTATCCTTTGGAGGTTCGAGTGCTCTCTTGAACATTGTGAGGGATCTTCAGGTTATCTTGAGATGATTTTGGGGCTTTGCGTCCCTGCGGCCCGGTCCTCGACCAGGCCTCCTTTTTGTTACACATCGCCAGGAAGCAGCCCGTAGCAGCTGTCTAACTCCCAGGTACCTATTTACTACTAGGTGAACAGGTGCATCAGGTTGAAAGAAATTATGCCCATTTGTTACCGCCTTCGCTGAGGATCTAACACCGAACTTAGAACTACGAATCCCGAGTGCTGACCACTCAGCCGTCAGGCTCCCTGTGAATA
Organism: Procambarus virginalis; assembly: GCA_020271785.1. Lineage (NCBI taxonomy): Eukaryota > Metazoa > Arthropoda > Malacostraca > Decapoda > Cambaridae > Procambarus > Procambarus virginalis. The sequence continues at coordinate 22,221,710 of WNGS01113158.1, read as the reverse complement.
TCCCAGTGGAAATTCACAGGAAGAAAACTTATGTATTAAATATCAAGCGGAAATAATAAAGTATTGAAGAAATAAAGTATTTATGCACAACCGTAATTATTCATATTACATGTGAAATTTGTCTGTCAACCAACCAGAATGCAACTATCTTTTAAGATTATACACAAATTCTATTGCTGTAAATTTTTCTAAATATTAAATTAAAAAAATAAAACAAATTATATCGCTGTAATTTTTTCCTAAATACTTCTGGGCAGGTCAAACATTATAAATAGATAACTGGGAGGTTCAAACATTATAAATAAAATACGAAAAACAAAAATGCCTTCTCCTTTATTTGTATATGAGAGAAAATCTTGTAAAAACATTCTGGAAGAAGATATGTAAATCTAAATTATAATTAATAAATGTTTATATATAAAATAAATTTTCTTATCCAATCCTTAGAAAGAAAATAATTTTAAATACTATTCATTATTGTCTCTTCCCAAGCTGTGGGAAATTAATTATAATTGTCCATAAATGAATTCAAGGATATGAACACATAATTATAAACAAAAGTTTTAGTCTAATGTTTAGCATATTTCTCATAATTTAGGACTGAATCAGATTTACTAACGAAGAAAATCATTGTTTCATTTTACAGTATTCTTTTGACAACTATATTACCTTCTTTACTTATTACAATAACTTCCTTCGTGTTAGATTTTTCTATTCACCTTACCTTGAAGGTTGACCTTGAGCAGAGAGGACTGCTTTGCCAACACGTTAAGTGTCAGAAGCAGCTTGTTCTTTTAACAATTGACCATAGAACGGCGGGACCAAACGCAGGGACTTCAATAAAGTTGAAATCCTTATTCCTTAGGTATTTGGCCTCTTTTAATGCAAGTGCGATTAATAAGGGTAGGTTACGAGATCTCACGCCAAGTTTAATTTGATGTGTGTTGCTATGAATCAGTTTCGAATCTCCGAAACAGGCCATCAGTAAAATTCACTTGAAAAATTGGACATTGCAGAATATATGTGTGGGACCATATTATGGGAGTTATTGACAAAAAGACCGTTCTCATAACAACAACAATATATTCAACAAACTAAGTCTACTGCAACAAATATCTTGACGTTACGTAACTGTCTTCCAGAGGCAAAATAAAGAAAGCTAATCAAAGCCGCAGTGTAGCAAGAGTTCCTTCCCTTGCTGCTCAGTGTAACAACCAGACTCCTGTCGATTGTTGCTAAGGATTCATCAAAGACTAACTTAACGATTAGTGTTCACTGAAGATGCAAATTGCATAAGAATATATTTGCAGCCCTCTGCAACATAAATCATTAACTCATTAACTACAACTTGCAAACAAACTCCTGCAGCACCCTGCAATGAGATTGCAATGACTAGGTGATAACACTGATAATAATAACACTGATAACCCCTACCAATTCTACATTAACACTTTGCCTCAAGGACGACAACAAATTAATGACTAATCCATTACTCTAATGCTTAGTGATAAATTACATTCATTGACTAAAAACACCAGACAGCAACAATTAGTTTACTTTAAATCATACACTTGTGTCTTACGGACAAGTCAACTGTCAAACGATAACACTCTTGACTTTAATTACATAACACTTGACCCATCAAGCATTCAGTGAGTAATTTGACTAATTACTGTCACAGGGACAGCTAATTCAAACTAGTTATGTTAGAGCCTACTGTCACTATCGACAGTTATCTCCACAGTCTGTGTCAAATTTACTTTGATGAATTTTAATTAGCCAATTTAACTGTTAAATTAATTAAATAAGCAATTATTTAACTGTTCCACGGACAGATAATAATACCACACGAATACGTTACTCTCTACACTGCGTCAGCAGGTCCCATCAAACTATGTGAATTCACTTGGTGGTGGGCATTAATTGCCCTAATTAACTTGAGTTATTAATCAACTGTCCCACATACAGATATCATTAAACCAAACAAAATTTTCTAGCTCAATGACTTTGTCCAACGACAGTCAGTCAAAACCCTGTGACGTTAATTTCCCTAATTAATTTGAACCACTAATTAGCCATCCCATGGACAGATAATTAATCCAGAGCAATTACGTTAACACAATTACCGTCGCCCTCCCAACAGTCCCTCACCACTGTATGAATTCACTATGATACTAATTACCCTCAATTAGCTGCCCCACGGACAGATAATTGCACCCGAATGTATTACGTTAATCTCAATTTTGTCTCATTAACAGAGGTTTATATTCGGGGTTTTCCTTCCCCTAGACGTGCTGCCTTCCCAGGCTAACGTGTCCCATCTGCCCGAAGCAACTGGTTTTAAGGTGCCAGAGATCCGCCTTTGCCCCTTCTCCTGTTGGTAGAAGCAGTTCCGTCAAGCCTAGAGGCTAAGCCACACGTGCAGGTAAGGAGCTGGACTTGGTTGTCAGAGGCTATTTGAGATGCACGCCATCAAGGACACTTTACAGGTTGTGGGAGCTTATCTCTACAACCCTTCCCCCTGGCTATAACAACCTTGGAACCACAATAGTACAATAGTACAACGACTACACTAAATGTGTTCCAGGTGTACTTATTCACACTTTACGTCCTCACACAGAGTCATGGCGTCCCCACGGACTGATTTGACTTAATTAACGTTGTTAATCTCATGCGTCTTCACCTCCGATCACCTGCACAGGTGCTGGAAGGACAATGCAAGATGAAACCCGGATTATGAGTCAGTTCCTGAAACTTCACACACAAATACAAAACAGGGCACTCACTTTACCGGGCCGGCCTCCAAAATCACACAACCTCATTCATACAATGAATGAATAAATTCTTAAGGGATATACATTGGGACACAGAACTCGGAACCAAGTCCGTACAAGACATGTTGGACTATGTCACCCAAAAATGTCAGGAGGCTGTAAGCAGGTTTGGCCCACCCCAACAGGAAAAAACAGAGAAGCAAAGGAAGAATCCGTGGTTTAATAGGGAATGTATGAAAGCAAAGGAGCTGAACAAAAGGGCATGGAGGAACTTCCGTAATAACAGAACACCAGAAAGTAGAGAGAGATACCAGAGAACCAGGAACGAGTATGTTAGTGTGAGAAGAGCAGCTGAGAAAAGGTATGAAAATGATATAGCTAATAAAGCCAAGACCGAACCAAAGCTACTCCACAGTCACATCAGGAGGAAGACAACAGTGAAGGAACAGGTGATGAAACTTAGGGTGGGCGAGGACAGGTACACAGAGAAAGACAAAGAGGTGTGTGAAGAACTCAACAAAAGGTTCCAGGAGGTCTTTACAATAGAACAGGGAGAAGTCACGGCGCTAGGAGAGGTGGCAGCTAACCACGAGACCTTGGAAAGGTTCGAAATTACAAGAGATGAGGTCAAGAAGCACCTATTGGAGCTGGATGTAAGAAAAGCTGTTGGGCCGAAAGGAATCTCACCATGGGTATTGAAAGAGTGTGCAGGAGCACTTTGCTTGCCACTCTCCATAGTGTATAGTAGGTCACTGGAAACGGGAGACCTACCAGAAATATGGAAGACTGCTAATGTAGTACCAATATTTAAAAAGGGTGACAGACAAGAAGCACTGAACTACAGGCCAATGTCCTTAACTTGTATACCATGCAAGGTGATGGAGAAGATTGTGAGAAAAAACCTAGTAACACATCTGGAGAGAAGAGACTTCGTGACAACCCAGCAACATGGGTTCAGGGAGGGTAAATCTTGCCTTACAGGCTTGATAGAGTTCTACGATCAGGTGACAAAGATTAAGCAAGAAAGAGAAGGATAGGCGGACTGCATTTTTTTGGACTGTCGGAAAGCCTTTGACACAGTACCCCATAAAAGGTTGATGCATAAGCTGGAGAAACAGGCAGGAGTAACTGGCAGGGCGCTCCAGTGGATAAGGGAGTACCTAAGCAATAGGAAGCAGAGAGTTACAGTAAGGGGTGAGACCTCAGAATGGCGTGAAGTCACCAGTGGGTCCCACAGGGTTCTGTGCTTGGACCTATCCTGTTTCTGATATACGTAAATGATCTCCCAGAGGGTATAGACTCATTCCTCTCGATGTTTGCTGAAGACGCCAAAATTATGAGAAGGATTAAGACAGAGGAGGACAGTTTTAGGCTTCAAGAAGACCTGGACAAGCTGCAGGAATGGTCAAACAAATGGCTGTTAGAGATTAACCCAAGCAAATGTAATGTAATGAAGATAGGGGTAGGAAGCAGGAGACCAGATACAAGGTATCACTTGGGAGATGAAATACTTCAAGAGTCAGAGAGAGAGAAAGACCTGGGGGTTGATATCACGCCAGACCTGTCCCCTGAAGCTCATATCAAGAGGATAACATCAGCAGCATATGCCAGGTTGGCTAACATAAGAACGGCCTTTAGAAACTTGTGTAAGGAATCTTTCAGAACATTATATACCACATATGTCAGACCAATCTTGGAGTATGCGGCTCCAGCATGGAGTCCATATCTAGTCAAGCATAAGACTAAACTGGAAAAGGTTCAAAGGTTTGCCACCAGACTAGTACCTGAGCTGAGAGGTATGAGCTACGAGGAGAGACTACATGAATTGAACCTCACTTCGTTGGAAGACAGAAGAGTTAGGGGGACATGATCACCACGTTCAAGATTCTCAAGGGAATCGACAGGGTTGATAAAGACAGGCTATTTAACACAAGGGGCACACACACTAGGGGACACAGGTGGAAACTGAATGCCCAAATCAGCCACAGAGATATTAGAAAGAACTTTTTTAGTGTCAGAGTGGTTGACAAATGGAATGCATTAGGAAGTGATGTGGTGGAGGCTGACGCCATACACAGTTTCAAGTGTAGATATGATAGAGCCCAATAGGCTCAGGAACCTGAACACCTGTTGACTGACGGTTGAGAGGCGGGACCAAAGAGCCAGAGCTCAACCCCCGCAAGCACAACTAGTTGAGTACAACTAGGTGAGTACACTGAAGTACTCCAGAGCTGGAGATCACCTTCACTTCCTCCACATGGTGAAGACAGAACTACGGACGATGACCACAGCGTGGTGCAGCGTGAGCGAGACTGGGTCATATTGTGGCTTGCAATGTTCCATGTACGCCCTCCCACACTGGCCAGAGCAGCTCGCAATCTGTACAGAGTGTAGCGGCGTGGACAAAATGCGATGCAGTGAGATCAATGTCAATGTCCTAACGTTGGACTGAAATTCTCGGAATTTCTACTGAACTCTTTCCCAGATTGCTGTAGGGCCTTCCAGATACCTTCAATGCTAGGTGTCTTAATCAATGAGACTTAATGACGAACAATGCGGGAACTAAATGAGGATTCACTCTACAGTCTGTTGCCTTCTGCTATGGTAGCGATTACGTGGCTGGCTCTACTTTATTGTTAAGTACACTCCTGACTTAAATCAAAATACTATCACCGCGAATTCCGGGTTCTGCGTCTCCTACGGCGGAGTCGCGTCGAGGTACGATGAGATTAAGTAACTTAATGGTCGTTACTGACAATGTTTCATACAGTTTGGCTAAACCACGTGAACACACGTCAAGCAAACGCAACGACCTAGGACAGAATGAATTTCTCGGGCAAGCCAGGACCAGCCAAGCTGGTCCACTCTGTCCTAAAATCCACCAATCAGGTGAATCCCCACCATACAGCCTACTTAGGCTGTATGTCTGAGGCAATCACGAGACTTCCCCGATCCACGCGGTGCCTGTGACGTCACGGTGTGGAGCCCAGGTAGTGGGGTTGACGGCCCAAAACCGTTGGTTCCCACCCCCCCAAAAACCATTCTTCACTTGCTAAACAAGACTCACATGAAACCTGTTCTTGGTTATATCTTTAATCACAGACTTGCTACAGCGGCCACTGGAGTCATGTCATGGGCTGTCTGGAGACACCCAATATGCATGTGTATGTGAAGTATTTCCTAAACAAATACAAAGTGCATACTTGTGCACGTGCCTTTCCTGTTGTGCACACCCACAACAGTCTACAAGCTAGCTGGGGAAATCCATCCCCTTACACTTAATACTTTCGTCTTCCCGGCGGCGACCCATCGTGAACACCCACCTAAAGGTAGGCTGAGTGTTGGCCGTGAAGGCAAAAATAACACTCAAATGTTTATAATCTTTTCAGTTTTCTCAGCTCAATTTTCTTGCTAACTCATTCATTATGGTATCACATTATTTGCAATATCATGGCGCACATTTTAAAACTAGTCCCATAATTTCGGACAATAAATTTAATTTATACAAATTTATTAATGTGTGCAGTAGCCCGAGCAATGGCCTTGAGCCCACAAACCACATTCAAATGTCTATACTCTTTTTCAACTTTCCCACCTTAATTTTTGTGCTACGTCATTTAAATTGGTAACAGATTCTTTGCAATATCTCGGTGTGCACTTTAAAACAGTCCCATAATAATCGGACAATAAATGGAATTTTTACAAATTTATTAATCTTTGCAGTAGGCCGAGCACACCAACCACTCTCATATGTTTATACTCTTCTCAGCTTTCTCACTTCCATTTTTGTACTACGTCATTCATTGTGGTATCAAATTGTTCGTAATATCATGGTGCGCATTTTAAACCAATCCCATAATATGCGGACAATAAATATATTTTTTCGAATTTTAATATTTGATGATGGCGTTACTGTCATCATGTTCGTTGCGTACTTTGGTTTTATGACGTCATAGTCTGATTCAATCAGCCTGGTGAATCCCAGCCTGATTCACTAATATACATACTAAAAATATAAACATTGATAATTAAAGAAAAACAGCACAAGTATTAAATGCTTAATACATTTCAAAAAAACATTCAATAACTCACCAGTAAATTTGTCAACAGGTTTTTCCTTTTCACCCGTCATGTCTGCCTATCTTGGCTACACATCTGTTCACGTGATTCCTTTGGAAATTCTTCTCTGGTATTTTTGACATATAATTAGTGATAATTGATGGAAGAAATTATGCAAAGCTACTAAAATGGGGGATTATGATAAGATTATATATAATAATTCTAATATTAAGTATCACTACCCTTTGGGACAATGAATGTGTCTCTTGAAGTAAGCAACTGAAATAAACAATGCACAAATTATCGATGATTTCACCTTGCTCATGCGACCCAAGAGTACCTAATGATATTTAAATCAGTGTATTAGATGTTATGAGTTACTCCCTGGATTCTGAACGATAACTCTTAACGTAATAAGCTGATTTCCCGTTGGTACTTTTATCTGTAAAGATGAAATACTGTGATCTAAGTGTGAGGGAATGGTTCACCAGCTCACTTACAATGGTGTTCTTATGCCTGTGGAGGCAAGTACACTTGTTAAGTGCACTTGTTAAGTGCGCGGACTTAAGCTTGGTAACCAGTACCCGAAACGTCTTGTGGTTGCGCTCATGTGAGAGCCCCAGTTATTAGCATTCCAGAAATGTTACCCTGGACGGGAGGTAGCACGTCTGTGGACAGATATAGAACTGATAGCATCTTTTCATAGTATGACTTGGAGCGAGGTCTCAAGATTTGCGCGGGAACAGTCAGGTCGCCTGGGACAGCGTGGGGCGAGCGTAGGCCTCCCGCAAGCTACAGCATCGTCGCCATGACAACAGCCGCCATCTTAGCAAACATCTGGGGGAGTCAGCCATCTTGAAGTTGCCCTAAGGGCCATGCTACACCGCCTGATTGGTTGAGACGTGTAGAACGTTGTGTGCCTCCCTCTCATTGGTTCTTTCGAGGAGGACGAGGGAATCGTCGGTGTTTCTCCCTCAAGCTTCATTCTGCTCCAGTCACCACCATAGCCTTACGTCTCTCTCTTGACCATTCGGCCAAATTGGGCAAGACGACGTCGTGGTGACTGTCTCCTCAGCTCCTCCACTGCCGCCTCCACCAAGACCGCAAGCTGCACAGTCAGAACCCAGCTGGAGTCATCGTCGAGGGGTAGAAAGATGAAGAACGAGTGAGAGAATCTGGGTCATGGGTATAATTAAAGAAAATCTGGGTCGTGGTATAAATAAAGAAAAACAACACAAGCATTAAATGCTTAATAAATTTAAAAAAAAAAACATTCAATAACTCACCAGTAAATTTGTCAACAGGTTTTTCCTTTTCACCCATCATATCTGACAATCTTGGCTACACAACTGTTCACGTGATTCCTTGGGAAAATCTTCTCTGGTATTTTTGACATATAATTAGAGAAAATTGATGGAAGAAATTATGCAAAGCTACTAAAATGTTGGATTATGACTATGATAAGATTATCATATAGTCCTGGGGACCATTCAGGTTTGTTCGCATTTGTGTTCCTCACGTGTGTCCCAAAGAATAAGGTGATTTGATGAAATGCTATACCCAAGATTACCATCCAAGTGCCGGAGGGGGAGTGGTTGAAATAGCTCCGGCTATCACTTCCTTATTGTCCGGTCGTGATGGTCAAGCGGATTAAGGCGTCCCTGTACATACCAGTTGCGTTGCTCCTGGCAGTATGGGTTCGAGTCACTTCTGGGGTGTGAGTTTTCAGTTGCATATAGTCCTGGGGACCATTCAGGCTTGTTTGCATTTGTGTTCCTCACGTGTTCCCCAAAAAATGAGGTGATTTGATAAATTGCTATGCCCAAGATTACCATCCGAGTGCCAGCGGGTAAGTGGTTCAAATAGCTTCGGCTATCACTTCCTTTTGTCCGGTCGTGATGGTCAAGTGGATTAAGGCGTCCCTGTACATACCAGTTGCGTTGCTCCTGGCAGTATGGGTTCGAGTCACTTCTGGGGGTGTGAGTTTTCAGTTGCATATACGCCTGGGGACCATTCAGGCTTGTTTGCATTTGTGTTCCTCATGTGTTGCCCCAAAAAATGAGGTGATTTGATAAAATGCTATGTCCATGATTACCATCCGATTGCCGGTGGGGAAGTGGTTCAAACAGCTTCGGCTATCGCTTCATTTTGTCCGGTCGTGATGGTCAAGCGGATTAAGGCGTCCCTGTACATACCAGTTGCGTTGCTCCTGGCAGTATGGGTTCGAGTCACTTCTGGGGTGTGAGTTTTCAGTTGCATATAGTCCTGGGGACCTTTCAGGCTTGTTTGCATTTGCGTTGCCACAAAAAATGAGGTGATTTCATAAAATGCTATGCCAAAGATTACCATCCGAGTGCCGGCGAGGAAGTGGTTCAAATAGCTTCGGCTATTACTTCCTTTTGTCAGGTCGTGATGGTCAAGCGGATTAAGGCGTCCCTGTACATACCAGTTGCGTTGCTCCTGGCAGTATGGGTTCGAGTCACTTCTGGGATGTGAATTTTCAGTTGCATATAGTCCTGGGGACCATTCAGGCTTGTTTGCATATATATATATATATATATATAATATATATATATATATATATATATATATATATATATATATATATATATATATATATATGTCATACCTAGTAGCCAGAACGCACTTCTCAGCCTACTATGCAAGGCCCGATTTGCCTAATAAGCCAAGTTTTCATGAATTAATATATTTTCTCTAATTTTTTTCTTATGAAATGATAAAGCTACCCATTTCATTATGTATGAGGTCAATTTTTTTTTATTGGAGTTAAAATTAACGTAGATATATGACCGAACCTAACCAACCCTACCTAACCTAACCTATCTTTTTAGGTTAGGTTAGGTTAGGTAGCCGAAAAAGTTAGGTTAGGTTAGGTTAGGTAGGTTAGGTAGTTGAAAAACAATTAATTCATGAAAACTTGGCTTATTAGGCAAATCAGGCCTTGCATAGTAGGCTGAGAAGTGCGTTCTGGCTACTAGGTACGACATATATATATATATATATATATATATATATATATATATATATATATATATATATATATATATATAAATATATATATGTATATATATTGTGGTTGCAGTATTAAAGTAATTTTTGGTAGAATTTGGTGAGTGATGAGGCTGTTGGGAATGACAGCTGTCGCTCTGTCGAGTAACGTAATTCTCGGGAGTGTTTATCGGCCTGCGGGATCGATAAATCATTCACCTAAGTGATTAAGGAGTGCGAGATCTTCTTAATGTTCCCATTAACGTTGGATAGCTGTAGGCTACATGTGTCAGCAGTAAATTATATATATTATATATATATATATATATATATATATTATATATATATATATATATATATATATATATATATATATATATATATTGTCACGAGGGGTAGGCCAGGGCTCTGCTAACACTCGGTTGCTAGGGGGTCAAAAGGCCGAATACTCAGCCCCTCCGACTCCCGGGATTCACCGGAGTCTCCTTGGTCCCACAGGAGAGGGCCAGCAATGCCCACCTCCGCAGGTCTTTGCTTCCACTACTGAAGGGGTGCCACTGACTCACCCGGGAAGCCCTTCAGTCAACCACGGGGAAACTGCTATCAGCAATTCCGGCCTAGACCCATGGAGGAGTGAAGGAAGACTCAGGCTTACCTTATAACAATAACCTCCCTAAGTCTTGCCTGCCAGACAAAAAGGTTGCAGGAACTCCTTTCCCGCCTGTCTTCTACATCCTCTTCTTAACAAGGTCGCCAGCTGGGTTATTATATCTGCACCCCGGCAATGCAGTTCAGTGGGTGTATTATATATTGTTTGTGCCAGTGTTGCTACTCCCAAGATCTACTATTGGACTGTCGGCCCAGGGCACTCTCCCCTGAAGGTCCGTGTAGCTTTACTTCTCTCTAGCCACCACGTTACTAGTTGCCACCATTCAGGCACTAGTACTGATTGGATGGCTAAGGGTACACTTTTATATAAGTCTGTGCTGTTTTACCTCTCTCTATGTAATAAGAACTTCCATAGAGAATGTGGTGTCCCCTAGGTGGCACTATGATAACCTTCGTGTATGCTCATATAGAAATATTATAATGGAGGCACACTTAAACACAATAATAAAATGTGTGAATTTACTGACACGAATTACATGATCATACACAATCACAAGCAATACATAAATATGAAAATAAGGATAATAAATCTGGAGACCGTCAGCAACTCTTCTTCCGCGACCTCCAACACTCCTTCAACTGGGCAGAAAGACAGGAGTCACACACTCTCACAGAAGGGCCTCTTCACCACGTCGGCACCTCTTCTTCACTGTCCTGCCGTCCACACACACTGTCCTCTCTGACAGTCCTGGACATAAGCTGCCCTGCAGCCTATTCTACTACTAAAGTATTAATGTCCTATTTCCACATACATAAGTGAATATTATGGCCTACCTAGCCTACTCACACAAAGGGGTAATGGGAGGGAAAATGATCTACCTTTACATTCCTGGCTCACGACGCCTGTCCCTCGATGGTGTGAGGTTCCCACGCTTCCTGAGTCGATCCTTGGCAATCGAGGAACGTTCCCACAGGTCCTCAGGTGTCGTGAAGCCTTCGCGTCTTCGCCGTTCCAATCCCTGAGATTGTCGGAAAATCCGACACCATTTGATATTACATACAATTGCAGATAATGTTGCTGCATTGTATAAACAAGTTACCCATAGAAATGTAATTTGTAGTGGAGTTTCCGTCTATAGAAAACGGGATATCATAGCCACATACTATTATAATACACCAGCTATTGTGTTGGAATTATTCTTAAATACATTAGTCTTTGGACTTTTACCATCATAAAATCATCTTATTTTAATTAACTTAATTATCAATATCAAAATAGAGAAAATGTGACCCTTCTATCAAGTTACTGACATCTCTACAAAGTAGCGAGTAGGGTGTGGTCCATTGTTGTTGTCACCACGAGGCAGCCATGGTGTCACCTCCGAGACGCGTGGAGCGAATTTGGCTCCTATCATTTCTGGACAATGTCGGCCAGTAGCGTCAATAGTATGGAGTGTCAGCCATTATTCAAGACCACAGAGTCGTGGAGCAATTCGGCTCCTATCAATTCTCTTGGACGAAGTTTTAATGAAGATCAGAGTAGTGACCTGCCATTATCAACACGCTGTCAACAAATACAAGGGAAGTGTCTTTCCGAAACCCGTTTATCTAATCATTTTTGGCCATTAATGTTAGGTAGATATTATTGGGCAACCGGTTAGAACACGAATGATCGACTCAAAAAAGGTAATTAAGCCTTGGTCTTTATTTGGTTCAAGTACAGTGTTTTCTCTGATATAGCTGTCATATATTAGGATTCTGGCTTTATAAGCTAGCGCCCTTTGACAGGTACAAGACGAGGAAGCATGCTTTGTACATCAGTTACCAGGGTGATGGAAGCTACCTCACACGAGGAAAATTTGGTGTCTACATCCTAGTTTTACCTGGTGAATAAGGCCTACTGTATAATAAGATAAGGAACCTCTTTAATGTTTAACAATATATGTAGTTTAATACTGTAGTTTGGTTGGCTGCATATATATAAATTTAATAAACCCCCCCCTAATGTGTATGAATCGATTTGTGAGATTATTGCAGAAATACAGTCCACTCAACATTATACAAATTGCTATCGAAGTATATAAATTAACGTAAATATAAATTCTATATAAATTCATATAAATTAAATATATATAAATCTCACAGGCCGGTTCCCACATTATTGGTCCTTCGAACCGGATTATTGGTCCTATGAACCCACATTATTGGTCATCTTCGAGTCGGATGACAGATTATTTGATCATCTTAGTACCGGATGAACCAGTTATAACCAGTGGATTCATTAAATATACTAGTGCAGTGTGAACAATACAGTATCAGTCAAAGACCGGCGGCGTTGCCTCGAGCGAGCGAGCTCAGGAGCCCCTCAAACCCAGTTCAGCCTTACTCAGCGGTTTCACGGCAACCCTCCGATTTGGTGGGTGTTATTCAGTGGAATGACAGCGCTAATATAGAAGCGAGCCAAATTAGTGGCTGTGTCCTCACGAGATTGTTCACGGAGTTCATGGTGTTAAATTTCGCGTGAGAGATTATCCACAAATTTTGTGATGTTAATTTCGCGAGGTCAATTATATTTAATACTTCTTGATAATATTAGAAGTTTCATAGAGGCTATTAAGAGGCTATTATCAATAATTGTGTATATTATTTCTCCAAAATAGAGAATATTTAATATATATTGCACTAGTGTTCACAATACAATATTTACCAATTGCCAACCCACAACAGGGTAGGATATTACCATTGACTAGTTGAACTATTTATTGTTCATCCTAGTCCCATTTCCACCATAGTCTAGTTGTACTATATTAAACAACCTAGCACCATTAATGAATGGTGCAGACCCTATTTTGGGTGTAATTTTTATCAACTCGAGTTGAGTTGTGTTTATATAATAATTTACTTATGATCATTACACCTTTGAGTGATTAATTAGTGTCTATACCATCCTAGGGTGATTTTGAGGAGCTAACCTAAAGGTACTTCCAATGACACTGATTTATCACTCAAATAATTCGTGTGTATGATTGTATATATATAATGTGTATTAATTTTAAGTGCTAACCTATAGTAGAGGTAGGATTATCGCCTAGTGAGTGCAGAATTTTGACCCTAGGCTACCATTAGTACTTGTTCAGTATTATGAGCAACCCAAGTACAAGCCCCACAAGGCTTCACCAACTAGCCAATGTGGATAATGCAGGGAGAATGAGAAGAACCCTTGCAGGTCTTAAAGGCCACTTAACAAGACAGATCAACTACCATCGATTCATCAGTAGCCCTACTAAATATCAGGGCATAACCATGCTAAATTCTGCAGGAGGCAAATTACTCTCAGGCCCAGTATCAAGCCTGAGGAGACCTATGTCTGCAGATAAACAATACTAATAGAAATCTAAATTTGTCAGCTGATAATATATTTCTCCAGTAGCATTATACTAAGGAGATTACAGCTGACTATAGCAACAGAGGTTGATGTTAATATCATCATTTAAAGCTGAAGATGAGTTCATGGGGCTTCAGTGGCAAATCAGTGAACAGTAGCCTAAACAGCTACAAGTCACAGCGACCAATGTCACTGAACCCACTGCAGTCTCAGAACCATACTTAGCTTTAGTGATGGGCTATTCAATCCTCTGAATCAACTAACTAACTAAATTAAACCCCAATTAATCTGATGACTGATTTTAATACATTTATTATTTAATCAAGATGAATTCCATGGGCCTCAGTGTATATATATCAGTGACCAGTTACCTGAAGAAGCTTCATGTTATATCTAATGTCACTGATCTCACTGCAATCCCTGAATCATACTTGACTGTAGTATTTGATCACATTCAGTCTTCTGGGTTAAATAATATGTATTTAGGCTTGAATTTTAGCCTTTCAAGAGTTAACAGGGAAATGAAATCGCATTAGACTTCTAACCCCTGTAACTCTAGTACGGGACATCCGTCCTGTACGAACAGACGCACAAATGTGTGATTACTAATTACTAACATCAAATTAATCTAATAATTCAAAGGAGGAGTATCGGTGTTCGTCTGTTCTAAATAGGACTTCGACCCATGAGCTGCCCCCGGGGAATTATGTCGGAAAATCCGACACCATTTAATATTACATACAATTGCAGATAATGTTGCTGCATTGTATAAACAAGTTACCCATAGAAATGTAACTTGTAGTGGAGTTTCCGTCTATAGAAAACGGGATATCATAGCCACATACTATTATAATACACCAGCTATTGTGTTGGAATTATTTTTAAATACATTAGTCTTTGGACTTTTACCATCATAAAAACATCTTATTTTAATTAACTTAATTATCAATATCAAAATAGAGAATATGTGACCCTTCTATCAAGTTACTGACATCTCTACAAAGTAGCGAGTAGGGTGTGGTCCATTGTTGTTGTCACCACGAGGCAGCCATGGTGTCACCTCCGAGACGCATGGAGCGAATTTGGCTCCTATCATTTCTGGACAATGTCGGCCAGTAGCGTCAATAGTATGGAGTGTCAGCCATTATTCAAGACCACAGAGTCGTGGAGCAATTCGGCTCCTATCAATTCTCTTGGACGAAGTTTTATGGAAGATCAGAGTAGTGACCTGCCATTATCAACACGCTGTCAACAAATACAAGGGAAGTGTCTTTCCGAAACCCGTTTATCTAATCATTTTTGGCCATTAATGTTAGGTAGATATTATTGGGCAACCGGTTAGAACACGAATGATCGACTCAAGAAAGGTAATTAAGCCTTGGTCTTTATTTGGTTCAAGTACAGTGTTTTCTCTGATATAGCTGTCATATATTAGGATTCTGGCTTTATAAGCTAGCGCCCTTTGACAGGTACAAGACGAGGAAGCATGCTTTGTACATCAGTTACCAGGGTGATGGAAGCTACCTCACACGAGGAAAATTTGGTGTCTACATCCTAGTTTTACCTGGTGAACAAGGCCTACTGTATAATAAGATAAGGAACCTCTTTAATGTTTAACAATATATGTAGTTTAATACTGTAGTTTGGTTGGCTGCATATATATAAATTTAATAAACCCCCCTAATGTGTATGAATCGATTTGTGAGATTATTGCAGAAATACAGTCCACTCAACATTATACAAATTGCTATCGAAGTATATAAATTAACGTAAATATAAATTCTATATAAATTCATATAAATTAAATATATATAAATCTCACAGGCCGGTTCCCACATTATTGGTCCTTCGAACCGGATTATTGGTCCTATGAACCCACATTATTGGTCATCTTCGAGTCGGATGACAGATTATTTGATCATCTTAGTACCGGATGAACCAGTTATCATATAAATTAAATTCATATAAATTAAATATATATAAATCTCACAGGTCGGTTTCCACAGAGATTCAGCTATCCCAATCCTGGTTCACCAATGGACGCTGAGCTAATCGCTATATTCACACACTCGTCCCTTCCACAAGGCGTTGCTCCTCGTCCTAGGAACGGTGTCGTCCCTCCAACACTCTCAGTGGATGTGACCCGGTCACAGCTAGGCCTGCCCGCCACACCTTCCAGGCCCTCAACGTCCAGCGTCGCCGCTCAGCGTCGCCGCTGACAATTTTCCAAGTTTGGCACTTCTCTGCTCAATCAACTTGGTTCCTTTTTGCTTCCCAGAAACACGGGGTCTGCTATATATCAGGTGGGCTGCGATGGCTAGCTCTAATCCACTGAGAAAGGCCTGTAGAGCATCCAATCCTTGAGAGCTGACCGAGGTGCATCCTATCGCCTCTACTGTCAGGCCGACTCTGACGTTGGCGCCGCCCGGGGCACTCGGTGACGTCACGGAGGGCTCTGATTGGTCGCCCGTGACCCAAGCCACCCAATCCGCACACGGCTAGCGTCCATTCCAAAACGTCATATCTGCAGTAGGGGATACTCTTTCATTTATATCGGGGCACCAATTTCCCTTTACTTACCACTTATAATGTAACTTTCTCCCCGTAGGGAGAGTTGATATGACTCTTGAAGCAGGCAAACGAAAGAGATAGGAGAGGGCACCGTAACATACCCCTCCCCTTAAAATAAGAGTCATATCGGTTAGTGAACCCGGGAGAGGGCATCTGCTACCACATTCTCCCTTCCTTTAATGTGCCTGATTTCTAGCCAGTACTCTTGTAACAGTAGGGCCCATCTTGTCAGCCTTTGGTTCGTGTTCTTCATCCTGTGCACGAACGTCAAGGGGTTATGATCGGTGAACACTTGCACCGGTCTAGTACCTCCACCCACATAGACGTCGAAATGCTTCAGTGCCAGGATCGTCGAAATGCTTCAGTGCCAGGATCAGGGCTAAGGCTTCCTTTTCCACTGTACTATAAGCCCTCTGGTACTTTTCGATTTTCTTCGAGTAGAATGCTACTGGACGGTGAACTCCATCCTTCTCTTGAGCTAACATGGCTCTAATCCCCACGTCACTAGCGTCGACATACAAGATAAAGTTTGACTCGAAGTCGGGCGAAATCAGCACTGGCGCCTCGGTTAATAACTTCTTAGTCTTCTCGAAGGACTCCTGGCATGCTTCCCCCCACCTCCATCTAACGTTCTTAGATAGCAATTCAGTCAGAGGGTGTGCCTCTGTCGAGAAGTTCTTGCAAAATCCTCTGTAGTATCTGATCATCCCTAAATATCGTAACAATTCTTTTCTCGTCCTGGGATTCGGATATTCTTTGATTGCCTTCACTTTCTGGTCTACTGGAGTCACTTCCCCTTGACCCACGACGAAACCTAAGTATTCTAATCGGGCCTTTCCGAATTCGCTCATGGCCAGATTAATTGTCATGTTCGCTTCTTCCAACCATTGGAATAACTCCGTCAGTCGATTCATGTGTTGTTTCCAGCTATCGGCGTACACCACAATATCGTCTATATACACGGCGCAACCGTCCATCCCTCTTAGCACTTCGTTCATCATCCTCTGGAAACAACTTCCGCTGTTCTTCATAACAAACGGAAGTACCTTATACTGGTACAATCCGTCTGGAGTAGCAAACGCTGAGATCTTTCTCGCACTCGAAGACAAAGGGATTTGATAGTATCCTTTCAGCAGATCGACCTTGGTGACAAACTTTGCGTTTCCCACTTGGTCGACGCAATCACTTACTCGGGGCATCGGATGAGAATCCGACACGGTTATGGAATTCACTTTGCGATAGTCGGTGCAAAAACGATAGGATCCATCACTCTTCTTCACCAGCACACAGGGCGAGCTCCACTCACCATTGCTGGGCTCAGCGAGATCATTCACTTGCAAATATTCTACCTCCTGTCGCATGATCTTCCTCTTTTCAGGACTCACCCGATAAGCGCTCTGCTTGATTGGCTTTCCTCCACGCACGTCCACTTCGTGCACCACACTCTTGTGCCGTCGGGGCACATCCGTGAAGAGCGACTTGTTCCTTCGTATCAGGGTCACTAGATCTCTCCTTTTCCTTTTATCCAGATGACGCAGCCTCTCTTATAGATGTACCGAACAGTCTTTNTGTAATTACCTAAGTGTAATTACCTAAGTGTAGTTACAGGATGAGAGCTACGCTCGTGGTGTCCCGTCCTCCCAGCACTCTTTGTCATATAACGCTTTGAAAGTACTGACGGTCTTGGCCTCCACCACCTTCTCTCCTAACTTGTTCCAACCATCTACCACTCTGTTTGCGAAAGTGAATTTTTTTATATTTCTTCGGCATCTGTGTTTAGCTAGTTTAAATCTATGACCTCTTGTTCTTAAAGTTCCAGGTCTCAGGAAATCTTCCCTATCGATTTTATAAATTCCTGTTACTATTTTATATGTAGTGATCATATCACCTCTTTTTCTTCTGTCTTCTAGTTTTGGCATATTTAATGCCTCTAACCTCTCCTCGTAGCTCTTGTCCTTCAGTTCTGGGAGCCACTTAGTAGCATGTCTTCGCACCTTTTCCAGTTTGTTGATGTGCTTCTTAAGATATGGGCACCACACAATCGCTGCATATTCTAGCTTTGGCCTAACAAAAGTCGTAAACAATTTCTTTAGTATATCGCCATCCATGTATTTAAAAGCAATCCTGAAGTTAGAAAGCGTGGCATAGGCTCCTCGAACAATTTTCTTTATGTGGTCCTCAGGTGATTAGTCCTCAGTGGTGTACTCACCTAGTTGTACTCACCTAGTTGTGCTTACGAGGGTTGAGCTCTGGTCTTTGGTCCCGCCTCTCAACCGTCAATCAACAGGTGTACAGGTTCCTGAGCCTATTGGGCTCTATCATATCTACACTTGAAACTGTGTATGGAGTCAGCCTCCACCACATCGCTCCCTATTGCATTCCATTTGTCAACCACTCTGACACTAAAAAAATTCTTTCTAATATCTCTGTGGCTCATTTGGGCACTCAGTTTCCACCTGTGTCCCTAGTGCGTGTGCCCCTTGTGTTAAACAGCCTGTCTTTATCAACCCTGTCGATTCCCCTGAGAATCTTGAATGTGGTGATCATGTCCCCCCTAACTCTTCTGTCTTCCAACGAAGTGAGGTTTAATTCCTGCAGTCTCTCCTCGTAGCTCATACCTCTCAGCTCGGGTACTAGTCTGGTGGCAAACCTTTGAACCTTTTCCAGTTTAGTCTTATGCTTGACTAGATATGGACTCCATGCTGGAGCCGCATACTCCAGGATTGGTCTGACATATGTGGTATATAATGTTCTGAAAGATTCCTTACACAAGTTTCTAAAGGCCGTTCTTATGTTAGCCAACCTGGCATATGCTGCTGATGTTATCCTCTTGATATGAGCTTCAGGGGACAGGTCTGGCGTGATATCAACCCCCAGGTCTTTCTCTCTCTCTGACTCTTGAAGTATTTCATCTCCCAAATGATACCTTGTATCTGGTCTCCTGCTTCCTACCCCTATCTTCATTACATTACATTTGCTTGGGTTAAACTCTAACAGCCATTTGTTCGACCATTCCTGCAGCTTGTCCAGGTCTTCTTGAAGTCTCAAGCTGTCCTCCTCTGTCTTAATCCTTCTCATAATTTTGGCGTCGTCAGCAAACATTGAGAGGAATGAGTCTATACCCTCTGGGAGATCATTTACGTATATCAGAAACAGGATAGGTCCAAGTACAGAGCCCTGTGGGACTCCACTGGTGACTTCACGCCAGTCTGAGGTCTCACCCCTCACTGTAACTCTCTGCTTCCTATTGCTTAGGTACTCCCTTATCCACTGGAGCGCCCTACCAGTTACTCCTGCCTGTTTCTCCAGCTTATGCATCAACTTTTATGGGGTACTGTGTCAAAGGCTTTCCGACAGTCCAAAAAAATGCAGTCCGCCCACCCTTCTCTTTCTTGCTTAATTTTTGTCACCTGATCGTAGAATTCTATCAAGCCTGTAAGGCAAGATTTACCCTCCCTGAACCCATGTTGATGGGTTGTCACGAAGTCTCTTCTCTCCAGATGTGTTACTAGGTTTTTTCTCACAATCTTCTCCATCACCTTGCATGGTATACAAGTTAAGGACACTGGCCTGTAGTTCAGTGCCTCTTGTCTGTCACCCTCTTTTGTATATTGTACTACATTAGCAGTCTTCCATATTTCTGGTAGGTCCCCCGTTTCCAGTGACTTACTATACACTATGGAGAGGGTAAGCAAAGTGCTCCTGCACACTTTCCAGTATCCTATATACGTCTCCATGCCCTTGTACTGTGTTCCTTTGCCAGTTTACATCTCTGATTAAACCATGGGTTCTCTATCTGCCTTTCGTTTTTTTTCTTTAGACCGGAATCACACTTTGTCTACTGCTTTCCATACAAGTCTGTGTGAGATAGTCCATTCATGTACTTTGGGCCGTCTTTTCCTTAGACTCTGTTCCCTCCCTGTTCAAGATCTGTTAGGAATTTCTGTAACTCCTCCATTGTTGTCCCTTTCGTGAATGCCACCTTTTGCTTTAGATCCCTTCCTTGAGTTTATTACTCTTCTTCAACCAGATACTAAAACGTCAGTACACATGTGAGTGTCATTCCAACTGGGTCCCCTCAGAAACCGATTTCTCTTATGTCGAGGTAATTCAGAGTGAAGACTAGGTCGAGTGGTCTATACATTGTTTCCTCTCATATCTCGTGGATAACCCTGAGCATATGTGTTAAAAGTTTTTTGTTAGCACCTCCAGTAGTTTAGCTCACATGTTTCCTCTACTCCGTGCGATCCTTGTTCTCCCAGTCCATCCTTTCCGTGATTTGAAGTCCCCCCATGATGAGCACGTGGGATCAATATTTCTACAGGCAACAAGAGCTGCTCTCGTCAATATATATTGTTCTGGCCATGTTTTTTTCTATCATACTCCCTGCCTGGGTCTCCTGTCCGTTTGGTGGGGTTATATTCCTGCATACTTCTACTCTTGAGTCCTTTCCATTGTCATGGTGGCCTGTTATGTAGTCTCAGAACCCCTTGCAGCCCCAGGATAACCATCTCCTTGAAATTTCATTCCTTTCTCCTTAGTAGGCCACTCTGCCTCCATCATCCATTCCTTCCCTCTCACTCCTATTAAGTGGTAGTAGCGTGGGTGAAACATGCATTCATTATGATTCCTGGGAGTTTTGTTTCGTGTGAGTTCATTACATCTGGGTTCTATTGTCTAGTGCTCTTTCCCTAAGTTTTAATTGCCCTTCCTTGTAATCCCATCTATGTTCGAGTACATCGCCTTGAAATTGACTCTTTTCTCATCCATCTTCAGGTTACTGTTGATTCTGCTGAGAGTAGGGGAACAGGAGAGTCCTAGTTTGGGGGGCCTAGGAAGAGGGACCTGGGTCATGTGGTGTGAGGGGGGCTGGGGAGGATCTGGTAAGGAAGGGAGGGGGTGTGAAGGGAGGGCATGGGAGTATTGGGGGAAAAGGAAGGGCTGGGATGTGGGGAAGAGGGGGGGCAAGGAAGGTGTAGGGGAGGGGAAGGCCTGGGAGGGTGGGGAGCAGAAGGAGGGAGGGCTTGTTGTGGGGGGTGGGGGTATCTAGAAGCTTAGGAGGGTGGTGGGAGAAGGGACGGCTTAGGGGGGGTGGGGGGTATCCTAGGAACTTAGGATGGGTGGGGGGTGGGGAGAAGGGACGGCTTAGGGGGGGTGGTGGAGATGGAGGGTGGGGGGTGGTGGAGAGAGGGTAGGATGTGGGGGAAAAGGGAGGACTTGGGGGGGAGAAGGGAGGGCTTGGGAGGAGGTGGGGGGAGAAGGGAAGGCTTGTGGGGATAGAGAAGGGAGGTCTTGATGAGATGGGGAAGAATGGAGATCTTGGTGAGAGAGGTAGTAGTGGGTGGAGGGTGACCTAGGTGGGCACTTTGTGAGGGGGGGAGCCTGGCAGGGGTTGCAGCAATGAAGGGTTTCTATTCTGGTGGGAAGGTGGTGGTGAATGCTCGTCCTCATGGGGCTGTTGAACTGCCTGTGGAGGGTTCCCCACTTCTCCTCTGTGACTTGTAGTCATTTGGGACGTGTGGTTTCCTGATTCAATCCTCTCCTCCCTTCACTCCTTCTTTGCTGCTGCTGCCCTGCTTTCCTCTCTTCCTTTGCTATATCCCTCTGCAGGAAATACCGTTCTGAACTCGGTACATTGAGTAGTCTCTTCTTCTTTACTAAAATGTCCTCTTTGTTGTTTTCACTTGTGAATACCACTCGTATCAAGCGGTCTCTGTCCTTGTTGTACTGGCCAAGCCTGAACACCTTTTCTATATTCTGTTCAACCTTCTCCATCTGTACTCCCTCTAAAATTAAGGATCTCTTTAACGCGGCTTGCCTTATCCTTCCTCCACTCACTGGGTATGTGTGTGTCACATTGTTGTAATCACTTAGTAGTGCTTCCAGGGGGTTGAGCTCTAGCTCTATGGACCAGTCTCTCAAATGTTAATAAACTGGTGTAAGTTTCCTGAGCCTACTGGGCTCTATCATATCTACATTTGAACTGTGTATGGAGTCTGCTGTCACGCGTGGGGGTGTGTGGGCACGATTTAAATGTTGTCTAGGAAATTAGACAATTATACTTGACCCAAAGGGAATTCAAGGAGTAGGGAAACAACCAAGAACATAAGACAAAGATTTATATGTATATGACACACTGTATATAACATGTGGCCATAATTGTATTCGTTACAACTCAGGTCAATTTGAAGGTAACCAACCTGGTAACAAAACTCCCAAACGGGCTCTGGACGCCCTATGGCTCTTAGTCCTAAAACTGGAACTGTGCACACAGCTACCACACCTCTCAACCGGTAACACACATATATAAACCATTAGGAAACCTGGACTCTCTCATAATACAACACCATTGACTGCCTCAATACTCTACCCCATCTTGCAATCCTGTTAAGGATACAAATGATGGCTTATCTGACTGTAGTGTCAGGGAAAAAAT
>WNGS01113158.1:22188336-22198614 GCA_020271785.1 Procambarus virginalis | reverse complement strand
CCTCAGTAAGCAAGGTCTGATCATCAACGTTCCACCTCCCCTCAAGTCAAGATGGCGTCCACCGCTCTTGCATCATCGCCCCTTAATACTCTATTCTATAAATTTCTAACCAAACACTTTATTGACTTTATTTACCATATTCCCGCATACATGTATTTTGATTGAGTCCATTTTTCCCCTCACATAGTTTGTATATTCCGGTTAACATTATTCCTAACAATCTCCAGTTGAGATGGTTCTACTTTGCTTGGCGAAGTAATACTGGTGACTCGTGGCCTCCTGGATATCAGCTGTAGATTTAATAAAACATTGTCCACAGATTAAATAAAACATTGTCCACTGTGTCCACCAACAATTTATAATTGAAACTAACTTCCACAAGAGGTAAGGTTCGTAATACCCCTCCTAAGCCATGGAGAAAAAAATGAGAAATTCATAAATAAATTTCACATTTTTTTCATATACATTCAACACCTCAAACAGATGTCATGCTAATTTTAAACAAACAATAAATGATATGTAATAAACAATAGATACTCTATAATATATATACATCTCTGTGCAGTAGTACAACTATAAGTCGCCCCAGGTTTAGACAGTCTAGAAAGTGCATCTGCTACTATATTAAATTTTCCTGGAATATGTTTGATGACCAGATTGTCCTCTTGCAACAATAGAGATCACCTTAACATTTTCTGATTGGAATTCTTCATGCTAGCAATAAATGTTAGGGGTTGTAGTCAGTAAACACTTCAACAGTATTGGCTGATACAAAAATGTCAAATTTTTTAACAGCTAGTAATAATGACAAAGCCTCTCTCTCTCTACTGTGGAGTAATTCTGTTGACATTTGGTAAACTTTTTAGAATAGTAATGTATTGGATGATTAATACCCTCATCATCCTCTTGCATTAGCTCAAAACCAGCACCCCAATCCGAAGCATCTATATATATAGCTTGAATGGCTTAGAGTAGTCAGGAGTAGCTGACATTGGACCAGATGAAAACATTCCTTTTAATTTAATAAATGCATCCTGACAGGGAGCCGGTCAGCCGAGCGGACAGCACGCGGGACTTGTGATCTTGTGGTCCTGGGTTCGATCCCAGGCGCTGGCGAGAAACAATGGGCAGAGTTTCTTTCACCCTATGCCCCTGTTACCAAGCAGTAAAATAGGTACCTGGGTGTTAGTCAGCTGTCACGGGCTGCTTCCTGGGGGTGGAGGCCTGGTCGAGGACCGGGCCGCGGGGACACTAAAAAGCCCCGAAATCATCTCAAGATAACCTCAAGATTCCTGAGACCATCTGATCATTACATTTTTACATTGCAAGTTTGTCAAAGGAGCTGCAATTGCTGCAAACTTTTTACCGAACTTCCTATAATAAGCACACATTCCTAGATATCTTTGCACCTCCTTCTTGCTAGTCAACACTGGATACTCTAATATATCATTTATTTTATTTTTGAGTGGCAACACCATCCCATTTCCCACTTCATATCCTAAGTAACAAAAACTAGCTTTAGCAAAAGTACATTTGTGTAAGTTTACAGTTAAATTAGCCTCATTTAGGCATTTTAATAGTTTAGCCAAACCTTTCATATGGTCCTCCCAATTATTGTAAAAAATTACAATATCATCCAAGTAAGCTCTACATTGTGGTATGTCTTTTAACACTAAGTTCATAAGACGCTGGAAAGCTGCTGGGGCATTTTTCAGCCCAAAAGCCATTACAGTGAATTCATACAACCCATCTGCAGTTATAAATGCACTCATCTCTCGAGCTCTTGGTGTTAAAGGAATTTGCTCTTTTGACAAATCTAGTTTGGATACGAACTTGGCTTTACCAACACTGTCATTACAATCACCTAATCTAGGTATTGGAAAGTTATCATCAACAGTCATTACATTTAGCTTACGGTAGTCAATGACCAACCTGTGAGTTCCATCCTTCTTTGGAACCAATATACAAGGACTACTCCAACTGCTGCTGCTAGGTCTCACTAAGCCATGTTGAAGCATGTAGTCAACTTCTTTCCTGATGAGATTCAACTTTGCAGGGTTGACTCTATATGGGTGTGACTTGACTGGTTGGTTGTCTATCACCTCGATGTCATGGTGAATAACTGTAGTCTGGGTGGGAATATCGCCAAAGATGTCTGCATGAGAAGTCAGCAACTGCTCTAAGTCCTGCTTCTGCTCTGATGACAAATGTTCCACTCTCTTCTGGATGTTTGACAACCACTCCCCATTGCTAAAATAAGGTACACAAGCATTAGGTACATTATCAAAATCACATTTCCCATTATTTTCATCTACATGGGCTACACTAAGCACCTGGTTGGTAGTGGTAGTTCCTTTATGTGTTAGTTTCATTCTATTTATGTGTACTACTTATTACTTTCTCTTGAGATCAGGTGCCTGGATAACATAATTAGTGGGACTGAGTTTCTTTATCACTGTATAGGGACCTTGGAACCTATTCAACAATGTTGGGCCCTGTCGTGCCATTAGTACCACCATTTTATCACCTGCCTCAATATGTCGTTGTTTTGTCTTTTTATCATATTGCGCCTTGACTTTGCCTTGAGCTTCTCTAAGATGAATTAAGGCTTTAGCCCTGTTTTTGTTTAACTTGTCTTATAATTTATGAACATAATTTACCTGCACAACACTTTTCGAACTTCCGACCAACTTATATCTTAAGATGGTTGGTGGACCTCTCACTTCATAGCCAAAAACTAATGGGCTGGGTGAACACCCCAGGGACTTCTGATAAGTATCCCTCAGTGTCATGAGCATCAGTGGAAGACCATCATCCCAGTCTCTGTCAGTTTCCATGCAACTGGTTCTCAGCGTTTGTTAAAGGGTTTGGTGCATCCTTTCCAAAGCACCTTGGCTCTCAGGATGGTAGGTAGTGGATGTCTTATGGAGGATGCCAAACTCCCCACAAAACTGCTGAAAACCTTTGAAAGTGAAATTGGTCCCATTATCTGTCTGTATTAATTTTGGTAAACCAAAAATATTAGAAAATTTCATTATGTTCCTTACTACCACTTTCGTTGTAGCATTTCTCACAGGGAATGCCTTTGGAAAGCGTGTAGTCTGACACATTATGGTGATGATATACATATTATCACTCTTGGTTCTAGGCAATGGGCCTACTACATCAACGATAATATGGGTTAAAGGGTTTCTCGGCTACCACAATTGGCTGTAAAGGGATTTTTGGTATTACCTGGTTTGATTTGCCAATTTTTACACATACTGGACGTTCATAACAATTCTGGATGACATCTTTCTTTAATCCAGGCAAGGTAAAATACTTGCTTATTTTATTATATTTTTTGCAATACCCTGATGACCGGCTATTTGTGAATCATGGGCTACACTTAACACCTATTCTCTATAACCCCTCTGTAGGACTACTTGATTAATTACCTCCCAAGTGTGTGACACAGGTGAGCTCCTAGGTCTCCACTTCCGCATCAACACCTCTTTAATGCAGTAATAAGCCATAGCCTCCGATCCTGCCTCTAGTTCAGTTACTGCCTTATTATGCAAGTCAGGCAACGGAGGATCAGTTCTTTGCTGATAAATAAAATTTGATTTTAATGTCAAGTCTGAAGAGTCAGATGTGGTAACTGGACTACACTCTTCCCTACCCCTTTTCCCTAGGTGGTTTGGTGGAGGTGCTCCCCATCCTGTTCCCATCTGCGTCTTCTGCTTGGCCATAAAAGTGTCACAAAGATCCACTTCACTATTTGATTTGTTAACCACTAAGTTTTTGCCCCAACTTACATTATTGGAAGTTTGTAACATTTGAGACTGATTTTGACTAGGTCACGACACATGCTGGGTACATTACCTTGTCCTCAGAATCTGTCCGTGCCCTAATCACCTCTGGCTTAGTTAGCATTATCGGGTGGTCATCTCTTTAAACTCGATTACCAGCAAGATTATTCCCCACAATTAGATCAACGCCAGCAACTGGTAATTATGGACTAACACCTACTAAACCTTTGCCTTTAATAAAATCACAGTCGAGGTTTACTTCTCTCAAGTGTACAGTCTGGAAATCTCCAGTGATTCCCTGTATAATCATTACCTCTCCAGTTTCTGTAGACTGTATATATTGTAACACACTCTCTAATAATAAAGATTGGGATGCTCCTGTATCCCTCAAAATTGTATCATCATGCAACAATCCATTAACACACTGTAATTTTCCATTTGATATAAACTATCCAAAGTGAATTATAGCAAGTGCTTTTTTCCCCATTATTTTTGCTACACATTTGGTTTTCTCCCATCACACACTGTGGGTGCCATAGGCCTCTTTTCTGGATGGAGAAACCAACAACTCTTTACAACATGACCCTTCCTATGGCAGTAGGAACACTGTTCCTACTCTGGGTGAGGCTTATTACTGGTGATATCCTCTTTGGGTTTCATATTACTCTCTTTACCACCTGACACCTTTGAAAAAGTGTTTCCTTGACCTGCTGTTGGGTACATGTGGGACCCAAACCGGACTGATGAGTTTAGTGCTCGACCAGATCCTTGTCTATTTGATTGAATTTTATTTTTAAAAGTTACTTTATGCATCAACTCATATTGATCTGTTAATTTAGCAAACTCATGAATATCTCTGGGTAATTTTTCTGCCAAAGATAAAGCCACATTAGAAGATATGCAAGATAAAAGATAATTCTACTAGGAGTAAATTTTTTAGAGAGTCCAGATCCCAATTTTTTTCAGCATCTAACCATTTGTTAAACATTTTATATTTCTCTTGTGGAAATTCTACCAAAGTTTGACTTGGGTCTCGTCTTAGTTATTTAAACTTTGCCTATAAGCCTCAGGAACAAGTTAATAAGCAGTAAGGATGGCTGCCTTTACCTTCTCATAGTCAAAACTGTCACCCAAAGGCATAGCTGCAAATATCTTCTGTGCTTTTCCCACCAACTGACCCTGCAGAAGAGATACCCATTGCGTTTCAGGCCATTCCATACTCCGTGCCAACTTTTCAAAATGAGTGAAGAACTGGTCTGGGTCAGTCTCAGAGAATAGAGGAGATTTGACATTTTTGTTAATCTTTAACTGCCCAGGTGTTCCTAAATCAACAACACCGATGTTTCCTGATCTAATTCTCAATTCTGCTAGCCTCCTCTCTAATTTTTTCTGAGCTTGTTCAACTTATACCCTCTTCATTGCTAGTTCTTGAGTTTGTTCTGCCTCTAGCCTCTTCTGAACTTGTTCTGCCTCCAACTGCAACTTCTTCAGTTCCAATTCTGCCTGCCACTGCATCTGAGTCTCGACCTTTCTAGTAGTTACAACATTTGCACCACTGGTGGACGGAGACTACTCTAATATTTCAGTTGGGAGAATTTGCTCATCTACCCTAATTTTTAATTTAATTTAATATTGCCCCGAGGGGAGAGTTTATTGGGCAGCGCCACTCATCTTGTGAGTGGACATACCGCCATAGCAGCATGTACAACACTCCCCAAAAGGAAGAAACCCCGCTGGGTTGTTCATCCTGTCAATTGTACCCAGACACAGCTGGGACTTGCTTAACTGTCTCAAGTGAACAGCTCCTCAAACAAGAAGATTAACATCTGTCAACTCTTACCATCTTACGTTATCTTGCGGGTGTAAAGTGAGGGGAATCTTTTAAGAACAGTATCAATATTTGACAAATAGTGTTTTCCTAACTCAAACAATGTGGGGTTCATTATTATACACATATCTCTAATGTCTCTCAGGTGTTCACATTCACGTAGATAGTGGTCAAGGCGGTGTCCGTCACTCTCATCACAAATTCTGCAACTTCGCTGATCAACAGTCGTTTCCATTCCGTATCTCCATGGATATTTGTATCCCAGACGGTTTCTCGCTATTACTGATTCTCTTCCGCGTCCTCCACCTATTCGTCCATAATGATTGGGATTGCCAGCTGCAACCATGTTATACCAGCGTACAGATTCACTGGTTTGTGCTTCTATCCTCCTTTCCTCAGTTACCTTGTCACGGTGATGTTGCCTGACAATACCTCTAATTTGTAGTAGAGTCTTGGGTATGAAGTATTCAATATGGTCTCCTTCAGCGCCTTCAGCAGCCAGCACATCTGCTCGTTCATTCCCACATATTCCAACGTGGGAGGGGATCCACAGAAACTTGACGACTCTTCCCTGATTGGTAAGTACTCTCACAGCTCTCTTAATTTCAGCGACTATTGCAAGATTTTCTGCCCGATTTTTACTTAAGCTTTGCAGTGCTGCTTTTGAATCACTGCAAATCACTGCACCATTAGTGTTCCGTTCAATAAACCTTAACGCCATAACAATGGCAGTTAGCTCTGCTTGCGTTGAAGAGGTATAGTTCTCAATACGCGCTTTTTCTTCATTTCTGCGTTGGAAAGTATTATCCTTGATTACAGTGTATGCTGCACCAGCCCTGCCATTGACAGGATTAGATGACCCGTCAGTGTAGATTTTATATAGTTCATCTCCGGCTTCATTATAAATTTCCTCGAGATAATTGTGTCTCATTTCTTGTGGTAACATGTTGGATTTTTTCGTTGCCATTTCATTGATGATAATCCTGCATGAGTCATCCTCCCAGGGAGATAACCTCTCTACAGGCAGGAGCTCACGCGCTTGCTCAAGCAGCTGAAGTTCTTCTAGGTAGCAGACTGATCTATGATGCCATTTTTTGCTTCTCCTGTTTCCCCCTGAAAGTAGCACAGAACTCAGTTTTTTCTTAGCAATATCATTGTAATGGGGATCTCTGGCTATCCTAATTGCAAGCTTACCATTCAACTCCTTAATTCTGCTTTTAACACTGGGAAGGGACAACTCCTCTCGTAGATTAGACGTTTTGGCAGTTCTTGGAACTCCAAGAATGATTGTCATGGCTTCATTTTGAATGCTTTTAAGACTTTCCATATCGCTTTGGGAGTAGGTGCATAGAACTGGTGCGGCATAGTCTATGACGGAGCGCACATAGACTGTGTACATCATTTTAAGCACGGCAATAGAGGCTCCATGTCCAATCCAGGTCATAGCCATCAGTGCCCTGAGTCGACTTTTGCATGTTCCTGTGAGTTGATTGAGCTCCTCTTTCTTCCCCTTGTTAGAGCCGACAGTGACGCCAAGGTACCGATAGTGGTCAACCCATTCAAGTGTTACACCATTAATTTGCAGTTCTTCATTTGCTCTCCGCTTGTGATGGGAGTATGCTTCGTCTTATATGTGGAGAGAGTGAAACCGAGCTCAATACATTTCCTTCCAAGGAGTTAAATGGACCGTTTAATTTTTCCCGAGGTGGGAGCTTGTATTAGGACATTATCTGCATATCCCACTTGTTGTGTTCCTTCCGGAAAATCAATATTTGCAATGGCGTTCAAAAGTACATATAATAGTGTAGGGCTTAAGACTCCGCCTTTGGGGGTCCCGAGTTCCATATTCATTGTTCTGGAGACTGTTCCATTGAAGCAAACCTTGGCTTTCCTCCCTGTGAGGTAGTCTTCACCCCATTTCATGAGTCTTCCCTTGACACCCATGCATGCAAGCTCGTCCAGGAACGCAATCCCCTGCGCTTTGTCGAAGGCTCCTTTGATGTCGACAAATACAGAGTACCTAGCAGTGTCATTAGCCAAGTAATTAACTATACAATTTGCTCTACTCTGTCCTTTAACAAATCTATTGATCCCTCATCTACCCTGTGCATCATTATCACTCTAAGTAGTTCCATCTTCACCATTCCCATATGCAATAATAGTCCATAGTGCTTGCCAACAGCCACTAGGATAGAATTTTTTACCACTTTCAAACCCTCAACACTAGGATTGTCGACAATTTGTTGTGCTACCAAATCCATTTTAGTGTGTTAAGATACAGTAGACTCCAACACAAAATTTAAGCTTCAGCACGACCTTTTTCTTTTAAGCTGAGAATTAGTTTGCAAAACTAATAAGGACAGTACTTAGTTTACTTGACTGCCCTGTCAACTGGTAAACTTTTGCACTCGAGAACACAACAATTTTTAAAACACCTTCCATAAAGATTAATAACATGTTTATAAATAAGTAACAGATTACATACATATTATAACAAAATTAAAATATTCTAAACTTGCTGTACCCGGCCACACGTTGCTGTGGCTCAGCAACGCATGTGCGTTGCTGAGCCTGATGTTAGCCAGTCTTGCATATGCCGCAGACGTAATTCTTTTTATGTGAGCTTTAGGAGACAGGTTTGGTGTGATATCAACCCCTAGATCTTTCTCTCTGGTCGTTTAATGAAGTACTTCATCTCCTATTCTGTATCCTGTGTCTGGCCTTCTGTTCCCGCCGCCTAGTTTCATTACTTTGCATTTACTCGGCTTGAACTTGAGCAGCCATTTGTTGGCTACTGTATGTTGATGCTGTATTACAAAGTTCCTTCGTTCCAGATGTTTCACTAGCTTTCTTCACACAATCTTCTCCATCAGCTTACATGGTATGTAGGTTAGGGACACAGGTCTGTAGTTCAGTGCCTCCTGTCTATCCCCTTTCTTATATATCGGGACTACATTAGCTGCTTTCCAAATTTCTGGCAGTTCCCCTGTTGCCAGTGATTTATTATACACTATGGAGAGTGGCAAGCACTGTGTTTCTGCTCCTTCCTAAGTATCCAAGGGGAGATTCCATCTGGCCCTATAGCCTTTGTCACAAACATGGTTTGTGTGTGTGTGTGTGTACTCACCTATTCTACTCATCTATTTGTGCCTGTGGGGGTTTAGTTTTGGCTCTTTGGTCCCGCCTCTCAACTGTCAATCAACTGGTGTACAGATTCCTGAGCCTACTGGCTCTATCATATCTACATTTCAAACTGTGTATGGAGTCAGCCTCCACCACATCACTGCCTAATGCGTTCCATCCGTTAACTACTCTGACACTGAAAAAGTTCCTTCTAAGTCGCTGTGGCTTATGTGGGTGCCCAGTTTCTACCTGTGTCCCCCTGTTCGCGTCCCACCAGTGTTGAATAGTTTATCCTTGTTTACCGGTCAATTCCCTTGAGGATTTTGTAGGTTGTATTCACTTAGTATTCACTAAATTGTGTTTGCGGGTGTTGAGCTTTGCTCTTTCGGCCCGCCTCTCAACTGCCAATCAACTGTTTACTAACTACTTTGTTTTCCCCCTCACCACACACAACACACACACACACCAGGAAGCAGCCCGTGACAGCTGACTAACTCCCAGGTACATATTTACTGCTAGGTAACAGGGGCATTCAGCGTGAAAGAAACTTTCCTCATTTGTTCTGCCGGGT
This sequence comes from Procambarus virginalis, assembly GCA_020271785.1. Lineage (NCBI taxonomy): Eukaryota > Metazoa > Arthropoda > Malacostraca > Decapoda > Cambaridae > Procambarus > Procambarus virginalis. Next base: position 22,189,301 of record WNGS01113158.1, on the reverse strand, counting down.
GCGGGAATCGAACCCACTCTACAGAATTACGAGTCCTGTGCGCTATCCACCAGGCTAACCAGGCCCCAGGTTGTGTGTGTGTGTGTGTGTGTGTGTGTGGTGTGTGTGTGTGTGTGTGTGTGGTGTGTGGTGTGTGTGTGTGTGTGTGTGTGTGTGTGTGTGTGTGTGTGGTGTGTGTGTGTGCGTGTGTAATTACCTAAGTGTAATTACCTACGTGTAGTTACAGGATGAGAGCTACGCTCGTGGTGTCCCGTCCTCCCAGCACTCTTTGTCATATAACGCTTTGAAAGTACTGACGGTCTTGGCCTCCACCACCTTCTCTCCTAACTTGTTCCAACCATCTACCACTCTGTTTGCGAAAGTGAATTTTTTATATTTCTTTGGCATCTGTGTTTAGCTAGTTTAAATCTATGACCTCTTGTTCTTAAAGTTCCAGGTCTCAGGAAATCTTCCCTACGATTTTATAAATTCTGTTACTATTTTGTATGTAGTGATCATATCACCTCTTTTTCTTCTGTCTTCTAGTTTTGGCATATTTAATGCCTCCAACCTCTCCTCGTAGCTCTTGTCCTTCAGTTCTGGGAGCCACTTAGTAGCATGTCTTCGCACCTTTTCCAGTTTGTGATGTGCTCTTAAGATATGGGCACCACACAATCGCTGCATATTCTAGCTTTGGCCTAACAAAAGTCGTAACAATTTCTTTAGTATATCGCCATCCATGTATTTAAAAGCAATCCTGAAGTTAGAAAGCGTGGCATAGGCTCCTCGAACAATTTCTTTATGTGGTCCTCAGGTGATTAGTCCTCAGTGGTGTACTCACCTAGTTGTACTCACCTAGTTGTGCTTACGAGGGTTGAGCTCTGGGTCATTGGTCCCGCCTCTCAACCGTCAATCAACAGGTGTACAGGGTCCTGAGCCTATTGGGCTCTATCATATCTACACTTGAAACTGTGTATGGAGTCAGC
>WNGS01113158.1:22168513-22186164 GCA_020271785.1 Procambarus virginalis | reverse complement strand
TGCGAGTTCAGTAGGTTGTAACTTGGTGCATGAGGATGCAACACGAGTCACGGCACATAACAGCAGACTCAGTGCTATCGTTGGCCCAGTGAAGACATCAACACCAGTGAACGCAAAACCTCTAGTGAACACATCAACACCGTGAACACACCACCACCAGTAAACCCAAAACAGCACCACCAGTGAACACAACGACACTAGATACACAACACATTGACCACTGGCACCCATACAAACAGTACACCAGCACATGACGGTGGTGCAACACCACATACAACACCACCAGTGCACACACTCTCACCAGCAACAACACCGCACACAGCACATCTGATGACCAACACCTCCACGATAGATAACTACGGTGAAGAAAGTCTCACTATCCTACAATGGAACTGCAATGGTGTTCGCGGTAGACTTAATGACATCATACAATACGCTCGTGAACACTAAACTGACGTCATAGTGCTACAGGAGACACTGGTGGGTGATGACTTCAACCCAAGGTTCATCGGTTATTGCAAGTTTTCCCTGCCCTCTGGGGACAGAAAACGGGGTCTTATTACCTATGTCATCAACAACATACCTGCACAGATTATTGATGATCTTCACATGGAAGATGATTATGAATCGCTGGGGGTAACTCTTCACTTAAACAATAATGCTCTACATATAATAAACCTATATGTGCCACAGAGTAAACATGGCCTTGACACACTACCTGAATTTGTTAATGAAGAACCTACCCTACTGGTTGGTGACCTTAATGCCAGGCACCCACACTTTGAAGCCAACTGTCATCAGCCCAATGTCACTGGACGGAAACTGTCACTCTATTTCAGGGGAAGTGGAAACCTTAGGGTCCTGGGTGATGAACAGTCAACTCACCTCAGAGGAGGAAGATTAGACTATGCTCTCCTGCTGAATGCACAGGACACGGATGCCAGTACACACATTGTGCACAGTTTATGTAGTGACCATTGGGCACTGATTACCACCGTCGATATGAGCAAGAGAAGGAAAGAAACAAACAAAAGAAAAAGGTTATCACTCGGACCAGATATGAAGCCGCACTTCATAAACAGGATGAGTGACTGGTTCACGGAATATCAAATCCTAGAAGACATTGATACATTTTTTGATGACCTAATCACCAAATTGAGAGCTGTCTCAGAGTTCTGCGCCATATGATTGGGCGAAGTAACCCTCGGAGAAAGAAAATAAAATAGTATGAGAACGATTACAAAAAGATGCTTAACACAAATGTAAGAGACATGAGTAGAGAGTACCGGAGACATCCCACTGAAAGTAACCAAGAGTTGTTTAAAACTGTGTGTCAAGTAGCCAGGGAAGAGAAGATTAAAGAGCGGGAAAGACAATGGCTGGAGTTCACCAGCTCTATTGGACGGGAAACATCTGCAAGACAAGTGTGGGCAAAAATTTTGATAGCTAAAGGGGGCAGAGCCCGGCCTGCGACTCACAAAGACCCCCAGGGTAAGGCTGAAGAACTAATTCACAAGTGGAGTGATGCAGCATCCTCCTCCTCCCTCCCTGCAGAAATCATCAGGGAACAGCTCCTGCGACATGATGACAGACGAATTAGGATAACAAGGGCACTGTCTAGTGATGATGAATATGGGGAACCGATCACAGCTCAGGAAGTAAGAGGCGCTATGAAATAGGGTAAAAGTACAGCACCTGATGAGGATGGCGTCACCTACTGCATACTCAATGCACTGTGTGAAGTGTCTGGGAATCCACTACTCCACCTGTTTAACAAGTCATTCCTAAGGGGAGTATTGCCAACACAATGGAAACACGCAAAAATTGTTCCCATACCGAAGCCTAATGACCCTGGTAATTACAGACCTATCAGTCTCATGTCATGCACTTGCAACATGCTTGAAAGGATCATTCTAAACCGACTGCTGCACAAAATAGGCAGGTTAGAGGAGGGGGTTCAATGGATTTGTTAAAGGACGGAGCATAGCAAACTGTATAGTTAATTAATTGGCTAATGACACGGCTAGGTACTCTGTATATGTCGACATCAAAGGAGCCTTCAACAAAACGCAGGGGATTGCGATCCTGGAGGAGCTTGCATGCATGGGTGTCAAGGGGAGACTCATGAAATGGGTTGAAGACTACCTCACAGGGAGGAAAGTCAAGGTCTGCTTCAATGGAGCAGTCTCCAGAACAATGAATATGGAACTCGGGACCCCCCAAGGCGGAGTCTTAAGCCCTACACTATTCAATGTACTTATGAACGCTATTGCACGTATTGATTTTCCGGAAGGAACACAAGAAGTGGGATATACAGATGATGTCCTAATACAAGCTCCCACCTTCCAGCTGTGTCTGGGTACAAGTGACAGGATGAACAACCCAGCGGGTTTTCTTCCTTTTGGGGAGTGATGTACATGCTGCTATGGCGGTATGTCCACTCACAAGATGAGTGGCGTTGCCCAATAAACTCGCCCCTCGGGGCAAAATTCAAAAAATTTAAACTGCTCAACTAAATGTTGTGTGATCAAGGTCTTCTGGAAGCCTTGATCGAAAAGACCTTTAGTATTGACTCTAAACTTCTTGTTAATTAGATTAAGTTTAGTGGGCCAGCCAGAGGCCAAAGGCTCGCACAGGAATATCCCTGCAAAAAAAAAAAAATTAAGTTGAGCTCTAGGCAGAGTAGTATTGTTGCCTGACTCATTTACAAGTACATTAATTTATTGGTGTACTTTGCCATATTAAATTAATTAAACTGTGGTAGAATTCGTAGAATCCACCCGAATATTGTAGACTGTGATGGTGATTTTCTACATAAGGCATAATGATGCGTACCCTTGTTGCGTCTACTGCACAAACATAGAAAGACTACACATATACTAGGCTCATGAGAACCCATGCACTTGGTGCATCTATGCAATTCTTGCAGGCGTTTAATCCTAGAATTAAAGTTAGGATAAACATTACATTTATAAGTGACATGCTCTTGTTCACAGAACAGACACTTTCACTCTCTTGCTGGATTTGTCTTCATGGTAGACACATCAACTACAGTCTCAGAGGGAGATACAGAATAAATACTTATGTAACCACTCCTCTTTCCTGTGGATGGAGCAGTCCTAGGCTTAATTTTGCTAGACTTATTCCAAGTCGGTTTTGGTTTAACTGAATTATCAGTATTAGGTTGCTTAGACTCAGGTTTAATTTTATAATGAGTTTTCAACCTGTTAACCGTGATTCTTAACCCCTCAAATATTCGATCGAGAATGAGAAACTGTTTTGTTAAAAGCAACTTAATAGACCATTAGGAAGATGGCACATTAACTTTAGTACTTAAAGCTTTCACTAGTGACTCTACTTCCAACCTAAAGCTTTGAAGGGTGTCTGGTCGGTTACTTGGTGCATTAAGATCCAGTAATTGATAATACAGGTTAGCTATACTTAACTCTTTGTTGCAGTTATTCAACTTCAGCAGTTTGATAGCTTCCTCAGAATTATTCTCAGTGAGAGCTAAGTTATTTATGATCTTTTTAGCCTCCCCTTTGAGAAGACTGTTTTGGTAAGAAAGTTTAGAAACCTTATCAAGAGAAGGTTTTGCATGTATTTGGACTTCAAATGAAGTTCAAAATGTGTCCCAGTTATCTTCATCAAGTCCTGCAAATGTAAGCAAGTCTAAAGTAGGTAAACGAGCCTCAGGTAAATGTACACTGGATTGAGACACAGTAGTATTTGCATTTAATTTATGTTGACTTACTATATTAAGTAGAACATTAAGCTTATCTTGGGTGTCATCTTCATATTGAGATGTTTCAGCTATAGCTTGATCTATTTCATCAGGCTCAGCTTGTGCTGTATTAGTATGTCAAGAACTGATTGTAGATCTGACTTGATCAAATTTGAGATCAGCTACTCTCAGTGATATTTCTAATTGATTGTAATCAATGGGAGTAGCTTTAGATAATACTTCAGACATATTGATCAGTCTTGTTAAATGACCTTTAAGGCCAATAAAGGTTCTCCTTAATTTCTCAGGAGTAGTTATGGTGGTTTTAAGTTCAAGTTTCATAGAAATTGAATAAGTGTTGCTGAAGTAGCTTGGGTACTTTCTCATTAGTTGGCAAATAAACTGAAGATAGCCTAAATTATTCTGGTTAAGTTGCACTCTACCTCATTCTAGGGTTAAATGCACCTACCTAACAACAAGTATCTAGGATTTGAGTGATACTCGAATGTCATTATTGGAATTTCTCTTGGCTAGCTCTTCATTATCACCATTCGATGGAATAGTGAGCATTCAATAGCACTCTAAAAATATATACACAAAATTAGTGAATACACAATAACTGGTTTATATATATCCCACCCTAATCAGGGTCAGCACAATAGTAAATATAACGTACTTAGATCCCACCCTGTCTTAGAGTCAGCACAATGGTAAATAATATAAAGTACACTACTGACTAGTTCAAGACTAGTTGAAATATTTTTTACTAAAGAAAATACTAAGTTATTTAGTCTTCATTTGTGCAAAACTCAGCACAACCACAGTCTAAATTCCTACCTAATAAAGGTTTGCATAAAATTAATTAATGGTGCAGTAATGTGAATATAATTGTGGTGTGATTTGTTTTTTTAGATTTTGTAATATATAAATGTGCACTTGCACACACAAATGAAATTATGAAATATATATATTACCAATTTTGTCTTGCTAGCCACAACCTCTTGTGATGGTTGATTGTGTTGACCAATTTATCAACTACATGTGACCTAGATTCACCTGACAGGTGTATACCATCTTTTGCCAAGTTTTGCCTGTATGGTCTGGTTGTAAATTGTATGTAAGTTATGAGCTGTTGCTCCTGGTGACCTGAAGATTCTTACCTCAGTGTGAGGTATAGGTCTGAGTGTAGTGGGTAACTATGTCCCACTAGTGCTACCTTATACATGAGGTATAGACTGCAAATATTATAAATTGGTGTGGGTTAGGCTAACATATGTATTACACTGCTGGTAAACACAGATAAGGAAATATGTTTAACCTAAGTTACTACACAATGTGATAAGTAATGATTAATTATAATGTATCCGTTCGAAGTCGACCAAAATGTAGTTTGGGCACTTAGAACCGATATAGATATTAATGTTAATTAGAATGGATCCGGTTCGAAAAGGACCAAAATGTTTGTATCTGGGGCTTTGACTCAAATATAAAATTATTTAATTAGAAGAATTAATATACTCAAAGGACCACCCACTTTTGAGAAAAAGAGGGAAAACAAATAAAGGGATTATAAGACTGACACTATAGAACCAGTGCCTATGTATGTTAGAATATTTAACAATCACTTAAAGAGAATGAATGGACTGTAATACTAATTAATTAAAGTTAAAAGCCTCAAATATCAACATTGGGGGGGGGGGTATTTCTAGAAATTCATATATATATATATAGGATCCAGTGTGGTTCATCACCAGTTCATTAATGAGGTTAGTAAATTTATAGAATCTTAAATGTAATGTAAATTCTAAAGGATCATAAAATAATAAGTGCAAACCTATTGAGCACTGAGCAGTAAATTATTGCTTTATATTATTCCTCTTAACTATTATATGTATGTAATCATACAGATGAAATTAGTCAAAAATTCTACGAAACGAGATTATTGTCTTAGCCGTGAGGCGACTTCGCTAGATCCGTTTCACTACTCATAATCGTGATCACAACGTCCAAATAAAGAAGAAATACCAGTGATGAACATCGTAGGTGAAGCAAAAAATGCTTGGTTCGTCATCGTCTAACGCTGTAATCTGGGAACTTTGAGTAGCATTTGACTAGGCAACAAATTATTCCAATATTCACTGAAATTGGAAAACAAAGTTGAAAGAAACTAACATTGTATTGGTATTCTGCTTACATCCTAACAACAGGCTACCTACATAAATATACTATTGCGTTATGCATCAAACTAAAATGTATACTTAACGTAGGTGTGTTGGAATACTAAGGACTGCTGATATCACATCTTCCAGTCCCTGACGTTTACTGCTATGGATGTTTGATTGCGGGGCGTGACTATCTTTGTAGACGCGTAATTGAATAGTTTTAGCAGTGCAGACCACGTGATCTTGTTAAATGGCTGCCGTCTGTGGAGGCACGTGTGCACCACGCGACGCCCTATGCTTGAAAGAACGCCTTTCTGCTCCCAGGCCCGATCACAGATGCGTAGAGGCGCCCATAGTGATCCCGGACTTAAACCATTTCGGTTTACTATTAATTATTTGGGGTACTGAAGGAGTACAATTTAAACCATCATCACCAATAAATATATTGAATAATAATACATTTAATCGTAAGACAATGGATTTAATTAACATTGTACAAATTGAATCCGATGGGTTGACGTGTATTTATTTACGTCACAGTAATATTTTACTGGAATAAGTAATTTATAATTAATTTAGTTAAATACTCGAGCTCAGTACGCATAAGCTTGCGAAATAGTTATTTCTTTCATAACGAACACTAATTTTAGAATGAAAGAGTAATTAACTGAACTCTATATTTCTCCAACATGTACTCACCTAAGCCGGTAGCTGAGCGGACAGAACACTAGACGCGTGACCCTGTGGTCCTGGGTTCGATTCCGGGCACCGGTGAGAAACAATGGGCAGAGTTTTGTTCACCCTGATCCCCCTATTACCTAGCAGTAAATAGGTACCTGGGAGTTAGTCAGTTGTCACGGGCTGCTTCCTGGGGGTGGAGGCCTGGTTGAGGACCGGGCCATGGCGACACTAAGCCCCGAAATCATCTAAAGATAAACCTATTTGTGCTTGTGGCGGTTGAGCTCTGCCTCTTTGGATCCGCCTCTCAACTGTCAATCAACTGGAGTAGAGGTTCCTGAGCCAATTCGACAATATCATATATACACTTGAAACTGTGTATGGAGTCAGCCTCCACCACATCACTGCCTAATGCTTTCCATTTGTCAACCATTCTGACACTAAGAAAATACTTTCTAATATCTCTGTGGCTCATTTGGACACTCAGTTTCCACCTGTGTCCCCTAGTGTGTGTGCCCCTTGTGTTAAATAGCCTGTCTTTATCTACCCTATCAATTCCTCTGAGAATCTTGTACGTGGTGATCATATCCCCTAACTCTTCTGTCTTCGAGCGACGTGAGGTTTAATTCCCGAGTCTCTCCTCGTAGCTCATACCTCTCAGCCCAGGTACTAGTCTGGTGGCAAACCATTGAACTTTTTCCAGTTTGGTCTTATGCTTGACTAGATATGGGCTTCATGCTGGGGCTGCATACTCCAGGATTGGTCTAACATAGGTGGTATACACAGTTCTGAATGATTCCTTGCACAAGTGTCTAAATACCATTCTTATGTTAGCCAACCTGCCATATGTTGTTGACGTTATCCTCTTGATATGGGCTTCAGGGGACAGGTCTGGCGTGATATAAACCCCCAGCTCATTCTCTCTCTCTCTGACTCCTGAAGAATTTCATCTCCCAAATGATACCTTGTAACTGGCCTCCTAATCCCTACACCTATCTTCATTACATTACATTTGCTTGGGTTAAATTCTAACAACCATTTGTTTGACCATTCCTTTGGTTTGTCTAGGTCTTCTTGAAGCCTCAAGTAGTCCTCCTCTGTCTTAAACCTTCTCATAATTTTGGCATCGTCAGTAAACATTGAGAAGAATGAGTCCATACCCTCCGGGAGATCGTTTACGTATATCAGAAACAGGATAGGACCGATTACAGAGCCCTGTGGGACTCCACTGGTGACTTCACGCCAATCTGAGGTCTCACCCCTCACTGTAACTCTTTGCTTCCTATTGCTTAGGTATTCCCTTATTCACTGGAGCACTTTACCAGTTACTCCTGCCTGTCTCTCCAGCTTATGTACCAGCCTCTTATTAGGGACTAAGTAATTACCCAAGTGTAATTACCTAAGTGTAGTTACAGGATGAGAGCTACGCTCGTGGTGTCCCGTCTTCCCAGCACTCTTTGTCATATAACGCTTTGAAACTACTGACGGTCTTGGCCTCCACCACCTTCTCACCTAACTTGTTCCAACCGTCTACCACTCTGTTTGCGAAAGTGAACTTTCTTATATTTCTTCGGCATCTGTGTTTAGCTAGTTTAAATCAATGACCTCTTGTTCTTAAAGTTCCAGGTCTCAGGAAATCTTCCCTATCGATTTTATCAAGTCCTGTTACTATTTTGTATGTAGTGATCATATCAGCTCTTTTTCTTCTGTCTTCTAGTTTTGGTATATTTAATGCCTCTAACCTCTCCTCGTAGCTCTTGCCCTTCAGTTCTGGGAGCCACAACTTTCAAAGGCTTTCCGACAGTCCAAAAAAATGCAGTCCGCCCAGCCTTCTCGTTCTTGCTTAATTAATCTTTGTCTCCTGATCATAGAATTCTATTAAACCAGTAAGGCAAGATTTACCCTCCCTGAACCCATGTTGGCGATTTGTCACGAAGGCCCTTCTCTCCAGACGTGTTACTAGGTTTTTTCTCACGATCTTCTCCATCACCTTGCATGGTATACAAGCTAAGGACACTGGCCTGTAGTTCAGTACCTCTTGTCTGTCATACTTTTTGTATAATGGGACCTCATTAGCCTCCTTACATATTTCTGTTAGGTCTCCCGTCTTCAGTGATCTAATATACACTATGGAGAGTGACAAGCAGAGTGCCTCTGCACACTCTTTCAATACCCATGGTGAGATCCCGTCAGGACCAACAGCATTTCTCACATCCAGATCCAACAGGTGTTTCTTGACCTCATCTCTCGTAGTTTTAAACCCTTCTAAGGTCGCATGGTTTACTGTCCCCTCTCCTAGAGCAGTGACCTCACCATGTTCTATTGTGAAGACCTCCTGGAACCTCTTGTTGAGTTCTTCACACACCTCTTTGTCATTCTCTGTATACCTGTCCTCGCCCGTTTTAAGTTTCATTGGCTGTTTTTTCACTGTTGTTTGTCATATATATATATATATATATATATATATATATATATATATATATATATATATATATATGATAGCCGAGGAAGTGATAGCCGAGGCTATATGAACAACTTCCCCGCCGGCACTCGGATGGTAATCTTGGGCATAGCATTTTATCAAATCACCTCATATTTTGGGGGCAACACGTGAGGAACACAAATGCAAACAAGCCTGAATGGTCCCCAGGACTAGATACAACTGAAAACTCACACCCCAGAAGTGACTCGAACCCATACTCCCAGGAGCAACGCAACTGGTATGTACAGGGACGCCTTAAACCACTTGACCATCACGACCGGACACAAGGAAGTGATAGCCGAGGCTATATGAACCACTTCCCCACCGGCACTCGGATGGTAATCTTGGGCATAGCATTTTATGCTATGCCCAAGCTATCACTTCCTTATGTCCGGTCGTGATGGTCAAGTGGTTTAAGGCGTCCCTGTACATACCAGTTGCGTTGCTCCTGGGAGTATGGGATCGAGTCACTTCTGGGGTGTGAGTTTTCAGTTATATATATATATATATATATATATATATATATATATATATATATATATATATATATTATATATATATATATATATATATATATATATATATATATATATATATATATATATATATATATATATATATATATATATATATATATATATATATATATATGCGGTTACCTCTATTCTTATGTTCATATGTTTCACCCCATTTATCCTTATGTATCCCCTATGTTTTCACCTTTATTTCTTATCACCTGGCCCAGTGCGGGTATATAATCAAACCACATTGTAACATTTCCTCACTTGAGAATGAACCATGGAGGTTCGAAACGTTGTGCAAATTGTTTAAATAAGTGTAATACATTTTATAGTAATCAACATCTTTTCTTCACCCAGAAATTACGAAAATGAGTTTTGGAGAACTCCTATTTCAGCTAAGCCCTGATGCTAAGAAAATAGTTAGAGGGATAGAAGCCCTAAATCAGAAGATAGTAAATACAGAATATGCGGTCATATTCAATGAGACATGTTTAAAAGAAAACCTGCTGCCAGTATACACCAATATATATATATATATGTATATATTTTGGTAGCAGTCTTTCCTGTAGACATATATCATTAAATATGACTGAAAAAGTAAGATTAATAATTCTAACACGAATTTTCTCAACGTTTCTTATATTCTTCTTCACTGTTGATGGTAACTGAAAAATCAATTCTCCAAAGTTCATTTTTATTTCTAGTCTGATACGACACTTGAGCGCGTTTCGTAAAACTTATTACATTTTCAAAGACTTTAGTTTACACAACCACAACTATAACTGAACAGCTTTGGCTCTTTTATACCTGCATTTGGGTAAGGTGATGTAATACAATAGTTTTGGATGAGGTGAAAACAAACTTTCAGCAAAACACAGAACACGAAACAATGGGTATAAGCTAAAGGGAAGAATAGATCTGTAATTGCAGACGGCCTATTGGCCCATATTTCTTGATGCTTCTATATTGGAGCGGAACCTTGAAGTGGGTAGAATATAATTGTGCGTTAATTGGCTGTTCATTGCTGGTGTTGACTTCTTAATGTGTAGTGCCTCGCAGATATCAAGCCGGCTGCTATCGCTGTATCTATCGATAATTTCCGTGTTTTTTTGTTAAGACTTCTCTGGTGATGGTCTGGTTGTGGGAAGAGATAATATGTTCCTTGATAGAGCCCTGTTGCTTATGCATCGTTAATCGCCTGGAAAGAGATGTTGTTGTCTTGCCTATATACTGAGTTCTTTGGGGCTTACAGTCCCCAAGTGGGCATTTGAAGGCACAGACGACATTGGTCTCTTTCAAAGCGTTCTGCTTTGTGTCTGGAGAGTTTCTCATGAGTTGGTTGGCAGTTTTCTTGGTTTTATAGTAAATCGTCAATTGTATCTTCTGATTTTTGTCTGTAGGGATAACGTTTCTATTAACAATATCTTTCAGGACCCTTTCCTCCGTTTTATGAGCTGTGGAAAAGAAGTTCCTGTAAAATAGTCTAATAGGGGGTACAGGTGTTGTGTTAGTTGTCTCTTCAGAGGTTGCATGGCGTTTCACCTTCCTTCTTATGATGTCTTCAACGAAACCATTGGAGAAGCCGTTGTTGACTAAGACCTGCCTTATCCTACAGAGTTCTTCATCGACTTGCTTCCATCCTGAGCTGTGGCTGAGAGCACGGTCGACATAAGCGTTAACAACACTCCTCTTGTACCTGTCTGGGCAGTCACTGTTGGCATTGAGGCACATTCCTATGTTTGTTTCCTTAGTGTAGACTGCAGTGTGGAAACCTCCGCTCCTTTCCATGACTGTTACATCTAGAAAGGGTAGTTTCCCATCCTTCTCCATCTCGTAAGTGAAACGCAACACGGAATTCTGCTCAAATGCTTCCTTCAGCACTTGCAGATGTCTGACATCAGGTACCTGTGTAAAAATGTCGTCAACATACCTGCAGTATATGGCCGGTTTCAAGTTCATATCGACTAAGACCTTTTGTTCGATGGTACCCATGTAGAAGTTCGCAAACAGGACACCTAGGGGAGAACCCATGGCGACCCCATCTACTTGCTTATACATGTGTCCATCCGGGCTCAAGAAGGGTGCCTCTTTAGTACAAGCTTGGAGTAGTTTCCTTAGAATATTTCTGGTATGTCAAGAGGAGTACAGGCCGGATCACGATACACTCTGTCCGCTATCATCCCGATTGTTTCATCCACAGGTACGTTGGTAAACAGTGATTCTACGTCCAACGAGGCTCTTATCCCTGTGGCCCGTGTTCCCTCAGTAAGTCAACAAATTCCTTTGGAGACTTCAGGCTGAAGGTGCAAGGGACATAAGGAGTCAGCAAGCCGTTGAGTCGCTTCGCCAGTCTGTACGTGGGTGTGGGTATCTGGCTAATGATTGGCCGAAGTGGGTTTCCAGGCTTATGTGTCTTGACATTTCCATACGCATATCCAGGCTTATATTCCCCAATAATCTTTGGCAGGTGGAGTCCGGATTTCTTGGCGTTCACAGTTTCGATCAATTTGTTGACCTTTGCCTTCAATTCGGCTGTAGTGTCCTTCGTTACCCTTTGGAATTTAGTTTGGTCAGAGAGAATGAGGTTCATTTTCGCCAGATATTCGTCTTTTTTAAGAATGACGTATATTGGCGACTTGTCACCTCTTCTGACGACTATCTCCTTGTTCTCTCGAAGGCTCTTAGCTGCCGCTTTGAGCTCAGGGGACAGTATGGTGCTACTGTAATTACCTCGATTCTTTCCTCCTTCTGCAATAAGTTCTGCTTGTAAGGTGTCTTTGGTGGTGACCTTCTTTTGTGTCTCGAGGTCGAATATGTCGTCCAACAGGATCTCCAACTCCACTTTCCGGGCCACCTCACTTGGTCTGGACATAACGTGACAGTTTATACCCAGATTTAGGAGAGTGATTTGGTCCTCAGTGAGGTTGATTCCTGCAAGGTTCAGGAAGCCGTCTCTTGGTCGTGGAATTGCCATAGGTCCTCCATATAACGTTGTTAGTTTCTTGATTATCCTGGTTTCGGTGCTGAGGTGATGTCTATCTGTGAGGATGTCGAGGTGTTGCTCTATGCGGGTACAGAGACTTTCGTCGATGTTGCTGTTTCTCCATTGGCTTGTAGCATGAAGTAGTTGCTTTTTTGTTGTCAAAATGAAATCAAAGACAACAAAACGCAACTACTTCATGCTACAAACCAATGGAGAAACAGCAACATCGACGAAAGTCTCCATACTTTCGCATTTGTGTTCCTCACGTGTGCCCCAAAGAATGAGGTGATTTGATAAAATGCTATGCCCAAGAATACGATCCTACTGCTGGCGGGGAAGTGGCTCAAATAGCTTCAGCTATCACTTCTTTTGTCCGGTCGTGATTGTCAAGCGGATTAAGGCGTCCCTGTACATACCAGTTGCGTTGCTCCTGGCAGTATGGGTTCGAGTCACTTCTGGGGTGTGAGTTTTCAGTTATATAATATATATATATATATATATAATATATATATATATATAATATAATATATATATATATATAATTATATATATTATATATTATATATATATATATGTTATTAAATATGACCGAAAAAAGTAAGATTAATAATTCTAACACGAATTTTCTCAATTTTCCTTATGTTTGTTTTTACTGTGACGGTAAATGAAAATCACTTCTCCAAAATTCATTCTTTATTTCTAGTCTGACGCGACACTTGAGCGCGTTTCGTAAAACTTATACATTTTCAAAGACTTTAGTTACACACACTGAACAGAGTTTAACAGCTTTTCTTTTTTATAACTGCATTTGGGTGAGGTGAGATGTTACAATGGTTTGGGGTGAGGTGAGAACAAACACAGAACACGAAACAATGGGTATAAGCTAAAGGAAGAATAGATCTGTAACTGCAGAAGGCCTATTGGCCCATATTTCTTGATGTTTCTCTTCCACAACCAAACCATCACCAGAGAAATCTTAACAAACAACACAGAAATCATTGATAGATACAGCGACAACAGGCGGCTTGACATCTGCGAGGCACTACACATCAAGAAGTCAACACCAGCAATCAACAGCCAATTAACGCACAACTATATTCTACCCACTTCAAGACTCCGCTCCAATATAGAAACATCAAGAAATATGGGCCAATAGGCCTTCTGCAGTTACAGATCTATTCTTCCCTTTAGCTTATACCCATTGTTTCGTGTTCTGTGTTTGTTCTCACCTCACCCCAAACCATTGTAACATGTCTCCTCACCCAAATGCAGGTATAAAAAAGAAAAGCTGTTTAAACTCTGTTCAGTGTGTGTAACTAAAGTCTTTGAAAATGTAATAAGTTTTACGAAACGCGCTCAAGTGTCGCGTCAGACTAAGAAATAAAGAATGAATTTTGGAGAATTGATTTTTCATTTACCGTCATCAGTAAAAACAAACATAAGGAAAATTGAGAAAATTCGTGTTAGAATTATTAATCTTACTTTTTCGGTCATATTTAATAACATATGTCTACAGGAAAGACTGCTACCAAAATATATATATATATATATATATATATATATATATATATATATATATATATATATATATATATATATATATATATATATGCGAACAAGCCTGAATGGTCCCCAAGACTATATGCAACTGAAAAATCACACCCCCAGAAGTGACTTGAACCCATACTGCCAGGAGCACTCTGCTGGCGTACAGGATCCCTTAACCTTAATACAGGATCTCGAACCGTATGGGTTCGAGTCACTTCTGGGGTGTGAGTTTTCAGTTGCATATAGTCCTGGGGACCATTCAGGCTTGTTCGCATTTGTGTTCCTCACGTGTGCCCCAAAGAATGAGGTGATTTGATAAAATACCATGCCCAAGATTACCATCCGAGTGCCGGCGGGGGGATGGAAATAGCCTTGGCTACCATCCTCTTTTGTCCGGTCGTGTTGGTCGAGCGGTTAAGGGATCCTGTGCGCCAGCAGAGTGCTCCTGACAATATGTGTTCGAGTCACTTCTGGGATGTGAGTTTTGAGTTATATATATATATATATATATATATATATATATATATATATATATATATATATATATATATATATATATATATATATGGATATCTGTATGTATATGAGTATATATGTATATGTATGTGCATTTCTATACAGGATATGTGGAAGCTGGTCAGAATTGCATTTCACCTTTGTAAACACACGTTAATGACGCTATGTAAAAAGTTGTTTTTTGAACACTGTTCTTGAACTCGAACACTGTTTATATACGACAGACGTAAATCTGTGAATTTATGTTAGTTGGTTAGATTAACATTTTTAAAATCATTACAATCACCTTCTGTGTTTGACTGTTCAATAAATCACTCGCTTATATGTTTAACAGATCTCTAACCCTGTCCATGGAGGACAGAAGAAAATGTATATATGCTGGTTAGTATTGTAAATGTGTGGCCACATCTTTGGTAGAAAAAGAAATAAAAAAAAGCTCCAGAATGTAAAGGGGCAAAGTGTGATATTCTGACTTGGTGTTAGTTGGATGTCTCACGACCCATAGTTAAATCTGTTGAATCCCAGGTTACATTAATTTGTTGCATATCGAGGTCCAAGGATTTAGGGCATGAGCCTAGGCTTACCCAGTATGCAAGTTCGAATCCTCTTCATGGTTACTTCTGCTTTTCTAAATAATAATAATAATAAATATATAATAATAATAGAAGTAAAGTAATAATATTAGTAAAATATTAAAAAAAAATAATAGAATAATAATAATAATAAAATAGCAATAATAATAATAATACACAGAGAAATCACATTATCGTGATATGTCAATGGGAAAACCGACCGGAGCCGTGGGAGGATTCGAACCTATGCGCTGGACATTCCCAGATGCACGCTCTAAACGACTACACCACGACATGGTCGTACATTTCCTCATTGATATATCACGATAATGTGATTTCTCTCTGTATTGAAAGAGGGGCGTTTGAGATAAAATTACTGGTTATCTTGAGGATGGGCTGATGTATGCGATATTATCTTTGTTATCTTGAGGTTACTGGACGACAGTTTTCACAATATTTGGAACATTTGTTACATAACGAGTAATTTTTGTTACGCATGTGGCCCCAGCATGATGAAATGATTTGATGAAATATCTATGCCCAAAAAGGTCACCGAGTGCCGTCGGGAATTGGGTTATCAGTCAAATGAATTCCAATGCTTTTGAACAGCACGTGTGGCCTAGTATTTAAAATACTGTACAAGCTAAGGTGCATGGAACACTATTTTTCTAGGCTTGAATTCTTCAGGAGTGAGGCGTTTTCTGTTACATATATATAAACATATATATGTTTTATATATATTTATATACATATATGTAAACATGTATATAAACATATACATGTTGTTGAATATGACCGAAGGGGTAAGATTAATGATTCTAACACGAATCTTCTCAATATTTCATACGTTGTTTTTCACTGTCGGTGGTAATTGAAAAATTAACTCTAAAAAGTTCATTTTCACATTTTTATTTATAGTCTGACGCCTAAAAGCGTTTCGCAAGGACTTCTCACATTTTCAAAGACAGATTTGTACACATCATTTCATGCTTATATTCGTTTTTGGGCTAGTGATATGACACAAATGTTTTTGAGTGAGGTGACAAAATACAGAATACGAAACAATGAGTATAATGCATATTTACTGCTTCAATATTGCAATATATTGCTATATTGCTCTTGCTGCTTCTAAGTTCGTTCGGGGTCTTGAAGTGGGTAGAATATAATTATGTATTAATTGACTGTTGAATGCTGGTGTTGACTTTTTGATGTGTAGGGCCTCGCTGATGTCGAGTCTCCTGCTATCGCTGTATCTATCGATGATTTCTGTGTTGCTTGTTAAGATTTCTCTGGTGAGGGTCTGGTTGTGAGAAGAGATTATATGTTCCTTCATGGAGCCCTGTTGTTTGTGCAAACAACAGGGCTCTTATCTCCATTTCCGTGTTGAGAATAATAGTCTTCGGTATACTGGACGAAGGAAAATTATTTGACAGTAACACTTGAGTTGATAAGCATCCTCAGGTGGTCCTGTGGGAAATCAGACAAGGAAAAATACAGAGAAATACAAGTACGCATATGGCTTTCCTTACGACCAAATCCAAAAGGTTAAGGACCAAACGCACCACTCAGTTGAAGATTGAGAGGTGGGACCCAGGAGCTGAAGCTCAGTCACTGCATTCATATAACGATAAGCAAATTTACATATTTAATTGATATATATTGAGAGATTTGTTAATAGTGAACATATATATACATATTTATATTTTGGCGTATAATCAGCAAGAAATATAGATCTAGGGTGGAGCCAAGGACTCTCTCGTCCCAACTCTACGTGAGAAATGAAGACAAATAAGATCTGTCATATGAAATCAGGATGTTTGTATGTGGTGAGAAGGGCACCAGGATCTTGCACACCAGACGAGTGACACCCTCAAGGCAACGCTTTCACTACTCTGTCGACACCACATCCACACCTCGTTCACTCGACGAGGTGTGGATCCCATCCCATGTTGGAATTGGAAAACATGACTTCGTAGATCGATTGGCCAATGAGGCTTGCAGGAAAGAAAACATTGATTATGACTTTGGACTATCTAATGGAGTTATTAGAAACATACAAATTAAAGAAATTAATTCAGATTTAGAAGAACTAAGAAATGCCCAGAGACCTGAAAGCTGCAGTATTAAAAGTTATGACGAGGATACGAGTGAAATTCACAGGTAATGAATACAATCCCTGGGTACAATCCTTGACGATGATTCAAGACTATTCTCAATAACTTCAGCCTTTGACAACACTCCTTGGCTACACTCCCTGACAACACTCACTGACAGGTGTCATGTGTTTTCTTTGTACCATTACCAAGGGGACTCTAGTCCCTTTAATGCAGATGCATTAACTCATCATGGACCAGCCAAAGTAGTGGAGTAAGTGAGTTGAGTTCTCGCTGCACGCCAGCTAAGAGGCGGTTGGGGACATAGTACACCACTTCTCTGTGATTTTGATAAATTATAGGCAACCTGGA
>WNGS01113158.1:22149476-22165942 GCA_020271785.1 Procambarus virginalis | reverse complement strand
AGCGAGGGAGGAGGGGTGAGAGTGAGGGAGGGAGGAGGGGTGAAGGTAGGTGGGAGGGAGAGGGAGAAGGTGAAGTAGGGAGGGAGTGAAGGAGGGAGGGAGGGAAGAGGAAATGAATGAAGGGAGGAGGGGTGAAGGAGGGAGGGAGGGACGCTGGTGGTATGGAAATGAAAGAACGGGAGCGGGGCGCGATGAAGGACAGGGAATATCAGGAGAAAGTGCCAAGTCATTACGACTGCATAGCCCATGGAAGGGATGGATTAGAATTGGGATAGGACGGAGGAAGGAATGGTGGCCAACCATTTGGACGGTCGGGGATTGAACACCGACCTGCATGAAGCTAACAACTATAGGTCCTTGTCTTGAATCAGTGTTTTTAACGTCGACAGTCGTGTTGAAGACTGGCAGGGTGTCGTCTTGTCTCGGGGTCAGAATTTTGTTATGATGATGTGTTCTAATAATGACTGGGCTTCTCATTGACCTAGACAGTGTTTTAATTACGACAGGTTGTGATGAAGACTGTTTGGCTTCCTGTCTTGTATCAGTATGTAATACGAAAGGTGTTGAAGGTTCTTCTCGCAGCCCCGTTCTCGCCAGCGTTCCCAACGTCAAGAAACTGTCGTACTACGTGCCTTACCTTAACCTTCCAGAGGACTCGCGAACAGTAAATGGGACATTATGTTAATTTTCTTGAGCTACTACCATTTTCTAGTACGTCAATTTTTGGCCTTAGGTAATGGTTGACCAGACTATCAGCCAGGAGGCCTGGTCAGAGGACCGGGCCGCGGAGAAGAGAAGCAGCACATCATTCCCACACTATTAGCAGTGAGATTTCCCACCAAGGTACTGCCATGTAGACCAGTTAAGTGTATATAGCTTTTGGGAGGATTTCGGAGATAAAGCACAAGACCCCGACTTGTAAGTTTTACTGAAGTTATCAGAGGGGTGGAGCATCAGAGTACCCCTGAAAGATCGGGTTATTGTGCTTGCACTGAATATCTAGTACACCACTTCGAAGCGGACTAACAACTGTGTGTGTGGCGGGTTCATCAGACTGTGGTCTCACTTGCAGAAAAATAGTCTTCACTCCAGCACTTACACAGCAACCTTCCCACCACACACCCGTACCACACAGCAACCTTCCCACCACACACCTGTACCACACAGCAACCTTCCCACCACACACCCGTACCACACAGCAACCTTCCCACCACACACCCGTACCACACAGCAACCTTCCCACCACACACCCGTACCACACAGCAACCTTCACAACTAAACGTCTGTGTCTGACCTCTTACAAATAATATCACTTTTCAAAGTGAAATGGACAAAACTTTCTGTTTTCCAGAGCAGCAAGTTTTGGGTCCTCGGGTAGGTTAGGAGAGCAGCAAGTCTCCTAAGGTTTCAAAACGTCTTCAAAACTGTTAATATAAAGTGTCCTTTCCTAACCTAAAGGACTAAGCCAGAGGACCCAAAACAGAAAACGGGATAGTACGTTACCTTCGCGTACAGCTTCCATTTTATATTATGGCAATTTTTAGCCTTAGTGTGAATACAAGGGACAATCAACGTTATTTGTAAGAGGACGGGTGAGTCACCCAGCATCTTTTCTTAGTCGGCATTCTACCCCACCCAACATACTTTTTCGCTCAGTCTTCTATTCCACCCAGCATTCTTTCCCGACATCCTTTCCCAGTCAGTCATTATCTTCCAACAGCATCTTTCCCCATTGTCACGCAGCATCCTTTCATATGCAGTATATATTCGAAAATAGCATCCTTTTTCACACCATGCGAATGCACTCAGCATCCCATCCTACCCAACATCCTTTCCCACCAGCATCGTTTTTCTCCCAGCATTATTTCCCACCTAGTATCCAATACCAATCACCATCCTTTCCCACCCAGCTTCCTTTCCCTTTCATCTTCCTTCCAACCAAGTATTTTCTCCCGTCCAGTATACTTTCTAATTCTGCGGCCTTTTCCATATTCCTTATTTCCCACCGTTCATCCTTTTCCACCAAACAGGGTTTTCTACCCAGCATTCATTCTCATACAACATTTCTCAACCCCACCTCCCCCAGTGTCAGTTTCCATCTCTGCATCGTTTCTTACACCACATCCTTTCCCATTCAGCTTCATTTATTTTCCAGCCTGCTTTTCCACCAAGCATCCTTTTACAATCAGCTACATTTCCCACTTAACATCCTTTCCCATTTAGCAACCTTCCCACTTATCTTTTCTTACTACTCATTTTTACGCACAAATCACCCCCCCCCCTCTCTCTGGTCCAGCATCCTTTCCCAACCAGCATCAGTCTCAGCCAACATCCTTTCTCAAATCAGCATCCTCTCCTTCCCATCATCTTTTCTTAACAAGCATCCTTTCCATCCAAATATTCTTACTCTCTAAACCAGAATATTTAATTACGGATTGAGAAATTTATTATTTTACTCCTCTAAGTTCTTTATGGTTTGTTTGTATTGTTTTGGAGAGTAGTTTGTTGGGCTTATTTTCAGCAGTTCGTTGAGCTCCTTCTAGTAACAACTTGCCGTCAGCTTGGCAAGTCTTTGGGGCCTCACTCAGCCTAGTGACCAACCACTGGACATGGTTTAGCTCCGACCGTATCTCGCGACTAATGTCAACTGTGTATACACCGAGTTGTGTGAACCTGTTAATATATACAGTGACCAGGGTAACCTTCAAGCGTTTGAAGCTGTGAGATGATTTATATTTGATTCATTCTAACACTTTACGGCAATCTTGTTCTGGAGGATGATAAGGACTGCTCATTATCTCTCTGATCAACTGGCAGGTATACTTTAGTTCTTGTCATTGTTCAGTACTTTTTGTAACTTTTCATGCACCGAACCACAAAATAAATTCTCGCTATATATATCATACATATATGAACAATATTCTAATTACGTAATAATTTTGTATTAAGGAAAATGAAACTTATATTTGTGAGTTAATTATTTCTAAAGTTTAACAAATAAATGATTGAAGGATTATATCGTTTTACCTGAATTTAGAAATAAATTTTTAAGTTATTGATACCAAACGATATAGTGAAATCTGTAACTGAATACAGTGAGACTTAATAATAAATCCTGAGGAGATTCTGACACATGCAATTTTCTGTCCGACAGTCGACTCAATGGAGAAGGACATGAACAACCCGGGCGTGTTAGCCGAGAGAACAAGGCTGGTCAGACTGTGGCTGGCGGGCGTGCCGGTCAAGTACATATCCGCGGAGAGTGGAGCCAGCCTCTCCACCGTGTACAGGTGGATCCGTCGGTGGCGGGAGTGTGGCTCGCTGGAGACTCGACCCTACTGCAGGAGACCTCGAAGTGTCTCTTGCCCCTTCACAGTGTCGCCCTACAGTGGCATCAGGCATCATTATCCCTACTCACACCCGTGTCTCCAGCAGAAAGACATCAGTGTTTTACCTCTCTGGAAATGAATTTCATAATATTAGTCCACAGTGCAAGAGTTGTCGAGTAACACAAGGATTGACGATCTCAATTAAAACAAAAACAAAAAAATGACAAAATTTATGGTTGGGTAATAAAGTTAAGTAAAAGTAACGATGATTTAGTGATTATTCCAGGGAAAAAAATAATACTTCGTGATACCTAAATGAATCCTAGAATCGATAAGAGGAGTATATTTCAATACCATTAATCATTTCAACTATTTTACTGATTCATACTAACTTAAATCCATCTTAGATTTGCGGGACCAAAGAGCCAAAGCTCACCCCCCCCCCAAACACAACTAGGTGAGTACGGGAACTTAAAAACCCTTTTCCTTCATGTTTTTTTCTTCTGGTAAGATTATTTTGCACCAAAGTCTGATTATGTGCAGAACACTGACTTAAATCAGAAAATAATTTCCAAATATAGTCTGTCAAAAACCTAAATATATATATTTTGCAACTGGATTTTTTTTTAGAAATGAATAAATGAATTAATTCGCTCAAATTTTACGTGCATTTTTAATCGACACCCAGTTGCAAATCACACACGAAGTTCCTAATAATCAGTTGCAGTCTTCATAGATGAAAAACAAATTAGTTTATGTTATCAGAACACAGTAGTTTTACGGTAGGTCGTGCATTGTGTAAGGTACACTTCGAGAGAGCTCTTGCACCAGGAATTCCAACTTATCCTCTAAATTATTGCCACCAACAATTACAGTGTTATAGAATTCGACGAAATCGTTAGTATGAAGCAAAGTTGTTTTTGATTAGTGATAATCGGCCATCAAGGGAAAGATAATTGCCCCCCCCCCTCCAAAGAAAGACAATATAACTGCATCATAAAAATACATTTTCTCAGGCCTATAACAAAAAGAAGGAAATTTTGTCCCAGTAGCTGACTCTAAAACAACTCTCCCTGCACCGAGTTGTGCAAGACCTTTCACATGGACCATATCGACGAAGGTCCTTAATCTAACATATCACGTTAGATAAAATGGTACATTGTAGTAAGGTTTTATATTCATTGCTTTTATATATTCCTTACTTTTGTATATAGTAGTTTCAAACTAAGGTTAGACTTATAATGAATGCGCGTTCCAAATATAACTTATAAAAATATTCTAAGCAAAGCACAGTATACCATACAAATGGAATAGATCGAATAATAATCACCCGAAATTGATAACAAAGTATCAATAGAAAGATTTCTAGTTATCTTTCACATCGTCCTCGTATAGTCCTTACATTCATCTTACTTCCAGCCTGTACAGTAAACACTTCCTAAAATCATTCCAGTATCAGAAGAAAGAGACAACACCGCCTCTGCATTACTACCTGCATTTTATATTCCATTATCCAAGCTACAGTACAATGTCAAATTCATCCAAATTTTCTGCTCTGACAGTTATTTCACACGGGGTAAAACTTTCACCAATGTTAACTCCACATTGTTTCATTTACCCATGGTAAGTTACCCGATGTTAAATTACCCATTCTTAATTTACCGTTATTATACTTAGTAAATTTAATACACAAGGTTAATTGTACCCAGTGTTGAAGTTCAAGTTATTTTATTAATTCACCATACACAACTTATATAATAATATAATATTTTATAATTAATTTTTTTTAATAAAACTTATATCCCGATATAGAAACACTTAGTGCTATAATTCTAAAAGATTTTAATCACAACTGATATATGTACTCTATAATATTAATAAATGTGCCGTTGTCAAGACAACAAGTTAATACTTCTTCTACCTCTCCTTTTTCTCTACCTCTCTCCTTCAATCCCATTCTCTTTGTACCTTCATCAATCCCTCTCATTCTCTCTCTCACTCACTCTCACCTTCCCGTTTCCACACCCAGAGGGCAATACATTCACTAGTAACATTCAGCTAACATTATCAACGCTAAATAATCTTACTGCCTGTGTGTGAAATAAGAACCTCAGCATTAAAATTTATCTGTGTGTTCAGAGTGCATTAATAATTTATTAAATAAATTATAATTCCAAACTTCATCAGCACAAGAAGGAAGAAAATGTGATACGGGATACTAATGACAGGAATTGTATGCCTTGCAGTGAAATGCTACAATTCGACCAATGATTTATTTTAATAACCTTTGTACAGCTTTCCTCATTATGAAGAACAGCATTTTCACGTTTGACAAACTGTAGTGTACTAATGTAGTATTGTATATTATGCAGTTACATTTCTGGAGACTGTGCACTCCGAAATATATGCTCTATTGGACACACTACGAACACTCTGAGTATTAATCTTACACTTCACTGACAAGAATGACGATATAAGCAACACCACTCTCGACATCACTATACTATTCAGAACCAGGACATAGTGAAGGACACCGTCATCATCACATCCACCAGTGGCCTGAAGTGACTATGAACACTTGAGGTTATATACATTCCTGAGCTGATACCAGTAATTAACATTCGGATGAATTCAACATCAGGCATGCAATTGTTAGTTGGCCCACCTTAGTTCCATAGGGAAGATATCAGACCCAGAAGACAACCAATGATCACCAGACCCTATTCTTTGTTGAACCCTACGATTAAGGATGATTCAATTGATGTGTGAGGAGAACATACGCTTATAAATGTCTACATATTTGCATGTTACCTTAGTATACCAGTGTTCTTAGTGTCAAGTGTAGATTCCGGTAGATGTCACATTGCTGAAGAAGCTTGCAAATAAAATATAAAGATTAAGTGATTTATTGTTTTTTCACCCTCTAGATGGAAGATGGTATTTATGTTGAATGGGAAGTGTTCATAAGCAAAGTAGCAATTGTAACAATGCTGTTGTCTTTTAATTCAATGAGCATTAGAGAAAACCTGCACTCAAAATATTCCAATATATTTATACTTTAAGAGAGAATGTATTCTGTTTGTCTGCTCAGAGTTGGAGGCTAGAGACTTGCGCCTAGTTTTACCTGAATTAACAGTTATGATGGGCTGGGCTCCGGGATGAACATAGGCTGGTCGGGGTCGCCAAAAATAAGAAAGAATCAGCATAGTAAGGGTCGTGGGAAAATTGTCGGAATAGTCAAGGTTGTGGGAAAATAGTCGGGATTGATATAATGAGGAGAACTACTAGAGACTTGTACTGTACGAAATTAAAATTTACTGTATGCAAAATTAATTCAACTAAAGTCCCTAGCTAGGGACGTAAAACCTAGCTCCTCTTTTCCTAATGACAAACTGTGGGCTGTAAGAGGCAGGTGGAGGTTCCTAAGGGTGAATGGAGAAATTGATTGAAGATCTACAATCCACCTGCAGACAATTTTACACATCAACTTGTGTTGTTAACACTTTGACGTTCTGGGCCCCCGAGCTCCACTACCCCAGGTGGGTTTGAGCGTTCCGCGGGAGCGCGAGGGAGAGCGCGGTAAATTCTGAAAAGTGTATAATTTTTTTAAACTTTGTCAGCTCAGTTCTCGTCCTTAGATTTTCAGTTTGGTATCAATGTGTTCGCAAAAGATTCTCTACAAGACTAAATGCATATATACTCCAAAAGCCCGGCTTACCATCCGCAACTAACAGAGGAAGTGAGAGAAAGTTAGCCGGGAGCCACAAGAGGGATAAAATGTTTACACTCTTTACAGTTTTGTCAACTAAATTCTCGTGCTAGGTCTTTCATTTTGGTATCAATGTGTTCGCAATAGAATTCCCAACAGAAGTATAAGCATATAATGTCAAAAACAGCCGCAATCTCCACCCGCCGACGTGATGGAAACAGGCAGTGGTTACCAGAAAGAGAGTGCCATGCCACCCCAGGCGCCTCTCATTACATTACAGGGCGCGGTAATTCTGAAAAGTGTATACTTTTTTTAACTTTGTCATCTCAATTCTCGTCCTAGGTTTTTCAATTTGGTATCGATGTGTTCGCAATAGAATTCTCTACTAGATTAAATGAATATAAATCCCAAAAGCCCGGCGAGAAAGTGAGAGTTTCTTACCCGGGAGCGGGCAAGAGCTCTCTCTTCACTTCACTCTCTTCACTTTGGACATCTCAATTCCCGTCCTAGGTCTTTCATTTTGGTATCATTGAGTTCGCAATAGAATTCTCTACAGAAGTATATGCAAATATAAAGTCCAAACGTCCGGCGTACCACCCACAGCAAACAGAGAAAGTGACAGAGCATTGCCCGCGTGAGCGCTAATGAAGAGCAATAAAAATTGGTATTCTGTTTTCAGCTTTGTTACCTCAATTCTGGTCCTAGATCTTTCATTTTGGTATTAATGTATTCGCAATGAAATTATCTACAGGACTAAATGCATATAAAGCCTACAGACATCAACATGACTTTGTTGTTCAGGAATTATTCCAATTAAATCAAGTTCCCACAATTTATGTACAGATTCTCATCCATCATCAATCATGGTGTTAATTTGTGGCTGTTCTTTGCCTTCTCAAGCCACATTTACAGTTTCTGTATGGAGTGATTTATCCCGGAGTTGAAGGTTCAAGATCTAGTACTTTTATTTGAATGCAAGCTCCATGACTGATTAGTTCCAGCTGTGCACTAGGTAATGTATCTGTAGTAATTGTTTTTCCCCTAAGGCATTTACATTGCTCTGTACCTTACAGACTTGTACAGCTGGTGAAGAATTATCTTCTTTTGGATTTGCCTGTGATCTATATTGATTATTGATTCAGTTTGCACAGTCTGCATCTGCATAGGCTGTGCATTGATAGGTATGTGCTTCCTGACAGAATAAACATCTAGGGACACTTGCAGCTCCTTTTGTCTTATCTGTCTTGGGAGCTAGATTTCCTATACTTATGTTAACTTTGGGTGATATAGCATATGAGCCAACATTACTCTGTTTCCACCTTGCAGAAGATGAGTTTTGTTGCCTTGATTTCGGATTGCCAGTTTGGTAATTCTTGTTTTTGTCTGAAGATTCACTTTTAGTGATTTTTTCTTGTGATATGATATTGTTCAAGTATGTAACACTTGTAGGTATGTAATTACATGCAAGAAGGTCATGGTTGAATGTAACACAAGGATTACATTAACACAAGGACTCCTCCAAGGATTTCCTTAAAGGATGAATTGTATTTGTAATAATGTGTACTTACATTATTCTTGATGTGCAGAAGCATGTTGCCTTTTGTTTCTTGGCTTTGCCTTTTCTATTAAGTATGTCTCTTTGAGATGCTTAATTGCCTTCAGATTTTCTGAGGCTGCTTTCACTCCAGTGAAAGCATGAGATTAGGTGCTCAAGATTATATTCAGGGATTAAGATAGTTATCTTAAAGAATTATAATATTTGGCTTGACATTGTCAATGGGCTGTTAGCCTTAAGATTGTAGATTAATGATGAGGGGCTGTTTAGCCATTAAGATTATGATGTGAGATTAAGATTGGTCTTAATCACCAATGGTAGACTATTGTAGCCAAATGATGATGACATTTGTCCATCAACTGATTTAAGTGGCCTGTAGGCTTTCAAGTTTCTGGATTAGAATCCACTGTACTATCATGTAACAATTGTATGGCTTGATCATAATCTTCATCGGCTAATAACAAATTAGCAATGATCTGCAATGCCTCTCCTCTTATTTGGCCTTGTAAATATAAAAATTTAATAGCCTCAGTGAGACAAGCATTAGTGTGTATTAATAAATCAAAAGCTCTTTAGAAGGCATCCGAATTTTCTGCAGATTTGAGCTCAAAACATGGTAATTATACCTTTGGGAGCTCAGTTGTTATATGTGGGATTGTTGAGGTACCAAACTGAGTGGATGTGCTCACATTTGGTTGAGCTACTGATAGTAAAGCAAGTTTGATTAAAGGGTCTAGTTGATCCTGGATTTTATTTTCATAAATTGCTATTTCAGCTCTGATATCCTGATGTTCTCTTTGGGTTAAATCAGCATTAGCTCTTTCTGCTAAATAACACTCAGAAAGCGTTTGATTTGATCAAATTTATCATCTTGACTCTGTTATTCAAGATGATTAAATCAAGAGATACTTGTTTAACTAACTTTTGACATCTGTCAATCTTGAGTCATGTCATTTTGTAGACATTTACGTGTCCTTTTCGTTCCTGATTTGTAGCAGGTGAAGAATTTGCAGTCTTTTACTTTTCCGAGATATTTTATTTTGTGATAAAAATATGTATCAATGTTAATGTATTTTGATAAATGAGCTATCCTGACTACTTAGGTAATGATTCCAAAGATTGTCCTTCCTCTCCACTTGAGAACCTGGATGCAGCAGGAGCTCAATTATCAAGAGCAAAAATTTGGTTTTTCTCCTGAATGCACCAAATTGATAAATTTTATAATAATTGTTTAAAAATAGTATATGGCACTATTTGTGGATAATTATTACAAGATATAGTACCCTAGTAAGGACGTGATTAGATCCCGTAGAGTTGCCTACTGATGCAGACGATGAGTCACTATAACGTGGCTGAAATATGTTGACCAGACCACACCCTAGTAAGTGAAGGGACGACGATGTTTTGGTCCGACCATGACCATTCTCAAGTCGATTGTGATGATTAAAATAGGAGAAGGCAATAAATAGGCAGAAGAGAGGTAAGGAAAAGTAAATCTTTGAGGAAGAAAAGGCAAGGCAAAGGTAGGGAAGGTAAGGTGTAATAAAGGAGATAGTAAGAATAAGAAAACAGAACATAAGAATAAAGGTAACTGCAGAAGGCCCATTGGCCCATATGAGGCACCTCCTAATTATTCCACCCAATAAGAAGGGGATAGTAAAAGGAATAAGAAGGGGAAAATAGTCGGAATAAGTAAGAGATCGTAAGAGAAAATAATGGAAAGAAAAAGAAGATAAAGGAAATAGAAAGAAAGAAAATGGAAGTGTAAGCTTATGTTAGGTCACGTTTGTTAGAAAGTTTAGAGCATGTAAGTATATTGACCACCACTTGACCATCACGACCGGACAAAAGATGATGGAAGCCAAACCTAATTCCCCATCATCCCACCGGCACTCTGATGGTAATCTTGAGCATAATATTTTATCAAATCACCTCATTCTTTGGGGCACATGTGAAGAACACAAATATGAACAAGCCTGAATGGTCCCCAGGCATATATGCAAACTGAAAGATGGGGAATTAGCCTCGGCTACCATCATCTTTTGTCCGGTCGTGATGGTCGAGTGATTAAGGGGTCCTGTACACCAGTTGCATAGTGCTCCTGGCATTATGGGTTGGAGTCACTTCTGGGGTGTGAGTTTTCAGTTGCATATATGCCTGGGGACCATTCAAGGTTGTTCGCATTTGTGTTCCTCACAAATTAGACAAAAATTCTACGAAACGAGATTATTGCCTTAGCTCTGAGACGACTTCACTAAATTCGTTTCACTACTCATAGTCGTGATGACAACGTCCAAATAAAGAAGAAACACCAGTGGTGAAAACATCGTATTTGAAAGATGAAATGCTTGGTTTGTCCTCATCTATACGCTGTAATCAGGGAAATTTGAGTAACATTTGACTAGGCTAGAAATTATTCCAAAATTCACTGAAATTGGAAAATAATGTTGAAAGAAGCTAACATTGTATTGGTGGTCTGCTAACATCCTAACAACAGGATGTTGTTAGGATGTATGTAAATATACTATATAGCGTGCTGCATCAAATATACTATAGCGTGATGCATCAAACTAAAATGTGTACTTAACGTAGGCGTGTTGGAACACTAAAGCCTGCTGATATCACATCTGCCAGTCCCTGATGTTCTAGGCTGTGGACGTGTGATTGCGGGGCGTGACTATCTTTGTAGACACGTAATTGAACAGTTTTAGCAGTGTAGACCACGTGATCTTGTTAAATGTCTGCCGTCTGTGGAGGCACGTGTGCACCACGCGACGCCCTATGCTTGAAAGAACGCCTCCTTCCTGCCCCCACACCCAATCATGCATGCGCAGAGACGCCCATAGCGATCCCGGACTTAAACCATTTCGGTTTACTATTAATTATTTGGGGAGCTGAAGGAGTACAATTTAAAAAACTATCATCACCAATAAATATATTGGAAAATAATACCTTTTCTCGTAAGGCAAATGATCTAATTAACATTGCACAAATTGAACAAGAAGGATTGACGTGTATTTATTTTATGTCACAGTAATATTTTACTGGAATAAATAATTTGGTTAAATACTCGAGTTCAGTACACATAAGCATGCGAAATGGTTATTTCTTTCATAAATAACAATAATTTTAGAAGGAAAGAGTATTTAACTGAACTCTATCTTTCTCCAACATGTGTGGGAGACTTTATGTTTAAGCCTGCTATCGACGCTTGGCGGCATGATGGCTGGGAATTTTCTGGCTAAATTATGCCTTACTATGGAAACGCAAACGTTATTAATTCTACGTGTTTGTGTTATTAGTAAATATCAATATTAGGAGTTAAGGGAGCATAATCTGTTAGTTATTCACCAACATAACTTCGGGAAGGGGGGGAATACTCACGTCGCAGTGCAATCACTGGTACCGCGTCGTCAGGTACTGACGTACCTGAATTCTTCCCAGAAGTTATATTATAAGTTAGTATGTTAGTGCTTTAGTACACACATAAGGGATGTCCCGGCTTTGTTTAGCAACAGATAAAACTCTAAGTCTTCTTAGGGAAGTTATATTAAATGTTGAAACATTAGATTATTAAACCATGTAAAGTTAAGTTAAGAAATCCTGAAGCCTACAATGTTGTCAGTGACTTGTGTCGCTATGACGTGTGATGGTTACGTTACTAAGTCCCAAAGTCTTGCAAACTCAGAGATATTCTCTAGATGTGGTAATAGTGTAGTCTGTAACCTACACAAAATAAATTATTGGTTAAATCATTCAAGTTAAGGAGACTTAGAATCTACAGTGAGGTGAACGCCCAGGGTCACTATGACTTGTAACTGGTTAGTTACTGGGCATCACAACATGGTGTCATCATGACTACCTTAAATCGGATGATGAATTATTTGATCTTAAGCAGAGCTAAAATACTGTTGTAGTTTCCTATTACATTGTTGAACAGCGGCTCTAAGTGGTCGTGTGCTCGGTGGAACAGAATTCCTGTCCTTGGAAACTGTTGGTAAAGTTGGTTCTGTAGAACACTCTCGTTCAGCTAATTCGAGGGGTACTAACTTCTCCAATGTTTTTAGTAGAGTCTCAGCACAAAACCTTTACAACTCTCAGGACACCTTGGTGATCGGGGTGGACAGAGACAATCTTGCCTATAGGCCACTCTGACCTGGGGCCATCACTGTCGATTAACACTAGGTCTCCTGGTATGAGTTGAACTTTGTTATAGGGGCTCGAAGCTCCAAAATGGTATTCCCTTAGAGCTGTGAGGTACTCTCGAATCCACACTTCATTCCACTTCTCGACTACCCTTGAAAGATGTTGATAACTTTCCACTAAGTCACTCCTAGTCACATGTGAAGGGTCGGCTGGATCCTCTTCTGCTAAAGGTATCAAAGGGCTCAGTAGGCTTCCATGGATTAAATGTGAGGGACTCAGGGGTTCTCTCTGAGAGAAGTCATCTGATAGGTAAGTCAAGAGGTGGTTGTTGACTCGTCCCTCAATTTCTACGACGAGTTTTGTAATTCAGGGAAACAAATTTTTTGTCGATGTAAGGTGTTCCTTAAACATTTCTTGACAGTCCCTATCATTCGTTCGCAGACCAACCCGTCCTCTTAAAATAACGTCACTTTTGGCACGTATGCGCGCTATGGCCAAATTTCGACGANTTCATTAAGTAGAATCAATGAGACTAACAAACTGGAAATGCTGGAGCAGAAGTTTTTTTTTTAATATTTCATAACTGCTTCCCTTAAGAACATACTGTATAGAAATACGAATAATAGTATTTATTTCTTAGTCTTAGATAATATTGAAATAAATAAATATCAAATAGAGAACGAGCGATCACAAGGAAATTAGATTTAACTGTCATGGAAATGTTGTGTGAGAGGCAATAGTCTGGGAGCTAAGGTTCTATGCAAAAGATTTGAAGAGGTGAGAAGTTAGTTGCCTTTGGCAGGTAGGCCAGGCGTACCTGTGCATGGGAGGTAGGCCGTCAATGGGAGGTTTGCCGACCTCTCACATGGGAGGTGATAGGTCCAGCGGTGGGAGACATGACACAGGATTACAAGAGAGATTTAAATAATAACTCTTATAAAGACCTAAGTAACACCCAGGAACCTTGTATACTTCACAATTGATCAGGTCGAATAACAAACTCGAAAAGGACAATTATTGTACGAGAGAACTTCATAGGAAAAAATTATATTCATCGAATTTAGAATGAGGAAGGCAGCACTGAACCATTATTTATCATACAACTAAGAACAAAAAGCTAATAATAAATCGAAGGAAACTGTAGAACATGTATATCAGGGCAGACTACACAAACTGTGAGGATATCTAGTTCTGAACATCAACCAATGACTATGGAAGAGATTAGGTCATCGAAAAAGGCAGCCAGCCAGGAAACTGATAATTACAAAATAATGGTGGTATTAAAGAAATTAATTTGCCTGTGTATTTACTAGAGACTTCTTAAGAACGCAGCTGAAGAGATCTTTGTTAATGGAGAAGTGGAAACGTTTACTAGTTTAAATATTAAGACTGATGAAGTTTTTAACAATTACAAAATTTCATACTAGAAAGTCCCAGGGCTAGACGAAGTTCAACCCAGATTTCATAAACAAAAGTATACATAGAAGAGCTTAGTGAACTCTTGTCTTTCACACTTACAATATTCGAGTCTTCCAGAGTACCACAAATGGATCACTTGCTTCTGATTATCGCCCAGTTAGCGAGATCTCTGCTGTGGGAGAATGGTTGTAAGGGATAATCACAAAGTGGGCTTCGTGGAACAGGTTCGGTGTGATATCAACCCCCTGATCCTTCTCTCTTCTTGACTCTTGGTGGATTTCACCTCCCCTTGTCCTATGCCTCCTACTCCCTTCCCTAATTTCATTACTTTACAATTACTTGAGTTAAACTTTAGTTGATTTTCCTAGACCATTTCTCCAGTTGAAGGAACTATTAGATCTATGTTATATCCTGGAAACATAATAGTAAAGGATTCAGAAAATTGTTTTACTGAAGACTTCCCGTATTTTGACGTTACTCTCATTATCCTGCAGTGTATCTCACGCCTGGGACACTGTGCCTCACCAAAGACTCACTACAAGAGAATTATACTCTGCCTCGCTAGAGACTCACTACAAGAAACATATTATACTGTGCCTCACCAGAGACTCATGTTCTGCCCAGAGGGGTTGGGGTTTTTAGGACTTAAACCTCCAAAAGAGAACTCTAGTTGTTGCACCAGACACCAGACTGTTACTTGCATACAGGCGAACAGCGTCCCCAACCACTCCCTGGCGGAATAAACAACCGACTTTGGCAGCCATACTCCCGCTACCGTCAGTCGACCAGCAATGGACACTGGACTGTTTGTAATTTACCCAGGAGATCACCCTGTGCACATCTTGATCATGGAGAGGGGTTCATCAACACATATTTAGGGGTGCGGCTCCAACACTGGCCTCGTTGTCTTATGTACACACCCTACTCGAGCCACAGTGACTCCCCACTCTCTCCTTGTTTGGAATAAGCTTCCAATCCCCCCTTTCGAGGATTAGTATCTTCTGGCACCCTGTCCGCCACCGTGACCCTCTCTCTCTCTCTCGTTTTCTGGGAAACCTCACCAGGACAAGCTCAAAAGCCAGCTAGCATATACATTTTATATATAAACAAAACATACATATACATGACACATAAAATAGAACATTATCATACCACACTCTAACCTGCTACAACCTGGTAGCATTCTGATATCATATCCTGGCATCACCAACTGTCCATATCAAGTGGCTGCTCAACTCTTGGCTTACCACTTACTACTCCCTCACTAAATGGGGCTGAAATCCTGTCTCAACAATACTGTATCCTCAGCCCTAAAAGTATATGAAATTCAGCTTGGGGCTGAAACACTAGAAACATCTACATAAGTATTCCCCAACAAAAGAAGAAATCAATCTCTCACCTTACACTGTGTCTTACACGCCAATAAGCATCAAGCACTCCACTTACGCAATCATATATGTCCATAATGAACCTCAGTTCTGCTCCAAGAGGCTCAACACCAGTGTATGTCTCTATGTCCTCCAAAATATCAGGAAAGGCACTTCTGCAGGTCTCCCAATCTGCTTCACAATGAAGTCCTAATCCAACATCAGTGACACTTCACCACTGACTCCACAGAGACACGTGTAGCTCCTCTACACTGCTTGAAGTCAACGCCTCACTATGGAGTGCTGCTCTACCACAGAGTTCAGCATACACTTCTTCTCTAGCCTCGAAGTTCCTCAATTAACTTCTTGTTTTGCCTCGAAGTTCCTCCATCAACTTCTTCTCTAACTTCGAAGTTTCTCCACGAACTCCTCCCCAAACAAGCATGCAATTCCATTACCATGACAATAAAAGTGTTTTCCTAACAAAACATGATTAGATGTATTCACAGAAAATAAACTCCATCCAACATCTTTTATGCCGACAGAACGGCCCCGTCGATGTGGGTCCTCCTCCATCCTGGGCGGGACCACCTGGGAACATGTCTTGACATGTCACTGAGGGCTGCCTCTCCCATTGCGACGTTGGGGGGGCTTACCCCCTCAGTCATCCATTGGCCTCCATCGAGGGTGGACTTACCACCACTCCCTCTATCATGTCCTTCCAACTCAAACTACTTAATTTAGCTCACAGTCTTATAAAATACCTATTCTACATACACATATGTTCACTATGATCGCTGGGCACACAATCAAATACTAGTGGCTACATTAACAACTGATTAAACAGGCTTACCACTGAAAATCTCTGTCGTGAGGATGCTCACTCACTGGAGCTCAAACATGGTGCTCACATAGGCTACCCACCGAAATGCTTCAGGACT
>WNGS01113158.1:22133243-22144130 GCA_020271785.1 Procambarus virginalis | reverse complement strand
GCATACTCTAAGACTGGCCTCACGTAGGCAGTGTAAAGCGCCCTAATGCCTCCTTACTTAGGTTCTGAATGATGTTCTAACTTTTGCCAGTGTAGAGTACGCTGCAGTCGTTTTCCTATTTATATGTGCCTCAGGAGATAGATTAGGTGTTACGTCCACACCCAGGTCTCTTTCGCGCGTCGTCACAGGTAGGTGTTCCCCTTCATTGTGTACTGACCCTTTGGTCTCCTATCTCCTAGTCCCATTTCCATAACTTTACACTTGCTCGTGTTGAATTCCAGTAGCCATTTCTCTGACCATCTCTGCAACCTGTTCAGGTCCTCTTGGAGGATCCTGCAATCCTCATCTGTCACAACTCTTCTCATCAACTTTGCGTCATCCGCAACATCGACATGTAGGACTCTACACCCGTAAACATATCGTTAACATATACAAGAAATAGAATTGGTCCAGCACCGATCCTTGTGGTGCTCCACTTGTTACTGTTCGCCAGTCCGATTCTCGCCCCTTACCGTAACTCTTTGGCTCCTTCCTGTTAGGTAGTTCCTTATCCATGCTAGGACCTTTCCCCCTACCCCGCCTGCCTCTCGAGTTTGAACAGAGTCTCATGTGCGGTACTGTATCAAAGGCTTTTTGGCAGTCCAGAAATATGCAGTCTGCCCAACCATCTCTGTCCTGTCTTATCCTCGTTATTTTATCATAGAATTCCAGAAGGTTTGTTAGGCACGATTTCCCTGTCCAGAACCCATGTTGATGTTTGTTCACAAACCTAACGTCTCCAGGTGTGCAACCAGTCGTAGCCTAATTATTTTTCCAGTATTTTACAGGGGATGCTTGTCAGTGATACAGGTCTATAGTTAAGTGCCTCCTCCCTATCGCCTTTCTGAAGATCGGCACGACATTTGCCTTCTTCCAGCAAAGGGCAATTCTCCCGACATAAGTGACTCATTAAAGATCATTGCCAGAGGCACGCTGAGGGCCTGCGCCGCTTCTTTAGTATCCACGGTGATACTTTGTCTGGTCCTACTGCTTTAGATGCATCTAGAGTTGTCAACTGTTTCATTACCTCCTCTGCTGTCACCTATATCTGATAGTCTTTCATCTAGGGTAACCCTTCCAACAATGGGAGCTGCTCAGGCTCGGTAGTGAACACTCCATGGAAACTGGCATTCAGTGCCTCACAGATTTCCTTGTCACTTTCAGTATATGCCCCCTCTGCCTTCCTTAGTCTTGTCACTTGGTCGTTCACCGACATTTTTCTTCTTATATGACTGTGTAGTAGCTTAGGTTGTTTTTTTGCTTTGATGCAATATCGTTCTCATAGTCCCTTTCCGATGTTCGTCTTATGTTAAGTAATCGTTCCTAGCTCTGTTGCATTGATCCTGTTGTCCTCTGTCCTTTGTCTTCTGTACTTCCTCCACTCCCGCCTGCTGGCCATTTTTGCTTCCTGACACTCTATTAAACCAAGGGTTATTATATCCTTCTTATTTTTTCCTTTACTGTTGGTATAAATCTCTCTTCGGCCTCTTGGCATTTCTGTATGACTAGGTCCATCATATCTTGGACTGTTTTTCCTCTAATTTCTTCCTCCCACTGCACTTCTCCCAGATAGTCCCTTATCCCCTATAGTCCCTTTCCTGTAGTCAACTCTCCTTTCCCAGATCTCTTGTCCCATCGTCATAAGTTTGAATTCCATCATGTAGTCAAAGACTAGGACACAATGGTCACTGGCCCTAGAGGTATTTCATGCTCCAAATTCTCGATATCTTCTACGTTCTGGGTGAAAATCAGGTCTAATAGGCTCGGTGCATCTCCTCCTCTTTCCCTTGTGTCTTCCCTCACATGCTGTGTTAGGAAATTCCTGTCTATAACATCTACTAATTTTGCCCCCCACGTTTCGTCCCTCCATGGGGATTCCTGATTCCCAATTTATCTCTCCATGATTTAGGTCCCCCATGACCAGCAGCTTCGCTCTCATTCTGTGGGCTAGTGTTGCTGCCTTCTGCAGTTCATCTATGCATGCTTGTTGTTGTCATCATACTCCTGCCTGGGTCTTCTACTGTTTGGTGGGGGATTGTAGATTACCAAGATCACAATCTTCCTCCCATCTACTGTTAGAGTTCCATGTATGAAGCTTGTGCTCTCATTGGTAACCTGATTTCCCAGGTCTTCAAACTTCCATTTCCGCTTTATTAGGAGTGCCACTCCCCCTCCCTGTCTCTGTGTCCTCTCTTTTCTCATCACCTGGTACTCTTCAGGAAAGATTGCATCTGAGATCATGTCATTAATTTTAGTTTCCACAATTGCAACTATGTCAGGATCTGCCTCACTCACGCTTTCTTTTATCTCTTCTGCTTTATTAGATACCCCATCACATTGGTGTACCATACCTGAGACTCTTCATGGAAACTCCTGTACCAGGGTTCCCCCTGTCTCTGGGGGTCTGGGGGATCTGGGGGGTGTCTGGGGGGTGACTGGGGGCAGGGGGGACCTGGGGGATCTGGGGGATCTGGGAGGTGTCTGGGGGATGACTGGGGGTGGGGAGGATCCGGGGGGGTCCGGGGGATCGGGGGGTGTAAGGGGGGTCCGGGGGGGTATGGGGGGGGTGAAAGAGGTCGGGAGGGGTGCTTGGGGGGCTAATGGGGGCTGGCTTCTAGGGAGATAGGTAGGAGGGTAGGGGTAGGGCCTGGGTAGGTAGGTCTGGGGTAGGAAGGGCATACTGGTCTGAAGATTGGGAGGGTCTGATAGGCATAGTGGGGTTGGGAGATAGCATAAGGTTGGGAGTCAGATAGAGGTTGAGAGGTCGGTAGGGGGAAGTATAGAGGGAGTGGGAGAAAACGGTTTGGCGAGCGGACAGCATGCTGGACTTGTGATCCTGTGGTCCTGGGTTCGATCCCAGGCGCCGGCGAGAAACAATGGGCAGAGTTTCTTTCACCCTATGCCCCTGTTACCTAGCAGTAAAATAGGTACCTGGGAGTTAGTCAGCTGTCCGGGCTGCTGTCTGGGGGTGGAGGCCTGGTCGAGGACCGGACCGCGGGGACACTAAAAAAGCCCCGAAATCATCTCAAGATAAGATAACTCCAACCCCTCGCAAGGGTGGGGGGTTACATGGAAGGAGAGGGGATGAGGAGGGGTGAGGGCTGGGTAGGTTTTGGGGGTTGAGGGGATATGGGGCTGGGGGGTTTTTGGGGTGAGGGGATGAGGGCTGGGTGGGTGAGGGGGTTGAGGGGATGAGGGCTGGACGGGATATGGGGGTTGGGGATGAGGGGGTCCTTGGAATTTGGATATGAATTGACTGCAGTGAGTCAGAAGGATCAAGGAGGGTTGGGGAGATAAGCAGGGCAAGGAGGGCTGATTTGGGAGGGAGTGACTTGAGAAGCAGTTGTGAACTGGTTATCATGGGGTGGATAGCAGTGGGGTATGTAACTATGTTCAAACGGGAAGAGTTGTATTGTGTGTTTGCTTGCTCTGTGGGCTATCTGCTCCTCCTTTGTCATGAATTTGTCAATATATACGTTGAAGTAATTTTCGCTACCTCTGAGCAAGTGTTTGTGATGCAGTATGTAATCAACTGCCTCTTCGTTGATGAACTGCACCAGGACAGGTCGTTTCCTGTTACAGTTGTATGGCCCAATGCGTCGATGGACTTCCATTTCATTCCCTGCCATATGGGCTCTCATGTCCCTCAAAATCCCCTGTAGCTCCAAATCCTCAATCTCCATCCTTTCCTGCTTCGATGGTGCCCTGGCTTCAAGCAATCCATGGATTATGATTGTCCTCTTTCTCAGGTCAGGGTCATGCTGGTAGCCCCCTCCCTGGCTGACCCCCAGGGTTTTATAGCTGATTATAGCAATGACCTAGTCATTGCTATAATCCAACTTTACCCACAGGGGGTTCCAAGTATCTTACCGTCCTGCTAACACAATAGGTGAGTGAATCTCCAAGAGCCTCCCACGTGCTATTGGGAAGGTTGCTGCCGAGGGTGAGGTCACAGTCAGAGGTCGGTGAGGTCTGCTCCACTCTACGCACTGCTACAGTACTTCCTTCATCAACTATTTTCAATTACGCTACTTATACTGTTTTCCTTCACTACCTTATGGGTTTGGTCAAAACCCAAGGGTTTTTTCATTCACTTGTACACACTTTTTCACTTCGAAGTTGCCTGATTACCCCTCCCACACCACTAGTGAACCAGGTGTGTGTGTGGTGTGTGTGTATACTCACCTAGTTGTACTCACCTAGTTGTGCTTGCGGGGGTTGAGCTCTGGCTCTTTGGTCCCGCCTCTCAACCGTCAATCACAGGTGTACAGTTTCCTGAGTTTAATGGGCTCTATCATATCTACACTTGAAACTGTGTATGGAGTCAGCCTCCACCACATCGCTTCCTAATGCATTCCATTTGTCAACCACTCTGACACTAAAAAAGTTCTTTCTAATATCTCTGTGGCTCATTTGGGCACTCAGTTTCCACCTGTGTCCCCTAGTGCGTGTGCCCCTTGTGTTAAACAGCCTGTCTTTATCAACCCTGTCGATTCCCCTGAGAATCTTGAATGTGGTGATCATGTCCCCCCTAACTCTTCTGTCTTCCAACGAAGTGAGGTTTAACTCCTGCAGTCGCTCCTCGTAGCTCATACCTCTCAGCTCGGGTACTAGTCTGGTGGCAAACCTTTGAACCTTCTCCAGTTTAGTCTTATGCTTGACTAGATAGGGACTCCATGCTGGAGCCGCATACTCCAGGATTGGTCTGACATATGTGGCATATAATGTTCTGAAAGATTCCTTACACAAGTTTCTAAAGGCCGTTCTTATGTTAGCCAACCTGGCATATGCTGCTGATGTTATCCTCTTGATATGAGCTTCAGGGGACAGGTCTGGCGTGATATCAACCCCCAGGTCTTTCTCTCTCTCTGACTCTTGAAGTATTTCATCTCCCAAATGATACCTTGTATCTGGTCTCCTGCTTCCTACCCCTATCTTCATTACATTACATTTGCTTGGGTTAAACTCTAACAGCCATTTGTTCGACCATTCCTGCAGCTTGTCCAGGTCTTCTTGAAGTCTCAAGCTGTCCTCCTCTGTCTTAATCCTTCCCATAATTTTGGCGTCGTCAGCAAACATTGAGAGGAATGAGTCTATACCCTCTGGGAGATCATTTACGTATATCAGAAACAGGATAGGTCCAAGTACAGAGCCCTGTGGGACTCCACTGGTGACTTCACGCCAGTCTGAGGTCTCACCCCTCACTGTAACTCTCTGCTTCCTATTGCTTAGGTACTCCCTTATCCACTGGAGCGCCCTACCTGTTACTCCTGCCTGTTTCTCCATGTGTATGTGTGTATGTGTGTGTGTGTGTGTGCTCACCTATTTGTGCTTGAGGGGTTGAGCTCTGGCTCTTTGGTCCCGCCTCTCAATTGTCAATCAACTAATATACAGGTTCCTGAGCCTACTGGGCTCTATCATATCTACACTTGAAACTGTGTATGGAGTCAGCCTCCACCACATCACATCCTAATGCATTCCATTTGTCTACTACTCTGACTTTGAAAAACTCTTTCTAACGTCTATATGGCTCATTTGGGCACTCAATTTCCACCTGTGTCCCCTAGTGTGTGTGTGCCCCTTGTGTTAAATTAATTAGTCTGTCTTTATCTACCCTATCAATTCCTCTGAGAATCTTGTATGTGGTGATCATGTCCACTCTAACTCTCCTGACTCCCAGTGACGTGAGGTTTAATTCCCATAGTCTTTCCTTGATTTTGATTGTTGCCGCCGAAGGCGGCTAGTTTATTGTGCACCCCATACTCATCCTGTGAGCGGTAGCGCAAAAGCATTACAGAGGGCACAAAAGGTCTTTATCAGACCTCATCATAGATTATTACATTAACAATTACATCTATCATTTACACCTTATAGTTACAATGTCAGCTAGTTACAGAGTAAGTGCTATTTCAAGAGCTACATATTTACAGTAAGTCATCATACATTAATGGTAGGTCTTATCGCTAATACATAATAGTTTGACCAATGGGGATATTACAGAGTCATAGGGGAGCTTCTGTTTATTATTAGTCCTCACAATACACTACTTGTTTCTGAATCTCATATGTCGTTTATCTACTGGAAGCGAAATGTGGATACAGTGCAAGGATTTCAGGTAATTTATCCATGGTAATAAGATAGGTTGCCATATCATACAGAGTGAGCTTAGATTTATCTCTAAATGGCTCAATTTTACTACAATCCAAGATATAGTGTTCGAGTGTGTGTCCCTGTCTTTGTCCACACACTTTACACTTTACTTCATCTAGATCCCTATACAAGCCGAACTGCCAGAGATACTTGTAGCCAAGTCTTATACGAGCTGTGACAACATCTGTTAGTCTACTGACTTTGTTACTTGCCCCATACACATGTTTTACTTCACACATTTCATTGTGATGAACAATGGACCTGCTAATTCCAGTTTGCACAGTTCTACTTTCTTCAAATTCATCCAGGAGTTCTCGTCTAATGACATTTTAAGGGACCTATTTGATAACTCAAGATTCCGTTCAATACTGTCTTTATTTACTGCAGCCTTAGCAAGGGCGTCAACTTTGTCATGTTCCTGCAGGCCAATGTGAGAAGGAATCCACAACATTTTTATATTTACCCTCTTGCTAAGTATTCTTATATATCTACGTCTAGCTTCCAAGACAAGCACGTTATTACTTGATTGCAAACTGTTTATTGCTCGTAGTGAGGAAAGGGAGTCAGAAATAATTAAGCTGTCTACTTCAGTGTTGTCAATAATTTCGAGTGCTACCAGTATCGCTACCAACTCGGCTTGCATAGTGGACGCCCAGTTACTAATTCGGATATTCCTTTCAATTGTGCTGCCATCGGGCTGATGAGCAATAACAGCACTTCCTGCCCTTCCTGTAGCTGTATTGAGTGATCCGTCAGTGTATATGGTCTGTGCAATGTTGTTTTCAGCTTGTATATTGTGAATGTGTTCTATGGTGCTTAATTTAGCAGCAAGCTGAGCATGAGGGTTGTTTGTGATTAGTTTCTTGGTGGGGTATGCAGGGGTCAGGATGTCAAAAGGTACTATCTGCCAGGGTGGAAGGAAGTGCTGTACTCTTTCATCTGTATATACATCGTGCAGTCCCATCATTTTAATATGAGTGGCTGTTCTTTGAATCCATTTAGACTCGCTAGTTCCATTTCGTATGTGTTCTAACAGAGCAACTGACACAATGTTGTTTTTGTTATCACGCAGAAGCTTTAGTCCCATCATAAGATTAATTTCAAATATTCTATCTCTAATGCTAAGTATATTTAATTCTTTCCGCATGTTGAGAACTTTGGTAGTTATAGGACAGCCAAGTATAATTCTGAGTGCTTCATTTTGCATTTTTTCAAGTCTATCAATACTTTTGCCATTTTGCAGGACCAAAGCTGGTGCATGATAGTCTATCAAAGACCTTATATACGCTAAATACATCATTCTTGCTATTCTAATATTAACACCATATTTCGGGCTGTACCCCACTACAGTTCTGAGAGCCTTGAGTCTGTCTCTACATTGTTGATGTAACTTATTGACTGCAGTTGAGGTACAAGGGACATAGACTCCAAGGTATTTGAAAGAAGAGACATAGTCTATTGGTATATTATCTATCTTGAGTTTTCGTGGTCCACTTTTGCGGTTGCCAATTTGTCTGTTAAATACCTTAGTTTTAGCAGCGTTGATTACAAGACCAAGGCTCTCACAAGCTGTATGTATACAATTTAAGACTGTTTGCATTTCGCGGTGGGTTTTAGTATGCACAAGGATGTCATCTGCATAGCTGATAGTGATGTTTGCCGGACTAGTTGGAATTGATTTTAGTAAAGCATTAATTAGAACATTAAACAAGGTAGGACTAAGTACTCCTCCTTGTGG
Source organism: Procambarus virginalis (assembly GCA_020271785.1). Classification (NCBI taxonomy): domain Eukaryota; kingdom Metazoa; phylum Arthropoda; class Malacostraca; order Decapoda; family Cambaridae; genus Procambarus; species Procambarus virginalis. The sequence goes on along the minus strand of WNGS01113158.1, from coordinate 22,136,203 downwards.
GGTGCCTAGTTGCATTTCTTTAGTTTCACTCTTGTAGCCTTGGAACAGTGCAGAGGACTTCCGGTTGGTAAGATAGCCTCGTATCCATTGTAATAAATGTCCCCCTATATTTATTCTCGCTAATTCGTACATAATCACTTCCCTATTAGCAATATCAAAGGCATTTTTTAAATCAAGAAATGTTGTGTACTTGTGCCTTTTATCTCCATGAACAGTGAGAAAGGTTGTGATACAGTTGTGTACACTTTTACCATGTGTGAAACCATTGATATCAGGTGACATGTGCTCTTTAACTCTACAATAATCTATTAAGCACCATTCTCTCAAAGGTTTTGCACATGCAACTGGTCAGTGAGATGGGACGGAAAGCATCAGGTTGGCCAGGCTTTGGTACAGGTACAGTAAGACTGGTGGTCCATGATACTGGCAACTGCCCAGTGACATAACTGGCATTAAACAATTCTAATAATGGGTTACCGGGTACACGATGTAGGAGTCTTAGAATATCATAGGTGATACCGTCCTCACCAGGAGCAGTGCTACTGCCCCTGGAGAGGGCTGCATCCAATTCATAATCTGTATATGGAACATCACATTCATCATGTTGCTTGCTCAACATGAAATTTATGAGAGAATTTCTGTCTGTGGACCCCTCCCGCAATTTCTCCCTAGTGCTAGCTGGTAACATTCCAAGGCTGGAAACCTGAGCCCATTTTGCAATTAACTGATTAGCTTTCTGTTGCGGGTTTGGGTGTGAAACTTGTCTACTATTTTTACCAATAATTTTGTTTATGCCTTTCCAGGCTTTGCCCAGGGGAGTATGCAGGTTAAGTCCACTAACAAAACCCTCCCATTCATTTTGTCTCAGTTCAGTCATTCTCTCCCTCGCCGCTGCAAGCGCGGCCTGAAACAGTTTTAACATTTGAGGAGTTCTAAGGCTCTTATATGCTTTACCTGTCTGTCTAGCAATTGATTTAAGCTCTTTCAGTTTAGCATCATCATAGTACTGGTTGTGTCTGACCTGTTTCCCAGTACGTCTTTTTGTTTGGTGTGACTCACTATTTTTGATGGCCTCATAGGTTTTATTTACGAGGTCATCATAAAACTGTTGTACATTCTCAGGCTCATAATTGTTATACCAATGTTCTATGCTGTCTATAAAGAATTTTTCTTGCTCTTTCCTTACTGTTAGCCTGCGTCTACTCAGCTTAGTGCCAGGTAGGTCAACATTAGCCACGTGTATGTTAGCTGTTATGGCTAAATGGTCAGACATTAAGTCATCCATAATATCAGTCTCATGAGTTGTGTATGACAGGTTAAAGCCAATGCACCTATCTAGAATACCTCCATATATTTGCGTTGGTTGATTCTTACTGATAATTTGAACATCACCATATGCATCGAGAAGTGCCAACAATCTTCTCCCGTTGGTGTTTGTGAGTTGATCCCCTAATTGTTTGTGTTTAGCATTTAAATCCCCAATTAATATTGTAGAATCAGTATGTGCAAAACTAGGTAGGTCAGTATACTGGAGGAGGCCAGTAGGTGCATAGGCATTCAAAACATTAAGTGTAGAGTTACCAACGTGTACCCGGATACCATGATATTGAAACCCCTCTCGTTGTTGGGCGGGAAGTGGCTCATGTGGCAGGGATTTTTTAACATACATGAGACACGTATTTTTTGATCTTGGATTATAACACTGATAACTAGGCAAATTCTGCGGGGTTTTACCTGCGGGAGTTAGGGTTTCTTGGAGGCAGACAATATCTATGTCTTCAGTCATAACCTTATGATGGAGGTCTGAATACCGTTTTCTAAGAGAAGCAATATTCCAACTGAGTATCTTGATGACACTGTACTTGTTTTTATGAGATTCAGAGGCCGCCATTGTTCTTTAGTACTTTATCAGTCTGCAGTTTCAGGAAAGCAAGTGTCTCCCGATACCGGTTGTAGTGCTCTATTACAGCTTCTTTTTCCTCTTTAGTCAGCACATTACCTGTCACCATTCTTTAAAGTTGTCACGGCTGAACCATCTGGGATGTGGTGTGCGCGGCCCGAGGCGGGCATCCACGTCCAGTTGATCTTCGTCATTATCACTACAAGCATCACTGGTTTCACTTTGTTCTTTATCACAATCATTTTCATCATTTCCACTACTATTTTCCTTCAAACAGAGTTTATTAGACCCGGTATCAACATCATGATCGTCATCATCATTAAAGTTCTCACCCTCAGAGTCACTTTGTTCATTATCAGGATCAGTTACGTCATAATGCTCATCGACAGCACTATGCGTTTCTACGTGGAATAGTTGACCTCTGTTCATAGCGCACGACGTTGATGAGGCTGGGGTGTGGGGAGCCGTGGTGGGTGAGCCCAGCTGGTGTGAGGGCTGGGACACCCCCTGCTGGGGTCTCCCCTGGGGTGCTGGCCGGGGAGCACATGGTGGTACCCCAGGGTGGTGTGGCCCGCACACAGTTAATACTCTCACAGTTCCTGAAGAGTGGTTATCATCTTTTGGTGCATGATTTCCTTATTTTGTTCGGTTATCTGCTTGGTCAGCTTTTCCACAATTTTGCTTTGTTTTTACTGTATTCATAAGGTCACTTATTATCTGTGCCTGATCCGGGCCCCGCGACCAACATGAAGTGGTAGGGACTACAACTGTGTCACTCGAGCTACTAGCCGTGGCGTTGGAGTGGTTGGGTAAGGCAAGGAGAGTGTGACGGAGTGACCGGTGGTGGCACAGCAGATGAGCCAGGGTGGTTACTGGCGCCCCCAGCTGGTGTACCCCTGACAGTCCGTCTCGGCGGGAGTGGGCACAGTCTTCATGCCAGGCGGGAACTCCCTCCATGTGACAATTGCACACCTCAGTTTCAGTGCACCACCTTTTTAGCATCACACACAGACGTTGCATGCTTTCTGGCACAGTGGCCACACCGCTCATCATTCCTACA
>WNGS01113158.1:22086800-22101886 GCA_020271785.1 Procambarus virginalis | reverse complement strand
TATATAGATATATATATATATCTTATATTATATATATAATATATATATATATATATATATATATATATATAGGAAGGGATACCACCTCTGGCTGGAAGAAGGGGGACCCATAGCCTCGGAGGAATCACACATAACGCATTGGAGGGAATGTAGGTCCCCTCCAATACTTTTCTGTGTGCTTTTCTCCTACCACCCCCCCTTCCTTTTTTTTATGCTTAATTGTGTATTTAAAGGTTACAAAACATACAAGACAAATGCCTAAAGGTTATGGATCTCTTGAAGCTCCTCCGCTTCCGGACAGGAACCGAGGACGCAGCAAGCATTTCCCCTCTGGATCGCCACACTGAGGCGCTGAAACAAAAACTGCAAGCCCTTGGGTCTCTGGTGACGTCGATGAGCTTGGAACCCAATTCCTTGAGAAATCCCAGGCACTCTTGCCCCAGGGGCCATGCGTCTCAGACGCTATGGGAACAAGAGGTATTGGCCTGCCAGTCGCCTGTATTTGAGAGATTTTGCTGTTTCCCTGTGGTGGCCGCCCCACCTGCTTGATCAGCTCCGAAGTGTACATAGGTGTCAGCCAGGGTGGATACACATGTGTAGTCCCACACCAACTGTCTACCCTCCTTCCATGAGTATATGGTGATGCCATCAGGGCGAAGTGCGGGAAATCCGGTTCTGGACCCCTAGGATGCGAGGTTCTCTCTCCGCTGGGCACTTAGCTGAGACGAGGCTTCTCTTGATGATGTCATTGACCTCGTTGTGTCTTGCATGCCAGCCCTTTGTGCTTCCGCAATGCAACCCATGCAGTCCGTATTGGTCTGCTTCCACCCTGTTGCAAATACACTTGTATTCAGTGTGAATTGGGCACCAAGGCGGAGGGCACTGCTACACGAGGGATTCTGGATCTAGGCGCGTGCCCATTGCTGACATGGGTACTGCCAGGAGGAAGTCTCCTGCATGGGGGCACGCACTGCTCTGAGGCGGGCTTTCTCCTTGTCTGATGTTGCGGCGCTGAGCATGGCATCAGCTACTTTTTCCACTAAGGTGGTCCCAGCCGGACTGTTTGTGGCTCTAATGGTTGCTGGGGCTGCCAGAACATCCCACTGATTTGAACATTCAGTGAAAGCAGGATCGTGTATTCCTGCTGAATCTCTCAAGGTTGCAGGTAAGATATCTCTGACGAGGTCGTGCGATGCATGGGAGGAGGAAAGAAGGCTGGTAGAGCAATTTGGGAGGCTGTGCGGACACCAAGGCCGCCAAGTCTTACAGGAAGGGTTGCTTGCTCCCACTGAGAGTCGTCCAATGGCAGGTTCAGGACTTTCACCAGCATGAACCTCAGAAGGGTGTCATACACTTTAACTTAGGGCTGCTGTAGGATGGAGAACATCTCAGAAAGTAGGTCAACTTAGGGAGAGACAGGCATCTTGTGAGGAGAAAGAGAGCATCATGGGCATCAATCTTGTCAATCCTGTCCAGCATTCTCTTTAGATCAGTGATTTTTGCAGCCAGGACCTCCTCGATTGCTCGTGGGCCAATGGGGGTACCCAGGAGAGTGCAGTCCGGTGGCTCGACAATGAGAATGTCTGGAAGAACATTTTGTATTTGCCCAGTGATGTCTGGGTTGCGGGAGATTATTTCACACTTGGATGCATTGAGAATGAGGCCTAAGGCTGCTCCCTGCTCCTGGATTTTCCTTATATCCTCCAAAATGGTTTCCGGGGTTCCAGCGAGAGTGCCATCATCCAGGTACCAGATGTTTAGCTCGCTTGTCAGACTATCAGTGACCTCTTTGATAGCTAGGCAGAAAAGGAGGGGTGCTAAGGGGTCACCTTGTTGGACACCTTCACAGGAGTTTATTTCATGCTCCCCAAAAAGGAGCTTAGAGTCCCCACTGTAGCACGATCGGATGAACGGGTAAAGGGGACGGAAATGGTTGTGTACAGCCCTGAGGACAGCGTCTCGTCTGACTTGATTGAAAGCATTTTTGAAGTCAAGCTTTACTAGTGCCTTCTGGTCCGGGAGATTAGCAATGTAAGCCCGCGCTGCGTGTGCTGCAGCTTCACAACCTAGGGGAATCCCAAACCCGAGCTGATGAGGTTTCAGCAAGGTGGCTGCTTCCTGGCTGATAGATCTCACTGCAGCCTTAGCTACGAGGCGTCGGAGGGTTTGCCAACGGCAAGGGCCTGATACCCATTATATATATATATATATATATATATATATATAATATATATATATATATATATATATATATATATATATATATATATATATAATAAGGGTACAACATCTGGTGTAATTGTAGGGACCTACAGCCTCAAAGAAGAAAATAAAGAGTATTCAGAGAAGACCTTGTGGATTCTCGTTGAATACTTTGATATTTTCCTCTCCTATCACCCCATTTTTTTTTCTTTCTTTATTTTTTTATTACATTGCCACAGGTTACAGAAAACACACACATATAACAGTCAATGTTCGAAGACCTCATCCAGCTCTTCGGAGGTGGGGTGCTTGGCCAAGAAACAGCACGTATTTCCTCTCCGGACTGTAACACTGAGGCGCTGGAACAGGAACTGGCTATTCATGAGTCTTTAATTTTAAAAATGAGTTCCTCACCCACCTCCTTTAGGAACTTCAGTGCACATTTACCCCAGGCGCTCAGAGTCTCAGGGCTTACTGGCACGAACCTGTAACAAGGGTAACAAATCCACAAGAGCCGTGACGAGGATTTCAACCTACGTCCGAGAGCATGCCAGATGCTGCCTTAATCGACTGAGCTACAACATGGTCAAAAAAATTGAAACCAGAAGTTGTACTGAACTTACTTGGATCACAATAGCGATTGTGATTTCTGTGTGTAATGAAGTAAGGGTGAAGAGGTAGAACAGCCTATTGACATAGCTCGAGTGCATGGGGAAATTGTACAAAACCATGGTTTACGTCTCAGACAGGTTGCAGGATACAAGTGAGTTCAGCCGAACTTCTGGTTTCAATTCTTTTGACCATGACATAGCTCAATCGATTAAGGCAGCGACTAGGATGCTCTCGGACGTAGATTCAAATCCTCGTCACGGCCCTTGTGGATTTGTTCATTTGATGCATCACGCTATTGTCATTTCTGTGTGTACTGTAACAACGATCTAGGTCCCTGTACTTGTTAGTTTTCTGGGTCTCCCTGAAGGTGGCCACCCCATCTTCCTCAGCTATACTGCGAGGTAGATATGTATCAGCCAATGTAGATGCACACGTGAAGTCCCACACGACCTGCTTACTCTCCCTCCATGGCGTCTGGGCGTTTGTTACTGTTGTCAGGTCTGCACAACTGAGGTTCTCTTTGTGCTGGACACCCAGCTGTAGACAAACTTCTCTTGATGATGTCATTGACAGCTTCATGTCTGGCAATCTTTCCTGGTGACTTACGACAGATGAGACCATGACTGCCATATTGGTCCGCCTGTGCATAGCTCCAAATACACCAGTGTTTGGTGGAGATAGGGGCAACAAGGCGCAGGGCAACACCAATACTTAGGTCCAGATGGTCTTGGCGGGTGCCTAAGGCGGATTTAGGGTCAGCCAACAGGAAGTCCCCGGGATGGGGAGCTTGCACAGCTAGGAGACGCGCTTTGTCTTTCCCAGACGCTGCCTCCAGCAATGCTGTGGCAATATTGTCCATTATGGGGCTGTCCCATTTGGCCTGTTTGCAGTCGTTTGGGAAAGATGGTCGAAGTTAAGGGTTGGCAAGATTGTCCCACTGGGCTGGCTTCGTCCGCGAATTTGGGGTCATGAGTGCCAAAGGAGAGATATTCTGGTAGTATTTCATTCACTAATTCACCTTTAGCACTGGTCGAAGATAAGAAAGCTGGCAATGCTAACTGTGTCACCTTGCGAATTCCTATCCCCCTGAGTCTAACTGGGATTTGATTATGTTTGTTGCCGCCGGAGGCGGCTAGTTTATTGTGCACCCCATACTCATCCTGTGAGCGGTAGCGCAAAAAGCATTACAGAGGGCACAAAAGGTCTTTATCAGACCTCATCTTTAATTATTACATAAACAATTTCATCTATCATTCACACCTTATAGTTACAACGTCATCTAGTTACAGAGAAATGTAACTAACTGTAACTAAAAAATCTAACTGGAAGTGTTGCTCGGTCCCATTGGTCATCTTGCAGAGAGAGAGGTTTAGCTCTTTCATGGTTATTGATTTTAGGAGCACTTCATATTCTGGACTGTCGAAGGAGGGAGCACACCTTAGGAAATAAGTATAGTAGGCATCCGTCAATCCCGTGGGGCTACGGAGTTGTGCTCTGGGTGTCTAGTTGTTGTAGTCTAGTTGGATGCAGCGCCTGCTGTGGCGGTGAAGGCCAACCCGAGAATGACAGTCCCGACTGCTGCGAGTCCAGATAAATGCCGAAGCGGGTGCGTCTGACAGTGGTCGAGACGTCCTCTGAAGTCTATTATCCTCCGCCTGCCTCTTCAGTTCATCCTTGAATTGCTGGAGTCCCTTCTGCACTTTGCATCTCCAGGCAGATTTGTCCACAGCTGCTGCCTTCCAAGTGTTGATGTCGATGTTCATCTGCTTGAGGTCGCGTTTGCAGGCGTCTTTGAAACGCAGCTGGGGTCTTCCGGCGGGTCTCCTTCCTGATGCCACTTCTGCATACAAGAGGTCCTTCGGTATGTGGCCATCTTCCATGCGTGTGACATGTCCCAGCCATCGCATGCGTCTCTGTTTCAGGAGAGTGAACATTGAAGGGACTCCTGTTCTGTCGAGTACTGTGTTGTTGGTGACATGGTATTTCCACTTGATGTCAACGATGCGTCTCAGGTTTTGTATGTGAATGGTATTGAGCCGTCGCTACTGGTGAGAGCGCAGGGTCCTGGATTCCGAGCCGTAGAGAAGTGTACTCACCACACATGCCATGTAGACTTGTGCCTTGGTGTGCACTGTCAGTGTGGCATTTTCCCAAACGCGCTCTGTGAGCCTGGCCAGTGTTGTTACGGCCTTCCCGATAAGCCTCTTGAGCTCAGTGTTCAGGGAAAGGGTGTCTGAGATTGTGGAGCCCAGGTACACAAACTCGTGAACTGCCTCCAGCACATAGTCTGCTATGTTTATACAGGGTGCTATACTATGTTGTACAGGTTTATACATTGACGTCTTGTCCCATCACCTGTGTGTTCACTCGCTAGCCAGGCCTTGGGCTGAGAGGATGTGCGCGCCTCCTCTCCCCTCTTTGGGTTAAGTCCCTCGTCCCCAGCCTTGTGCTGTGATCGCCGGGGCGGTATTGTCACAATGCTGCTGTGCTGCTGAGTGTTCCGACACTATTGCATAAGTCACTAGTATCAAAGGAACCCTAGAGTGAACTAGTGAGTGGCGCCTGAGGCTTGGAGGCAGGCCAGCCTGCCCAAACCGCTCCCTTAGGGGAAGCCCACCAAACATTAGTGTTTGATGCATTGCTGGTGCTAATAACACAGCATCACCTGTACAGTGTACCTGGGACTCACTGTAAGACTCTCTAGCAAGAACCACAGGGAATCAACAGCTTCAGGCAACAAACAGCAAGGAGAGTTGTGGGATCGTAATCTGACCCCCACGGGTCTCTGACCCTTGCGGTTAGAGCACTGACCCAATGGTCTGCCTTATCCCTTCCCTGGCGGGAGGTTGACAGACGCCAACATTTCAATGATGCCAGCTTTGTACAGAGCACCTGTACATTCCTAGTTATATGACTTATCTTCCCCACTTTCTCTTATTCTTCTCATTTCGCCATTTCAACAGGTCAAGTGGAATGGTCCAGTGGCCCATGCGGTTACCTGTAAAATCTGTGGGGCCACTTGACTTGGGCATCTGTTCACCCTTGTAGCAGGGTTAGGCTGTCTTAGGGGACATTCAGTCCACACATAGGACATAGGAGAATAAGTCACTGAGGGCTACCCTCTGCGAGTCCCAACCAACCAAGAGGAATATCCAAGTGTTTATCCAAGTGGTCTGAGCACTCTCAAACCCACTGAGAGTACTCTACCCCTCAGAGCAGGTTTATGACTGTTGGCGCTGATGACTGGTAAGGCATGCTGCTTGCCCTACCATTTGTCATGTTATTCATCATCACATGGTTATAATTGGTCTTAACCAGGTATCGGACGATATTACTTCAATTAATGTCGCCTGAAGAAGCAGTAATGGAGGAGGAAGCTGCCGGACCATCAGGGCTCTCCCACACCATGACCAGTGACACTGTCACCCCGCCACCCAGTGATGGGTTTATGACCGTGTTAAGTAAACGTCAGAGAAGGAAACAAAAGCTTGGTGAACAGCAGGGTGGATGAAGGCCACTAGCACCGAAGATAGATTACACGCGCCTGGCCTTCCCTAAAGGCAAGAGTGTAGCTGAGAAGAATGTTTGGAGCAAGAAACGGAGCAGGACGTACAAACCTGGCTCTGTAGACCTGCGACGTCCACATGTCAACTCCCCATATGTCTACGTTTCAAGACAGAATAAGCATGTTGTGGGAGCTCTTCAGCAAGGAACATTAGGTGGTATAAAGTTCTCCCTTCAAGATAATCCATCACGAAACTAGAAGATGGATGAATACCTGGTCTACAGATACCATCACAAGTATCCACTAGAGTGGGTCTATGAATTAGACGGGGTACACAAAGCAAGAAGATTGAACAAAAATGGTAAACCTACCAATCAAATAGTCATAGTCTGGAAGAAGCCTGATCCGCCATCTAAAAAGTATTGGTTTGGTGGGGTATATGCGCCCCCCCCCCCAGCACGTTCAGGGTGTGGGAGCCGAACCCTGTGGAGTGTTACGAGTGCTGTGGCAGTGGCCACATAGCTAAGCACTGCTGGTGCCCCACACCCAAGTGTGCTCTCTGTTCCGGTCCTCATGCACTGAAGGACTGTCAGTATAAGAAGACCAGAGACCAAAGAAAGCAGGAACAAGAGCAACAGAACACTGTAACAGAAGCAGGACAACAACCTGAAACTGTGGCTCCGTCTAAACCGTCGCTGAAGTGTTTCAGATGTGGTACGGAAGGAGTCACTATCTGGCACTCAGACTGTACCAACCGGCCAGCCTCCCTTGGCACTAGGAGGCAAGTGCCCGAGACTCAACAAGTGCCTACTGATACCAGCTCTAGTACTGTTGACCCACCCCATAGTGGTGACAGTACCATCAACGCCCCTGACAACACACAACAGCCTACGATAACAGTTAATGGACAGTTGGCAGCCTTGCAAGCACAGGTAGCAGAAATGGCAAAAATTATAGAGACGCTACGTTGGCCCCTTTCACAAGAGATACAGCAGCTTCCACACTGCTGTGTCACAGCCGTGGCCAGCGCCGGTAAAGGTTCCTGCGGTGGTGGTGACGGCGGCGGTGGTGGCGGCAGCGGCGGCGGCAGCGGCAGTAGCGGCGGCAGCAGAGATGAGAGCGACAACGGAGGCGGTGGCAGCGACGTCGTCAGTCAACTCAGGGATGACACAGTGTTAGTGACACAGAAACATTAACTGGAAAAGGAAGTCGATCTGCATCAGCATATTTTAAAATGATTCATGACCTTACCGACCGCGCTCAAGCCAAGCACGAGCATGTAAATGATAATATTCTGAGTGACAGTAATTATGCCATGCAACTTACAGAGAACATTCACTCGTGGATCCTCCGGAGTAGCTCAATGATCAAGAAACTGATGATGTCACCAGATGTTCCTGATGACACCAAACGCCAGGTTGGTGCGGCTCTTTACGTCGTAGAGTCACTTATTGACACATTGTGGAAGTGGGACGAGGACAACAATGGGACCACAAGTCCCAGGGAGGAACAACACCAAGACGATGGCTGCTACTGACACAAGGAGTATTAGGTTTCTTGGTTGGAACATTCGTAGCATCAACAAAAGACTGAATGACCTAATTGCACATGTTACCAGTAACAACATAGATATAATTGCTATACAGGAGCCCTACACGTCCCACATGATAAACAAAACCCCACCAAAGATCAGAGGGTATGCATCCTATAATATCAGTAACGCCACAGACCTATTAACATACATCAGAAGTGATTGACCGCACATTCTTGTGAGCACATCACACAATGTACACACACAGTACCATCACTTTCATGTACAAACTGCAGCAGGCCACTTCTCATTCCTCAACGTATGTGCCAGAAGCCAGAAACTTAATGTAGCATTGTTCCCAGATCTAGACAATCATGGGACAAAATACATGGGAGATTTTAATGCTAGACATATTACGCTGGGAGACAGTACTAACAACGATAATAGATGCAAATTTATCAAATATGTTTATGACAACAGATTAACTGTGTATACTACAGATACCCAAACTCATTTATTAGGAAGCAGACTTGATTATGTAATGGCTAGAAACCTTGTGCAAGGTAGGATGGAAAGTTCGTTGGTAAATCACTTGGTTAGTGATCACTATGCAGTTTCTGCTTCCTATGAGGTACAGTGTGATGTACCTAATAAACATCAGAGACGGAAAATGAATATTCCATATGGCTTGCATGACCACTTTATTATTTGTATGTCAAACTGGTATCAAGATTACACAATAACGAATGTGGAAGCCTTCTCCAGAGATCTCGTTGATACAATTACTACCTACTATGACCCATGGGTGTGTTGGGGAACAAGCCGTAAGCCTAGCAGAAGTGGACAACACCTACCACCACCCAAGTGGGTCCTTGACCCCGTATTTGTTAATTAAAGAACATGAACGAGTAAAGCAGCTTGGAGATACATACAAACGAACCAAAGGACAAGGTGACTTGCATGCATTTCTTGTCGCAAATAGAGAGGTGAGAGACATGAGCAACGTCATTCGTAATAAACATTGGGAAGAGTTCCTACAAAGTATAAATGAGCAAACAACACTTGTTGATGTTTGGAAAAAGATACGAAAAATCTCTAGAAGCAACCCAACCAAACTACTGCACCACAGCCCACTAGAACAAGCAAAGATTCTCCTTGATCAATGGGCACTAACATCAAGCTACTGCTCACTCCATTCCGTTACATCATTTAAGGTCCGACACTCGATAGCTGTGCAGGCAAGATTGATGGTTCGTTGTCTGTTGGGCGTGTGTCATTAATTTAATTTTGGCTGTATGTTAATTGGGAGTGAGCAGTAGCTTCATGTTAGTGCCCATTGATCAAGGAGAATCTTTGCTTGTTCTAGTGGGCTGTGGTGCAGTAGTTTGGTTGGGTTGCTTCTAGATTTTTCGTATCTTTTTCCAAACATCAACAAGTGTTGTTTCTCATTTATACTTTGTAGGACTCTTCCCAATGTTTATTACGAATGACGTTGCTCATGTCTCTCACCTCTCTATTTGCGACAAGAAATGCATGCAAGTCACCTTGTGCTTTGGTTCGTTTGTATGTATCTCCAAGTGCTTTACTCGTTCATGTTTTTAATTAACAAATACGGTCAAGGACCCACTGGGTTGTGGTAGGTGTTGTCCACTTCTGCTAGGCTTACGGCTTGTTCCCCAACACACCCATGGGTCATAGTAGGTAGTAATTGTATCAACGAGATCTCTGGAGAAGGCTTCCACATTCGTTATGTGTATCTTGATACCAGTTTACATACAAATAATAAGTGTCATGCAAGCCATATGGAATATTCATTTTCCGTCTCTGATGTTTATTAGGTACATCACACTGTACCTCATAGGAAGCAGAAACTGCATAGTGATCACATAACCAAGTGATTTACCAACGAACTTTCCATCCTACCTTGCACAAGGTTTATATATATATATATAGATGGCAGGACCCAGCACTCAGACCAGCCATGGCGAAAGCCAAGAAACAATCCAACTAGGACAGCCCCATTGCCAGACAAAGATGCCACAGTTTTGCTGGAGGCAGCAACAATTCCCAGTGATCGTGCACGCCTCACACGGGTGCAGGGTCCCCATGCAGGGGACTTTCCTATTTGGCAGTCCACTATGTCTGCGACAGGCACACGTCTTGATGCGCAGGAGCTCCGTGTTGCAGGCGCTCTCCGTCTTGCTGCCCCCTATCCACACTGTTCATAGGGTTATTTGCGGCGAGGGGCAGATGCTGACGCATATGGATTGCATGGCCTGCACTGTGGAAATCTGGTGGTTGCCACACTAGACACGACGAAGTAAACGACATCATTAAAAGAAGCCTTGCCTCTGCCAGTGTCCCAGCGGAGAGAGAGCCCCGCAACCTTCTGAACAGTGACTCTGTTAGCTTTGCCGCCGACCAGACGGAATCACCATGCGTCCGTGGAAGGGTGGGCAGACCAGTTGGCATGGGACTATACTTGTGTATCCGCCCTGGCAGCCACATACATCAACCTGTCTGCCGGCACAGCAGGGGCCGCGGCGACACACAGAGAAAGAGACAAGTCAGCCATAGTATAGGGCAATTAGATCATCGGTACAACTTCGATCCAATAGGGTCTGAGACCCTATTCCCATGGGGAGAGAGTGCAAGAAGGTTTCTAAAGGATCTTGGTTCCAAGCTCATTGACCGAACAACAAGAGACCCTAGAGCGGCAAGATTTCTCTTTCACAGCGCCTCAGTGTCGCGATCCAGAGGGGGAATGCTCGCTGCATCCTCGATTCCTGCCCAACGTCGGAGGAGTTCGAGGAAATGTACAGCCTCTAGGAAGCGAACTATTTTTTGTCCTCTTATATGCTCTTTTTTGTATACAATCAGATATGTAACTGTATAACCTTGCATAATAATGTGTACACCATAAAAAGGGGGGTGGTAGGAGAAGCGAACACCCCTCAGTATTCAGAGTTAAATGGCAAGTTTTTCCCTGAAGGATCTGTGTTCCCTTCTCTGGAGGCGGTGGGTCCCTATAATTGCACCAGAGGTGGTACCCCCCTAGATATATAAATAGGTATATATAATAATATAGATATATATATATATATTAGGAGTATATCTATCATATATATAGCTATATATATTTATAATATATCTAGAGTATATATCTCTCTATCTAGATAATCTATCATATCTATATCTATATATCTGATCTCTATTATCTATATATGGTCGTACCTCGTAGCCAGAACGCCCTTGTCAGCCTACGATGCAGGCCCGATTTGCCTAATAAGGCCAGTTTTCATGAATTAATTGTTTCTCGACTACCTAACCTCCTCACCTATACTCTAACCTAACTTTTTTGCTACCTAATACCTCAACCTAATCTCTTATAAAGATAGGTATCAGTAGTTAGGTTAGGTAGGGCTGGTTAGGTTCGGTCTAATATCTATGTTAATTTTAACTCCAATGAAAAAAAAATTGACCTCATACATAATGAAATGGGTACTTATCTTTTCATAAGAAAAATTAGATAATATATTATATTCAGGAAAAACTTGGCCTTATTAGGCACAATCGGGTGCTTGCATAGTTGGCTGAAGTGACGTTCTGGCTGGACTAGGTACGACATATATATATATATATCTATATGTATCTATATGATATATATAATTCATACTATATATATAGTATATCATCCATTTATATATATATATCCTTCATATCTTACTGTCGTACCTAGTAGCCAGAAGCACTTCTCAGCCTACTATGCAGAGGCCCGATTTGCCTAATAAGCCAAGTAATCAATTATGAATAATTGTTTTTCGACGACCTAACCTACCTAACCTGACCACTAAACCACCTAACTTTTTTCGGCTACCTAACCGAACCTAACCTATAAAGATAGGTAAGTTATGGTTAGGTAGGGTTGGTTAGGTTCGGTCATATATAAACGTTAATGGTACTCCAATAAAAAAAATGTGACCTCATACATAATGAAATGGGTAGCTTTATCATTTCGAATAAAGGCAAAAAATTGGTGAAAATATATAATTCAGGAAAAACCTTGGCTTATTAGGCAAATCAGGCCTTGCATAGTAGCCGAGAACGACGTTTCTGGCTACTAGGTACGACATATATATATATATATAATTTATATATAATAATATATATATATATATATATATATATATATATATGTCGTACCTAGTAGCCAGAACGCACTTCTCAGCCTACTATGCAAGGCCTGATTTGCCTAATAAAGCCAAGTTTTCATGAATTAATATATTTTCTCTAATTTTTGTTCTTATGAAATGATAAAGCTACCCATTTCATTATGTATGAGGTAATTTTTTTTTATTGGAGTTAAAATTAACGTAGTATATGAGCGAACCTAACCAACCCTACCTAACCTAACCTAACCTATCTTTATAGGTTAGATTAGGTTAGGTACCCGAAAAAGTTAGGTTAGGTATAGGTTAGGTAGGATAGGTAGTCGAAAAACAATTTTTCATGAAAACTTGGCTTATATAGCAAATCGAGGCCTTGCATAGTGGCTGGAAGAGTGCATCTGGCTACTAGGTACGAATATATATATAGATATTATATATATATATATATATATAGTATATATATATAAGTAGTGATAGTATATAATATTATATATATTAATCTATATATATATATGTATTATAATATATATATAATTTTGTTATTAATATGACCGAAAAAAGTAAGATTAATAATTCTAACACGAATTTTCTCAATTTTCCTTATTTTGTTTTTACTGATGACGGTAAATGAAAATCAATTCTCCAAAATTCATTCTTTATTTCTTTCTTAGTCTGACGCGACACTTGAAGCCGTTTCGTAATAACTAATTACATTTCAAAAGACTTTTAGTTTTTCACACACAACTATAACCTGAAAGCACTAAACAGTACTTTTAACGAAACTACTCCAGCTTGTACTAAGGAGGCACCCTTCTTGAGCCCGGATGGGCACATGTATAAGCAATTGTAGATGGGGTCGCCATGGTTCTCCCCTAGGCGTCCTGTTTGCAAACTTCTACATGGGTACTATCGAAGGAAAAAGTCTTAGTCGACTTAAACTTGAAACCGGCCATATACTAGCAGGTATGTTGACGACATTTTTACACAGGTACCTGATGTCAGACATCTGCAGGAGCTGAAAGAAGCGTTTGAGCAGAATTCTGTGTTACGTTTCACTTCGAGATGGAGAAGGATGGTAATCTGCCCTTTCTAGATGTAACAGTCATGGAAAGGAAGGAGGTTTCCACACTGCAGTCCTACACTAAGGAACAAACATAGGAATGTGCCTAAATGCCAACAGTGATGCCCAGATAGGTACAGAGGAGTGTTGTTAACGCTTATGTCGATCGTGCTCTCAGCCACAGCTCAGAATGGAAGCAAGTCGACGAAGAACTCTGTAGGGTAAGGCAGGTCCTAGTCAACAACGGCTTATTCAATGGTTTCATTGAAGACATCATAAGAAGGAAAGTAAACGCCATGAAACCTCTGAAGAAACAACTAATACAACACCTATACCCCCTACCCCTATTAGACTATTTTTACAGGAACTTCTTCTCCACCGCTCATAAAACGGAGGAAAGGGTCCTGAAAAGATATGTTAATAGAAATGTATCCCTACAGACAAAATCAGAAGATACACTAACGATTTACTATAAAACCAAAAAAAAACAGCCAGCCTACTAATGAAAAACTCTCCAGACACGGAGCAGAACGCCCTAAAAGAGACAAACGTCGTCTATGCCTTAAATGTCCACTTGGGGACTGTAAGCCCCAAAAAAACTCAGTATATAGGCAAGACAACAACATCTCTTTTCCAGGCGTTTAACGATGCATAAGCAACAGGCTCCATTAAGGAAATATACTCTCTTCCCACAACCAAACCATCACCAGACGGAAATCTTAACAAATAACACAGAATCATCGATAGGGACAGCGATAGCAGCGGCTTGACATCTGCGAGGCACTACACATCAAGAAGTCAACACCAGCAATCAACAGTCAAGTAATGCACAACTACTATTTACCAACTTCAAGACCTCCGCTCCACATACAGAAGCGATCAAGAAATATGGGCCAATACGGCCCTTCCGCAGTTACTTCCATTCATACCTTCAATTTACCCAGTTAATATCCAGTTAATATCATTGTGTTTCGTGTTCTGTCCTTTGTTGAAAGTTTTGTTCACCTCATTTAAAAACTGTTGTAACATATCACCTCACCCAGAAACGCGGTACTAAAATGACAAGAATGAAAGCTGTTTAAATCATAGCATAGTAAAGAACTGTTTAGTGCTTTCAGTTATAGTTGTGGTGTGAAAACTAAAAGTCTTTGAAAATGTAATTAGTTATACGAAACGCGTCAAGTGTCGCGTCAGACTAAGAATAAAGAATGAATTTTGGAGAATTGATTTTTCATTTACCGTCATCAGTAAAAACAACATAAGGAAAAATTGAGAAATTCGTGTTAGAATTATAATCTTACTTTTTTCGGTCATATATTCAATGACATATGTCTACAGGAAAGGACTGCTACCAAAATATACTGAATATATATATATATATATATATATATATATAATATATATAGTAATATATTATTAATATATATAATATATATGTCGTACCTAGTAGCCAGAACCGCAGCCGTTCTCAGCCTACTATGCACAGGCTCGATTTGCCTAATAAGCCAAGTTTTCATGAATTAATATATTTCTTTCTCTATTTTTTCCTTATGAAATGATAAAGCTTACCCATTTCATTATGTATGAGGTCAATTTTTTTATGGAGTTATAAATTAGTTGTTATATATGACCGAACCTTAAACCAACCCTACCTAACCTAACACTAAACCCTATCTTTATAGGTTAGGTTTAGGTTAGGATAGCCAAAAAAGGTTAGGTTAGGTTCGGTAGGTAGATGAGGTAGTTGAAAAACAATTTATTCATAAAAACGTGGCTATTAGGCAAACTCGGCGCTGGCATAGTAGGGTGCTGAGAAGTGCATTCTGGCTACTAGGTACGATGATAATATATATATCGTATATATATGTATCATATATATATATAATATATATATCTTATAATATGAACATATATATATACTATATACTAGTATCTATTATTGAGCGTAATTTTACTTATGATACTAATATATATATATATATATACTATATATTATGCGAACAGCCT
>WNGS01113158.1:22051839-22086775 GCA_020271785.1 Procambarus virginalis | reverse complement strand
TCTAGCCATTACATCAATCAAGTCTGCTTCCTAATAAATGAGTTTTGGGTATCTGTAGTATACACAGTTAATCTGTTGTCATAAACATATTTGAATAAATTTGCATCAATTATCGTTGTTAGTACATGTCTCCCAGCGTAATATGTCTAGCATTAAAAATCTCCCATGTATTATGGTACCCATGACTGTCTAGATCTGGGAACAACAGTGCTACATTAGAGTTTCTGGCTTCTGGCACATACGTTGATGGAATGAGGAAGTGGCCTGCTGCAGTTTGTATCATGAAAGTGATGAACTGTGTAGTGTGCATTGTGTGATGTGCTCACAAGAATGTGACGGTCAATCACTTCTGATGTATGTTAATAGGCCTGGGGCGTTACTGTTATTATAGGGTGCATACCCTCTGATCTTTGGTGGGGTTTTGTTTATCTTGTTGGACGTGTAGGGCTCCTTTATAGCAATTATATCTATGTTGGTACTGGTAACATGTGCAATTAGGTCATTCAGTCTTTTGTTGATGCTACGAATGTTCCAACCAGAGAAACCTAATACTCCTTGTGTCCAGTAGCAGCCATCGTCTTGGTGTTGTTCCTCCCTGGGACTATTTCCCATTGTTGTCCTCGTCCCACTTCCACAATGTGTCAATAAGTGACTCTACGACAACAAGCCTGAATGGTCCCCAGGACTATATGCGAATGAATATATATATATATATATATATATATATATATATATATATATATATATATATTCATATATATATATATATATATATATATATATATATATATATATATATATATATATTGTGGCGATAATCTCTTTCAAGAGATATTGAGCCTGCTCTTCCCTACATACAGTTACTTATATATATACAAGAATAAGATGCTACCTTCAAGATCCGTCTACCAGTAGCACAAAATCTTTTGACCAGGAGGCAAACGTACCCTAAACTCCCCCCACTCCACACTCCCTCCATGCTGGCTCGCCACTGTCGTCAACCAGCAAACTACCATTCCAGCCTGCCTGCTTCTGATTGGTGACCCACCGATTGCACACCAACACCTCTGCACCTCATCGCCCTCTACCAAGTCGATGTCTGGGCTTAAACCAGTTATTGAAGTTAGACTATCTTGTGCTCTCGAGCAGAAAACAACTAACTGATATACGCTCTGTCTATCAGGTGGATGTTTCTCGGCTAGCGCTTTATTCTCAGCACCTGTCTATTTCATTTTGTCTTTATATTATTCCTAGAGTAATTCATCCCTGTTCTTAATTTTTATGTTATATTTTTTGACTTGTTTGTTTGCACTGTACATAGCCAAGGGATTCTTTTTGTGCATAACTTTGTTTTCGATTTAATTAAAGTTTCATTGTTCATACTATGTGTTTTGCGTGTCTTCCCTTACTTTACCACAGACAACAGCCAAGCAGTCTATCATTTTTGTTGTAAATGTGATAGGCATTGACACCAGCCATTAGGAGGACTGCCGAACATCTACACTCTTCATTTTCCCGTCACATATATATATATATATATATATATATATATATATATATATATATATATATATATATATATATATATATATATATATATATATATATATATATATATGATTCTTGCTATTATTGCTAGTGCCCTTTGAGAACAACAATTGAAGGGGGCTCTTATATGGTTTCTGAAAAGTTGTTCAATGTCAATCAATATTTTTTTGACTAGTTGTATATGAAAAGGGCTGCAATAGTTCAGTTTCAGTACTGCAGCCTAAATAGAAAGATATATTTTTTGTTCTTTTTCAACGAAAACTACACATTTTCAATTGAGTTCAAACCTTTTCATCTTTCAAACTTTTATACACACTTCAACATCACACCATCCTGACAGTACAGGACATCACTAACGGTTTGCATTATATTATAGACAAACGACGTGCAAATGAAGAATTTAAAGGCTTGCGAGCCTTTAGAAGTAAAAAATAATTGTAAATTAAAGCGTAAAACAAATACCCCAAACATACGTAAACGAATTACTTTCACACCAAGTTGGAGAAAATCTGGCAGTGTGGTCACTGATGCAGCGGAATCCTCAAAGGATACTGTTGCTAGTTCACCCAATCCGGTAACTTCCAAGCGTGCAGTAGGCTTGGGGGACATGTTTGTTCTGCAAAACAGAAACATTCAACATACCGTTGCACCAATTATTTAGAGAGACACTAGTATTCAGCGACTCCAGGAATTCAGGAAATGCACATGGTGTCTCAAATCGCACAATGTAGACTATTGTGAGACCCAACTATACACCTGTAACAGGTGTAGAAGAGGTAAGCACCGTGCAGCACTGTGCAAACATACGAAATTAACGTATTCCAGAACCAAGGTAGAAAACATTCCCACCACAGTCCAGTACTGCAAGGTGCGACAGACAACCAGTGTCCAATCAGCAAAGTCCAAAAGTAATGCGACTTTACCTACTGCACACATTACCATCCAGAACAAGAGGGCCATGATCCATACCCGTGGGGTGTTTGACCAAGGGTCCCAGAGAACATTTGTCACTAAAAAGTTGGCAGATAAACTACAATTAAAGCCTATAACCCAGACGACATAGAGTATTTCAAGGATTCTAGCAGATACAGGATCTCAAGTCTAGCAGGCGGTACAACCATCAGTATGATTAGGTAGCCACGAGTGTCAAGTAAAAGCCAATTTGATGACACAATTCCAGCCGACCTACATGTGCAAGATCTGGGAGCTACTGCCAAATTCCTGAGAAATAGAGGATTAAAATTGGCAGATAAAATTAAGTCGTCTGATCACCTCACCGACTTCGGTATCCTTGTAGGTACAGACTACTACCACCAATTTATCGGTAGCCCAACTAAATATCAGGACATAACCATGCTAAATTCTGCAGGAGGCAAATTACTCACAGGCCTAGTATTAAGCCTGAGAAGGCCTATGCCTGCAGATTAACAATACCAATAGAAATCTAAATTTGTCAGCTGATTGGTGGGTACTGATACTGTTTGGTATTGGTATATTTGGTGTATACCAAATATTCCTATATTGGTATATTTGGTATATTGTACTGATTGGAACAACTCCAGTATCATTGTACTAAGGAGATTACAGCTGACTATAACTACAGAGGTTGATCATCATTTAAATCTGAATATGAGTTCATGAGGCTTCAGTAACAAATCAGTGAACAGTAGCCTAAACAAGCTACAAGTCACTGCGAACAATGTCACTGAACCTACTTTAGTCTCAGAACCATACTTGACTTTAATTATTGACTATTCATTCCTGTGAATCAACTAACTAAATTAAATTAAATTTGTCAGCCAAATAAGCTCCAGCAAATAAGCACAAAGGAGCTAGATTGACTATCCAAATCCGACGACTGATTTTGATACATTTATTATTTAATTAAGATGTATTCCATGGGCCTCTGTGTTTATATATCAGTGACCAGTTATCTGAACAAGTTTCAAGTTAATATAACTAATGTCACGGTTCCCACTGCAGTCCTTGAATCATACTTGACTGTAGTACTTGATCACATTCAGTCCTCTGGGTAAAATTAAATGTAATTAGGCTTAAATTTTACCCTCCCAACAGCTAGCAGGGAATAAAAATGTCAAAGACTTCCAACCCTTGCAACTCGAGTACGGGACATGCGTCCTGTACAAACTGACACACAAATGTGTGATTACTAACTACTAACATCAAATTAATCTAATAATTCGAAGGAGGAGTATCGGTGTCCATCTGTTCTAAATAGGATTTCGACCCGTGAGCAGCCTCCCAGGGAATTATGTCGGAAAACCAGACACCATTTACTAATATTAAATACAGTATGCAGATCATATTGCTGCTGTTGTGTAAATAACAAATTAACCCTAGAAATAGTGTTATTCATACATAAAATGTAGCACAGTGGAAATTTCCGTCAATAAAAAAAACGGGAAATTATTGCCAAATCTCGCTATTAATTCACCAGCTAATTCTATGGAAAACATTCTGAATACAGCAGTCTTGGGACAGTAATAATCATAAAAACATCTCACTTGAATTAACTTAATTATTAGTACCAAAACAGAGTAAATGTAACCCATCTACTACTTCCTGACATCTGGACAAGAGAGCCAGGGCGTCAGTGGGCA
This sequence comes from Procambarus virginalis, assembly GCA_020271785.1. Taxonomy (NCBI): domain Eukaryota; kingdom Metazoa; phylum Arthropoda; class Malacostraca; order Decapoda; family Cambaridae; genus Procambarus; species Procambarus virginalis. The sequence continues at coordinate 22,082,606 of WNGS01113158.1, read as the reverse complement.
ACCTGCTCCTGCACAAGGCCGCACATATGTGACATATTGCTTATAATCACTATTTTGCTTTTAAATAAGTACATATGTGACATATTCCAACCCATATTTTTTCAAGGCACTAACTTTTTCTCTCAGTTTTATTAAACAATAGAGATTTTATAAAAAATTTATCAATATCCTGAGTTACTTTACAATTTATTTAAATATTTTAGTTTTCTTTTATTACTTTTATAAAACTGTAATATCAATATAGATATAAGTTCAGTACTAACTGTAATATCTTAACATACTAAGAAGGTTAGGTTACGTTGTGGTTTTCTATTCATCTTTTCAAGGAAAACTCAAATATTCACAATAAATTGGTATGTCACATATGCACTTATTCATAAGCAAGATATTGACTAAGCAAGTGCAAGAATGGGTTGCAGTAGGAGGGAGGCCTCAATGTTAGCCATTGTTAATTTTAACAACAGGTCGCTGGAGCAGAATTGCTCCTAATTCTCCCTTGGACAGCTGTGTTACAGAAGTAAAGTGCTTCTGTTATCGACAAGCAACTATGTCTACTATAAGGGAAGTGTATTACCGAAACCCGTTTATTATCTTTACATTCCTGGCCTGTTATGTTAGGTATATATAGGGCGAACCAGTTAGCATACACTTTCCTGGTCTACTTTCCTTCGTTTCAGTAGGGCATAGTAGGGAATCGACACTGTTATTTGGGGAACATGAAGTTGTTTCCGCAGAAGGCGTCCAGCAGGGAGACCCACTTGCCCCTTTCCTTTTCTGCATGGTTGCACAAGCAGGATGACCAGCGAACTCAACATCTGGTTCCAGGACGATGGCACTTTGGCAGAAACACAGGATTCTCTTTTAGAGAATCTACTGCTAGTGAAATCTTGGGAAGAGGAGTTAGGACTCACCCTCAATCCATCAAAGTGTGAAATCATATCATCTAGCCAACCAATCATAGATGCAGTACGAACCGAGTTGCCAGCAGCACCAGTGATCGCTCCCACCAACAGTGTTCTGCTAAGGGCACCTCTGGACTGGGTTGCCATTGAGGTTCTCCTTGAAGAAAAGCTGAACGACCTGAGGAAGATGGAGGGAAGAATAGAGGCCTTGAATACCCACAATGCTTTGTATCTCCTCACAAGGTGCCTGGCTTTGCCCAGTCTTATCTATTTCCATGGGTTGTTATAGCCAGGGGGGAAGGGGTGGAAAGATAAGCTCCCACAGCCTGTAAAGTGCCCCTGATGGCGTGCGTCTCAAATAGTCTCTGACAACCAAATCCAGCTCCTGGCCTGTACGTGTGGCTTAGCCTCTAGGCCCGGCGGAACTGCTTCTACCAACAGGAGAAAGGGCGAAGGCAGGCCTCTGGCGCCTTAATACCAGTTGCTTCAGGCAGATGGGACTCGTTAGGCTGGGAAGGCAGCTCATGTAGGGGAAGAAAAACTCCGAATTCAAACCTCTGCTGTCTTGCGGTTAAACCCACTCATGGGAAAGGCTTCGGGAGTCAACCCTGAGGAAAAATTCGTAGTCGGAATCCGTAAGGCAGTTTGCAGCTGTTTACAGCTACATTCTGGCAACTCCTGCGACGACTTTGGTGCCAAGCGTATCGGCGTCTGCCCTTCCCTTGGATCACATCGGTGGCGTGGAGAGGGTGGATCTGCTGCATGGGCAACAGCTGGTCCTCCATAATTACTGCCCAGGCCTGTGCCCTGGAGAGGACACTCCAGCATCGCCTTAGCGATAGCTCAACACGGGAAACGACAGTTACCAGTGATAAGCCTATCACTCAATTGGCGTAGAGTGAGGCGCCAGGGGTTGCTTTCGTCGGTGGGAGAAATCATCCGATTTCATAGGACAGCTACCGCCCGCCTCAAGCTGGGCAGCCCCCAGCCAATAAGGTGCTGTCCCGCCATGGTCCACCTGCTCCACTGGGTGCGTGGGGCTTAAGCCACAATCCAATAAACGGATCGTCAACCATGCACCAGGCAAAAGAAAACAAAGCCACTCAGCTCTCAATCTGGGCACAGGGAATGTAAGGATCATGACACCGGGTCTCTCGGAAGATCTATTGGAAGTGAACGACGCCCACAAGACAGCTGTGATCAACAATAAACTATCCAGGCTCCAGATGTACATAGTCGCCCTGCAGGAGACACGTCTGCCCGCGACCGGCTTCATACAGAAGAAGGACTTTACCTTCTTCTGGCATGGCAAACCACCAGAAGTGGTAAGTGAGCATTGCGTTGGCTTTGTCATCAGGAACAGGTTGTTAGGGTCCATAGTACCGCCCACAGAGGGGTCTGCAAGGATCATCAAACTTCAGCTTCATACGGCAGCAGGAATGGTCAGCCTCATCAACGCCTATGCACTAAAACTGACCTCTACCGAAGCGAAGGACGAGTTTTATGATGACATCGAGAATTGACATGAGAATTGTCTCTGAATTCACGTAATTTTTTGCACTCTATCCGTCACTATGTGATGGAATGCGAAAAGATACGTGAATTCAAAGACAATTCTATAACCAATGTAGCAATGATGTGTCAATATTTCATTCAAAATGATGTGCTACCAGAAATTTTAACCAAATATCCCCAGTTTGGTAGCTGTAGGTAGTAACTAAGAGTGATTGTAACCTATCCACCGCTGCCCACTGGATGGGGGGCGGTGTGCAGGACAAACATATCAATTATGACACTACTTCTCCACATATGTCAGTTGCTTAATTTAGAAATTGTACTTGTGGTCGATCTCGAACCCATTGTTGATGTGACGACTTATACTGAATTTTGTAACTAGCTCATCAAGATTGTAACTTGCTTAGCTAAATGAATTGTGGGGTTCAGTCCATGAGCCCATTATGTGCCTCTGTAACCCATTCCACTACCGCTCACAAGATGGGTATGGGGTGCATAATAAATGAACTAAACTAACTGATGACATCGGCTTAACTCTCAGATACATACCTCAACAAGAGCCAGTCTTCCTCCTGGGAGACTTTAATACAAGAGTTGGTTCTGATCACAGTTCTTGGCCTTCCTGCCTGGGCCAGTTTGGATTTGGGAAAATGAATGAGAGTGGGCAGCGCCTCTTGGAGTTCTGCTGTCATCATGATCTCTGCATCACCAATTCCTTCTTCGACACCAAGCCCCAGTATAAGGTTTCCTGTAGACACTCCAGGTCTAAGCATTGGCACCAACTCGACCTGGTGCTTACGGGGCGTAGCAATCTGAGAAACGTCAAACTGACCCGCAGATTCCAAAACGCAGATTGTGACACCGACCACTCTCTCGACGTAAATCCACAGAACCGTGACGAGGATTTCAACCTACGTCCGAGAGCATGCCCAGATGCTGCCTTAATCGACTGAGCTACAACATGGTCAAAAAAATTGAAACCAGAAGTTGTACTGAACTTACTTGGATCACAATAGCGATTGTGATTTCTGTGTGTAATGAAGGGTGAAGAGGTAGAACAGCCTATTGACATAGCTCGAGTGCATGGGGAAATTGTACAAAACCATGGTTTATGTCTCAGACAGGTTGCAGGATACAAGTGAGTTCAGCAGAACTTCTGGTTTCAATTCTTTTGACCATGACATAGCTCAATCGATTAAGGCAGCGTCTAGGATGCTCTCGGACGTAGATTCAAATCCTCGTCACGGCCCTTTGGATTTGTTCATTTGATGCATCACGCTATTGTCATTTCTGTGTGTACTGTAACAACGATCTAGGGTCCCTGTACTTGTTAGTTTTCTGGGTCTCCCTGAAGGTGGCCACCCCATCTTCCTCAGCTATACTGCGAGGTAGATATGTATCAGCCAATGTAGATGCACACGTGAAGTCCCACGACCTGCTTACTCTCCCTCCATGGCGTCTGGGCGTTTGTTACTGTTGTCAGGTCTGCACAACTGAGGTTCTCTTTGTGCTGGACACCCAGCTGTAGACAAACTTCTCTTGATGATGTCATTGACAGCTTCATGTCTGGCAATCTTTCCTGGTGACTTACGACAGATGAGACCATGACTGCCATATTGGTCCGCCTGTGCATAGCTCCAAATACAGTGTTTGGTGGAGATAGGGGCAACAAGGCGCAGGGCAACACCAATACTTAGGTCCAGATGGTCTTGGCGGGGGTGCCTAAGGCGGATTTAGGGTCAGCCAACAGGAAGTCCCCGGGATGGGAGCTTGCACAGCTCGGAGACGCGCTTTGTCTTTCCCAGACGCTGCCTCCAGCAATGCTGTGGCAATATTGTCCATTATGGGGCTGTCCCTTTGGCCTGTTTGCAGTCGTTTGGGAAAGATGGTCGAAGTTAAGGGTTGGCAAGATTGTCCCACTGGGCTGGCTTCGTCTGCGAATTTGGGATCATGAGTGCCAAAGGAGAGATATTCTGGTAGTATTTCATTCACTAATTCACCTTTAGCACTGTCGAAGATAAGAAAGCTGGCAATGCTAACTGTGTCACCTTGCGAATTCCTACACCCCCGAGTCAAACTGGGATTCGATTATGTTTGTTGCCGCCGGAGGCGGCTAGTTTATTGTGCACCCCATACTCATCCTGTGAGCGGTAGCGCAAAAAGCATTACAGAGGGCACAAAAGGTCTTTATCAGACCTCATCTTTAATTATTACATAAACAATTTCATCTATCATTCACACCTTATAGTTACAACGTCATCTAGTTACATAGAAATGTAACTAACTATAACTAAAAAATCTAACTGGAAGTGTTGTTCGGTCCCATTGGTCATCTTGCAGAGAGAGAGGTTTAGCTCTTTGCTCTTTTTTAGCTTATTGATTTTAGGAGCACTTCATATTCTGGACTGTCGAAGGAGGAGCACACCTTAGGAAATATAGTAGCATCCGTCTTCCCGTGGGGTTAAGGAGTTGTACTCTGGGTGTCTAGTTGTTGTAGTCTAGTTGGATGCAGCGCCTGCTGTGGCGGTGAAGGCCACCCGAGAATGACAGTCCCGACTGCTGCGAGTCCAGATAAATGCCGAAGCGGTGCGTCTGACAGTGGTCGAGATGTCCTCTGAAGTCTATTATCCTCCGCCTGCCTCTTCAGTTCATCCTTGAATTGCTGGAGTCCCTTCTGCACTTTGCATCTCCAGGCAGAATTGTCCACAGCTGCTGCCTTCCAAGTGTTGATGTCGATGTTCATCTGCTTGAGGTCGCGTTTGCAGGCGTCTTTGAAACGCAGCTGGGGTCTTCCGGCGGGTCTCCTTCCTGATGCCCTTCTTCTGCATACAAGAGGTCCTTCGGTATGTGGCCATCTTCCATGCGTGTGACATGTCCCAGCCATCAAATGCGTCTCTGTTTCAGGAGAGTGAACATTGAAGGGACTCCTGTTCTGTCGAGTACTGTGTTGTTGGTGACATGGTATTTCCACTTGATGTCAACGATGCGTCTCAGGTTTTGTATGTGAATGGTATTGAGCCGTCGCTACTGGCGAGAGCGCAGGGTCCTGGATTCCGAGCCGTAGAGAAGTGTACTCACCAGACATGCCATGTAGACTTGTGCCTTGGTGTGCACTGTCAGTGTGGCATTTTCCCAAACGCGCTCTGTGAGCCTGGCCAGTGGTTGTTACGGCCTTCCCGATAAGCCCCTCTTGAGCTCAGTGTTCAGGGAAGGGGTGTCTGAGATTGTGGAGGCCCAGGTACACAACTCGTGAACTGCCTCCAGCACATAGTCNGGCGACTCTATATACTCAAGTAAGGACAAGAAGAAGCTTCGTGAACCAGCGCCCTACATATTAGATCCCTGTGGTTTGTGTGGGAGAAGTTAGTGAAGGAATTTCGTACCAAGGAGGAGTGTATGCTGAACTCCAAGTGTGCGATGAAACTCATAGTGGGAGCTGAACTGCAAGGTGGAGGAGGAATTCCTGTGAGGAGTGGAACTTCATGGACATAATGAATCTTTAAGTAGTGTAGGGAGCTACATTTCTTTTGTGTGAAGCCGTGTAAGAGTAAGAAAAGTAAGATTCACTGACTTTCGAGGACTTCAAAAGCAGCATATTGGGAGGTACTGCATGGAGTACCTAACCGGATTTTGAGGACCCAGACATATGTATTTGATAATTGACCTCGAGGAATAGAACAAGGATTCTTCAGACACATTGATGTTTAAGGTAGTGCTTGACTGCGTTTTTTGGCGTGAAAGGCGCAGTGCAAGGTGACAGGTTGATATCTGTTTTACAGTTGGAGGTAAATGATTATTTTGTACCCTGTATTTCAGCTCAAAGCAGTGAAGGATGGAGTAGGTTGTGAGCTGAGGAGGAGCAGCAACCTAGTATGGTTAGAAGATGAAGGCGTAGGAGAATGTTGGAGTGTTACCAGTTGGTAGCAGCCTAAGGAGTTGCATAGTAATATCACTATTCCTTGTATATGTATATTGTATGTGTTTGTCTATTAAATGTCTTCTATGTTAGCTGGTTTTTACTCTAGTCCTGGTGAGGCTTCCCAGCTTGTGAGAGAAAGAAAGACACGACTATAACTTGGGTGATTGTGGACCATAACTAACTAAGGGGGATTGGGAGATCATCCCACAGTAAGGAGAGTGCAGTGGCTTGAGAGCGGTTGTGTACTCATAACAACTAGGCTGTGTGAACTGTACCCCTGAATAAAGGTGATGCTGAACCCCTCTCCCAGAACCAGACGCTTACCAGGGTGATCTCCCAAATAATTGCAAGCACTCCAGTGTCCATTGCTGGTCGACGGATGGCAGCAGAAATGTGACTGTCGTGGTCGGTCATTTTTCTGTCAAGAAGTGGTTGGGGTTTCTGTTCGACGGTAAGCTAGTATCAGGTTGGTTCAAAAACCATGGTTCATTGTATAAAAAGCCCCAACCCCCAACACTCCCCTGATACTTAACAACACTCAGTAGTTTCGTGGTGGCGGAAACTATTTAATACTACAATTCACAAGGAAGCTCTGTTCTCTCATTTTTTCTTAATACTTTCAACGCTTTTGACGAAGTTAAACACACCAAACATACACAAGGATTGCTTAACAGGAAAGAATGCACAGTAGTTGCTAGACATCTATAGATTTCTTAACAGGAATGCAAATCGGCTGTGAAATTGAGTAATATCCTCTGAGTATTTCTCACTTCAAAAACATGGAGTCAAACAAGGTGAAATTTTTAGTGCTACGTTATTTGTTGTAACTCTTGATGCATTGTTGAAATAGTTAAGAGCCAGTCGTGCTGACTATCGCATAGAAAGTACTAAAGCCAATATTTTCTTTTATGCTGATGTTCTAATTCTGCTCGCACCCACCACTGATGCTATGGATACCTTGATCGGAGAATGTGAAAGATAAAGTACAGAATACAACCCCAGCTAAATATGTTGTAGCTCCCTCTGACTCACATGATCTGTTTTACATTGACACAACACTAAAATTACTCGGCAGTGAAGTTCCTGTAAAGTATTCTGAAAATCATCTGGAGCATAACATTTCCTGAAAGACTGGGCCCACTTATATTTTTTTCTGATACAATTAGAGACCTGAAAGTTAGAACAAATGTGAATTTAGTCATCTTGAGACCTGGTCGAAAGTCAAGTTATTTAAGGATATGAACAATGGAACTTTAATTATGCTGATTTTGGTACGTTTAATTGTGACTGGAGAAAAATGTTCATTGGAAGTCCATCCTCGCACTCGTTGCAATCTCATTTTAGGCCTGATGTTCCGCCACACTAAAAGAAATTGCTCAAAACGAATGTATCTATTTGTTTGAAGGAATTCACTCATCCAACAAACTCAATAAATAAAATTTTCAGACACTTGTCACTCCAGTTATTCCAGAAATGTAAACTTAATTGACAGGAAATACAACTTAAGAATGAGTGATATATATAATGGTGCAGCAGGTATACAGAATGGAATAAAACAACTAGTCCAGAGAGAAAGCATGAGATCCCTAGCTAGTTAATTAAATTTTTAAGTGAACTGCTGTTACAAAGAGATGGCTTACTGAAAGGCCTTTTGACGTCAACGGTACATAGAGGTCAAATCTATGTTGCCTGAACGAAGTGTTGGTAGAGATTTTGATCCGGGTTAGCCATAGAACTTGTTGATTGAGAGCACTGAGGGTGTGAAACTTTTCTCTATATAGTCATTGAGTAAGTTCGTATCAAAAGGCGGCCATGCCGGGTAGGCTATGTCAAACCATCAAAGGTGCAGGATATTCAAAAGGCTCTAAATATCACCAAGTATGCCAATACAAGAACAAAAACGCATAAAGCGAGTGATATTAAAGGCATGTGATTCACCAAGGATACTATCGAGTGACACGTGACCACGGGGGACAGTTGGGAAGCAGGATGCACGCACTTCCTGGAAGTCAGAACACTAAGCAAGGATATGCACGACCATTAGAGGGACAATGCAGTTCGGACAATAAAGAGCAGGGCGGCACTCCATTAAGTGCCTGTGAGTTAAACATGTACCGTTGATGCTCTGAACTCCTATAAGAGGTTTTCATGTGGATTTTGTTAAAACAATTTTCTGCTAGGTTGTCCACCAATTGTCAGGTGTGACACACTAAAGTTGGACCCGTATTCCTAACAAAATGCCTCTTAAAAAATTTGAGAAAAATAAAATAGTAAATAGTTTTTATTAAAAACAATTATACTGCAATATTTGCTTAATATATATGACACATGCAAATATCCATCTCTTTTATGCTATACAATATCAATCACCGTCATCAATCAGTTCTATCCGCATTATGAACCAGCACCGACTAACTCTTGACCACTCATTAGTCTTGCACCAAGAATCATGTACTCCTGACGTCTTGTAGCACAGCACTGTTGCACATTATAAAATATTTATTACGACGTCATCCAGGGTCGTCAATTCTCCCTGGCTATAGACAAGCGACACTTCCAAGTGTCGTAAGGCTGCACTGATGACGAGGTGGAGCTCTTATTGGAAGTATATTCCCCTATGGACAGTAAGCCGATGTTGGCTTTGGCCAGATTAACCACTGTCAACCTTGCCTCCCTGACGTCTAGTATGTGACGCTGACTGGTTCATTCCTTTCCCCCGCAAATTGCCAGTCCAAAGTCAAAACCCCACTCAACTACTGTCGGCCTCGTTCACGTCTCTGCAAAATTTTAACACATGATATTATGGTGCGATGAATTAACACAATATTATAGTGTTCCGTAACAATGGCCAATACGTAACCTCGCCAGAGCCATTTCCCACTGCCGGTTACAATGGTAGGAAGAAGGCCATGGGGACACGCTACCCTTAAGAGCACGCAGTTTGTTTCCAGTAACAGAAGACGAATAACCCTGCCAACGGGCATGGGTTGAGAAATAAATGACTAGCTAGAAGTCATAATAAGGAACAACTTTTCGGGAAATAAGACAAGTGCAGATAGTATGCTTAGCGGCAACATCAGCACGCTCATTTAAGGTAACACCAATATGGCTGGGAACCCAGCAAAATTCGATTGTTATAAATCTGCCAGAGATAAGAAACAACCAATGTGGAATTTCGACTACCACAGGATTGATAGGAATAAATGACTCCAGATCTATGAGGGAACTGCGAGAGTCAACTACAATGACAAAAGAATGTTGACAGCAACAAAGAAATTGACTAAAAGCATTCAACTTTGCATAAGGTTTTGCCGTGTAGATGCAAGTTTATGGGGGCAGGCGACACATATAGGTGTGGTCAGGAAATACTACGGAGTAGCCTACACCGTCGGAAGACTGTGTGTAAATAAATAGGCATTTCAGAACTGTGGGAAGGGTAGAAGCCTTTGTCATGTGGGTCAAGATTTGTAAAAATTTGGGAGTGGGACCCTCCATGAGGGCAACGATGGAATGACTAGAGGAGAAATATTGGTAACACGATCCGGGAGAGAATCTTGCAAGCGAGACAACTGTAAGGTAAAAGAAAGGTGATAAAAGGGAACAGGGCCCACAGGAGGAGCACTGGTCAAAGCATGACATAATCGAGATGATGTGTTGTTGTTTTAGGTTATGGGCTATAGTGAGCCCATAATAGATATAAGCGTGAGAGAGGGTGTTGTAGAAACCGCACAAGGTAGCACAGATAGTAGTGATCACGAAGGTTCGGTACAGACAGGACGCCGGTGTCAACATACAGGCTCAGGGTAGGGGTCGAAGGAAAGGAATCAAAGATAAGGTGTAACCCAGCATGGTGCAGAGCATCACGATGACGAAAAGTTGAATGAGAGGCAGACGAGTAAACAAGACAGACATTATCGAGTTCAGAAAGCACCAGAGAAGAATGTAAGAAGAGGAGCGTGCATCTATCATCTTCCAAGAAAGAACAGGACAAAACTTTAAACAAATAAAGGGCTTTAGAGCATTCAACTTGGAGGTAAAATATATGGGACGACCAAGAAAAATGAATGCCAAAGATTAGTTCTAAAACTTTAGCCGAACCTTTATACTAAAGGCGATTACCATACAGCGACAAAGAACAACGAAGAACAATCTGCTTCAGAGTAAACGTCATAGCTGAAGTCAGTTGTAGAGAACATGAAGCCGTGAGTGGTGGACCAGGACGACACGGCATCAAGCTAAATTTGAAGCCTTCACTGGATGAAAGGTGAGTCATCAACTCGACAGCAGAGGGTAGGATCATCAACATAGAGAGCTGAAGAAATTACAGCGGGAAGGGAGGAAAGAAAACAATTGAGGGTAACCAGGAAAAGAGTTGTACTCAGAGTACTACCTTGGGCTACACCTTCGTATTGCCGAAAAGAGGCAGAGAGTGTGTTACCAAGCCTCACTCTTAAGGAACGACCAGGGAGGAAGCTTCGTAGGAAGAGAGGGAGATTATCAAGAACGCCAAAAGAAAAGAGATGGGACAGAATATGGTATCTCCAGGTGGTGTCATATACCTTTTCCAGATCAAAAAGCACAGCAACAGCGGAGGTCTTTGCAGCAAAGGCAGTACTAATATAAACCTCCACGTTCATGAGGACATCAGACGTGCTGCGACATTTGCGAAAGCCAAATTGAGATGAGGAGAGGTGGTACTAGCGTTCCAACAACCACATCAGACGGATATATAATATACGTTCAAAAAGTCTGCAAATGCAACTCATAATTCCTTAGGTGATGTCCCTAGAGAACCTGGTTTGCGAAAAGGAAAAATAATCACCTCAAGCCAGTCCTCAGGGACTGATGATGACTCTCAGATTCGGTTATACATATTCTGTAAATACTGAAACGTGCATGGTGGGAGATGACAAAGCATCTCAAACATGAACGTCATCTTAGCCTAGTGTGGAAGAACCTCAGAGGGTCAGTCCGGACTGGAGTTCCGAGAGAGAGAAGGGATCGTTATAGGGAAGCTGAAGATACATGCGAAAATCTAAGGGGTCATGATTCAAGAAAGGGCTTATGAGTAACGAGAAAGGGAGGAAGATGAGAACCGGAGCTAACAGGCAAAAAGTGAATACAGTTCGTACGCGATCGACACCAGACCCACAACAAAAACCATGGAGGTGAAGGACTGGCGAGACATCTGGAACAAACTTACTAGCTATCTTATGAATTTTCTTCCAGATCTAGGGGAGAGGAGTGGAATTGTAATGGTGGAGATATCAAATTTGCAGCCCTCATGCTTAGCCATACAGTTGCCCTACAGTAAACCGTACTCACCTTCCGAAACAAAATAAAAGAATTAGGCGTCTGTCGACGTCGGTGCTTCTTCGAGGCTGCACCCTTACAAGGGACAGCCCGAGCACAGTCTGCATTCCACCAGGTATGGTGGAATGCATTCCACCAGTCTCCCGGTAACACACTTCTGTGTGCCCGGGAGGTAGAGCAAAGAACAGAGCGGAGGGCAGCGTCGAATACGGAGTCATGAAAATGGAGGGCTCGAGGGAGAGGCAGACCAGAGTAGCATGGAGCATGAACAGATTCCAGTTAGCCATAACAAACTACCATGTAGGGAAGGAGAAGGGAGGGTGAAACGAGAAGGTGACATGGATGGAGAAATGGTCATTGTTATGGATGTCATCAAGGACCCGCCATGTGAAATCTAAATAAGGAGAAGAGAGAAAAAGACAGGAAAGAGTACGAGTGTGGAATTCAACATGAGTAGGCTCATCAAAATTCAGAGGAAACAGAGAACAGAGGACAAATTGTTGAAGATGGCGGCCCCGGGTGTTTGTCAGAACATCGCCTCAGAGGGTATGCCGACAGTTAAAATCACCCAAAAGGAGGACAGGCTTCGATAAGGAGTCCGATAAGGAGATAAGGAATCAGGAAGAGAAAGCAGGACATTTGGTGGGAGATAAATGGAACAGACTGTGTAGCATTTAATTACAAAGATACGAGCAGCAGAGGACTGGATGCATGACTGGAAAAGAAGGGGAACAAAGGGAACATCATTTCGGGTCAAGAGAGCAGTAGAGTTAAGGCCCCCAACAAAGGACAGGAAGAGAGACAGACACAAAGAGGCGAAAAAGGAGAGATCAGAAGTTGGTGTTCGCGGAAGTTAGCAACAAAGCAACTAATATTCTATTCAGAAATATTCTTCAATCAACAGTCAAAACAGAAATAAAAAGAAAAAGAAAACTAACTCAAAGATGAACACGGGATACTAGGGATAATCAGGCTCAGTCAGTGAAATTAGGGTGTGAGGGTATAGGTAAATCAAGCAAAGACGATTGCGTCGAGGGGGCAAAAAGACGGCTCGGAGATGGACGGTCAAGGGAATGGGGAAAGAACAGAAACAGTGGGGCACATTTGATCAAAGACAGCGTCAGAGAAGGAATCAAGGGCAGTGAGACTCTTCCACAGATGGGAGGAGAGGCAGGGACCAAGCCAGAGGTGGAAGGCAATGGATCTACCTACGCCTTTTTACCAGTTGGGGAAGAAGATGGGTAGGAGCCGGTTAACACTTCTAACTGTGAGATACAGACGTGCCAGCAGCATTGTACTGTGCGACAGCCTCTACAGTCTCAGCAGGAGAAGAAGAGTGTGAGCGGACAACACGAAGACATCAGAGAGGAGAATGGACATCGGTCAGGATGGTCAGGTGTCATGGAGGGCCAAAAGACAGAACGGAGAGCTGAGGCGAGAAACGGAGTTGGGAAGGAAAGACCACAAAGAACAGAGAAGAAGGAGGAGGTGGTGAGGTAACACTGAGCTGACCAGTAGGAGAAGACTGGGAGAGAAGGGTGGAAACACCATGCGGTGAACCATGAGGAAGATCCTCAGGGTCAGGAAGGAATGGAAGACGGGGAGCTGGTATAGGTATTGGGGTCAAAGGCCTCGATACAGTTGTGGAATTAAGAAAGGCTTGAAGGATGAGCAGAAGAAGTGTGTGATGCAACACTCGAGAATGTCACGTCAGAAAGAGTTAAGGCGCCAAACTTGGCTTCTTGCCTCAGGGAAAGAAAACCCATCACGATGTTCTAAATTGAGAATGGCTTCCTCAAATTTATAGTGCATGCATGAGTGGGAAAAGGCAGGGCGGACGACACTGCAATTGATGCAGTGAGGCTGGAGAGAAGAGCCTTCCATCTTAGAATACCTGGGACTGCATCCACACAAGAGGCACAGGGACACCTCGCTAGAGCATCGCAAGAGACCATGTCCAAATTTCCTACATCTAGTGCAGAGGTGAGGACAGGGATTTTTTTCCTGAACAGAGCATCGCGCACCTGCAAGATTAACGAAGGACGAAAGAGATCTACCATCAAACCTGATTTTAACTACACGAAGAGGCTGACAACGACGATCACGAGGGAGTCGAGTAAACGTATCAGTCTGGAGGATAGAATAGCCTCGAGCACGAGTGGTGCTCCCCCCTTTGAAGAGGGGAGTCCTACTGTTTCATACATTCTCGCACACTGGCCTCTTTCTCCTTTTGGCCCCAGCCTTGACACCTAGCCATCCACCAAGGGCAGCCCCCCATGGGCGGCCCCTCCAGCGGGAGATCCGTTGACCCGAACCAGATCTCAACAGCTGTGTACCCAACCACGACTAACATCAGGGGAGGGGGACCAAGACCACACTCACCGACCCAGTGAGTCGTACGTGAGCCTCCCTCACCATGACATGCTGACACTTGGGAGTGGAATATGGCCATTGACTGATAAATATATGTTAGTCCCTTAAATTATAGTCATCGTCAGACATGATATGTTTTTTAAGCCTTTCTCTTAGGTAAATGATTGACTGCATTCTTATGTAGATCACCTCAGCTATAAATGTACTAAACAAAAATTTATGAATAAAATTGTTGTATCTGTATTTGCTTCAGCAAAAGCGCTTGATCCTGTGTTGGTGTACCGACGGTGTCTGTACTGCAACAACGGGGGAGCCGACGTCCAGCTGGTCCACCAGTGGAGCCACAACCATCGTATCGACGCCACTAACGACCTTTTCATCGGTGCGAATATTTTAATTTCAGGAATATGGATAATCACTTATCCAAAATAAAAATAATTATACTAAATTGGGTGTGCAACTGTACTGGAATGGTGGAAGCAATGTGAATAAGATATAACTGAATATTGAATGAGATGAATCTGCTAAAAGGAATATTCTGTCGCAACAGTGTCCTTAAGCTATTTTGTTCTATAAAATGTACCCTTTAATGTTCTACTACATAGTCTTCCCGGTTTGGCACCTCCTTTTCATAATTATTTTCTTAATGTTCATAGTTAAATTAAATATTTGCGTTTGGTGTTTCGACGGGCTCACGCTACACAAATTTCATTTGATATTTTAAGAAGCAATTGAGTAGTATATATTATTACGATACTTTGCTGACTTGGATCTTAGAGGAGTAAAGCACCATACAGATTAAAAAATACAAACCACACTACTGAAGGGATTATGTTATTAGTGGACTGAATGTTAAGATGAAAGAAATGGAAAGTATAATAGACATTATATATATATATATATATATATATATATATATATATATATATATATATATATGTCGTACCTAGTAGCCAGAACGCACTTCTCAGCCTACTATGCAAGGCCCGATTTGCCTAATAGGCCAAGTTTTCATGAATTAACTGTTTTTCGACTACCTAACCTACCTAACCTAACCTAACCTAACTTTTTCGGCTACCTAACCTAACCTAACCTATAAAGATAGGTTAGGTTAGGTTAGGTAGGGTTGGTTAGGTTCGGTCATATATCTACGTTAATTTTAACTCCAATAAAAAAAAATGACCTCATACATAATGAAATGGGTAGCTTTATCATTTCATAAGAAAAAAATTAAAGAAAATTTATTAATTCAGGAAAACTTGCCTTATTAGGCAAATCTGGCCTTGCATAGTAGGCCAAAAAGTGAGTTCTGGCTACTAGGTACGACATATATATATATATATATATATATATATATATATATATATATATATATATATATATACATATATATATATATATATATATATATATATGTCGTACCTAGTAGCCAGAACGCACTTCTCAGCCTACTATGCAAGGCCCGATTTGCCTAATAAGCCAAGTTTTCCTGAATTATATATTTTCTCTAATTTTTTTCTTATGAAATGAAAAACCTACCCATTTCATTATGTATGAGGTCAATTTTTTTTTATTCGAGTTAAAATTAACGTAGATATATAACCGAACCTAACCAACCCTACCTAACCTAACCTAACCTATCTTTATAGGTTAGGTTACGTTAGGTATCCGAAAAAGTTAGGTTAGGTTAGGTTAGGTAGGTTAGGTAGTCGAAAAACAATTAATTCATGAAAACTTGGCTTATTAGGCAAATCGGGCCTTGCATAGTAGGCTGAGAAGAGCGTTCTGGCTACTAGGTACGACATATATATATATATATATAATATATATATATATATATATATATATATATATATATATATATATATATATATATATACATGTCGTACCTAGTAGCCAGAACGCACTTCTCAGCCTACTATGCAAGGCCCGATTTGCCTAATAGGCCAAGTTTTCATGAATTAATTGTTTTTCGACTATCTAACCTACCTAACCTAACCTAACCTAACTTTTTCGGTTACCTAACCTAACCTAACCTATAAAGATAGGTTAGGTTAGGTTAGGTAGGGTTGGTTAGGTTCGGTCATATATCTACGTTAATTTTAACTCCAATAAAAAAAATTGACCTCATACATAACGAAATAGGTAGCTTTATCATTTCATAAGAAAAAAATTAGAGAAAATTTATTAATTCAGGAAAACTTGGCTTATTAGGCAAATCGGGCCTTGCATAGTAGGCCAAAAAGTGAGTTCTGGCTACTAGGTACGACATACATATATATATATATATGTCGTACCTAGTAGCCAGAATGCACTTCTCAGCCTACTATGCAAGGCCCGATTTGCCTAATAAGCCAATAAGGTAGTCGAAAAACAATTAATTCATGAAAACTTGGCCTATTAGGCAAATCGGGCCTTGCATAGTAGGCTGAGAAGTGCGTTCTGGCTACTAGGTACGACATATATATATATATATATATATATATATATATATATATATATATATATATATATATAATATATATGTCGTACCTAGTAGCCAGAACGCACTTCTCAGCCTACTATGCAGGCCCAATTTGACTAATAAGCCAAGTTTTCCTGAATTATATATTTTCTCTAATTTTTTTCTTATGAATGAAAAACCTACCCATTTCATTATGTATGAGGTCAATTTTTTTTTATTCGAGTTAAAATTAACGTAGATATATAACCGAACCTAACCAACCCTACCTACCTAACCTAACCTATCTTTATAGGTTAGGTTACGTTAGGTATCCGAAAAGTTAGGTTAGGTTAGGTTAGGTAGGTTAGGTAGTCGAAAACAATTAATTCATGAAAACTTGGCTTATTAGGCAAATCGGGCCTTGCATAGTAGGCTGAGAAGAGCGTTCTGGCTACTAGGTACGACATATAATATATATATATATAATATAATATATATATATATATATATATATATATATATATATATATATATCTATATATAATACATATATATATATATATGTCGTACCTAGTAGCCAGAATGCACTTCTCAGCCTACTATGCAAGGCCCGATTTGCCTAATAAGCCAAGTTTTCAACAGTTAATATATTTTCTCAATTTTTTTCTTATGAAATGATAAGCTACCATTTCATTATGTATGAGGTCAATTTTTTTTATTCGAGTTAAAATTAACGTAGATATATGACCGAACCTAACCACCCTACTACCTAACCTAACCTACCTTATAGGTTAGGTTATGTGAGGTAGCCGAAAAAGTTAGGTTAGTTAGGTTAGGTAGGTTAGGTAGTCGAAAACAATTAATTCATGAAAACTTGGCTTATTAGGCAAATCGGGCCTTGCATAGTAGGCTGAGAAGTGCGTTCTGGCTACTAGGTACGACATATATATATATATAATTATATATATATATATATATTATATATAATATATATATATATATATTATATATATATATATATATATATATATATATATATATATATATGCGAACAAGCCTGAATGGTCCCCAGGACTATATGCAACTGAAAAATCACACCACAGAAGTGACTCGAACCCATACTGCCAGGAGCAACGCAACTGGTATGTACGCCTTAATCCGCTTGACCATCACAAACGGACATAGGGAAGTGATAGTCACTTGTATCACTATATATATCTATACATTATATATATATATATATTATAATATATAATATATATATATATATATATATAATATATATATATATATGTCGTACCTAGGTAGCCAGAACGCACTTCTCAGCCTATTATGCAAGGCCCGATTTGCCCAATAAGCCAAGTTTCATGAATTATATATTTTCTCAATTTTTTTTCTTATGAAATGATAAAGCTACCCATTTCATTATGTATGAGGTCAATTTTTTTTATTGGAGTTAAAATTAACGTAGTTATATGACCGAACCTAACCAACCCTACCTAACCTAACCTAACCTATCTTTATAGGTTAGGTTAGGTTAGGTAGCCGAAAAAAGTTAGGTAGGTTAGGTTAGGTAGGTTAGGTAGTCGAAAAACATTAATTCATGAAACTTGACTTATTAGGCAAATCGGGCCTTGCATTGCATGAGAAGTGCATTCTGGTAGTATATATGTCGTACCTAGTAGCCAGAACGCACTTCTCAGCCTACTATGCAAGGCCCGATTTGCCTAATAAGTCAAGTTTTCATGAATTAATTGTTTTTCGACTACCTAACCTACCTAACCTAACCTAACCTAACTTTTTCGGCTATCTAACCTAACCTAACCTATAAAGATAAGTTNAGACATCAACAGTGATTTTAAAGATCAAAATGGTTCTTCCAGCATATTAATTCGCAGATTGCTAACATCTGAACTGCCTTCAGAACCTTGTATACCACATATGTAAGATTAATCCTGGAGTATGCAACCCGCATGAAGCCCGTACCTTGTCATGCACAGGAATAAGCTGGAAAAAGTTCAGAGCTATGTTACTAGGGTAGTCCTAGAACTAAGAGGCTAGAGTTACAAGGAATGGGAGTGTGAAATGCACCTCTCATCGTTGGAAGACAGGAGAGCTCGAGGAGACCTGATCACTACCTTCAAATCCTAAGAGGAATCAACAGGGAAGATAAAGATAAAATGTTTAACATGGTTTACGCAAACAAGGAACACAGGTGGAAACCGACTACCCAAAATGAACCACAGGAGCATTAGAAAGTCTAGTTTCAGTGTAAGAACAGTTAACAGATGGAATGCATTAGGCCGTGATGTGGGGGAGGCAGACTCCATACACAGTTTCAAATGAAGATATGATAGAGTTCAGTAGGCTCAGGAAACTTTTCCCCACTTATTTGACAGGTGAGAGGCGGGATACACAAATACTATTTCACATCAATTTGTAAAACTCATATCTAAGTGTTAATACACTTTCAAGGGAAAATTGTTTAAGAGAGGTGTTTATGCATGTGTTGGGCATATTTATTGAATATAATATCCTTAACCTATCCTTTCAGATATAATTTTTGCTTAAGTAATTCACACATTTTTTCTCTGTGTATGTTGTGTTAAATATTTAATTTAGGTTCACTTTTTTCCCATAATCTAATACAGCCTTGTACCATTCCTTTTCCTCCCTCTTTTATCCTCTTTACGTTTTATTTTAAGTTTCAATGTCTTAGTTTTCATATCTCTTTCTCAGTCTTTTCGCAGTGTATGCAGGTCTGTCTCAATGCCATAGCTTTTGTTTCTCTTTCCTATTTTCTCACTGTATTTGCATTTGTCTCACCACTTTAGCTTTCTTAGCCTTCTTTTCTGAAAATGTCCACGCCCATGTCTTGATTTCTGTCAATGGCTATCTCTGTTTTTGTTTCAGGCTTTTTACTATCTCGGACTTTATTTTCTGTCTTATTGTATTATCTTTTTCAGTCTCCTATTCTTAGTCTCAAACTCTCTCTTTTATACTTATTACATCTTAGTTTAAGTTCATCTTGTGTGTCTCATAAGATGAATTTATCATGTTTGATGTAATTGTTCTTCAACTGTCAGGGTGTTAAAGATTACGAATAAATTATATAAAATCCAATAAATACACTAAGAACAGAAAGAGGTCAGGTTAAAGGGTGTAGAATAAGATTTCTTACACTCCAACACATCTCTCTCTCATGTGCACAGAAATGTTTTAAAGTACAGATTTCATCTTTCTCAACTATTCTATGATATATTTCCATCCTCTCAATGTTATCTTTATGAAGTTTTCTTCAAAGAAGCCATGTTTATAAGCCATATTTTTACATTATCTCTACCACATCTCTACAATTGTTCTGAATCATTGCAATTGCTACATTGCATCATCAAAACACAGAAAAACATTAATTAAATGGGCTGGCACATGCCAGCCCAATTTATTGCTCTGTATCATTTGCTATTGCTATAGTATATGTAACAAAAAATTGCAAAAAATATGTGGGAATTGTGAAAAACTCCGGTCTATGCTTCGGAGAAGCTGTAGAGCCTTGTGTGAGCCTTGTTGCAATTCTTTTACCATGTCGTGGCGCAGTCGACTAAGGCGCGTCTGGGATCATCCCGGACGTAGGTTTGAACCATGACGGCCCTTGTGGACCGTCCAATCATTGTGGCCCTTGTGGATCATTTTATGTATCACGCTATTGTGATTTCTGTGTGTATAGTGACATAGTGTAACGGGCAGGGGAGGGGGTGACAGACCGGATGTGGTTAGGTATGAGGAGGACTGTGTCCAGATACCACTCAGTTGGCACTCTCCCTCTGGATAGTGTGGATGTAATGTCTTCTGCTTCCTGGGTGTGTGTGGGAAAAAAAGTTAGTAGTTAGCAACAGTTGACTGATTGACAGTTGAGAGGCGGGCTGAAAGAGCAGAGCTCAACCTCCGCAAGCACAACTAGGTGAATACACACAGGCAGACACAGAGAGAAACAAAGACACAGAGTTCTGGGTAGCTGATTGGACAATACGCGGGACTCATAATCCTGTGGCCCGGATTCGATTCCCGGACTAGTCAGAGACAAATGGTCAGAGTTTCTTTCACCCAGATAGAGCAGAGAGAGGGGGCCGAAAGAGCAGAGCTCAACCCTCGTAAGCACAACTAGGTGAATACAGACACACACAGAGACACAAGTTTAAAATTTGTGTTTAAGATTATGTTATTCAACATTCCGGAGTCTTAATATTCGAAAAGCCACTTTTCAGCTCTCGAATTAACATCTATGAAAGATTTTAAACTAAATTATATTTTACAGGATGTGTTAAAATCTATGTTAGCCTTGCTTATCAGAGAGATAAGTATTGTGATGGTGCAGGAAGTGACAGCGTCGGTGCTCGTGCTGATGTGTACTACCTCCTGGTCCCAGGAACCACCATACCCATGTTATTGATATTATTACTGAGAAAAGCAGTAAGAACCGTGAGGAGGATTCGAACATACGCTCTGAGTACTCCCAAGCAAACGCCTCAGACCACTACACCACGACATGATAAAAGCATTGAACTTTGTGATTCAACTGAAATCTAACGTTCCCACTGAGGCCGGAAATCAGGGTTTCACACAATGCCCGGATGTACTCTGGTTTGTTTGGAAAATGCACTCGGGCAGAGTGTGAAATCCTGATTTCCGGCCTCAGTGGGAGCCTCGGAAACCCTAAAGGATTCAGTTCGATCCCAGGTTTAATGCCTTTATCATGTCGTGGTGTAGTGGGCTAAGGCGTTTGCCTGGGAGCACCCAGAGCATAGGTTTAATCCTCCTCACGGCTCCTACAGATTTTCTCATTGATACATCACGCTAATGTGATTTTTTGTGCAATATTAATACTACTGACAAAGAGAGAATCAATAATTATTTCTTCCCTAATAAATGACACTTTTCCTGGCACTTCTCTATTAAACATCGTTATTGAAGGACACAATATGCGAAATGATTTAAGACATTTTGTGTTTATATGTGATAGATGTAGGTTCTTGTGTTTATTATGTGTTTGATGATTTACATACTGAGTTTGGCATAGATGGTTGATATGAAATAATTATGACACACAGGCACATATGTGAAATGCAGACGAGAAGTCACAATAACGTGGCAGAAATATGTTGACCAAACCACACACTAGAAAGTGAAGGGACGACGATGTTTCGGTCCGTCCTGGACCATCCTCAAGTCGATTGTGGAATGGGCTCACAATCGACTTGAGAATGGTCCCGGACGGACCGAAACGCCGTCGTCCCTTCACTTTCTAGTGTGTGGTTTGGTAAACATATATGAAATAAATCTATTGAGCAACTAAATATTTTCCAGAATATGATGGCGTTGCTTGGGTATGGCGTAGTTGTGATGGCAGGGTTGGTGGGCATTGCTTCAGCAACTCGTCAAGAAGTGCGTGGACCCGAGGGAGAGATGGTGGGTCAGGTGCTGGAGCAGGTGGGCTTTATGGTGGGTCAAGTAGTGGAAGTCCATCTCACTGGCTGCCACCTGGTAATCATCTCCACTACACGTCACTCACACGCCTTTGCCAGTATTTTGAGGTAAATATCGCATTTTCCTTCCATCATAATGCCCAACCACTTCGGCTGGATGACAGAGCAACGGTCTCGCTTCATGCAGGTCGGCGTTCAATCCCGACCGTCCAAATGGTTGGGCACAATTCCTTCCCTCCGTCCCATTGCAAATCTGTATCCTGATCCCTTCCCAGTGCTACATTGTCGTAGTGACTTGGTGCTTTAGTTCTCCTGATAGGTCCCCTCATCATAATGCATGCGTAATTTGGCTTTATTTTATACCTATCTGGTACTTATATTTTGTACCTATCTGGTACTTATATTTTGTACCTATCTGGTACTTATATTTTGTACCTATCTGGTACTTATATTTTGTACCTATCTGGTACTTATATTTTGTACCTATCTGGTACTTATATTTTGTACCTATCTGGTACTTATATTTTGTACCTATCTGGTACTTATATTTTGTATCTATCTGGTACTTATATTTTGTACCTATTTGGCTGTATCACTACGTCTACAAGGTGTGTTTCTTCACATATTTTTGTTTCACACTTGTTCACTTGACTTGCACTGCAGAAGCTCTCTTTAATTTGCTTTGGTTTACTTCGTCCTTCATATTTATGTCTGCCTTTGAACATAAGAATAAAAAAACTGCAGAAAGCTTATACGCCCATTCAAAGCAGATACAAATTATATACTTAAAAAGTTGTTCATTTATGTCTAACATTTGCTTGAAACCATCCTATGATTCAATGTCTGTTATGTAATTACCAAGAAGTTGCTTTTATAAATCAACCATACTATTTCCAAACCAGTATTTACTCCAGATTTTTGCTCCGTCCTGGCTGCAACTGCGTGCAACGTCACCACTTTGCAGTGGCCAATTGCTTCAACTCTGACTTGGTGAGACGTGTGTATTATGTCCAACATCAGGGTTCACGTTATCAAGTAAGAGTCCTTCATTGGGATATTCCTTGCTGACATGCTGCACCTTCTGATGTGATGTTAAGCTGATTTGACGGTAGTTCTCCACTGAGCTCTTTCTGCCTTTTCTCAAAATAGGGGTGACATTTGCATATTTCCAGTCTAGGGGGACTATCCCATGGTCCAGAGACTTTGAGAAAAAGTAATTTCAGTATAAGGCATAGTTCTTCTGCCAATCCTTTAATGACATTTTAGCATATTTCATCCTCACCTGGGGCTTTCAGGTCTTTTAGTTTGCCAATGTCTTCCTAATTATGTTGAATGTTATGTTTATTTTCCTAAATTCATTCTCTTCACCTCCTTGAAATAGTTGTGTGGTTGAAGGGATGTCATCTAATCTTTCTAGTGTGAACACTGATGTACAATGTTCATTTAGTGTGTTAGCTGTCCTTTTGTCGTACATTATTGTTTGGTTAGTCTCATCTTTTAGAGGTCATACCGAGTCCTTAGTTTTGGTTTTAGTTCTTATATAGGCATATAACGACTTTGGATCTTTCTTTATGTTTTGAGCAAGTTTTCTTTCGTAATTCCTTTTGTCTGATCTGATTTCCTGGGCGGGTGAGGTTAGAGTCATTTTATATATCTCATAAACAATGAAGTCCATCGTTGATTTATACGTTCTCTGGAGGTTCCATTTAGTTATCAATACTTGTTTTACTGCCTGAGCCATCCACCTAATTCCCTTTCGTTTCTTCCTCCTTTTTGGAACATATTTTTGAACGAGTTCCATGATGACCTTAAAGTTTTGCAAAGATGCTTTCATGCCGTGTTCACCTATTAGTTCCCTCCAGGAGATGATTTGCAGTTCCTCTCTCATTCCTTGATAGTCACCTCAATGGTAATCTAAGAATGCTTGGTTATGACCCTTTATGTGGGTTTCTGTATTTGTAGTGCATCTTTAAATATGTTGACCACATGACAGCTCTTCCCCAACCTTAATTTGATCATACACTCTTCTAATGGTAGTACAATATCTAGTATGCTGTTACCCCGTGTCGACTCTACCACATGCTGTATAAGAAAGGAGTCCTGAACCAGATCAAAAAATTGTTCTTTCTGCTGCTTGTGATGTTAAATTTATTCAATCAATTGTCTCATAGTTAAACTCCCCCATTATTAGGGTTTGGGTTTCTGATGACGCATTGATCACATTATGCAGATCAGGTACATTCTCTGCCGCTGCTGTGTCAGGATCCCACGGTGTTTAGTTCCTCATTATTAGTTGCATCCAGGTCCTCTTTCACGTATACTACTACTCCACCTGCTCTTGTTGTTCTGCTCTTTCTGAACGGTGGGTGGTATCCCGACCTAGTGGGATTAATGCCTTAGCAGTAAATGGCGGTTAGGGTCCTGGAAAAAAGACCCCTTAGCTAGTAGTTTTTGGTTTTGTTTTAGGTCCTGGAATTGAGCCCTTAGCAGCGCCTTTTTGTTTTTGGGGATCCGGAAAGCTTACTGTTTTTTTTTAAGTTACCGTGACCCGTCACTCTGAGAGAGGTAAAGGACCAATCCTGGAAGAGTTACTGCTGACCCTTCACCCGTTTATGACTTTTTTCTGAGTTTTAGATCTTGTTAACAGTGACTTGTTTTCGAGGGAAATTTTTCTAAGTCTTAATTACCGCTGACCTGCCACCTGTTTTCAGAAGGATTTTTTTAGAATTCAGTGTAAGGAAAATATTTCAGAGTTCCCAGTTTCATCAAATATGTTCATAGTAGTTTGTTAAGGAATTCTTATGTAGAAAATATTCGCTCTATACTCCTTTTAAGACTGAATTTTGTCAGTTTTACTTACACTTGCAGTATTTATGAGTTCTTAGGGAGAAAAATATACTGTAAAGACTTAAGTTTCACTTTTGAAAAAGCAATTCACAGAATCAGAAGTTAGTTCTTGGCTCTATATGTTAATATGTGTAGTTTCGCTACTAATAGCCCAATTTTAGCCCAATTTAAAACAGTCAGATTTCTGACGTATTAAGAAAAGAGAATAATTACCAAGTCCTAGATCCCATCCTCCACCTTAGTTGACCGCCGTAGATCCGCTACTATAAGTCCAAATTACCTAAAATTTAATCCCTTTACATT
Source organism: Procambarus virginalis (assembly GCA_020271785.1). NCBI lineage: Eukaryota > Metazoa > Arthropoda > Malacostraca > Decapoda > Cambaridae > Procambarus > Procambarus virginalis. The sequence continues at coordinate 22,057,508 of WNGS01113158.1, read as the reverse complement.
TCGAACGTAATTTCAAAATTTAAACAAAAATAAGAACAAAGGGAGTTACTGAGCTCCTGCTCTTGTCCCGCACTTTAGTTTACTCCTACAACTCTGCTATTAACCGATCAATTTCTTCGAGATTTAAAACCACTGTATTTCAGACGTAGTAAAATACACCAATAGCATTACCGAGTTTTAGCCCTTGCCACCCACCGTAATTTACCCTTACAACAATGCTATTATCTGATCAATTTCCTCGAGATTTATAACAGTCATTTTTGAAATAGTAAAAACATCCGTTTAGTTACCGAGCTCCGGCTCTTGCCCCGCCTTAGTTTACTCGTACAACTCTGCTATTAACCAATCAATATCCCTAAGATTTAAACCTGTTATATTTATGATACAGTAAATAAAATTAAAGCAATTACCGAGCTCCGGCTCTTGTCTCCTGCCTTAGTTCGCTCCTGTAAGTTTGTTACTATCAGTCCAATTCCCATGAAATTTGAACCCATTACATTTCGGACGTAGCAAATGAGATTAAAATCAGTTACCAAGTGCCAACTCCTGTCCTCCGCTCTAGTTCAATTTTTCATCACACATAATATTCCAGATCATCAACAACAACAAGTGAGTAGCTATCAACCTTTACCTCATTAAAGTAAACACGAGTCTAACCATACCCTCATCAGAGTAAACACGAGTCTAACCATACCCTCATCAGAGTAAACACGAGTCTAACCATACCCTCATCACACCTGTGTAAATAAACTCCACCAGGTAATCATCCCACGGTCATACACTCCCCCTCACGTCCTCCCACCACTTTCCCCCTGCACCCGTCCGCATACTCTCCTTTATTCCACCTCCCCATGCAAGCTCTCATCCCTTCCCCAACTCCCCCGTCATCCCCCAGCTCCCCGCACCCCCATATCTTCCCCCACCACACCTAACTCCTTAAGTCGCCATTTCCTGTGCCCCACCCACTCTCTTGCCTTTTCCCTCCCTCATCTCCTCCACTCCCTGCACCCTTATCTTCCCCTCCCTCCCTCACTCCCTACTCTCCCACATCTCACCCTTTCCCCAACTCCACTCAAACCTCCGCCTCCCAGAATTTTAAATACTGCTTTTACCAATAATCTTATCGTATTTGTGTCAATACTCGAGTGTAAATACTCATCATCTCAATACCCTTGTCTTAGTCATTCCATATTTGTTAAATGATTCTCTCCATGTTCTCCAAATTTTCACATCATATTTTTTACACACTTGATGTGTTCTCTCCGTGTTCGGCAAGTGTTTACAGCGTGTTCTCTGTACAACTTGTTACACATTATGCGTGTTCTCAGCCTATTCTCTACAAATTCCTTGCATGTATACAGCATTTATCGCATTCTCTTTCATATTCTTGAAAAATTCTCCACCTGTTCACTGCGGTTATTTTATTCTTTTACATCTTCTTCCGTTCTTTAAAATCAAATGTATGATTGTTTATCATTCAATAAATAGTTCATTGTCACGTATTATTAACCACATTACTAATTGTCAACACGTTACTATAAAGTATTTATTAGTCATTTATATATTTACAAATATATTTTGTCACTTAAAAGTTATCTTTTACAAATTGCTTATTTTAATTAGTTACAAATTACTTAGTTCTAATTGATTTAGTTTTCAAACGATTCTTATAAGTTATTTAGTTAAAATTCAGTTAGTTATTTACAAAACTTTTATTTACTCATTTACCTAGGTTTATTTACAATCAACTATGTCATTGTATTTTTTTATCTACTTAATATTTCTTACCGGCACTGTCGTTAACTAAAATAACACTTCTCTCACCTGAAAATAGTCAAAGGAATCTTTCAGCACTTTCCTTAACTAAGTAAGTAAGTAATTATCAAAAGAAGGCACCAAACCGGGAAGGCTATGTAGCACCATCAAATGTGCGGGATAATCAGAGGGCGCTAAATATCACCAAAGATGCCAATATGAGAACAAAAATGCATAAGGTGAACAAGTATCCGATTCACCAAGAATTCTATCGAGGGACAATTGACCGCGAGGGACGGTCGGAAAACAAGACACACGCTCGTCCTGGAAGTCAGGACATTCAACACGGATATGCATGACCGTAAGAGGGATAATACATTTTGGACAATAAGGAGCAGGACTGCGCTCCATTGAGTCACCGTGAGTTAAGCGTGTATAGCCAATACGTAACCTCGCCAGAGCCGGTTACGGTGGCAGGAGGAAGGTCACGAGGACACACGACACTTAAGAGTACACAGTTTGTTACCAGAAACAGAAGACCAACAATCCTGCCAACGGGTAAGGATGGAGAAATTAATAACTGGGTAAAAGACGAAATAGGAATACGTTTACGGGAGATGGGACAAGAGCGGACAGCTTCCCTAGTGGCAGCGTCCACACGCTCATTTAAAGAGACACCAATATGGCTGGGAACCCAGCAAAACTCATCTGACTTAAATTTACTGGAAATAAGAAACAGCCAATGTTGAATTTCGACGACCACTGGATGGATCAGATTAAAGGACACGAAAGTCATGAGGGCACTACGAGAGTCAACGACAATCACAAACAAAGATTGACAATGAGAAAACAGGAGACGTAGAGCATAGAGAATAGCATAAAGTTCAGCTGTGAAGATGCTAGTCTCCGGAGGTGGGCGACATATATAAGTGCAGTTACAAAAAATAACAGAGTAGCCAACACAGTCCACAGACTTAGACCCATCGGTGAAGATGGAAACGGAGTGGGAGTGCGAAGAAAAGTGCTCAAGGAAAAGGCGTTTCAGAACCATAGGAGGGGTAAAAGCTTTAGTGATGCGGGTCAAGGATGTACAAAACTTCGGAAGGGGGACTCTCCACGGGGGCAAGGAAGGAACAATACAAGGAGAAATATTAGAAATACGAACTGGAAGAGAATCCTGTAAGCGAGATAACCGGACAGAAAGAGGGAGGTGGTGAAGAGGAACAGGAACCACAGGAGGGGTAAAAGTTAAAGCACGACAGAGGCGAGAGGAAGGATGTTGCAAGGACCGCGCAAGATAGCGAAGACAGTAGCGATCACGGCGGTCCTGGAGAGATAGGAAGCCAGTGTCAACATACAAGCTGAGGGCGGGAGTCGAACGAAAAACACCAGAGCTGAGGCGCAACCCGGTACTGTGCAAAATATCAAGACGGCAAAGAGTAGAAGGAGAAGCAGACGAGTAAGCAGGGCAACCATAATCGAGTTTAGACAGGACGAGAGAGGAATGTAAAGCAAGGCGTGCGCGCTTATCTGTTCCTCAAAAAATATTGGACAAAAGCTTAAGGAGGTTAAGGGCCTTAGAGCATTCAACTCGTAGGTAAGAGATATGGGCCGACCATGACAAACGAGTGTCAAAGATTAACCCCAAAAGCTTAGCGGAATCCTTGTACACAATGGGTGACCATAAAGCGACAAAGAGGGACGAAGAACGACCCGCTTCTGAGTAAAAGTCATAGCACAAGTTTTAGATATAGAGAACCTAAAGCCATAATTGGTGGCCCAAGACGACACGGAATTAATCGCAAGTTGAAGCCGCCATTGAAGAAGAGGCGAATCATCACCCTGACAGCAAAGGATAAGATCGTCGACATAGAGAGCGGGTAAGACGCCAGAAGGAATAGAGGAAAGAAGATCATTGAGGGCAACCAGAAATAGAGTAGTGCTCAGAACACTATCTTGGGGCACACCCTCGTATTGATGAAAAGAGGCAGAGAGAGAGAGAGTGGCACAAAGCCTCACTTGAAAGGAATGACGAGAGAGGAAGCTGTGGAGAAAGAGAGGGAGATTACCACGAAGGCCAAAGGAATAAAGTTGGGACAGAATACAGATATCTCCAGGCGGTGTTGTAAGCCTTTTCCAGGTCAAAAAGGTCGGCAACAACGGAGGTCTTCGCAGCAAAAGCAGTACGAATATAGACTTCCAAGATCACCGGGATATCTGTTGTGCTACAACACTTGCGAAAACCAAATTGAGAAGGGGAGAGGAGGTGATAGTGTTCTATGAACCACATCAGACGAACGTTAACCATACGTTCAAAGAGTTGCAGACACAACTCGTGAGGGCAATAGGGTGGAAGTCCTTAGGGGATGTCCCAAGAGACCCTGGTGTCCGAACAGAGAGGACAACGGCATCGAGCTAGTTCTCAGGAACTGACGACGACTCCCAGCTCCCAGACCCGATTATACAGACTCAGTAAATACTGAGACGTGCACAGATGGAGATGGCGAAGCATCTCATAATGAATGCCATCGGAGCCCGACGCAGTAGAACCGCAGAGGGCCAGGGCAGACTGAAGTTCAGAGAGAGAGTAGGGATCATTATAAGGAAGTCTGAGATGAGTGCAGAAATCTAGAGGACGAGATTCGAAAACAGGTTTACGAATAAGGAAAGGTTGAGGAAGATGAGAACCAGAGCTAACTGAAGAAAAGTGGGAACCCAGTTCGGTCGCGACCTACAACGGGTCCACCACAAGAGTACCATGTAGGTGAAGGACCGGCGAGACATCGGGAACGAATTTACCCGCTATCTTGCAGACACGCTTCCAGTTCTGCCGCAGAGGAGTTTCGGACGTAATGGTGGAAACATAAGACTTCCAACACTCACGCTTAGTTGTACGGATGGCCCTATGGGCCACCGCACTCACCTTCCGAAACAAAAGAAAGAAATCAGCCATATGCCGGCGGCGGTGTCTCTTGCAGGCTGCACGCTTACAGCGGACAGTCCGAGCACAGTCTACCAGGGAATGCACTTCCGTGGTATCCGAGAAGAAGAGCGAAGAATAGAGTGGAGGGCAGCGTCAAAGATGGTGTCATGAAAAAGGAAGAGGGCACTAGGGAGAGGCAGAATGGGAAGGTCAGAGAGAGCAGCACGGAGGGTAAATAGGTTCCAGTCTGCCTTAGCAACCTGCCACCTTGGGAAGGAGAGGGGAGGGTGAAAAGAGAAAAAGGTAACAAGGATGGGGGGAAATGGTCACTGCCATGGAGGTCATCAAGAACCCACCACGTGAAATCCAAGTAAGAGACGATGAGCAGAGAGAAAGATCAAGACAGAGTAGGGTGCGAGTCCGAGAGTCCAAATGTGTGGGCTCACAAGAATTCAGAAGGGATAGGGAAGAAGAGAGGATGAACGGTTCGAGGAGGCGAACTCGGGTGTTTGTCAGAACATCACCCCAGAGGGTATGTCGACAATTGAAATCACCCAGCAGGAGCACAGGCTCTGGCAAGGAGTCCAGAAGGTGTTTAAGACCGGGAAGAGAAAGCGGGACATTTGTGGGGAGATAAATGGAACAAACCGTGTACCATTTACGCACAAAGACACGGGCAGCAGAGCATTGGAGAGGCGATGGAAAGAGCAGAGGGACGAAGGGAACATCAGAACGAATCAAGAGAGCAGAAGAGTTATGGGCCTGGGGTTGAGAGAAAGGAATAGGTACAGAAGCAACCAGGAGGATCACCAAGCATCGGTTCCTGGAGACAGACACAAAGGGGGAACTGTGAAATCTGAAGTTGGAGTTCAAGGAAATTGGCGTAATAACGACGAATATTCCATTGAAAAATAGACATCGACAAAAAGAGAAAGGACAGCAACAGAGAACAATGAAGAAACAAAGGTTAAAAAGGAACATAGCAAGTCAA
>WNGS01113158.1:22024705-22051739 GCA_020271785.1 Procambarus virginalis | reverse complement strand
TGATGTCTTCAATGAAACCATTGAGAAGCCATTGTTGACTAGGACCTGCCTTACCCTACAGAGTTCTTCGTCGACTTGCTTCCATTCTGAGCTGTGGCTGAGAGCACGGTCGACATAAGCATTAACAACACTCCTCTTGTGTTATATATATATATATATATATATATATATATATATATATATATATATATATATATACATATACATATATATATATATATATATATATATTATATATATATATATATATATATATATATATTTATATATATATATATATATATATATATATATATATATATATATATTTATATATATATATATTTATATATATATATATATATATATATATATATATATATTATATATATATATATATATATATATATATATAATATATATATATATATATATATATATATATATATATATATTATATATATATATTTATATATATATATAATATATATATATATATATATATATTATATATTTATATATATATATATATATATATATATATATATATATATATATATATATATATATATATATATATATATATATATATATAACTGAAAACTCACACCCCGGAAGTGACTCGAACCCATACTGCCAGGTGCACTCTGCAAGTGGTGTACAGGACCCCTTAACCACTCAACCGTCACGACCGGACAAAAGATGATGGTAGCCGAGACTAATTCTGCATAATCCCGCCGGCACTGATGGTATTCATGGGCATGGTATTTTATCAAATCACCTCATTCTTTGGGGCACACGTGAGGAACAAAAATGCGAACAAGATACCATGCCCAAGATTACCATCAGAGTGCCGACGTGATGATGGGGAATTATCCTCGGCTAATTCCTCATCATCCTCAAGAACTCGGCTGAATTCTTTGGTGCTTACAGTCCCCAAGTGGGCATTTGAAGGCATAGACGACGCTGGTCTCCTTTAAGGCGTTCTGCTTTGTGTCTGGAGAGTTTTTGTCGGGAGACAAAGCAGAACACCTTAAATGAGACCAACGTCGTCTATACTTTCAAATGCCCACTTGGGGACTGTAAGCCCCAAAGAACTCAGTATATAGGCAAGGCAACAACAACATCTCTTTCCAGGCGATTAACAATGCATAAGCAACAGGGCTCCATTAAGGAACATATAATCTCTTCCCACAACCAGACCATCACCAGAGAAGTCTTAATAAACAACACAAAAATCATTGATAGGTACAGCGATAGCAGGCGGCTTGACATCTGCGAGGCACTACACATCAAAAAGTCAACACCTGCAATCAACAGCGAATTATTACACAACTATATTCTACCCACTTCAAAACTCCGTACCAATATCGAAGCATCAAGAGGAAGTATGGGCCAATAGGCCCTTTGCAGTTACTTCCATTCTTATGCTCTCATATATCCAATTAATACCCATTGTTCCGTGTTCTGTCTTGTGTTTGTCACAAGTTTGTTCACCTCATCCAAAACTGTTGTACCATATCACCTCACCCAAGTACTAGTATAAATATGGAAGCAAATGGCGTGTTTACAGGTTACAGTTGTGTGTGTAAACTAAAGTCTTTGAAAATGTAATAGGTAATTACGAAACGCGTTCAGGCGTCGCGTCAGACTAGAAATAAAAATGAATTTTGGAGAATTGATTTTTCAATTACCATCGACAGTAAAAAGAAACATAAGAAATATTGAGAAAATTCGTGTTAGAATTATTAATCTTACTTTTTCGGTCATATTTAACAACATATGTTTACAAGAAAGACTGCTACCAAAATATACTAATATATATATACGAAGGGGTACCACTTACAGTCATGTACCTCCCCGTGGAATGTCCCGATTTTCAGAATGACCGAATGTTTTGTTTTCCTAATATCCTTCAAGGACCTTTGTCTCTCGAAAGAATGCTTGGTGAATCAGATTCCTTTGATAGCACACGCCTTAAGCTCCTTTGTTCTCGTATTGGCATTCTCAGTGATATTTTGCACTTTTTTTATTATCTTGCGCCAATAACGATGTTATATAGTCTCCCCAGTTTAGTTTTTTTTTTTAATTTTACTTTCTTGTTTATAGAGCTCATTTATTTTTATTAAATGTTTTGTTATTATTTTATAACTGTGTTTAAATCTACAATTCCATTGTGTAACTACTTACCCGCCTAGGAACTAGTTTTACACAAGTACAAAGAGTTTAAAATAAAATTACTGTGAGAAAAAATATAAATGTTAACATACAATTACTGTGAGAGACAAAGCTTTTATTGGTCGTAAGTGAGAGAGGTACGCTAATACAAGTCAAGGGTGAGGCTTTTACTGCACAGTGAGGTACATGATTGTGTGGTACAACACAGCACGTCAGGCCAAAGTGAGATCAGATGTGTGCAACTGATTCCCATGGCGACACTGTCCATGAAGAGTAGGACTCAGCAGCCCTGAAATAATAGTTAGACTGATTAGTGGTACATAGTCTCATCCCCCACGGGCCAGTGATGATGTGCAAAAAAAAAAAAATCAACTCAGTTTAAGTTTAAGCAAGTTTCTGACTGTGGGCACTGGGTGAAAAAGTCCATCTACTCCCCCTCCCCCCCAAGTTAGAGAAGATGCCTCTTTTCTTTTCCAACGAACGCGAGAGGCCATGTGGACTATATTGCATGGACGGTATTTGGTTGTGTGGACCCTTGGCTGGAGATGACTGGAGTCCCTTGCATTGCACGACTGCATGTAAAGTGGACACATGCACCACACGTCTTTCCATTCTATCCCTGATTATTCTCCTCTTATCCTTTCCAAGTGTTAAAGTCATACTGGCTTATGGCTTCCTCGAAATAATTACCTTACTGTCATCTGTCTCCACCATACATACCTATGTTTGCCCTCCCTCAGTCTCCACCCTCCCTGCCCAAGCACTCCCTTCCCTCATCTCTCTTTCTCTCCTTTCCACCATTAATGTAACCAAAGGGTTGCACCCAGAATGCAAACCAGTCTTCAGAAAATGTTCTGAAAATCGGTATCTTAATTCACAATTATTTGAACTAAAGCTAATGTCTGTGGACTCGGCACTGAACATTTCACCTCAATAGACTTCTTGAAGGAGCAATGGTCGATCCTGCCTCCTTGACATAATATAACTATTAGTCCAGTATAGCTTAATGAGGCTAGCCTAAAGCATTTCTCCGTCAACCTCGCACACACATACATTAAGACATTATCTCGTAGTGAAGTAAATTATCTGACCTCGTAACTTTTGTAGTGACTTTGTTATAACATTTTTGAAAAATCCTAGCCTATTTCAATTAGAGCACATTACTTGAAGGAATATATAAATTTATAATTTAAACTAATGATTAAAATAGAATGTGGGACTGGAATGAGGGTAGGAGCTGAGCTTCATATGACAACCTCCTCCTGTGAAAATGTTCTATTTCATACCTGGATTTGTTTAGACGCCTGAGTGCGGACGAGAAGCCTGGCGTGGTAGTGGAGGCAGCGTCTGAATATATCCAGGATCAGCTGGCCCAGGACAACCTCTTAAAGGAGCTGTGGGGAGAAGATAGTGTCTCCTGTCGGGGACTCATCCTCGACCTTACTGCCAGCAACAGTACTGGCATCGGTCTCAGGTAGTGTTTACAAGAACACTGAGGAAGATATTCATGTTAATGCTTATTTATATAAGTGAACCCCAAATGCATAACTCAACTCCAGTAGTTAATGGAAAAAAAGTGTGTTCACAGATTCTAAAATGTATTCCTATGATATTTCTTTCCTACAGGTTCATGTTGTCATCAGGGTTGCACCTTCGGTCACAAACGAGAGTGGTGATTGTTGGAAGGCGGTCGGGAGTGAGGGAGGTTCTCCTCCATCACAGCCTCCGCAACACCCTCCACGCTCTCTACCTCGCCCTTCACCACCACACCTTCCTCACCTCTTCACCACACCAACTGGGTACCTTCCAAGTTCCTTTGTCTTTAGTGATGCCTAGTGTAGTTGGAAGCGTGTGACACGGGCAGTGCTCAAGACACAGGACAGATTCTCTCCCATTGCAAATTAGATTTGTATCTGCAAATCCTAAGGCAGGCATACCGAGGTTAGATATCAGGTGATGTTATGTTGGCGTTGTGTTTTGACGTAAGCTTCTGACTCCTACAACTCTGGGTGTAGAGATACTGGCCCAGGCTTAAAGATTCGGTTTTTAAAACCGTGAGTGGTGAGAAAGATTAGGGTCTCATCCTGAGCCCTATAGCCTTGCTGTAGAAGAACTAACATAAATGTAATATGGATGTTGATAAAAGAATGAGGTTGATTAATATGAAGTTATCTGGCAATATTAATCTGCCATTGTCGCTGTTGTTACCTACCAGACCAGCAGGTCAGAATATCTGGTGATGGTCAGACTGACTTAGACGTAATGTGATTCAGCCACTTTGGCGTATTTGTAGTCACCATCTAAGAGATGCCGTCTTGATAATATACTGAGATCATTAGAGTTGTTGATTTAGGTGATGCCTAGTGTAGTGGGAAGGATGTGACACGGTCAGTGCCCAAGACGCAGGACGGATTCTCTCCTATTGCGAATTAGATTTGTATGTTCTTTCTAACACAAATCCTAAAGAAGACCTTGGATTTAGAGTTGTTGTTGATTTAGTGGCGACAACGATCGAGAGATCGAATGCACCCCGGATGCCCGATAAGAAGAAATTGCAAAAGGGGATCGGATCACTACAGTCTCTTCAATCACCAGATGTGTGTAATAAAGTGAAATGTATGGCGAAGGATACAATAACGGACGTCTTTATCGCTTGCACCCACTCCGTCAAACACAATGGGAGCCGTATGGTGAGAAATATGCAACATATGAACAACACTCTGTAGTCTGACGTGAGCACTATAAAACCGTGGGCAGTGGAGAAGTAGATGTCTCACAGTATCCACCTGGTTGGACACCACTGGCATTAGTGGGGAGAATCCAACAACTGTAGACGATGGAGATGCGCAGCCAGAAAGGAGTGCTCAATTCGAAGGCGATTGAGGACCGTGTCAAGGAGACATTAAAGGTGACGCGAGGATGTCAACACCCATGGACGCGGGGAGACACCCTCCAGAAGGCCACCCAAGGAGGAGGACCTAAGGGCTGTCGACATCTATGGCTCCCATCCCACGAGGTGCGGGAGAGTTTCTGCAAGTCCAGAGGCACCTGTGTAGCTTCATGGAGATTATGCGCCAATCCTGCTGCTGCGTCTGTCACCTCATTGCCAGTAACCCCGAGATGAGGCAGAACCCGTTGCAGAAAGACCGACCAACCCGAGGGGCAAGAGTACGACAGAAATTCCCTATGCATCTTTGCCACAATATGAGAGTGGACCCGCGGACGACAATATATCAGACGCAGGGCTGGAAGAGTGTCCACATAGAAGACAACCAATGAGGGTCCAGAAACTTGACGGAGGAGTCGTAATGCAAGAAGGATTGTAGAGGGTACCCCGGCCAGGTACTAATGATCACACGAGAGCATCACATTTAGCTGAAGAAGAAATGAACAAAGACAGCAGCTGCCGACGTAAATTGCGGCTGATCGACGTGGGACTCATCCGTGTATACCTTCAGGTATCCCAGGTATAAAGAAGCACATAGGTCAGCAATTATCATAGAGTTCAGACCCTCTAAATTCCTCTTCCGGCGAGGAGGCATGAAAAAGTCCACTGACACCTGGATGAGCTCCTGGCGGCAATGGACGTATTGTAGAGATGACTGGACTAGAAATTTGCACAAGAACCAGAAGGGAGAACTGCGAATATGCATCCGAGAGTTGGACTATGAAAGGCAGCTGATGGCGCCTTGAACGTCTAGCCGGCACGTCCTATCAGTATGTATAGCGCAGCAAGAGAGTAAGCGGCAGGGAGAGACACTATACATTGGAGTCGTCGACAAAGGGCTAGAAGACATTCAAACTGCGGTGGCCAAACCCCCGACTTGGCATGAAGAAAGAGAACTGGCGAGGAGGGCAAAGTCCCAAGAGCGGAATAAAGGTCACCATTTTGGACAAGATCCAACTGCCCCATGACCGACAGAGCCGCCGAGCAATAGACTTCACCCCCATACATGATGTTGCTTTGAATAAATGCTTAGAATGCTTTGAATGGAGAGCTGCTTTATAATGTTGATGAGGCGCAGGCAGCAGGTATGTAGGAAAACCACGTGACGCTTCCACGCCAGCCGAGCGCCATCAAGAACCACTCCCAGCCACCTGTGATCTGTGATGTCCGGGAGACGACGATCACCGACGGTCACCACCGGCTGAGCTGGCAAATGGGTACAGATGAAACACATCATGTAACTCTTCTCCAGGTTGATTGAGAGCACCATCCCCAACCTGCAGAGAATACACATACCGCCTCCTGCAGTCAACCCTGCCTTTCCAGGAGAGTGCCACCATCCACCACAATGGTTATGTCATCTGTGTAACCTAAAACCTGTGCACCACGGAAGACAAGAAGATCAGACAGAATAATGGATAACAGGAGCGGGTTGAGAATGGGTTGGGTTCCCTGGGGAACACCATAGAAGCCTGGGCAGGACAAGGAATCGAAAACTCCCACTGCCACTCTGAATGAGTTGCCCTGTAGATAGCCCTGAAGCCACCCCAATGTGGAACCCCGAGAGTCTTAGGCAAGCCAAGCCCTGAAGGACAGCTCAATGTGATGCAGAGTCAAACGCACCCTGGATGTTTAAGAAAGCTGAATGTAGCACCCTCCTCCGCTGATAAGTGCCCATTATTTAATGTTCCAAGGTGAGAAGGCAGTCTGTTGTGATCCTTCCTGGCCAAAGCCCACTGAAGCCCTCTGCAGAAGACCCAAGGTATCCATTACCCATTGCAGCTGAAGACATGGAAGCAGAGTGAGAAGTCAATACCTCCTCGAGTTTACTAGATGTAAATGTGCCATTTAAGTTCCGAGCTAAGCCGACACTCTGTCGGGTGCCCCAACTAACACATCCCACGGGGACATATTAGGAACGGGAAGCCTCCTCAAAGTGATCAAATAAAAGCTCAGCCATTTGTATCTTCTCCAGGTTCGCATTACCACTGGGGGTCCCTGAGTGGGATGGAAGGAAGAGAGTAGCCCCCAGACATCTTGCAAACAAAAATCCAGGCTCCTGCAGATGAAAAGGTGGTGATGCCATGAACTCCATGCACAGCCCTGGTCCAGGACAGCCTGCTTTCATTCAAAAGTCAACCACGGTGCTCCTTGGTGGGATGAGGTGGAGATCCGGTCACTGGACCTCTTAAAATGTCGAAAGCACATAGCAAAGAGGAACTCTGAGAGGACATCCGTTGACCTATGCAAATTTGTTGCAACTGGGGAAAATCCATCATCTGCCACAAAGCCAAGCTACCCCTTCTCTGAGATGTCTCGCTTTGATCTCTGCATGGCCAGTGCTAGACGAACAGTGGCTCCAAAGGAAATGACGATCAGAAGGCAATCTCTGCCCAGATATGTACGGTCCAAATCTGTACCATGTAAAAGGGGTCTCTTCCTATGCAGAAATGAAGTGTAGATGTATGCCTGCTGAGTGGGTCTATTCGAGTTCCCAAACCTGGCGGTGTCAGTAAGGAGAGGTCTGGAGAGCTGATGAGAAACTGAAACATGGCCCAGCCTGCTGTGTTTGGAAGCGACTCTAGAGCGACGGCTGCCACTACTAGTGCCTGGCATTGAAGTCTCCCATGACGAAGCAAGAGTCCGAGGCCTAGCAAATATAGTGGGCAAACTCCCTCTCCGTAACAGGCAGGCAAGGGTTATAAAGTACACCAAAAGTGTCCCATCCGTGGGAGAGGATGGGACATCATCGTGAATGAAAGATCGCTATAGAGCCATGTCTCACAGAATCCTCTATTATTAGTGGTGAGCTAGAAAATTGCGCAGGAAGTGGGTCTTTTTGAAAACGAAACAGTCATTCCAAATCATAACATTATTCTCAGAATGGGACGCCAATATCCCTAAAGGACGGTAACTTACTTTCTGACCACCAACGCACAGATTTCAACAGAAGGAAGAACCATTAGAAAATGCCACAAAACCATCATCCGCATGGGCTGAAAGTCTCTGGTTGGCCCACTAAGTGTTACTTGTTTCTTGTTTCTGTTTGATTCCAAGGGCTGTTGAGCAGAGCAAATATCCACCTGATGGAAGCTGTGGAAGGCTTTCAAACCCTCGTCAGGGCCTATGAATGACAGATGCAGCACGCCAGATTATGTGATTCTTCAGCCCTTCCTCCTATTTTCGTAGTACTTACAGTAACGATGAGAACCCTACTACATATGCTGACATATAATGCAATTATAAATTAGAAATAGGTACTATAAAATTTGGACAAACTGGAAAAGATTTCTATTTATGTTGCAAAGACAAACTAAACTAACCTAAACTTAAACTTCTTAGGCCCAATACACAATATCTGCGCCCTTATATAGTACATTTGTGTGCTATACTAGGCCTAGGAATATTTAAGATATTTTAGCTAAATTTTTTCGGACTCTATAAAGTGCAGAGTACAAAATTCTACTATCTAATTCCTTAATACGTCAATCTTTGTACTATGATGATTTACACAGTTACAAAAACTACTATCTAAACAGGAGGTTTGGCAGGTTTCCCTGATGGTCTTAACCTCTCGGAAGGCTCTTGGGGAACTAGGGTCCGTCAGGGGCCTTAGAAGGAGCGAAACCTCTCGATCGACGGCGGCGGTGTCTCCTCTGAAGAGAGGCGGGAATGTGATGAGTGCCAAGCTCTGGCCAGAGCTGGGAGTCCATGTCGGAATCTAAGGGTGAATTCCCGTCAATGTCAAGGCGACCCATAGGGGAAAACAATTAGTGGCTTGGGAGTACGATGCATGTGGCTGGGATGGGCAAGGCATCCACTGGACCCTATCTGTGGAGGCACTTGACTGTAGGGAGCCAGGAGTCGAGACTATATGGCAGGCTGGATGAGGGCACGTAGTTTCTACAACAGCTTCGGCCGAGGGGTCCCTGCCGCTTTATGATTATGTCCAACTGATGAGCCTCCTGGCAACTGGAGAGTTTCTCGGTGTACTGAGCAACTCTTGGACATGCTATTATGAGAGGCTATGACAATAAGAAGCGAGGAACAGATAAGAACCCACCGTTATCACGATTCTTATGACATGTACTGCGGAAATTTGAACAAAGAGCCGCATTACGGCACGTGAGTCGACTTTGAATAAGTTGGGAGCATTGCTCTCATAGTACAGACCGAGGTCACTCTCCCATTATCAGTATTGGTAACAGTTTCTATGAATTATGTCATTCGTGATTAATTCCTCTGTCTTATGGGTCACCATTTCAGAGCTGCAGTGTTGACCGCTTCAACGGTGGTGGCATGTCGGTTCAACCCCCCTGCGATGACCTTGTGCACATAACTATTACAGTATCAAATTAACAAATCCACAAAGGCCCTGATGAGGGTTCGAACCTACGACCGGGATAGTCGCAGATGCGCCTTAGTCGACTGTGCCACGATACGAATTGGTTCCATAAGAATTGGAACCGGGAGTGCAACTGCCCTCACACGGATCCTGCAGCCTCTCCGAGACACAAACCACGATTTTACACAATTCCCCCATGCAATCCATCTCTTGTGGATTTGTTCATTTGATGCATCCATCACCCTATTGTGATTTCTGTGTGTATTACAGTATCCGTTGTTTATAAGGGTCTCACTGTACTGATCCTCGACAATCTAATTCCAACTGGAGTTGTGTCAGAAACCACAACTGACAATCCTGTAAAGCCAAGTCTGTTAGGTTATTAGATATTTAGTTTCAGAAATAAACTAACCAAATTTACAAAGCAATATTTACCTAGGTGTTGTCTGAATCTAAATTTTTGCAATTTGCTCCCAACTTTTCCTTCTTAGAAGACAATAATATTTCTCTGGTTATTTCTCCTATGGGAAAAGATAGTACCTGTATTCCGCTTAAAACAATAGAAGACGTAGTATGCCTGGTTAGAGCGATCATTTTAGAGAATTTCAAAATAGATCAATCTTTAAGAAAAACCGATGGAAATATGCAGGTGTTCCAGAGATGGTTGGCTAACCCACATCAGACAAACACTACTCAAGCCATAAGAACAAGAATTAAGTACAAGATAATATAGCATGATCGACATTTGCTGATACCATTTGAAGGAAAAAGTTTCATGCATTTGCGGGGAGATTAGAAAGATAAAAAGGTCATGCAGAAGTGTAACCAATATCATGGACGATGTTTCTGTGCCCAATAATATACGTTATATTTTCAAAGGTAAATATTCCACGTTGTACAATAGTGATAGATAAAGGTCAAATGAGATTCACACTTACGTAGCTACAGCTGTATGTAAGACCTGTATGCACCCTGCCCCTAAACTCAACTACCTGTACAATATAACACTTGTAATGGTTGAGAAAGCAGAGACAAAGCTAAAATTGGCGGTTATGACAGCCACTTTAACATACAGTATACTCTGACAACCGTAAACATGGAACGTCGAAACAAAAGAAATGATGAACTTCTGTGTCCTCCTCTGATAACTACAGAACTATTGCCCAAAACACACATTTAAACACTACTATACACTCCTTGACTTTCTAGCAGGCGAACTAAACACCTCTGGCATTCAATTTGCTTACAAATCTGGTTACTTATGTTATGACCCCATGTAGCCTGGATGGAACAAGTCTACCTTGGGAGAGTTATTCTGTCTTCCGGACCTGATTGAGAGGTCAGAAGATAGATGTATATATTGAATATATAACAAACGTCAGTGATTGATTTAAGAATACTAGCAGAGGACGAGCATTTAAATATGTGACATGAAATTACCTCCCTTGAGTGAGGTTATTTCATGTCACAGTCGTCAGAGGTTGTCTTACACCGTTGATCTCCTGGAAGGAGGAAGAATATAGTTGCCTGTGTCAGTGGTGGATCGAAGGCTACTTGTTTGCAATGTGAGGAAGCTGTTGGGGACTTAGTACACCATTTCTCTGTGATTTTGATATTTAAAGGCGACCTGAAAGTGTGTGTGGTCGTGCATTTGTGGAACTCTAATTGCGTTGCTTCTTAAAACGGAAGGAAGTAAGCAGGTGTTTCTGTTGTGGCGCCTGCTGGGCGACTCTATATACTCAAGTAAGGACAAGAAGAAGCTTCGTGAACCAGCGCCCTACAATTAGATGCTCCTGTGGTTTGTGTGGGAGAAGTTAGTGAAGGAATTTCGTCACAGAGGAGGGGTATGCTGAACCCAAGTGTGCGATGAAACTCATAGTGGGAGCTGAACTGCAAGGTGGAGGAGGAATTCCTGTGAGGAGTGGAACTTCATGGACATAATGAATCTTTAAGTAGTGTGGGAGCTACATTTCTTTTGTGTGAAGCCGTGTAAGAGAACTCACTGACTTTCGAGAGGACTTCAAAAGCAGCATATTGGAGGTACTGCATGGAGTACCTAACCGGATTGTGAGGACCCAGACATATGTATTTGATAATTGACCTCGAGGAATAGAACAGAGGATTCTTCAGACACATTGATGTTAAGGTAGTGCTTGACTGCGTTTTTTTGGCGTGAAAGGCGCAGTGCAAGGTGAGAGGTTGATATCTGTTTTACAGTTGGAGGTAAATGATTATTTTGTACCTGAATTTCAGCTCAAAGCAGAAGGATGGAGTAGGTTGTGAGCTGAGGAGGGCAGCAACCTAGTATGGTTAGAAGATGAAGGCGTAGGAGAATGTTGGAGTGTTACCAGTTGGTAGCAGCCTAAGGAGTGCATAGTAATATCACTATTCCTTGTATATGTATATGTATGTTTGTCTATTAAATGTCTTCTATGTTGTAGCTGGTTTTTACTCTAGTCCTGGTGAGGTTCCCGCTGTGAGAGAAAGAAAGACACGACTATAACTTGGGGTGATGACCATAACTAACTAAGGGGGATTGGGAGATCATCCCACAGTAAGGAGAGTGCAGTGGCTTGAGAGCGGTTGTGTACTCATAACAACTGGTAGTGGGTGAACTGTACCCTGAATAAAGGTGATGCTGAACCCTCTCCCAGAACCAGACGCTTACCAGGGTGATCTCCCAAATAATTGCAAGCACTCCAGTGTCCATTGTGGTGCGCGACGGATGGCAGCAGAAATGTGACTGTCGTGGTCGGTCATTTTTCTGTCAGAAGTGGTTGGGGTTTCTGTTCGACGGTAAGCTAGTATCAGGTTGGTTCAAAAACCATGGTTCATTGTATAAAAAAGCCCCACCCCCAACACTCCCCTGATACTTAACAACACTCAGTAGTTCGTGGTGGCGGAAACTATTTAATACTACAATTCACACGGAAGCTCTATTCTCTCATTTGTTCTTAGTACTTCAACGCTTTTGACGAAGTTAAACACACCAAACATACACAAGGATTGCTTAACAGGAAAGAATGCACAGTAGTTGCTAGACATCTATAGATTTCTTAACAGAATGCAAATCGGCTGTGAAATTGAGTAATATCCTCTGAGTATTTCTCACTTCAAAAACATGGAGTCAAACAAGGTGAAATTTTTAGTGCTACGTTATTTGTTGTACTCTTGATGCATTGTGAAATAGTTAAGAGCCAGTCGTGCTGACTATCGCATAGAAAGTACTGATGTTCTAATTCTGCTCGCACCCACCACTGATGCTATGGATACTTGATCGGAGAATGTGAAAGATAAAGTACAGATACAACCCCAGCTAAATATTGTTGTAGCTCCCTCTGACTCACATGATCTGTTTTACATTGACACAACNAAGGCTTCCTGACCTTGCAGGTATCAACCTCACTGAGGACCAAGTCACTCTCCTAATCTGGGTAAAACTGTCACGTTATGTCCAGACCAAGTGCTTGGCCCGGAAAGTGGAGTTGGAGATCCTGTTGGACGACATATTTGACCTCGAAGCACAAAGAAGGTCACCACCAAAGACCCTTACAAGCTGAAATTATCGCAGAAGGAGGAAAGAATCGAGGCAACTACAGAAGTACCATACTGACCCCCGAGCTCAAAGCGGCAGCCAAGAGCCTTCGTGAGAACAAGGAGATAGTTGTCAGGAGAGGCGACAAGTCGCCAATATACGTCATCCTTAGAAAGACGAATATCTGGCGAAAATGAACCACATACTCTCTGACCAAACTAAATTCCAAAGGGTAACGAAGGACACTACAGCCGAATTGAAAACAAAGTCAACAAGTTGATTGAAACTGTGAATGCCAAGAAATCCGGACTCCACCTGCCAAAGATTATTGGAGAATATAAACCTGGATATGCGTATGGAAACGTCAAGACGCATAAGCCTGGAAACCCTTCGGCCAATTATCAGCCAGATACCCACACCCACGTACAGACTGGCGAAACGACTCAACGGCTTACTGACTCCTTATGTCCCGTGCAACTTCAGCCTGAAATCCCCGAAGGAATTTGTTGACTTACTGCGGGGAACACGGGCTACAGGATAAGAGCATCGTTGGACGTAGAATCACTGTTCACCAACGTACCTGTGGATGAAACAATCGGGATGATAATGGACCGAGTGTATCGAGACCCGGCATGTACTCCCCTTGACATGCCAGAAAATATCCTGAGGAAACTACTCCAAGCTTGTACTAAGGAGGCACCCTTCTTGAGCCCGGATGGGCACATGTATAAGCAAGTAGATGGGGTCGCTATGGGTTCTCCCCTAGGCGTCCTGTTTGCAAACTTCTACATGGGTACTATTGAGGAAAAGTCTTAGTCGACTTGAACTTGAAACCGGCCATATACTGCAGGTATGTTGACGACATTTTTACACAGGTACCTGATGTCAGACATCTGCAGGAGCTGAAAGAAGCGTTTGAGCAGAATTCTGTGTTACGTTTCACTTACGAGATGGAGAAGGATGGGAAGCTGCCCTTTCTAGATGTAACAGTCATGGAAAGGAGCGGAGGTTTCCACACTACAGTCTACACTAAGGAAACAAACATAGGAATGTGCCTAAATGCCAACAGTGACTGCCCAGATAGGTACAAGAGGAGTGTTGTTAACGCTTATGTCGACCGTGCTCTCAGCCACAGCTCAGAATGGAAGCAAGTCGACGAAGAACTCTGTAGAGTAAGGCAGGTCCTAGTCAACAACGGCTTCTCCAATGGTTTCATTGAAGACATCATAAGAAGGAAAGTGAAACGCCATGCAACCTCTGAAGATACAACTAACACAACACCTATACCCCCTATTAGACTATTTTACAGGAACTTCTTCTCCACAGCTCATAAAACGGAGGAAAGGGTCCTGAAAGATATTGTTAATAGAAACGTTATCCCTACAGACAAAAATCAGAAGATACAATTGACGATTTACTATAAAACCAAGAAAACTGCCAACCTACTCATGAGAAACTCTCCAGACACAAAGCAGAACGCTTTGAAAGAGACCAATGTCGTCTATGCCTTCAAATGCCCACTTGGGGACTGTAAGCCCCAAAGAACTCAATATATAGGCAAGACAACAACATCTCTTTCCAGGCGATTAACGATGCATAAGCAACAGGGCTCTATCAAGGAACATATAATCTCTTCCCACAACCAAACCATCACCAGAGAAATCTTAACAAACAACACAGAAATCATTGATAGATACAGCGACAACAGGCGGCTTGACATCTGCGAGGCACTACACATCAAGAAGTCAACACCAGCAATCAACAGCCAATTAACGCACTACTATATTCTACCCACTTCAAGACTCCGCTCCAATATAGAAACATCAAGAAATACGGGCCAATAGGCCTTCTGCAGTTACAGATCTATTCTTCCCTTATACCCATTGTTTCGTGTTCTGTGTTTGTTCTCACCTCACCCCAAACCATTGTAACATGTCACCTCACCCAAATGCAGGTATTTAAACTCTGTTCAGTTATAGTTGTTCTGTGTGTGTGTAACTAAAGTCTTTGAAAATGTAATAAGTTTTACGAAACGCGCTCAAGTGTCGCGTCAGACTAAGAAATAAAGAATGAATTTTGGAGAATTGATTTTTAATTTACCGTCATCAGTAAAAACAAACATAAGGAAAATTGAGAAAATTCGTGTTAGAATTATTAATCTTACTTTTTCGGTCATATTTAATAACATATATATATATATATATATATATATATATATATATATATATATATATATATATATATATATATATATATATATATATATATATATATATATATATATATATATATGTATATATATATATATATATATATATATATATATATATATATATATATATATATATATATATATATATATAATATATATATATATATTGGTGTATAATGACAGCATGTTTTCCTTTAAACATTTAACATTTAAACATGTCTCATTGAATATGACCGCATATTCTGTATTTACTATCTTCTGATTTAGGGCTTCTATGCCTCTGACTATTTTTCTTGCATCAGGGCTTAGCTGAAAGAGGAGTTCTCCAAAACTCATGTTCGATATTTTAAGGTGAAGAAAAAAGTGAATTACTATAGAATGTATTACACTTATTTATACAATTTGCACAACGTTTCGAACCTCCATGGTTCATTCTCAAGTGAAAAGAAATTACAGAACTCATTAAATTTATACCAGTACGGGGTCAGGTGATAAAACAAGCAGAATAAAGGCATAGTCATGGGGATAAATATGGGATAAATGAGGGATAAATAGGGGACGAAGCACATACAAAGATTAATCAGGTGTAATAAGCCTGTTATGTTGAGTATTGTCTTCTGTGTTGGCATCGTTATATTCCGGTCTTGTCCTTACTCTCATGGTGGGTAGAGTAAATAGTTCTGTGATTTGGGTGTTCATGGTAGGTTGTTCTATTACATGAACATCCAAATTTTAAATCCAGTCTAGTACTCACCTTTCTGTAGGTAGACCTCAAAGTAAAAATTAAAAAAAAAATTAAAATTGAGAAGACTTATTCAACAAAGCAACTGGAGTAAACACTCCAACCAGGATTTTGTTATCAACCTCTCGGATAGACAACTTGATAACAACACGATTACTGCATTAGGATATGGACTGAGCTTTGCCACGTCTAACGGGACAGTTAATTTTGTAGATATTGCCAAAGGTTTCTGTAATCACAAAATGTATGTTGATGTCTCAGTTGAAGATATTAATATGTGCAAAAGTATGATGTATTGTGTTTTACTTAACAATTATGTTCCTAATTGTCCAAGTCGATTTATTCATGCGTTAAAAAATATCAAAAAAGATAATTCATTGCATATTTCCAAGGCTGATAAATCTAGTGCATTATTTATTATGAATAAGGATGACTATGTTCGAAAAATGGAGTTACTCTTGGAAGATAGGGATACTTAACTATTGGTTAACAGAGATCCTACTGAAAAAGTGATCGCACATTTTAACAAAACTCTCAAAACTGTGTGCAAAGGCGATAAAGAATTGATTTCTAGGCTAACAAGTCGATCTCCCTCTCTACCTTACACGATTGGTCTTATAAAAACCCATAAACCTTATAATCCAGTTAGACCGAGTATTAGTTCAGTTGGGTTGGCGGCTTATAAACTTTCTAAGTGGTTGGTCAAAGTTTTGTCCCTTATAGTTGGTACTATTTCCAACTCACACTTAACTAACAATGTAGACTTAATTAATAAGCTATCCACACTAAATTTTAATTTTGATTTTAAACTAGTAAGTTTTGACGTGACTGCTTTATTCACTAAAGTACCTGTTGATGATTTGTTAGAATACCTATGTGAGGAACTGCCTAAATATAATTTGAGTTTGCAGACCAATAATGTGTTGGAACGTATCAAATTGTGTATAAAAGACAATTATTTCAGTTTCAATGGAAAAAATTTCAAACAAACATTTGGAATGGAAATGGGCAATCCCCTTTCCCCTGTTTTGAACAATTTGTATATGGAGTTCTTCGAAACAAAGATCTTATTCAGGATTATCCCCTCTAATGTAGGCTGATTTAGGTATGTCGATGATATTTTGTGCTTATGGCCGAGTGACCAAGACCAAATTGTTTTTCTTAATGAACTTCTTTGGTACCTCCAATAAAATTCACATGTGAGAATGAGGAGAATGGTACTCTTCCGTTTTTGGACATTATTATACTTAGAGTCAATAGAAGGTTCAAATTTAATGTGTATAGAAAACCTACCAACGTGGGGTCGTTTGTTCATTATTATTCGTACCATCATAGTAAAGTTAAACAGGCAATATTTTCAGGAATGTTTCTTCGAGCTTTGAGGGTATGCAGCCCTGAGTTTTTGATGAAGAGATAGCTAAAATATATGAAATTGGAAAGAGTTTACAGTACCCTAAGATATTTTTGGATTGTTCATTTGGGAAAGCTAAACATACGTTTTATAATAAGTCTCCAAAACGAAACCTGAAATTAGAAACTCATTGACGGTACCTTATGCGATGGGATTCGAGAAACTTTCCCCAGTTTTTAAGAACCTTAATATCAATTTGGTGTTCACTAATAATACGATCAAGTCTAATTTAATAAAAAATACTCCCCTGGTACAGCAGGTTGTGTGTATTCGATTTCCTGCAATGATTGCGAATCTTTGTACCATGGACAAACAGCAAAATTCTTACAATTACGTAGTCCCAACATGCTTATAGTATAAGAACTGTCCAAACGTCTAATGCTTTGTATCCACACATACGTTTGTGTGATCACACTATTAATTGGGATGGAGCGAACAGCATTACCAATTGCAATGGCTTTGTGGAACGGAATTTAACTGAGTCTGCCCTAAGTAGTCAATGTCCAAATCTTCTCAATATTATTACTGGTATGTACACATATGACCCAGTTTTAAGTTACAATATTGCATAGCAGTTTAAGAAAAAACTATGATAGGGAGATTTACAATGTCTCATAACAATATTATATTAATATATTTTATGTGGGTTCAATGAGGCTTTTTCTTTAATCTTTTTTCATACTGCTTAAATCCTTCTGACCACTCCAAGCTAATCTAACCTTTTTCTGGTTAATTCTTTCCCCAGGAGATGCTGGTCAGGATCTAGTGTCTGCCTGCACTCTTCCTTTGTGATTTCTTTCAGGCCGGTGTAGACAAAGGCCCTGATCGGCCGAAAAGTTCATCTCTCTTTTTTTCCGTTTTCCGTTTCTCTGTGGATTTTCCGCATACAAATGATCAGTGTTTCGTGATCGTCAATAGCAATATATACATATATATATATAATATATATATATATATATATATATATATATATATATATATATATATATATATATATATATATATATATATATCTATATATATATATATATTGGTGTATACTGGCAGCCTCCTTCCTTTCCCACTTCCCACTGACGTTTTCCTCGATCTCATTAGACTCTGTGTTGAATCTAATTCTTTCTCTTTTAACGGTAAATATTACACTCAAACTTTCGGTGTCGCTATGGGTTCCCCTCTCTCCCCTGTTCTTGCTAATTTCTACATGGAATACTTCGAAACTGTCCTTCTTCCTTCTATTGATACTCGTCCCTCTCTCTGGCTTCGCTATGTTGATGACATTTTTGCTTTATGGCCTCATGACCTTAATCTTTTCCAGCCTTTCCTCGCCTCTCTTAACAATCTGGCTCCTTCTATCCATTTCAAAGTTGAGTGGGAATCTAATTCCCTCCTTCCTTTTCTTGATGTTCATGTTCACAGCTCTGTGTCTGGGTTCTCTTTCTCTGTCTACCGTAAACCCATGCATAGTGGCATGTACATTCACTTCTTTTCCTACCATCCTCCTTCTGTTAAGAAAAGTGTCCTCGTCTCTCTCTTCCTCCGCGCTCTACGCATCAGCGACCCTCAGTTTCTTGATTCTGAAATTTCCTTATCTACAAATCATTCTCTCGCCTTGGTTATCCTTTGCATTTCATCAACTCTGCCTACTCTCAAGCTAAACGAAATTTCTTTCATCCTAAACCTGCTTCCAACAGTAGTAGCACTGTACTATGCCTTCCCTTCATATCTGAACTCAAAACTTTTACCAATACCTTTCGTCCTCTTGACATTAAACTCGCCTTTCGACAAACTAACACACTTCGTAGCAATCTAGTTCACACTGCTCCTCCTGCTTCTAATGCTGCTGGTGTCTACTCTATTTCCTGTTCATCTTGTCCTCTCCAATACTTTGGCGAAACTGGCCGTACACTGAATGACAGACTTAAAGAACACAAGAGAAGTGTTAAGTCTGCAGACACTAACAATGCTCTCTTCTGCCATGTGAGGGATTCTAATCATCCCATTGATTGGTCTTCCTCCAAAATAATCTTTCCTGCCTCTACTCTTCACAGACGCCGTCTTGTAGAATCGGCTCTTATACACAATGTACCCAACATGAACTTGAGTCCTGGCTTTGTTGCTGTGGACTCTTCCCTTTCACAGTACATACTCAAATGCTCTAATCTTTCTAACAAACGTGACTTAACATAAGCTTACCCCTTCCATTTATCTTTCTTTCTCTTTCCTTTTCTTTCTCTCTTCTCCTTTTTTCATTGTCTTCTCCTACGCTCCCTTGCTATCCTCTTCTTATTCCTATTACTTTTCCTTCGGTGGTTATAATGGGAGCTGCCTCGTATGGGCCAATAGGCCTTCTGCAGTTCTCATTATTACTACTATTCTCTACACCTTACTTTCCTCCTCACCTCTCTCTTGCCTATTTATTACCCGTTCTCTACCTCCTCATCACAAGCGACTTGAGAATGGTCCAGGACGGACCGAAACGTCGTCGTCCCTTCAACTTCTAGTGTGTGGTCTGGTCAACATACTTCAGCCACGTTATTGTGACTCATCGCCTGCATATATATAGTANGCTGTTAGAGAAATAGTAATTTGAGGGCTATTTTGTAGATCTAGGTCAATATTGAAGTCTCCTCCTAGAATGATGTGATTTTTGTTGAGATTGTTATATATGATAAGATTCCTTAGGTTATCTGAGAATGAAGCTATATTAGTATTGGGAAATCTATAGATAGCACCGATAATCAAGAAAGCTTTAAGGGATTTATTTGAGAACTGGGCAAAAGTATATTCACAATAGTCGTCTCTATCACTAATGACACTATTGCAGATGAAGGTATCTTAGTAATATATTGCTGTGCCACTTCTTTTTATTATGCCTACAGTTGTGAATGACTTTATAACCAGTTGAGTTGTAGAGTTGGGTATGGTCTTTACTTAGCCATGTTTCTGTTAAAATCAGGAACGATAATTTAGTACCTAGTGCTGTGAGTAGTGCATTTATATCATCAAAATGCTTACCAAGTGATCTAACATTTTGGTTGTAAACTGATAACCAGGTGCTATTTAGGAGTTTGTTTTTTGCAAGATTTGCTGTGTAATACAGTACCTGCAATAATGATGATCAATGTGCTGACTGGTGTAGATATGAGACAGAAGATTTAGATCAGGATCAATATCAGTATGCATGTAGATGCAATGGGGTCACCATACAATAAGACAAGCAATTACAAAAACAATTAAATATTAAATCTGCTGTAAATAGAAAGTAATTATAGCAAAACACAACAATAAATGTAAATACACATAAAATAGAAACAATTAGAAGTAAAATAAAGATCACCATAGATAGCCAGGAAGGATACAGAAGTTAGGTAAAAAGAGAAAACAAAAAATCAGTTGAAACTGATTAAGATTAATGTATAATAAAAATAATAAAACAAATAATAATCATTAAGTAAAATAATCTTAAAGTTAATTAACATAAATAGCTTAGTTATGATCCTCTAATTGTTCATTTGATATATCATGTTACTGTGATTTCTGTGTGTATGTGCATTGAATTTTGTAACTAGCTCATCAAGATTGAAACTTGCTTAGCTAAATGAATTGTGGCGTTCAGTTCCTGAGCCCATTATATGCCTCTTTAAGCATTTTCACTACCACCCACAAGATAGGTATGGGTGCATAATAAAAGAACTCAAATTCAAATTCAAATTCAAATTCAAATGTTTATTCAAATAAAAGTACATACATAGAAGATGAGTTACAAACATAATGTTGGATTTATAGATAGAGATAGCACATACAATACCTAAAGCCACTAATATGCAGAGCATTTCGGGCAAGGTGTGGGGAAAAAACACTTACTAAAAACTAAAATTTACTAAAAAACTTACTAAAAAACACAACTAAAACTTAATACTAATTGAGATTAAAGTATAAATTGTGCTGAAAAAGGAATAAAAAAAGGGGAAGGAACATGGCAAAAATCAGCAATCATAC
Organism: Procambarus virginalis; assembly: GCA_020271785.1. Taxonomy (NCBI): domain Eukaryota; kingdom Metazoa; phylum Arthropoda; class Malacostraca; order Decapoda; family Cambaridae; genus Procambarus; species Procambarus virginalis. The sequence continues at coordinate 22,030,391 of WNGS01113158.1, read as the reverse complement.
AAGTTGGTCAACAAGCAGTATTGTTTGAAAAAAGCAAGACATGGCCTGACATTTAGGGGGTAAGGTAGGTTACATGGAGATTATTAGGTAGTATTTAGTTTTTCCTCTTGAACTGGTTGAGAGAGGTACAGCTTTTGACATGATTGGGAAGGTCATTCCACATTCTGGATCCCTGTATTTGTAGAGCATTTCTAGTTTGGTTAAGGTGCACTCTTGGAATATCAAATAGGTATTTGTTTCTGGTGTGGTGCCCATAGGTTCTGTTACAACCTTCTGTTACACTTGAGAGGATGTGCAGTGACTTCATATCTAACATATTCAAAGATTTAAGTAAGGGTATCGAGTGCTGTCTGGAGCCAGAGTTTGATAGTGTTCTAATAGCAGGTTTGTGTTGAGTAATTAGAGGATGTAGATGATTTTGGGTAGTAGAACCCCAAGCACAAATACCATAATTGAAATAGGATAGATGAAAGAGTAATAAACTAAACTAACTACATAAATGATCTACCACATGGAATAGAGAATTATATGAACATGTTTGCTGATGATGCTCAGATACTAGGGAAGGGAAGGGAAGATAAGAAACTTACATGGGTGTCATGCCCTTCAAGAAGACCTGGGCAAAATAAGTCTATGGAGCTCAACTTGGCAAATATAATTTAATGTGAATAAATGCTATGTCATGGAATGTGGAATAGGAGAACATGGACTCAACACAACCAATAAATTATGTGAGAAATCTTTAAAGAATTCTGATATAGAAAGAGATCTAAAGGTGGTTCTAGATAGAAAACTATCACCTGAGGACCACAAAAGAACACCATGCAAGGAGCCTATGCTACACTTTCCAATTTCAGAATTGCTTTTAAATACATGGATGGTAAAATACTAAAGAAATTATTCACGATTTTTGTTGGACCAAAGCTGGAATATGCAGTAGCTGTATGGCACCATCACCACCCACACCATTCCTCCACCATTACCACCCACACACCCCCTCCACCATCACCACCCACACCACCCCTGCACCATGCCTGACAGCTGAGTGGACAGCATTTCGGATTCATAGTCATGAGGTTCCGAGCTCGATCCCCGGTGAAATAAATAAATGGGCAGAGTTTCTTTCACCTTGATGCACCTGTTCACCTAGCAGCAAATAGGTACCTAGGAGTTAGACAGCTGTTACGGGCTGCTTCCTGGGAGTGTGTAACAAAAAGGAGGCCTGGTCGAGGACTGGGCCATGGGGACGCTAAGCTCCAAAATCATCTCAAGATAACCCTCAAGAAGATACTCATATCTAAAAAAGCACATCAACAAGCTGGAAATTTGCAAACACATGCAACTAAAAAAGTAAGGCTCTCAGTACTGAAGGACAAGAGCTAAGAGGTTAAGTTAGAGGCATTAAATATGCCAAAACTAGAAGACAGAAGAAAATGAGGCAATATGATCACTACAGTACATACAAATTAATAACAGGAATCGATAAAATTGATAGGGAAGAATTCCTGAGACCTGGAACTTCAAGAACGAGAGGTCATAGATTTAAACTAACTAAACAAAGCTGCCGAAGAAATATAAGAAAATTCACGTTCACAAACTGAGTGTTAGAAGGTTGGAGGTGTTAGGTGAGAAGGTGAAAGAGGCCAAAACTGTCAGTAGTTTCATAGGGTTATACTACATAGAGTGCTGGGAAGATGGGAAACCATGAGCATATCTCATCCTGTAACTACACTTAGGTAATTACACTTAAATAATTACATGGTATTCTACTGAATCCTCTAGGGGTCCTGAGGCATCCACCCGATACCAAATCAGGGTATCACACATTAGCCGCATACACTCTGGTGTGCTATATGAGTTCTACCCCCAATGCTTTTCTTCAAATGCATAAAGAAATATTAATAATAATAATTAGAGAAAAGTACATACATAGAAAATGAGTTACAAGCAGAATGTTGGATTTCTAGATAGAGCTAGTATAACTTATGCCTAAAGCCTACCCCTTTTTTAGCCTAAAGTTTTCCCCTCACATCTTGCCCAAAACATATGTACAATGTTTTGGGCAAGATGTGAGGGGAAAACTTAAAAACTAAGATTTAAAACTAATTGAGATCAAAAGCATGAAATAAACTGAAACGAGGGAAAAGGAATGACTATAATTACATGTTTAATGGAACAACAGAAATTGCAACAGAACAGCAGAAGAAATTTAACTAATAAGCAGACTATGATTTTCTTAAAGTTTATACATGGAAAATACAAGTTGGTCAGTAATTAATATTGTTTGAAATAGCAAGATGTATGTTGACATTTAGGGGGGTAAAGTAGGTTATATGGAGTTGATTAGGTAGTATTTAGTTTATCTCTTAAACTGGTTGAGAGAGGGACAGTCTTTGACATGATCAGGAAAGTCATTCCACATTTTGGCACACTTGATTTGTAGAGCATTTCTAGTTTGGTTTAGTTGCACTCTTGGAATATTAAATAGGTATTTGTTTTTAGTGTGGTGCCCATGGGTACTGTTACAACCTTTTAAGAAGTGTTTAAGGTCAGGATTTTATTACAGTTCAAAGTTTCATATATATGGAGTACACTTGAGAGGCAGTGACGTAATATCTAACATATTCAAAGATTTCAATAAATATTATTTAATTAGATTTAAATATACCTGGCCGATATCAGCAGTTTTACAAGTTAGTCATTAATCACCTCTCACATGCCTCTTCCAATTCTGCCTAGCTCAAGGAATTTGGCCCTCCTTATGGAAGAAGGCAGATGTTGTTCCAGTACACAAAAAGAAGAGCAGCTCAGTGGTTGATTAATCATTAATGTTTGATAATAGCAAGACAGGTTTCCATTTAGGTTGACATTCATATTAACTTGATGAAGCAATGAGAAAATCAATATGAGCCACCATGTTAAATGTGATTTGTGCATTTGAAGAAATACATTAGGGGGGTAGAGCTCCTTAGAATAGAATAGAATTCCACAGCCAGAGTGTATGCAGGTAGTTTGTGAAACCCTCATTTGGTACCAGCTGGATGCCTCAGAACCCCTAAGATTCAGTTGACTTCCAAGTCACATTACATTTGTAGCATATTGTTGTTCAGTGGTTTAAGGTGTGTGCTTAGGAGTACCCAGTGTGCAGGTTCAAGTCCTTCTCATGACTCCCACTTATTTTCTCATTGATACATCACTGTAATGTGATTTCCTCATGCAAACAGAACAATAGTAACCAAGGCTTCAGAAGACTACGATACTAGGATATATACACAGAGATCGGTCTAACCCACTTCTCGGTGTACATACACTGAGAATTTACTTTAGTCCTGGACTAAATGAATCAGGATGAAAGGTTAATTATTGGTTGGCCAGTACGGTAATGTGGTGACATTAATAACAATCCGGAGATTCATATGCTTTCAGCCCACCGCCAAATTTGCTAGTTGGTCAGTAAACTATTGTGGGGGCCTTAAGTCAGTCAGTCAGTCAGTCAGTCAGTCAGTCAGTCAGTCAGTCAGTCAGTCAGTCAGTCAGTCAGTCAGTCAGTCAGTCAGTCAGTCAGTCACACACACACACACACACACACACACACACACACACACCACACACACACACACACACACACACACACACACACGAAAAGGTGACACCCCCAGGGTCAACACTTGCAGCAGAGGAGCTCCAGCATATTTCAACAATCCTAAGTATTGTAGTACAGGTTGAGGATAGTGAGTGGTGTCCCATAGATCATAAAGGTATAGTGCTCTTGAAAAATAGGTGAGATAACAGGAATGTGCTAAGGGAAGTGAAAAATTGGATGAGAAAAAAGTTGCCCCTAGTGTTTACAGTGCAGAGAACAACATTCAAGATGGCCAATGGCAAGTGGAAAAACAAAACAGAGCTTGATTTCGAGGGATTCAATGAAGAAAGCATTGATATTAGCAGTCTACATAACAAGTTGGTAAATTTAGATAGTATTGTGAACTTCATGTAGAAATAATTCGTAAATTGAAAGAAAGTAATGACCATTTGAATAGCAAAGTTTTATGTCTTGAGGATATAGTGAAAGACTTGCGCAAGGATAAGATCAATTGGAAACAAATTGCAAAGACATGGAAGAAGAAAATAAACTCTTAAAAATAGCTTTAGAAGAAGTTAAAGTAAATTTAAGCCTAAATGACTACAATAGGTTAGGAAGGAAATTCAACAGGGAGAAACCGCTTTTGTCAGCACAGATGGAGGAAGTTACACAGGGTATAGAACAGTGCAAGAAAGATATGCAACTCACTATGCACAAGTGGCCAAGGAGAAGGAAAGAATGAAGAAGCTGTAAAGGAAGTCAAAAACTGAGCAACCAAGATAAAACAAACATTAGGCTAGAAGTGAGGAAAGAATTGGCATCTAACCCGAAGTTGGTGCAAAACTCAGTTGATCGGAGTAAGTCCCTGATCATTTTTGGTTGCAAAGAAAAGGAGATAACATCTAGGTCAGAAAGAGCGGTCGAAGAAGCTAAGTAGTAGATAATAAAATTGTTGGCTCGTAGAAGGTCTCACTACCATAGAGAATGTGTGCGATACAGGAGAATAGGCAGGTACGTAAAAGGGAAAGATCGACCTTTGAGGATCACCCTAAACGGTGCCAAACAGATGGAAGAAGTGCTAAGGAATGCTAGAAAATGCAAAGTGATGAGGTTGGAAAGGGTGGTCGTTTAAGACGAGATCTTTCAAAAGAAGACAGAGAGAAGCTGAAACTGAACCTTGCCGAGGCAAAACGTTTAAATGAGAACAGGAATGAAGAAGAAATCAATTCTTTTTTCTACAAAGTGTTAGGGGTAGGCAAACCAGTAAAGTGGTACATAAAGGCAAACCAATAAAATCAATAGAGAGAGGAGGAGTGAAGAATAAGGAGAGGGGAACAAGTTCCTGAAGATTGCATACACCAACATAGATGGAGTAAGGTCAAAGATACTGGAGTTAAGTGATATAATACAGCTGCAGACACCAGACATTGTTGCACTCACAGAGACAAAACTTGAAGATGTTATTTTAAACGAGGTCATATTCCCAAGGGGCTACTCAATTTGGAGACGGGACAGAAAATTAGGAAAGGCGGTGGCGTTGCTGTGCTGGTAAAAGAACACCTAAAGGTGAAGGAAATAATGACTGCCAATCCAACAAGAAGTTGACATAATAGCACTAGAGATCTGCCATGAGGATGATAAACTAATGATAATAAACGCATATAGTCCACCGCCAAGTAGCACATGGTCAAAGGAGGAGCTAGATAGTAAACGAGAAGGTCTTATAACAATAATGAGAGAGATTATAGCGAGAGCGGATAACGATAGATCACGACTGTTGATAGTAGGTGACTTCAACTTGAAATCCATAGACTGGGAAGCATATGAAGCTAAAACAGAAGAGTTTTGGACCTGTAGATTTGTAAGACTCATCTGGAAACATTCTTGTATCAACATGTTAAACAAGCTACGAGGATGAGGGAAGGGGAAGTTCCCTCCATGCTAGATTGATATTTACCAGGAAGGAGGAAGAGATATTTGACATTCAGTACCTTCCTCCCTTGGGTAAAAGGACCATGTCTTTTTGGGAATAAAAGTATGCAATGCGTTATAAGCTGGAAGAAAATAAAGAGGTTGAAGCAGTTGAGAAACCAGACTTCAGGG
>WNGS01113158.1:21981689-21996082 GCA_020271785.1 Procambarus virginalis | reverse complement strand
CAGAAAGCCTAGGACCCAAGAAATTTAGTGGGAAAGTGAAGTCACAAAGAAACTTCCCACACCAGCAATCCCTACAAGAACATAGTCAATTACAAGCTGACACATAAGGTCAGCTAACCAAACTAAAATTACTTAGGGTAGGTCTTGTTATGACCGTATATAGCCAGGGTGGAATGAGTCTACCTCAGTGAGATTTCTACTTTCCAGACCTGATTCAGAGGTCAAAGGAAAGTGTAAATATTGAAATATATAATAACGTCAGTGAATGATTTTAAAATATGTGGCAGAGGATGAGCATTTAAATAAATGACATGCAATAAGATGTAGATACTTTGAAGACGTGAGGTGGCACTAACAGAAGGTCGTGACCCTCTTCAGTTAATGCAGTCGTCAGAGATAGTTTGTGCGTCGTGATCTTCGGGGAGTTTAATGCTAAGGTTGTAGGCTGAAGTTTAAGCAGCAGCCTGATACGTTATAGTTGGAGACATGAGGTGATATTGGAGTGTTATCAGTTGGTAGCCGTCTTAAGGTTGCATTGGTTTAAACTATTTCCGTATGTATATTGAGTGTGTACTTATGTATTAAATGTTATATTTGCTATCTGACTTTTGGTCTTGTCCTGGTAAGGCTTCCTGGCTAGAGAGAGAGAGAGAGAAAGACACGGTTATAATTTTGGTGATAGTGGACTATAACTAAGTAAGGGGGACTGAGAGATCAGCTCACAATAAGGAGAGTGCGGGGAGTCACGGCAGCTCAGGAGAAGGTGTTTACTCATGACACTAAGCAGTGTGAGCCGTACCACCGAAATAAAGGTGACACTGAACCCCACTCCCAAACCAGTCGCTTACTAGGGTGATCTCCCAAATATTTGCCAGCACTCCAAAAATCTATTGCTGGTCGATCAACGGTAGCGGGTGTAGTTACCGAGGTCGGCTGTTTTTGCTGTCAGGGAATGTTGGGGTCTCTGTTCGACGGTAAGCAGGTATCAGGTGGGTTCAAATAACCAAGTTTCATTATATACCCCCCCCCCCGATAGAAATTTAGGGGCCTTTCCGAGAGCTTGGATTGACACACCCACAGATCGAATCCAGGTGCGACTGACACACCCATTGCAGCAGTAGGTAGCCCGTGTGACCACAGGTAGTTTATTCTCTCTCTCTCTCTCTTCTCTCTCTCTCTCTCTCTCTCTCTCTCTCTCTCTCTCTCTCTCTCTCTCTCTCTCTCGGGAAGACCCACAGGACAGATTGAGATGGTGCAAGCATTGTAGAGTCCCACAAGCCTAGACCAGCCGAAGATTTGGAAGGTTGCACCAAAGAGCAGTTGAGGCAGATAGTGGAGAAATGTGACGTCAAGGTGTAGTCATCCAAAGTTGAAACCGGAAGACAATGAAGCCAGGTGCAACGTGAAGAAAGGCAGGCTTGGCTTGAACAGGAGAAGCCAAAGCTGAGCAAGAGAAAGCTAAAGTTGAACAAGAGAAAGCTAAAGTCGAACAAGGGAGAAGCTGAAGCTAAACAAGAAAAAAGCTTAAGCTGACCAGGAGAAACTTAAATTGGAGAAGAGAAAGCGAGAATTGAACGAGAGAGAGTCAAGGCCGAACAAGAGACAGCCAAGACTGATCTGGCCAGGATAAGGTGGAGGTAGCTAAAGCGGAACAAGAGAGAATTAAAACGGCACAGAAGGAGGACAGAAGTGAATTTAAGGACAATAAACGAAAGTATCCTAAAATGCAGAAAAGTAGGTCATACGCCGCATCTGAAAGTGAGGATGAAGGAGTTAAGTAAGAAACTAAGGTATGTACCGAGGAGCCAGAAGTCCAGTCAGACCCAGCATGATACAAGTGGCGCACCTGTGCAGAGAACCTCGAACGCGAGTGGGCAGAGTCAAAGCCAATCAGGAGGATAAAGAAGACACTTCTCCCACCTAAGATGCTATAACTGTAACAGACGAGGTCACATGATGAAAGATTGTCGATGGGTCAAGAGAGTTGTGACACTGACAATGTGTGACCCCCGAAACGCATATGCTAATTTAATTAAGGACAAACTGCAGATAGTGAACCTGACGAACGAGAGGTATAGCCCGTTCATTAGTAAAGGTTAAGTGAGCATGGAAGGCCGACCTGAAGTGGAAGTTAGTGTCCTCAGAGATACTGGAGCTAATCAGAGTTTGATTCTGAGAAGCCTGATTGAGTATGATCGACTTTTACCTGGTAGTCGGAAGATAAAGGTGCATGGGTTATTGCCTGAGGGTGACTAGCCTATTTGTGCTGTCAGGTTGAAGTCGGATTATTTGTCGGCGGAGGTGATGTTGGGAGTGTTTCAACATACCTGTTCCAGGGACACAAGTGATCTTTGGTAATGACTTGTGCAGGTCGAAGGTGTTGCCGAAGCTCATAGTGGAAGCTGTGCCGGAGGAGTGTCAGAAGGGCAACGGTACTGACAGAACACCTGACAGAGTAAACCTGACTAGCATCGTAGAGGACGAGTCAGAGGACAGTCAAGTTATTGTATACCCTGCCTGTGTAGTGACGAGGGCACAGGTGGTCGACAAGGGAAACACTGGAGGAGATGTGACAGTTTTGACTCCACTGAGTGAAGATATCGACATGGAGACAGCATGGCTGTTTAGTGAAGGTCCAGCTCATGGAAATGAGGGCATGGTGAGGTCAAGAGTGAGGATGACCCTGCCCGAGAAGATTATGATCAGAGTGGACTTAGAGCACAATCTGCTGAAATCGAGAGTCGAAAAGTAGAGATATCTGTGATGAACTGAGGTGAAAGAGAATGTGGATAGACTGAGGATGAGAGTAGAGTGACAAGTTGTCCACAGGAATGGAAGTGTAGGGATGATGAAGTTGAGTTGTGTGTGATGTCAGAAGTTGACACATTTCACGAGATGTGTGAAGAAAAGATAGTGAGGAGGAGTGATAGCCAAGAAGAGAAAGTTAGAAGAGTTAGTATGTATAGGAGATGCTTAATAGCACTCTATAATAGGTAGATCAACAAGTACGGTCGGGAACAACCGAGTGTAGCACTGTACTCGAGGAAGCCTTGAGGGAACGAGGAAGAGTTGAATGGGACGAAATGGAGTTGTGTAGTATAGTAGAACGAGAGAAGAGGAAGATAATGATAATGCAAGCATGGAGAAGTGGAAGAAAGTCGATGGTTCGATGGAAGTCGAAGAGAATGAAGTTACAGATTAATGTGGAGATGAAAGAAGGGATCGTCGGAGAAGACGGGAGAGTAAAGTATGAAGGCGGGAGATGGAAGGGTAATGGGGCAAGACCGAAGCGTGAGGACGACAGAGGAGGTACAGACAATAGAAGTCTAACACTTTGTGTGGAATGTAAGAAGAAGAAACGGAGGAGGAAACAGTAAGTAGTGAGGACTGATGGAGCAAAGGTGTCCAAAACGGACAGCCTAGCCAAAGTGCGAGATAAGTTGGGTCACTAGAAGAAAACCATGTTTCCAACGTGTGATGAACCGGGTGTTGCAAGGTGCAACGAGTTGTGCAGTATACGTCGACGATATTGTGGTATGTGCAGACTCCTGGAGGAGCACGTTAAACAGACTAATCGGCCGAACAAATTGATTAGAGAAGGCCAATATGACGATTAACTTGGCGAGGAGTGAATTTGTAAGAGCTCGCCTGGAGTACCTGGGACATGTGGTAGGGCAAGGTGAGGTTGCTCCTAAGAGGACGATGGTTGAAACCATCGATAATTTCCGGGTGCCCAAAGGAAAGAAATAGTTGTTAAGGTACTTAAGGATGATAGGCTATTACAGGAACTTCTGTAAGAATTTTTCCACCGTAACCACGCCTATGACAAGTTTGTTGTCTAAGAACAAACGTGGAAATCGAACGGAGTAGCGCAAGAGGCGTTTGAGAAAACCAAGAGATTACTGTCTGAGGAGCCTGTGCTAGTGTCGCTGGATTTTGGAGCACCCTTTGTTTTGTTCATTGATGCCAGTGATAAAGGAGCTGGAACTGTACTGACGCAGCAGATGGACGAAATTTATTGCCCCGTGTCTTATTTTAAAGAAGTTTGTGAAGCATCAGAGATCGTACAATACGGTCGAGGAGACGTTGGCATTTGTCCTGGCATTAAAACATTTTGAGGTATACATAAGTGGGGGAAGTCACGCGGCTACTGTGTATACAGATCATAATCCCCTGGTGTTCCTGAGCAAGATGAAGCACGCAAATCAGAGGTAAACTAGGGGGTTTCTGTTTCTTAAAGAACATAAACTGAAAATAAAACATGTAAGAGGACGAGATAATGTGGTGGGTGAGACTTAGTCATGAGCTAAAGCCATGGAGAATAACTCTCAAAAATAAGGGGGAGTGTTATGACCCTATGTAGCCTGGGTGGAACGAGTCTACCCCCCAGTCAGAGATGTTCTGCCTTCCAGACCTGATTGACAGGTCAGAGGGAAGATATATGTTGAATATACAATAAACGTCAGTGAATGATTTTAAAATATGAGCAGAGAATGAGCATTTAAATAAGTGACATGAAATGAGTTGGAGATAGTTTGCAGACGTAAAGTGGCACTAGCAGGCGGTCTTGACCTCACTTGAGTTACAGCAAGTGCAGCCAATTGGAGGAACTGCAGGAGTACCTCACGTGATATTTTGAGGACTCAGATTGATGATTGCACTAGGGGCACCTCGAGTCATGAAACATACGATCTAACGGACACGTTGATGTTGAAGGGAGTGCTTGATTGCGTTTTAGCATGAAAGGCGCAGTGCAAGATGAGAGATTGATTCTTTTTGTAGAGTAGGAAATATGGTAATATTTTACGTTCCAGGTATTGCAGCCTAAAGCAGCGAAGGGAGCACAAGGTTGTAGGCTGAAGTTTAAGCAGCAGCCTGATACAATTATAGGTTGGAGACATAAGGCGATATTGGAGTGTTATCAGTTGGTAGCAGCCAAAGAGGTTGCATTGTTTTATAACTGTTTGTGTAAGTATATTGTGTATGTTCATATGTATTAAATGTTATATTTGTTAGCTGGCTTTTGCTCTTGTCCTGGTGAGGCTTCCTGTCTAGAGAAAGAGAGATAAAAGACACGACTATAACTTGGGTGATAGTGGACTATAACTAACTAAGGGGGATTGAGAGATCATCCCACAGTAAGGAGAGTGTGGGGAGTCTGCCGCCGTTCACCTCCTTCTCTATCCTTCAAAACGTTTCCTTCCCTTCACCGCTGCCCCTTCACCACATATGCTACCATCAGATCTACCTAAGGAATGTCCTGCAGCTATACAAGAGGACGACCATGCCATACGCGGCCAGAAGAGGAGGTCAGTGTGATGACAGAACCATCTAACTCCATGCCAGTCCCAGTGACCACTCGCGCTCAACACGTCACTCAACCACCAGTACCAGCAGCTGGCCCTCAACACGTCACTCAACCACCAGTACCAGCAGCTGGCCCTCAACACGTCACTCAACCACCAGTACCAGCAGCTGGCCCTCAACACGTCACTCAACCACCAGTACCAGCAGGTGGCTCTCAACACGTCACTCAACCACCAGTACCAGCTGATTTTCCAGTACCGGATTTTCGGCTCATGTCAGCTCCCAATGAACACAGCCTTAAGCGTACGAAGCTTCCTACGTTAATTTTTCTTGAGTATTGTCTGATCTTTCACTATGTCTTTGCAATTCAGGATGGTCTTGTTGTGTTGAGAATGATGTTGCCTAATACCTCTCTCTTGCAAATGAGGTGTAAGACTTCTACTCAGTGTATTCGTGGTATGTCCAATGTAGTATATATTTCGGAGCACACAGTCTTCAGAGTCTCCATTGCTGCATTTGTACTGACACACTACATTAGTCCACCTCAGTTTGTCAGAGGAGGCAGAGATGTTACTATTTATCATAATGAGGGAAGGTGTATGAAAGTTGTTATATCAAATGATTGCAGGGAAAAGCAAAAATCTTTGCTTTTCCCTGCAAAGTTTAAAATTCCTGTTAATTATGTCTCGTATTACCTTGTTATCCTTCTTAGGTACCAGAGTGAATGTATTGTTACAACTCATTTTTTTCCTTGGGAGGGCCGATTTTCTTGCTCTGGGTTCACACTATTCTCAGTCAGATGGTGGCTAGCTTCTTACTTATGATTTCGTCGAATTCTGCATTGCTGTAATCGTTGTTAAACAACAATTTGGCAGATTCTTTTAAGTTTATGGTGCAAAAGCTGCCAAGAAGAGAATGTATGTATTGCACGACCTACATATGCAATTGATGACGCTTGTCTTATACTTGTCAGTTCATTCACTTTTACCGTTCATACATTTTCCTGCATCAGTTGGTTTACAATGTGGTCCAATACTGGACGGCATTGAAATCACTGTATAAGAGGTGAGCAAAATCCTGGAGGTATTGGAAATGGCAAAATCAATGGGGCTAGACATAATATCACCATGGTTGCTGCAGAAATACTCTTTACTCGTTGTCAAATTTGTTATAAAACGCGTGAGAAAGGAAACATCCCAGAAGTCTGGAAAAGCACAAATATCCTCCAAAATATTCATAAAAGGGTTTAAATAGGAGACACTAAGCTTCACTCCAGTGTAATTAACAAGTTTCCTTGTTAAATGCTGGAGAAAGTAACCAGGTAGGGAATGATAAAGCGCCTCGAGAGGGTCGCTTGTGACAAAAAGTCAGCACGGATTTAGAAACGGAAAGTCACACCTGACAAACGTGATTGAGTTTAATGACAAAGTTACTGAACTTAGATAGGAAGAGGAAGGCTGCGTACACTGTATTTTTCCAGACTGTCAAAAAGTATTTGACACTGTTCTCCATGAAAGACTGTTGTACAAGATGGAGAGGCAGGCTTGGATAATTGGGAAAACACCGAACCGGGTAACGGAGCACCTAAAAAAGTAACAGTTTTAAAGCTTGCTGAATGTGGGGGTCCCACAAGGCTCTGTCCTGAGACCAGAACTGATCCTAATTTCTGAGAACGATCTACCTCGAGGAAGCAACCTCGGAGTCGCCAATGTTTCCAGATCATGCAAAGGAACGTGCAAAGAGATAAAGACTGCAAAAAGTAACAGGAGAACCGTGGCAAACTCAAGAACTCGTCTAATATATGGCTGCTGGAATTCAATCCCAACAAATGTCAGGTAATTAAGATGTGAGGAAGAGACAGATCAGGGTCACCAACACCATAACAGAAGGGCAACGACAGGAATCAGAAAAAATTAATATGGAAATGGATATAATACCTATACTTACACCAGAGGCACAAATAAACTGGATGACATCGGCAGCATAAGCGACTCAGCCAAAGATGAGAACATCGTTTAGAAACCTGAATCTACACTCTATGTGGACACTCTATACAATATTTGGAACACCAACTCTGGAATCAACAGCACCGGCATGGAATCCGCATCATTCAAAGCCCTGGATGATAAAAGGAACAGAGCGAGAGAGAGAGAGAGAGAGAGAGAGAGAGAGAGAGAGAGAGAGAGAGAGAGAGAGAGAGAGAGAGAGAGAGAGAGAGAGAGAGAGAGAGAGAGATGGAGAGGGGGGGAGTGTCTTCTAGTGAACCGTGGCCTGGTGTACACACGTGTGATGTCATGTGTTCTCGTGAACCCTGGTTCCAGGGCAAGGTGTACACACTTAAGATTCAGGGTTCACCAAGACACACGACATCACAGGTGTGTACACCAAGACCCGGAGGCAGGGTTCACCAAGACACACGACATCACAGGTGTGTACACCAAGACCCGGAGGCAGGGTTCACCAAGACACACGACATCACAGGTGTGTACACCAAGACCCGGAGGCAGGGTCACCAAGACACACGACATCACAGGTGTGTACACCAAGACCCGGAGGCAGGGATCACCAAGGCACACAACATCACAGGTGTGTACACCAAGACCCGGAGGCAGGGTTCACCAAGACACACGACATCACAGGTGTGTACACCAAGACCCGGAGGCAGGGTTCACCAAGACACACGACATCACAGGTGTGTACACCAAGACCCGGAGGCAGGGTTCACCAAGACACACGACATCACAGGTGTGTACACCAAGACCGGAGGCAGGGATCACCAAGGCACACAACATCACAGGTGTGTACACCAAGACCCGGAGGCAGGGTTCACCAAGACACACGACATCACAGGTGTGTACACCAAGACCCGGAGGCAGGGTTCACCAAGACACACGACATCACAGGTGTGTACACCAAGACCCGGAGGCAGGGATCACCAAGACACACGACATCACAGGTGTGTACACCAAGACCCGGAGGCAGGGTTCACCAAGACACACGACATCACAGGTGTGTACACCAAGACCCGGAGGCAGGGATCACCAGGGCACGTGACATCATAGGTGTGTACACCAAGCCCAGCGGGTGGCTGGTGTGACGCAGCACAAGCGGCTCCTCCTACCTGCGCGGCCATGCCTCCCTCCCTCCCCCCGGTTGCATATATAGTGGTGAGACCAGCTGAGGCTGCCATTAGTGAGCTGTGATCCACCTGGAGCAACATCTGTACAGTGGGTGAGTTGATCCTCCAGCATCCTCTCTCTCTCTCTCTCTCTCTCTAATCTCCTGACCAACGTCCGTCACTTTCAACACTTCATCGAAAGATTGCGCCTGCAGCCCTCCTGTAAGATGTTTAGTCTCGATGTTGATTGTCTTTTTATTAATGTTCCCCCTTGATGATGGTCTCTGTTTCCATAGTTAGAAGGTGAGGTCCTTCTTCATCTCCTCCTTCCTACTGATGTTATCCTCGAACTCATCTGACTCTGTGTTGACTCTAAGTCATACTCTTTCAATAGAAAATACTTTTCCAAAACTTTCGGTGTCGCTATTTGTTCCCCCTCTCTCCACTGTTCTAACTAATCTCTATATGGAGAACTTAAAAAGTGTTCCTCCCACTACTGACACTCGCCCCTCTATTTGACTTCGCTATGTTGATGATATTTTAGCTTTATGGCCTCATGACCTTAGTCTTTTCCAGCATTTCCCTCTCCTCTTAACAATCTGGTTCCTTCAGTCAATTTCAGAATTTCACTGGAATCTTATTCCCTCTTTCCTTTCCTAGATGTTCATGTTAACAGTTCTGTATCCGATTTATTTTTCTCTGTCTACCGCACACGCATGCACAGTGGCATGTATATTCACTTCTTTTCCTACCATCCTTCAACTGTTAAGAAAATTGTTCTCGTATCTCTCTTCCTCCGATTTCTTGATTTTGAAATTTGTATTATTAATATGGCTTTCTCTCACCTTGTTAGCCTTATATTTCATCAACTGTGCCTATTCTCAGGCAAAAATTTTGCTTTTCCATCCAATACCTGTTTCCAATAATGGTAACACTGCTTTTTCTTCCCTTCATATCTGACCTAAAAATGTCCCACTAATACCCTTCGTCCTTTTGACATAAAGCTCGCTTTTCGTCAGACTAACACTATTCGTAGTAATCTAGGTCACACTGCTCCTCATGCTTCGTACGCTGCTGGTGTCTACTCTATTTCCTGTTCGTCTTGTCCTCTCCAATACTTTGGTAAAACTGGCCGCACGCTTAATGACAGACTTAAGGAACACAAAAAAGGTTAAGTCAGCAGATTTAATCTTTCCTGCCTCTGCTTTTTACAGACGCCATCTTGTGGACTCGGCTCTGATACACAACTTACCCAACATGAACCTCAGTCCTGGCTTTGTTGCTGTTGACTGTTCCCTTTCACAGTACATAATTATATGCTCCAACTTTCTTAACAAACTTGACCTGACTTAGCGTTATCTTCTCTAAGCTCTCGTTCCTGTGTCACTTTCCTTACTAGATTTTTTGGTTCATTAGGCTTCTTAACATTGTTTTATTTTATTTTTACCGATTTATTTTTAAAAGATTTCTTATATATAAGCTTTTTCCTATAATTCCTCTTTCCTTCCATTTTAAACCTTCCTTTACTCTACCTGATTCTCTTTATTCTTACTTTCTTCTCTTACCATTTACTCTCATTCTTTACTTTTAACTTACTCTTATTTTTCCTCCTAATTTTCCTTCATCGTTTGTAATCTCACTCTCTTCGACTCTCTCTCTCATTACACGAGATGATAGAAGTTCTTCGTGTGAGGGTTATTGAGTGAATCCCGAGATCCCACCGACACTCTCTTGGTCCCAGGCTGGGCGCCAACACTGTGGTGTGGCTCCCTCTACACAGATTGTCTTAGCAGTCAAGCGTTGTATACATGTACACTTGCCCCCACGAAGGATGTAACCTTCAATCTAAGTACATAGGTATGACGTCGACCAAGCTGACGAGGCGTTTGACCTGTCATCTTCAATCCGGTGCCCCTAGGAACCACATGAGACAAGCCCATGACATCACCCTAACAAGAGAAATGTTGAACAAAAATACCTGTATAATCCACAAAATGCACGATGCAAGAAGATTACAAATTCTTGAAGCAATTCACATAAGAATAGAACAACCTACCATGAACACCCAAATCACCGAACTATTTACTCTACCCACCATAAGAGTAAGGACAAGACTAGAACATAACAATGCCAACACAGAAGACACTGTTCAACATAACAGGCCAATTACACCTGATTAATCTTTGTATGCAGATAGGAGCTGCCTCGTATGGGCCAATAGGCCTTCCGCAGTTACCTTTATTCTTATGTTCTTATGTGCTTCATCCCCCATTTATCCCTTATGTATCCCCCATGCTTTTACCTTTATTGTCTTATCACCTGACCCAGTGCAGGTATAAATCAACCAGTTCTGAAAATTCTTTTCACTTGAGAATGAACCATGGAGGTTCGAAACGTTGTGCAAATTGTATAAATAAGTGTAATACATTCTATAGTAATTCACTTTTTTCTTCACCTTTAAATTACGAAAATGAGGTTTGGAGAACTCTTTCAGCTAAGCCCTGATGCTAAGAAATAGTTAGCGTAATAGAAGCCCTAAATCAGAAGATAGTAAATACAGAATATGTGGTCATATTCAATGATATATATATATGAATATGAATACTCACACCCCAGAAGTGACTCGAACCCATACTCCCAGGAGCAACGCAACTGGTATGTACAAGACGCCTTAAACCACTTGACCATCACGACCGGACAAAATGAGGTGATAGCCGAAGCTATTTGAACAGTTCAAATAGCTTCGGCTATCACCTCATTTTGTCCGGTCGTGATGGTCAAGTGGTTTAAGGCGTCTTGTACATACCAGTTGCGTTGCTCCTGGGAGTATGGGTTCGAGTCACTTCTGGGGTGTGAGTTTTCATTCGCATATAGTCCTGGGGACCATTCAGGCTTGTTCGCATATATATATATATATATATATATATATATATATATATATATAGTGACAGTAAAGTGTTGGAGTATGGTGTTTGGCAGTCCTCCAATGGTAGATGTCAATTCCTGGTCACACATACAAAAAAAAAGAGACTGCTTGCCTGTTTGTCTGTGGTAAGGTAAGGGAAGACACGCAAAACACAAAGTATAAACAATGAAACTTTAATTCCTTTAGAAAACAAAATATGAGCAAGACAATCCCTTGGCTTAAGTTAAGTTTTTAAAGCAAGTAAAAAAACACAAAACAAACATAAATAATTATTAGAGATGAAATTTACAATAATACAAAATAATGTGCAATAAAAATCAGGTGCTGAGAATATTGGCTAAAGCTGCTATCTCCCTTAGTATACGACCGCCAGAGCTTTGTATACCAGAGAGAGATGTCAACTCTGAGAGCACAACGGATATTCTGAGGAGGACGGCTGAGCTGGCCCAGACGTCGACTCGGGTACAGGGTGGGAGTGGTGCAGGTGTGCTGTCTGCGACACCAGCCATTCAGAAGGCAGGCAGTTGGATAATGGTAGTTAGCTTGTCGGAGACGGGCGGTGAGCCGGCTGGTGGGAGGTGAAGGGGGGAGGGTGGGTTTGCAGGGTATGTTTTGCTTCCTGGTCAAAACGTTTTGTGCTACTGGTGGATGTATCTTGAAAGTAGCCTCTTGTACTTGTAATATGACGTAACTGATATAGGGAAGAGCAGGCTCAATTTCTCTTGAAAGAGATTATCTTCACAATATATATATATATATATATATATATATATATATATATATATATATATATATATATATATATATATATATATATATATATATATATATATATATATATATATATAAATATATATAAATTATATATCTTCTATATAAATAAAAATGTAAATGTTCGTTTGTTCAAAATCGCTAATCTCGGAAAGTTCTTCACAGATTGCCTTCAAATTTTCACACAACGTTCCTTTCGCATTCGAGCTGGTTTTTATATTCATACTATATAGATGTCACCTCGGTGACGGGAAAAACATGCTTTTTTGAAAAGCTGTGTTTTTCGAGTGGTTTTCTTGTCAGGGAAATTTTCAAAACCTCTTTACCGATTGCTTTGAAACTGTGAAACAACATTGCATTCGAATAGGCGAGTGTTTTTATATACCTACTATATACATGCCTCGCCTGTGACAGGAAAAAACATGCTTTTTCTGAAAAACGGCGCCATCTGTAGGACGAAAGAGCAACACATGTCGTAATCTCTGAAAGTTCTTCACGGATTGCTTTGAAATTTTGACACAACGATCCATTTGAATACATGTGTGTTTATATATATATACTATTTAGATGTCACACCTGTGATAGGTGAAAACATGCGTTTTTTGGAAAACAGCGCCATCTGTTGCACGTAGGAGCAACACACGATATACAAAATATGCTACGATCCCACTTCAATATTCCCGATTGCACTGATAAATTGAATTTTCATAAATTTTATTTATTTTCATTTAGATTTAATTGTTTTGTGTGACGCTGCGTTGGAATTGAGCTGTGTTGTTTTTATTGTTTTTCATTTCTTTTTTTTGTTCTTATTATTCTATTATAATAATATTCTAGAATATTATTCTTATTCTATTATATGTTGTTTTTATTGTTTTTCATTTCTTTTTTTTTTTTGTTCTTATTATTCAGTGCACTTGGTGGTGAATTTGAGCTGTGTCGATTGATCTGCGTTTGAATTTAAATATTTTGTTAGTGTTTTTTGTTTTTGTTTTGAAAACAAGAAAATGTACAACACGTTTATTTCACAGCTGCAAATGTGCAACAAACAGCCATGAATCCACCGGCAACAACGTTAACTGCTTTCTTCACGTTGTCAAAATGACGCGTTTACGAAAACACTGCTGCATTCGGAAGTGCCTACGTATTACACATAGAATGCGAGTAGAAATCATTTGAACGACGCAAACCAGGAGAGGGAGTCGACGGACAACCAGGCATATTCAAATAAACTACGATAGGCAGACTGCACACGGTGCATCCCAATCAAGATGAATGCTTCCTTCTCCTGCTGTTGGAAAATGTGCCCGGTCCAACGTTTTTCCAGCCATTGAGATTTGTAAACGGCATAACTTATGCCACTTTCCGTAGTGCATGTCAAGCTCTTAATTTATTGGAGAACGTCCAACACTGGGATGTATGAATTAATGACGTGTCCAACACGTCACATCCAAATCAAATTCGTGAATTGTTTGCAATCATATTGACCACCTGCTCTCCTTCATCTCCATCAGAGTTATGGGAGAAATATAAATCGCACATGGCGGAAGATATTATCCGTCGAATACGCAAGGAAAATTCAAATATGAACATGAATTTCACAGCTGAAATCTACAACGAAGCGTTGATAATGATTGAAGAATTGTGCTTAGAAATCGCGAACAAAGTTTTCATTCTATTGGGAATGCCATCACCGAATCGATCTGCTGCTGCTTCGTTCAATGTAGAATTGCGTCGTGAACAAAATTACAACACGGGTGATCTATAGTCGTATGTGCAATAAAATATTCTTAAGCTAACGCTTGAGTGAAAAGGCATTTACGATCAAATAATTCAAACTGTCAATAACTGGTTTGGAGAAATCTTCTTAGATGTGCAAGGAGGAACTGTAAAACCTTTTTAATTAGATTGATTTTGGCAGCATTTCGATCCCAAAATGGCGTAACCTTAGCTCTTGCATCGTCCGGAATAGCTGCGACATTGCTACCAGGTGGATGAACTGCTACTTCGGCTTTGAAATCGCCATTGAACATGCAATTCATTGAAACACCCACGTGCAACATTTCCAAACCGTCATGCATGGGAAAAGTATTGCAGAAATGTAAACTTATTGTTTGAGATGAATGCACAATGCCCCACAAAAAATCGCTCGAGGCTCTTGATCGATCACTGCAAGATTTGTGTGGAAACATCAGACCATTTGAGAACGCGTTAATATTGGTTGCAGGAGATTTCAGGCAAACATTACATGTAATTCCTCGATCGACACCA
>WNGS01113158.1:21876672-21963326 GCA_020271785.1 Procambarus virginalis | reverse complement strand
CCTTATTATGGGCTGATCTAATTCCCATTCATTATCGGTCCACTGTGAACCAATCTGCAAACGTTTCTCTCTCTCTCTCGAAAACCACACCAGGATAAGAGCAAAAATTAGTTGTCTACAGATAAACATTACAAGAAAATACAAAGAACAAAATAATAGAACATAGTATCATCAGATTCTTCAAAACCTAATCACATTTATATAATCACCACCAAATAAACTGCTAGGCTGCTGCGCAATTTCCGTCCTCATACTTTTGCTTTCTCACTGCTTGTGGCTGGGTAACTTGCATATACGAATATCTCCAACAAGAAAAAAAATCTCACTTTACATTGCGTCACTCAAGCCATATATAATCAAGCACTCCCTCATAAATATCATGGTGTCCATACAATTTAAATCTTTTCTTTCAATTTCAATCTTTTCTTTCCTTTCCTCTTTCCCCACCCACTCATACCTCTGCTCATCCTCCCTCCTTCCGCCCTTCCCACTCCCACCCCAATCCTCTCTGACCTACACACCGTCATCTCTTTCGTCGCCAGTTCTTCCCTTCATTCTCCCTTTTTCTGCCACTCCCCCCCTCTCGCCCTTCCCATAGTCTTCCCTCCCGCCACCAGTCCTTCCCTTCGTTCTCTCTCTCTCCTTCCCCCTCTTTCTTAACCTTCCCATAGTCTTCCCTCCCGCCACCAGTCCTTCCCTTCGTTCTCACTCTCTCCTTCCCCCTCTTTCTTAACCTTCCCATAGTCTTCCCTCCAGCACCAGTACTTCCCTTCGTTCTCTCTCTCTCCTTCCCCCTCTTTCTTAACCTTCCCATAGTCTTCCCTCCCAGCACCAGTACTTCCCTTCATTCTCTCTCATCCATCGCTTCCCCTTTCTAACCTTCCCATAGTCTTCCCTCCCCCCACTAGTCCTTTTGTGAGATTTCTATATATTTGAACTTGAACTATATTACAAGTGTACTTAGTAAGAAAGAACTACACAATACCAGCATGTTGAATGCCATACTAAAGAATATACTTTAAAACTTAAAAGAAAAGGCGAGAGCAGCTGCCGGAGTCCAAATCCTTGATACTCCTACTCAGTGGGTCATTAAGCTGCTTTAACTGCTGATGGCAATCTTAAGGGTAGCTAAATGGGATCTCACACCAAATTTATAATTGGTGTGTTTGTGGCTATGAAATTGGTTCGAATCCAGTAGCAGGTGCTCAATAGAATTGCAAGTAGTAGTCCAGTGTACGGCCAAGTAACTCTTGGGGTGTAAGATTATTGGAAGGTGTGGACATAAAGACACTTCTCGTTTGGTAACAATTAACATTTATTTATAAACTTCATACTATTACACGGCACATATTTATCGTTACGTTGATGTCCGAAGTGTCACTGTGAAAAGCTAATCACTCAACCAGTATAGTCGAACAGAAGTACCACTCGCGGCTGAGTCAGATTGATCTAACTGAACACCAGGTGCTCACTTGCATGCAAGATTACAATTCAAATCAATTGCAGCAACCAATTTGAAGTAACAAGACAATAACAATAATAGCAACACCTGTCAATGAGACACTCTTCTGTAACCAAAGTTACTATGATAACATACGTCTCTCCGGACGACAATCCAAACAGAACAACAATCGATTCAATCAATTTTAATCAAGACCATTTGTTTAGATAACTACAGGAATTAATTACGTTTATTACAATCTATCACTCAGACAGTTTACCAATCAAAGGTAATTTATGTTAATCACAATCTGTCACCAGACAATTAAATAATCAGTGAGTAATTCCCTTACTTGCACACAGACAGCTAATTAATCAAGACGATTTACATTAACTCAGCGCTGTCACTCTGATAGTTCTGTCATTCTAAACAGTACTAATTACTTTAGATAATTACTTTAATGGTGCTCACTGCCCCTTCAATCTATAATCACAAACTATATATAAATCTTGGTCACCCAGACCAATCAAAACACAGCAGCAAACAGCACTAAACTTTTAGTGCTTAAGGAACATAACACTGAACACTATAACACAGAAATAATAATCACATAGGAATGTAATCACAGGTAAAATAACCTTCGTTGGTCACAGAGACCAACCCTCCTCAATATACTTACTTACAGACTGGTTATCTCCTATAATGAGAAAAAGAACATACACCTAGAATTTCTAGTACACAGTGTCGGTATAAATTGAAATGCACAACACACAATAGTTTAGCACAAAACTAAATATGTAAAAACGTGTAATCATACAAAACCAGAGACGAGTTATAGTAATCACTTAGATATACTGTAATTGTCACTCATGTGCTTCCTCAACTAGTTTTTACGCTCGTTTCAGGCTGAATGCATGACCCACAGTCAGGTGGCTAATTAATGAAAATCAACACGAGGAATATAGCACCAACAACAATTACAAAGATATATTTAGAGTACTCACTTTGATAACTAGCTTACCATTCAAACCTTCATACATACAGTTATTCTCTGCCGTTGATTGAAGACCAAACTCTATTTGGTTAGTTTAAGTAATTAGTATAGCTTTTTATGGAAATATATATCTTGTGAGTATAACCAGTCGTTACGCCACATGAGATCTAAAATTCCATGGTAAGCTTGGGTCTAGATAAGAGGTTATCTCTATTTAATTGAGATTAGATGCGAGAATATTGATATTACGGGAGTTATATAGTATACCTTTAGCAGAGAGGCGGTGATTAACCGGGAGTCAGCTGGTTAATCACCAACTTGACGTTACCTGTGGACCAGACACCACTGGCTAGGAGACGATTATTTTGAGTGATTCTTGAGACAGTCTCCCAAAGTATCATTTTCAAACCATCTAGACAGTTAAGCCGCTGATTTTCTTTTACTAATCTTTGTAGTTAGTCTATTAATTAACTTTATGAAAAATATTACTCATTATAATTTCTCATATCGATTGTTGTATAATATTTCACGGTTGATTTAGCATTATTAAATCAACCCCCCCCCCCAGATAATGTGTATAGGATAACACCCAGCAAGAATTTAAATTAAAATATAGTCAACTTCTTTACAGTACACTAAATATTAATGAATCCAAATTAACTAAATACCTGCTGGGAAATTCCCCACATAATTTTATGGTCCTTCAAACCAGATCCTGATTAGGATCAATTGAAAGAATCAGTGTAATAAATAATTTAACAAATTATTATCAGTAAAACAGATTGCTAATTTACAAGTAACATCCAATCAATTCTTAACTTCAGTACACACAGTAGTGCTAGTAAAACATTATACCAATATTGTTCCAAACCTCAATATAGGTAAGGACCTAAATAATAATTATCAATAAATATAAAGCATAGTGTAGCTGTACAACACTAAATTAAATGCATTATTTTTGTGGATTATATCCGCTGAAAATAGTTGTCTTTTTTAATTCGTGAAGTTGACGCGCACATTAAAATCCAACCAAATTGTCACTAAACCTTAACACAAATTTATCCAATAATTGTTGTCCAAACTACACACTAGAAAGTGAAGAGACGACACAATCAAGTTGATAATGGTCCAGGACGGACCAAAACGTTGTTGTCTCTTGACTTTCTAGTGTGTGGGTAATGTCATAATTTGGAGTCAACAATTTTTAGCCACGTTATTGTGACTCATCATCTGCTGATAAAATAATTGTGTGGATTATTTCGCATTAGGGTCACTACCAAATTTGTGAATTCTATTCATACAATAGGGTTGATGAGAGATTACCAATACTAATGTTTATACATTTATCTAAATAAGAGAATCTTAGATGTAAAATAAAACAAAATCAAACAAAGTATTGCACCACAACTTTATATAATTTTCTTGCCAACCCTCAGATGTGGGTAGGATAATTTAGGCTAGAGCTGAACTAAACAATGCTCAACCTAGCATAATTTATTTCTCTGGTCTAACCTAACAAGAGTAGGATTCTCAATTAGCTAACACTGTACTAAGGAATGTATAGCCTAGCCAATATTTAAATAATTGTCCTGACCGGACATAGGGTGGGAATTATCAATTACACAAATTGCGTTTAACATATATTTACTATTATTTTATTTTTATTGTATTTCATCTTTGAGTGTTACACGGTATCACTCTTCCAACCAAAGGCAAAAATAAAGTACTAACCTGCAGTGCATCCTGTAGTGATACTGAGTATCACTCAAATCTTGTATATATTTAATATACAACTTGTTTGCCAACCTCTACATGAGGTAGGATAACATAGCCTAGTAAAGGAAAATTAAATACTAGGCTATCACCAACAATACTTATTCCAACTATATGAACAAGTACCCTAGCTATATTAGTAATAGCCATATAAGCCTTACAAGACTTAAACCCACAGCCAACATGGCTACACCAGAAAGGGTATAAAGATCCTTGATAGGCCTTAAAAGTCACCTGACAAGGATACTCAGTAAAGTGAGAGTTGGCCACAGGAGTATCCTGGTAATGTCATGATGGTAAAAATCTCCATAAAGGTGTCTAATAAAAAAATTGAACAAGTATAGGCTATGATAGGGTCATATATCAGTAAACTGAATGATAGTAACATTGACTCTGATGAAATAGATGTACTCATATCTGACCTAGCCAACTATGAAGGCGAAATACAAACCAGGTTAGATCACTATGATAAGGTGCTTGCACCAGAGGATATTTATGAAGGGCAGGATTCCCTTTGCAGCATACTCACGTCAAAGCAAGCACCTAGTACATCAGATGAAATGGATGATCTGGATCAATGTGAGGCTAAACTTCTATTTAGATTAGATCCTTACACTGGATCAATTATTGAGGTGGGAGAACTTCATTCACTACAGCCTCGTCCAACACAGCTTCACCCAATGTTTCACTAACAGAAACTGAAAAGTTCTCAGAAACTTATCCATACACTCTGTGGATTCTGAAAACACAATACATGAGGCTACTGAATTTTTATGCCTCCAAGGTGACCATAAGGGAGGAGCATAAATATTACTTCAACCATATTTTGTTGTGTTCTTTTTGTAGTATTCCTTCTGTGTAGATCTTGCTTAGGGTCTTGGATAAATACGCAGGTTGTACGTCTTGGCTTTATTAGTTGTGGTAGAAAAATATCCAGCACACCAAGGTCCAGAGGTCCTGCCCTTAGCTAGGCCTGTGGGGTACTGACTGGTTTACTAGAAAACTGCTACTGCACTGCTCTGAGGAATGACGTCATGAGGCTCACTGGCCACAGGATTTACTATTCACCAACTGATATAGAATTTAAAGGCTAACACTGCTCGTACACAACTACCAAGTCGACGTCTCTTGTCGACAATCTCTGGCTAGGTAGTTACAATGATAATGAAGGACCCTTGGTGGCAAAAAAATTGGCCTACATGCATAGTCTCAGAATAAACATTAAAGATTGGATCAGGTGTGTGTATATTACTAACACAGCTTGGCATGATCACAAAAATTAGATCATAATTGACTCGGTGAAAAATCATGGTAACAATGCATCAACAGGAGCAAGAGCATGAAGAACATGAGCATGTCTTAAGCATTAGGTATAATCAATACAATTCAAAGTATTGCCTAAACAAAATTATCAACATATTGTATCAATTGCATGTGCTTGGAAAATAATAAATTAAAATTATCTGTATAATTGGAACAAGTGTTATGACTTAAGAACCACAATGAATCTTATAGTTAGATAACAAGATAAAACAAATTATGTATAATATTTACAAGTTATATACAAAAACTGGACTGATAAGGCTAACAACTTAGTGATAGCAGTCTGGAATCACTGGGCTCAATGTGGTTGCTAGAACAATAATGAAACTCTTGAAGACATGCATTGAAAAAATTCAAATGGCACAGTAAACTTAGTTGAAACACAAAACACAAAACACAAAACTTAGTTGAAAGATATACAATACATTATTCAGTGATAGTGAGATACATGGGGTAGAGTTACTAGAATAACTGCTGGATGCACTTAATTATAGATTTGTGAATGTCAACCTGTAATTCTTGTAGAGCATTATACAACTCTGGCTGGAGATCAGGAACAGGTGAAGCTGCATGTGACCAGGTGCGTCTGAATTATCAATCTCATTAGCATCTAGCCAATGGACATGTAGTGAGTGTACAGTTGAAACAAACGGTCTAGATCTAAGATTATAGGTATAAGTATAAGCATGGGGTAATTCATCGTCAAGTGGTCTGTCAACCACAGTAGGTGGTATCCCACTAGAAGAATCTGTCTGGGTAAGGTCATTGACATTATCTGCATCAGTCTCATCAGCAGTAATTTTAGCTAACTTCATGTGATCTAAATGTTCGTTTATGAACTTTTCTGTTAATAAATTCTTAAGTTTGTACTTGTTACCCTTGATAAGCTCTTTTTCATTATACGGATGTAAAAATTTCTTAATTAACCTGTACATAGGACCAGACCTGTGTTTGTTAATTACCATTACTACAGATCCAACAGTTATCATACTGGGCTGAGCTTGAGCATTCCTTGCTCGGGTAAACTCTGCAGTTGCCTTGGACAAGTGTTCTCGTATTTTCTTAAAAACTAGTTGCATTTGTCTACGCTTTACTTGAAGAAAATCATCTATTTTATACACAGGAGCAGAGGTTACATTGAACAATTCATTAGGAAGGATCTTATCTGTATCATAAAGAATAACATGAGGACTGTTTCCTGTTACACCCTTCAGAAAAGGTATGGCTGATTTTCTTACTGTGACAGAATGCTTACTTGAAATATCTGTTTCAAGTAAGCTGCAGGCTTAACAATATTTATTTTAGCACCTGAATCAATAAGGACTTTTAGTATTTTACCATGTACTAGGGCCGAGACTAGCGGACCATCATTAGGAATTGTACAGTTTACTGCTTGTGATTTATGTCGCTTTGGTTGTCTGCGTCTCGTCTGAGACAAATTCACTCAAGTTTTGTCAAAATCTACAACTGGTCTATTATCAGTGTCCTCTTCTAGCAAGTGTCCTAATTTGTTTTGGGTAACTACTGAATACACAGGGGGGCACTAAGGTTTGCTATATTAAATTGGTTAATGAGGCGCTTTGGAAGTTTCCCGACGACGTGAAATGAACACTCTGATCTCTAGGGTTTTGTGACCTGGTATTGTATTTTGACTAGTTTACGTAGTTACGTGAATATTTATGCTGTCTTGAATGCTGTGTACTTTGCCAAGACTGACCATGAGAACTATGAGGTGGAGATGACCTTTGACGAGTTTAACAATCTACAGTATGGCGACCTGCTTGTCTATGATACTTGCAATATGGAAACCTATAATTGTTAAAATAACGTGAAAACTGAGAAAATTGTCTAAGGGATAATGATCTAGATGCGTGCCAACAATCTTTTGCTAGGTGGTCAGTCTTACCACAAAGCCAACATGAGGTAGTGGATGATCGTGGACTATAGTATCATGGCAACTTATGAGAAGGAGAATTTAACTGCGGGCTACGACCATTGGTGCGGTTCTGTGACCAAACATTTTGTAACTTTGTGGAAAGAGGGCGCTTAAAGCTTGTTACTACACTTACAGTATCTGATGAAGGCAACAACTGAGCATTACGGGGAGACAATTTATCTGCTGCAAAATTTATGGCCTCAAACACTTAACCAATTTCTTATCTAGATCCGAAATGTTGTTGATCTCGGATAGGTTTAGTATGATCTGGGGCAAAATGCATTAAAGTCCCAAATGCTATCATTTTAGCCATAGCATCTGGGGGTCAGTGTTTTGCTATCATTCACCCATGATGAACTCAACTTAGCAGTTACTAAAGCATACAAATAATGATCTAGACGGCTAGTAAATGCATTAAATGATTCACCAGGCAGCATGGCGGTATTGGCAATTTTTTTAACTAATCTACTTGGGTCGAGGTATGCAAAGCGGCGGTGAAAGAAATCCTTAAATTCTGGCCATGACTGAAGGCTAACAATGGCTTTCTCATCTACTACGGAACGTGCATCACCTTTGGTGGTATCAACAGTTGACCTGGCAATTGCCAAATATTCCTCATCAAAAGGCTCTTGAGAACCGAGTTCTGACTTTGGTTTCCACTTTACAAAACCTTGATTCCAACCCACGAGAATCTCCAGTAAAAAGTGGAATAGTCATCTCCTGTATGGAGTGCTGAACACTGGTACGAGCAACTGCTCTATTTGACTTTGAATGAGTTGCAATAATGTCAGGAATTGTCACTAATATAGTATGTGCTTAGAAATGCAAATATAATTAGGCACACAATGCATAGAATAGAATATACAAAAATATCAAGACTCAAAATATCAAATTAGGTCAAGTAAATAAATACATGAATAATTTTTTTTAATTGTAGTAGGCAAGACAAAATAAATATAAATCAGCAAAATTGTAAACTAAATATGCATTCTGCTATGTACATGATTTGAAACTGAAGTTATGTAAATTAATTGGACTAGGTAAAGCATAGCAAATTTGATCATAAAATTGAAAAATGTAAATGCAAATTTCATGAAAATAATTAAACAAGTATTCAACACTCAACATGTACAACAATAAGATACTTAATAATGAATGAAATGAAGAAAAATATACACAAAAGAATCAACATGTAATGCTGAACATGTAACAATAAGGCATCAAGAATTTAAACAAATTAACTTCATGTAAAAATTTAAATTAAAGGCACTGTGGAAAGAATTCAAGATTACTCTGCAATGTTATAGAAACTGCTGTAATTAGCTTATAATAAACTGATAAAGAACTATAAGCACAGTTACTGAAACATTTAAAACAAAATGCTGAAAGAAAACTTCAGACTAAGATCTGGGGAAAAATATATAAAAAAATTTTATAATGCACTTCCAACTGCTGAAAACAATTATTATTTCTACTTATTGCACTGCAACAGAATGTACTTGGAACCTCTTAGCATATTACTAATGAATAATGGAAACTTGTAGAACCAAACACCACAAAATGAGCTGGGAATGAGAAATGGGCAGCCAATTCCTCTTATCAAGTCAATGCCGGAAAACATAATTTAGTATATAGGTCTATTCCTCTGTAAACCAACATTAGTATGTGGTACATATGTGGACACCAGCTATAGTTTACTTAGATCTGGGGTGTAGTATACTCGGAACAACTGTGGCCAACACGAAGAACGGAAAGGAGAGGTGAGCGGCGGCGTTGTGTTTTCATCTGGGCGAGAAGGAGAATCCTGATGGTGGTTCCCTAAAGCTGAGCTGACGTCATGGATTGCTGTGACGTCATGGGCTGCTGTGACGTCATGGGAGGACGACAGCAACGATACTAACGAAGGAGCACAGATGAATGTTGAAATGCAAACAGATGAAAAGTAGACAGATGAAACTGTCTAGATGTAACAGTCTAGACTCACTTTTCTCCGGTTGAACACTTCGAGGTCTCCTTTTCCTGAACATGCCCGCCTTCTTCTTCAAGAACTTATTCACTCCACCTCCTTGCAAGTTGACGATGCTTTTCTAACAGTTCGTCAACATCAACGCTGTCTGTCTTCTTCTCTTCCCAGTGATCTAGGCAATATCCTATTTCCCATTGCATATGACACTGCTCACTCTACATGTTGCTATGGCAGAATGTCCACTTACAAGATAAGTGGCACTGCCCAATAAAGTCGCCCCTCGGGGCAAAATTCAAAAAAATTCAAATCCTTCACACTACACAACAAACTTCAACGCCTGATTTCCAACAGTCCTTGGGCTAAATATTCTCTCTGACTGCGTTACCAACCTTTCATCTTATCCCTCTCTCCAACCTCTAGCAAGAACTTCTTGGACTTGGTCTTTCTCTTGCTACTTCCCCTGGCCCGTGCTGGGGCATTGACCTCATTATTCCTTTGACAAGTTTGTCAATTCTATCTCTAGTACTCTTTAAAACATGTCTGCCTTTAGAGGGGCCCTTATCCCCGTTCTTGACAGCTTGTTTTCTAAAAATCACCACCTTCCTCGTCGCTTCCAGCTTGCCCTTGCCTCCCTGAAATCAAACAACTCTATTCTTATCCTTCCTTCCGACAAAGGCAATTCGGTGGTTGTCCTTGACCGTGAGGACTACCTCCAGAAAGCAGATGTCTTGCTCTCCGACTCCCGCACATATGCCCCACTGATATTTAACCCTTTGGATCGCCTTAAGACTTCCTTTAACCGCAAACTAAGACAGCTCTCTAGTCTTTGTTCTCCTGACTTCGATCTCATTAAACGTTTCAGTGTCATCTGCCCTTCTCTTCCTTATTTATATGGTCTACCTAAGACTCATAAACCTGGTGTTCCTCTTCGTCCTATCATTTCTTCACGGGGCTCTGTCAGCTATCCTCTTGCCTCCTGGCTCGCTAAAACTCTGACACTTTACCTTAGCACTTTTTCTCATGCCCACCTTCGTCACTCTCAGGACTTCATAGAAAGACTGCGCCTGCAGCCCTCCTGTAAGATGCTTAGTCTTGATGTCGACTCTCTGTTCACTAATGTTCCCCCTTGATGACGTTCTCTCTTTCCTTAGACAGAAGGCGACTGAGGACCTTCTTCCTCTCCTGCTTCCCACTGACGTTTCCCCTCGAATTCATTACACTCTATGTTGACTCTAACTCTTTCTATTTCAACGGTAAATATTACACTCAAACTTTCGGTGTCGCTATGGGTTCCCCTCTCTCCCCTGTTCTTGCCAATTTCTACATGGAATACTTCAAAACTGTTCTTCTTCCCTCTATTGATACTCGTCCCTCTCTCTCTCTGGCTTCGCTATGTTGATGACATTTTTGCTTTATGGCGTCATGATCTTAGTCTTTTCCAGCCTTTCCTCTCCTCTCTTAACAATCTGGCTCCATCTATCAATTTCAAAGTTGAATGGGAATCTAATTCCCTACTTCCTTTTCTTGACGATCACGTTCACAGTTCTGTATCCGGGTTCTCTTTCTGTCTACCACAAACCCATGCATAGTGGCATGTGCATTCACTTCTTTACCTACCATCCTCCTTCTGTTAAGAAAAGTATCCTCATCTCTCTCTTCCTCCGTACTCTAAGCATCAGCGATCCTCAGTTTCTAGATTCTGAAATAGCGTTTATCTACAAATCATTCACTCGCCTTGGCTACCCTTTACATTTTATCAACTCTGCCTATTCTCAAGCTAAACGAAATTTCTTTCATCCTAAATCTGCTTCCAACAATAGTAGTACTGTACTATGCCTTCCCTTCATATCTGAACTCAAAACTTTTACTAATATCTTTCGTCCTCTTGACATTAAACTCGCCTTTCGACAAACTAACACACTTCGTAGCAATCTAGTTCACACTGCTCCTCCTGCTTCTAATGCTGCTGGTGTCTACTCTATTTCCTGTTCGTCTTGTCCTCTCCAATACTTTGGCGAAACTGGCCGTACACTGACAGACTTAAGGAACACAAAAGAAGTGTTAAGTCTTCAGATACAAACAATGGTCTCTATACTGTCACGTTAGGGATTCTAATCATCCCATTGATTGGTCTTCCTCCAAAATAATCTTTCCCGCCTCTACTCTACACAGACGCCGTCTTATTGAATCGGCTCTAAAACACAACATACCCAACATGAACTTAAGTCCTGGCTTTGTTGCTGTTGGCTCTTCCCTTTCACAGTATATACTCAAATGTATATACTTTTTATTGGGTGGTTATAAATTGGAGCTGCCTTGTATGGGCCAATGGGCCTTCTGTGGTTGCCTTTGTTCTTATGTTCTTATGTTTTTATATTCTTTGTTCTTATATTCTTATTCCTATTACTATCCCCCTTTCCTCTTTCCTTTCGTACCTTTTCCTTGCTTTTTTTTCCTCTAAGATTTTCTTCTCCTCACCTCTTTCTCTTGCCTATTTATTGCCTTCGGTTCTTTCCCTCATCACAATCGACTTGAGAATGGTCCAGGAAGGACCGAAACATCGTCGTCCCTTCACTTTCTAGTGTGTGGTCTGGTCAACATATTCTATCCAGTGAGCAGTACAATCCAAAAGAGGCTGGAGTTGACACTTGGCGGCGATTACAGTAACTAGGAAGTACCGACGAAAATCATCTGGGACAAGTAGGCTGAGGCGTCACTGGACTTTTTAAATTCAAAATGGATGGACGGGTGCTGGCTTCTTCCTCCTCCCAGAATAAAGTAACGTTCTTGTTGGAAATAACTGCCTCACTTTGAGACATTGACCTAGTGCAATAGTTGATGGTAGGACCCTGGTCTTGTAAGAATATCGATGAAAACCCTGTGTAACTGTGGCTTGAGCTTACTGAGGCGTCTGAGAAGCACATTGCGGGGGGGAGGGGGAGGAGGGTTCTGGTTGAAAAAAAATCACTCTCAGCACACCAGTATCCCTTAACCCGTATTGTGTCCTTTTGTGTTGTGTTCTTCTTGTATTCACCTAGTTGTGCTTGCGGGGGTTGAGCTCTGGCTCTTCGGTCCCGCCTCTCAACTGTCAATCAACAGGTGTACAGGTTCCCGACCCTATTGGGCTCTATCATATCTACACTTGAAACTGTGTATAGAGTCAGCCTCCACTACATCACTGCCTAATACATTCCATTTGTCAACCACTCTTACCCTAAAAAAAATCTTTGTAATATCTCTATGGCTCATTTGGACACTCAATTTCCACCTGTGTCCCTTGGTGCATGTGCCCCTTGGGTTAAGTAGTCCGTCTTTATCTACCCTTTCAATTCCTCTCAGAATATTGTACGTGGTGATCATGTCCCCTCTAACTCTTCTATCTTCTAGCGACGTGAGGTTTAATTCCTGTAGTCTCTCCACGTAGGTCATACCTCTCAGCCCGGGTACTAGTCTGGTGGCAAACCTTTGAACCATTTATAGTTTAGTCTTATGCTTGACTAGATATGGACTCCATGCTGGGCTGCATATTCTAGGATTGTTCTGACATAGTTGGTATACAATGTCCTGAGTGATTCCTCACACAAGTATCTCAATGCAGTTCTTATGTTAGCCAACCTGGCATATGCTGCTGATGTTATCCTCTTGATATGGGCTTCAGGGGACAGGCCTGGCGTGATATAAACACCTAAGTCTCTCTCTCTCTCTCTCTCTCTCTCTCTCTCTCTCTCTCTCTCTCTCTCTCTCTCTCTCTCTCTCTCTCTCTCTCTCTCTCTCTCTCTCTCTCTCTCTTTCTCTCTCTCTGACTCTTGATGAATTTCATCTCCCAAATGATACCTTGTAACTGGCCTCCTGCTCCCTATTCCTATCTTCATTACATTACATTGCTTGGTTAAACTCTAACAACCATTGTTAGACCATTCCTTCAGTTTGTCTAAGCCTTCTTGAAGCCTCAAGCAGTCTTCCTCTGTCTTATCCTTCTCATAATTTTGGCATCGTCAGCAAACATTTAGAGGAATGAGTTTGTACCCTCCGGTAGATCGCTTACGTATATCAGCAACAGTATAGGACCGAGTACAGAGCCCTGTGGGACTTCATGCCAAGGTCTCACCTCTCACTGTAACTCTTTGCTTCCTATTGCTTATGTATTCCCTTATCCACTGGAGCACTTTACCAGTTACTCCTGCCTGTCTCTCCAGCTTATATACCATCCTCTTATGGGGACTGTATCAAAGGCTTTCCGACAGTCCAAAAAAATGCAATCCGCCCAGCCTTCTCTTTCTTGCCTAATCTTTATCACCTGGTCGTAGAATTCTATTAAGATAATAAGGCAAGATTTACCCACCCTGAACACCATGTTGGCGATGTGTCACGAAGTCCCTTCTCTCCAGATGTGTTACTAGATTTTTTCTCGCGATCTTTTCCATCCCCATCATGGTATACAAGTTAAGGACACAGGCCTTAACTTAGACACTGTTCAGTGCCTCGTGTCTGGGACCCTTTTTTGTATATTGGGACCACATTAGCCGTGTTCCATATTTCTGGTAGGTCTCCCGTCTCCAGTGACCTACTATATATAATGGAGAGTGGTAAGCAGAGTGCCTCAGCACACTCTTTCAATACCCATGGTGAGATCCCGTCTGGACCAACAGCCTTTCTCACATCCAGATCCAATAGGTGTCTCTTGACTTCATCTCTCGTAATTTCGAACCCTTCCAAGGCCGCCTGGTTTACTGCCCTTTCTCCTTGTGCAGTGACCTCACCATGTTCTATTGTGAAGACCTCCTGGAACCTCTTGTTGAGTTCTTCACACACGTCTTTGTCATTCTCTGTATGCCTGTGTTCGCCTATTCTAAGTTTTAATACCTGTTCTTTCACTGATGTTTTCCTGCTGATGTGACTGTGGGGTAGCTTTGGTTCGGTCTGGGCTTTGCTTGCTATATCATTATCATAATTTTCTCTGCTTCTCTTCTCACACTAACATACTCATTCCCGGTTTTCTGGTCTATTCTCTCTATTCTCTATTCATTCTCTCTATTCTTTCTGGTGTTCTGTTATTTCGAAGTACCTCCACGCCCTTTTGTTCAGTTCCTTTGCTTCCATACATGACCTATTAAACCATGTTGTAAACATGATACATGACCTATTAACCCTATTGCAATATTCATTTTGAGTAGATTTTGCTTAGGGTCCTGGATTAATACACAGGTTGTACTTCTTGGCTTTATTAGTTGTGGTAGAATAAATATCCAGCACACCAAGGTCCAGAGGTCCTGCCCTTAGCTAGGCCTGCGAGGTACTGACTGGTTAACTAGAAAACGGCTACTGCACTGCTCTGAGGAATGACGTCATGAGGCTCACTGGCCACAGGTTGGCTACTCACCAACCGACATAGAATTTAAAGGCTAACAGAAGCTGAAACAAAGGCTGAAGTTGAATCAAAGGCTGAAACCAAAACGGAAGCTATAAACCAAAATAGTGGTAGCCCTAATCACCCAACCCAGCCTCCTAGAGGTATTGCTGACAACGATTGCAATAATCACCCAATCGAGCTCTCTAGAAGTAAAGCTGACAATGATGGCACTAATCCACCAATCCAGCTCCCAAGGAAAAATGCTGACAAAGAGAAGGGTATCATATATCTCATGCACCAGTTTCTGGACTTAATCCAGCCACATCAAACAGTTAACTCCTTACAGGCCTATAGCCTAAAACTTGAGTTACTGCTAAGATCTTCTACTTCTTCTTCTTTATAGCAGGTGCAGTTTGCATGAAGGGTTTGTCCTCCCGATGACTGCACCAGTATAGATATTAAGAGACACGTGTCTGTTGAGAATGATAAGGGTCAAAAGTGCAGGGCGCGATGAGTTGTAGATAGAGGAGCAGCGACGAAAAGAGGCGTACGTTAGAGGTAGACTTGCCGCTCCGGATGGCGGTCTGTTGTATATCTGACATCTACTAATATTTTTCCGAGAACTCCCGCACCGGAAAGCAGTAGTTGGGAAAGTGCCTTCCCATGCCACCTATGTATGGAAATCAGATAAGGAAATCAGAAGCGGAGTGCCACATAGAGCCAGTCCTTCTTAGGTCATCCAGGGGGTGAGTAGTAGTGGTCGAGAAAACGGTGGAAAAACTGGAGGTAACTGTTGTATATAGTGGTATGAATATGTTTATTTATACAGTAGTAGTATGACAGTATATTTAAGTAAAAAAATGAATTTATTGTATAATAAACACGAGTGAGAGCCAGTCACACCCCCTTCATTCCCTCTATGGGTCAGGTGTAACAAAAAAAACAGGTTAGTCTGAGTAGGGGTGGGGTCCCCACCCTCCTCGTACTGGGTGACCTTGAGTGAACCGTAAGAGGGACAACGCCCTCCTGCTATCCCCCCCCTTGAATGTGTTGTAAGGGGGGACCCCACTCCTCCTAGTTGTTGTAAGTGTTTGTTTTTATTTTAAGATTATATACTTAAAAGGGGAAAAGAAATAAGCCATATGTTTTATAGATTATATTAAACAAAGTACAGTAGGGTTAAACATAGTCAAATTGTAAGTCATCCCCCCCCCCTTTATAATACTTCCCCACCAGTTGACGCCTCCGCGCCACAGGTCCGTTGTGGGGTCTTCCTCCCCCTCCTCCCCCTGGGATGAAGATGATGACTCATCGTCATCCCCAGAGAGTGAATTGGGTGTAGTGATTCTTCCCCCCCAGGTATTGGACTACTGACGTCATAGGGTTCTCTCTCACTGGAGGGCTGTTGTCCTTCCGCACCTTGTGGATCAATGACGTCATCACCTTTACTCTCGGGGGACATTCCTTGGGCTGAGGTGTTGGGGTGGGAATCGGGTGGTATGTCTGGGTGTCCATATGCTAGGCTAGTGTATTTGTTTATGTAAAAGCGCTTATCATCAAATGCACTTAAACCTTTCTTAGAATTGAAAACGGTTGACATTTGCCCCGCCACATTCCTAATTTGTGAATAATGGAAAGTATTTACTACTCCATTACTGTGTAGGGTCTCTTTAAAGTGGTTATGTGTTAAAGATCTTTGCACAGAGCGGGGAATACCCTTAGCGGTGATGGAATTTGAATTATCGTGCAAAAGCACACTATACATTTTGGGCTTAAGTGCTACAACTTCAAGGATGTGTCTGTCTGAAACTTCTGACTTTAAAAGTCCTAAAACGCCTTTTTTAGACGGGTCATATAAAGGGTGAGTTACAGGAAAGTTACTCGTATCTAACCATGATCTAAGGGGTTCTTTCCCCATCTCGTCAAAGACATCTTCGCTGAGTAAGCTAAATATGAAGCTGTCTGTATCACTATACTGCAGTTGTACTCTATCTGAATAGTGCCCCTTAAGTACCCGGTACCAAAAATGGTACAAACTGTATTTTGCTAGCTCAAGAATCTGGAACCCAATGTAATTAGGATGAGTAATTTTAATGAATGGTCTGGAACTGACAGACAATAATTTATTGTCACCTAAATGCACCATTCGTTTAAAGCGTGGATTCTTCACCTCCCGTAAAAAGACTCTAGCAGAAGTCACTAGTTTGGTGTCAATGGCATAACGGGCTGGGTTCAGTAGTGTTTTACCGAAAACGCTGTTAGTCAGCAACTTAAAAAGTGTTTTCCTATCGTTACTGGTGGAGGCATTTCTATTGTTAACGTTTGTGTTAACAAATCCCGCCATAAAATCAGACTGATGGAACTCATAAATTGCATGAATAGTCTGTACTTCAAGACCTATCTCAATAAATAGCTGTAAAAGGTGAAGTGATATGAAATATTGTTGTTTGGGCAGATGATCACCAACCAGTTTAATATTTTTTTTAGGGAGCTTTGTAATGTTATTTGTTTCCAGAAGTCCCCTACTAAATGGGGAGATATCCATCATACTTATTCCCCTGTGGTGTAAACAATGGGGTAGATCGTCTGTTAGTCTAGCTATTTCAGGTCTTATGTGTTTGGTGTCAATTAAGAGCCAGTAGCCTTTGTTAGAAGAGAATGGCTGTTCTGTCATTATTTTCCCTTCACTAATGAAGGAGTTCATCTCATCAGATGATAGTCTCCTTAGTCCCCCATAGGGCAATTTCTTAGTCATACAACTCCCATAAAGGGAGTTGAAATCGAGATATAGTAAGAATGAAGATCTATCCTCCCGGGGGTTAAAAGATGGGTTGACATATCGGTTGTTAGCTCTGACGTAACTCCTAACTGCAGTTGTAAAACCTCCTCGAATGTTTTGTGAGAGGAGGTTGTGCAACGTCACGTCGGCACTTAACTCCAACGATATTTTGCTGCTTTTCAAGAAGCAGTCGTAGGAATAGCCCGGGAGACTACAGTAATGGGTCATTTCTAAAGAATATAAGTCATTTAGAATTACTCTGTGGTGTGTAAAAATGTCGGCTAGTAAGCCGACATCACACTTTAAATAAATGAGAAGGTAATCCTTCAATGACCTACACCTTGTTGTCTCCCATACTAATTTAGAATGACTATATTCATCCAAAGTTATACCTGATTTGTTTAGGGAGCTGTAAAACATTTCAATAGGGGGGAGTGTTGTATCATTAAAGCAGCTGATTTTAGTGGTATATTCATAAGGAAAAAATGTTTCCCCCTTAAGAGAAGGTGGTGGCTCTCTTTAGGCAAACCTTCTATCATTGAGTGAGTGAATGTTAAGGGGCTGGCTGAATCTATGTGGGTCTTTGCTAGGGATGAAAGACTACCTGTAATAAAAGCCAGTGAATCGAGAAATTTAAGCTTCCCTATTTCCACCTTAAGATATTTCGTTCCCTGTCTCATGAGGATATTGCTCTTAATATTTGAACCCATGGCAAACTCCCTCAAAATTAAGCCCATGTCATAAGACATATTGTGAGCAATTAGGACTAAACTCTCTAGAGCATTCTTGTGTCGAAGGTTGCAATAGTTGCATAGAGCTCCAATATAATTGAGCTTTTCCCTAAGGTGATCATGATGTTGAACCTTGAAATTGGTGAGGGTAAATACCTCTTCACAAAACTGACAGTGTGACTGCCTCCTAAAATGAACCATATCCTCAAGAGACATGTCTATTTCATAATAGGGAAGAGTGGATCTGATAATTTCCCATTTGGTAGCAACTCGTCGCATGAAATGTGTGACACTGTCCTCCCCAAAATATGTAAATTTATCAACAACCGAGTGGTTCCTATCAACAATTATATAGCTGTATGCTATAGCCTTATGTATGGCTGTAACAGAACCTAGACAATCCTCAGTGCTTAAGTACGACTCAAAGTCGAAGTAAGCCACATGAGAAGGAGGGTAACCTTTCCCCGTATTTGTAAAATGAAGTGTGTCCCCCTCCTGTGGGTAAATAATTTTCTGAGTGAGCTCACAGGAGGATGAGTGGTTTGTTAGCTCTGTGGAATTTTGATATTCTGAAAGACAGTTTCTACAGAAGACTGTCTTTCGTCTGTGGCTACGAGTAAAGTTCCGTAGGAACTTGTCAAATTCTTTAATTAGTGCCACATGAGACTCTCCCAAGAGCAATAATGGCACTATGACCGAGTACTGTCTGCTGCCACGACGGCAAAGAGAGACGTGATAGACACCGTCAGTATGTTTGTGTATTGAATACAAAAAAATGGACAGTTTATTACTACTCTCCAATTTAGAGAT
The DNA here is from genome assembly GCA_020271785.1 of Procambarus virginalis. Taxonomy (NCBI): domain Eukaryota; kingdom Metazoa; phylum Arthropoda; class Malacostraca; order Decapoda; family Cambaridae; genus Procambarus; species Procambarus virginalis. The sequence goes on along the minus strand of WNGS01113158.1, from coordinate 21,944,223 downwards.
ATCCTCCCACGAGAGAGGGAAGGATAAATGGTCGTATTTGACCATTTTCCTAACCCTAGAGTGAGACTCTACAAGTCTCCCTATACGTCTCCATTTCCACCCTTGTTGTGATGCCAGAAAAGCAGCGATGCATTGAATAATGCATGTTCTGTTGTTTCCTACAGGGTTTGGGTTGAAGACCTCATTTCGCCCCCTTAGAAAGGGAGGATAAGGGACATAATCCCCCAAAACTGATCTTACACTGGCATTACAGATGACGATTTTCAGGAAATCGACATTATATAGTATGAAACCACTCCCTTCTGTTTCTGAAAGGAGATCCTCCAACCGTGTAATCATATAACCCACCCAGCTATCAATAAGATTACCCACCTCCTCAAGAGTTACCAGTCTAGCAGGTGTCGTTATGAAGTGTTCCCTAAAGTCATCATCTTCTGTGAGTCGTTGTTTTAAAAGTGTAACCTTCACCTCGAGAAGGATTTTTAATGAAGAAGTAAAATTACCATGCCCCCTAAGAGAATTCATGTAATTCTCTATTTCAGATATGTAATAATCCCGAAAGTTGCTTAGGAGCCCTATGGGGTCTGTGGCGAAGGTTGGGGGGATGGAATATTCCATTCTAGTGAAGAGATCCCCCAGGGCCCCCACCCTATTAATTAAGTGGGGGGTGACTATAACATCCTCCTCCTCATCTGAGAAATTTTCATCACTAATTAGTCCATTATCTCGATTGTTGTCAAGAGGTCTAAGACCACTAGGACCTGCCTGAGAGATGTCACCACCACCATCATCATCACCATTATCATCATCACTCATCACTTCCTCCCCCCCCTCCCCTCCATTACCATTGGACTGACTAACCCCACCACCGCTTAAGGGGTTATTGTCACACTGTGCTTTGTCATGTTCCTCTCCTAACTGACCCTGTGATGATTTTACCTGCCACTGAATCGCTCCTGGAAAATAATAATAATAATAATAATAATAATGATAGCAATAATAAGACAACACTTCTCAGAAAAGCTTCATAAGAGAAATAAAGGTGGAGTGGGGTTTATTCACCAACCTTGGGGGCATGTTTGAAGATGCTCAGAGACCAACCCATCACAGAGAGAGGTCTCACAAGTATCACAGGCAAATGTGGAGTGAGGACTCAGAGTGGTTTTACCACACACGAGACATATGAACCCAGCCTCTCTGGTATGGAGGGTAGACGAGTGATGTTTGCCTCCTAGGAAGGAAATAGAGTATAAATATATACTCTCACTCTCCCACTCTCATGGAGGTAAGGGAAACCATCTAAATATTTCACTTTTTGAAATAAATAAGTAAATAAAAGAAGCTATATACCTCTTCCACACTTCTCCTGTGTTCCCCACTAGACTGCACACAAACAGTTTGACCGCAGAAGAGACAGCAATATGTCGCATGTACGAAGAGATGAGATGAGCCCCACCCACAAATTCTACAAATATCGCCAGCTTTCGACATCACGCTTTACCTAGAAATAAATAAATATATATATATATATATATATATATATATATATATATATATATATATATATATATATATATATATATATATATATATATATATATATATATATATATATATATTTCCCCCTCATTCAAAAAACAGCTCCCACTTCTCAAACCCACTCTTACTTATTGCTCTCTCTCTCTCTCTCTCTCTCTCTCTCTCTCTCTATATATATATATATATATATATATATATATATATATATATATATATATATATATATATATATATATATATATATATGTATATATAATATATATAATATAATATATATATATATATATAAATATATACATAGTCCTTTATATGAAATAGATATTAATTTACTTACATCTTTAGAGTAGACAGGGGGGAGAGTGGACGGTTTCAACACTATATCAATAATACACGTGGGGTAGAGGGTGTAGCATCCTTTTATTGTCTTAGAACAGGTTTTGCGACGTTGCCACATACAACACCTCTCCTCCTTTGTGGAAAGAGAAGGTTAGGCCTGCCGTAGAGAACTTTTTTTTCTCTCGTCTGGAGGTCATCTCTATGGGACTTCTCCATAAAAACATCAGGTAGACTAGACTGTCTATACCCTGAGGGGTGGTGTCCCTTGGTCGGTGAATACTCACTCTCTCACTAACTCACACTCCCACACACTCTCTCACTAACACACTCACACACACACTCACACTCACACTGTCACTCACACTCACAACACACACACACACACACACACACACACACACACACACACACACACCACACACACACACACTCACTCACTCATACACACTCTGTCACTCACACACTCATGCACACTCACTCACATACTCACACACTCACTCACACACACACACACACACACACACACACACACACACACACACACACACACACACACACACACACACACACACACACACACACACACACTCACACACACACACTCACACACACACACACACACACACACACACACACCACACACACACACACACACTCTCACACACACACTCACTCTCACTCTCTCACTCACTCTCTCACTCTCCCTCACTCACCCTCTCTCATATATATATATATGTATATATGTATATATATATATATGCAACCACCCATAGGTAATAGAAGCATTTATAGGGGAAATATGGAAGGGTATACTTCTGTCTCAAGCGAGCAACTTAATATTTTCCGCCATCCGGCAAGAATATTTGTGGCTGGATTCAGTAATTCTGGCAAGACTACCCTCGTAGGAAATGTATGTGTTAAATACCACGGAATATTCTCAAAAATTGTAGTGTCAACTGCAAATAATACAGAACAACCTCTTTCAAACATTCCCTCTCTACGAAACAAAGTTACTCTCTCCCAGGAGCTGATTAACCCATTAGAGTATAAAGATCCTTTTTCGAATGAGTCAGTTTTGTATATGATTGATGACTTATACCTGGAAGCCATACAAAGTCGAATTATTGCCAATATCTTCACCCGAGGGAGACACAGTAATATTTCTGTAATTCTAATTAGTCAAAATTTGTTTCCCCAGGGGAAATATGCCAGGACAATAACTCTGAATTGTTCCCATTATATATTAATGAAGCAGAGAGATGTCATGTTCACAGAAAATGGTACCATCCGTTTTCTATGTGCGGCGGCTGGACGCCACTAGAGGAGGTAAACAAGAGCGCACAGGACGCCTGCCAAGCTTGGGAGCTACTCTATCATGTAATCAGTTTAAGTATTAAAGTCAGTAACCAGGAATGACTTTACATCAACCTTACTACCAAGACTATCTCAGCTATACACAGACACCACACTGGCGACGACGATGAACTGGGAATGCAGGTATTTTGTTCAACAAAACACAAGGAAGGAGCATGCTGTCTCGCCCAGAGGAGGAAGGAGAAGCTGTCTGTGAGCACCATACCCGATGCTGTGTGCAACCCCATGCTGTGTGCTGACTGTTGCTGTGTGCTGATCGTTGCTGTGTGCTGGCCGTTGCTGTGTGCTGGCCAATGCTGTGTGCTACCCAAGCTGTGCTGAGTGTTGCTGTGAGAGGAATCTGCCGACGCTGTGTACGAAACGACGCTTTGATGCAGTGTACAAAACCGATGTTTTGGTTACGAAACGACGCTCCGTGCTACAAAATTCTTCACGCTGTGAACCAACTGCTGCCTACTGCTGCCTACTGCTGTGCCAACTGCTGCCTACTGCTGTACCAACTGCTGACAACTGCTGTACCAACTGCTAACAACTGCTGTGTTGCTGTGAGTAGGAACAACACATGTACACAAGGGCTAGGTAAGAAGTCAGTTGCTGCTGTGTTGTGCACTGTTGTGAACTTTTGCATTAAAATGCTTGTGTGCTTTGCAAAATTAAAGTAATTACAGTGAATTCTTAAATAACATATACAGTGCAGTAAGTGTTATATATTCTGAGGAACATTTTAAGTGATAAGTTTAAATTTATTCAGTAAAAATGGCAAATATACCTCAGTTTCCTGCATTTGATCCTGACTGTGACCAGACAAACCTGTCACAGAGGTGGGTCAAATGGCTTAAAAGGTTTGAAAATTTGTTGATAGTTTCTGACATCAAAAGTGCTGAAAGAAAGCGTGCCTTTCTGCTTCATTATGCAGGTGATAGAGTTTGTGATATCTTTGATACACTGAAAGATACTGGTGGTGCCAAAGATTATGACACTGCCAAGGCCAAATTAACTGAGCATTTCAAACCAAGGCAAAATACTGCTATGGAAATTATGCATTTCAGGAGAGCAAAACAACTCTCTAATGAAACTGTTGATCAATACCATACACGTCTGCAGGGTTTAGCAGCCCACTGTGAGTTTGCTGATGTTGACAAAGAAATCAAACAGCAAATAATTGAAACATGCACATCTACACGTCTTCGTCGAAGAGCTCTAGAACTTGTTGATGATGAAAGTTCTCTTACCAAGATACTGGATATGGCTCGTCGAATGGAAGATGCTGCACGTGATGCTCGTGTCATGGAGTGCAGTGCCAACAACGGTTCTGCCACTGTTACTAACAGTCATGAAGTATGTAAGGTTCAGGGAGTACACCATGATCATAGAAGATATCATGCCAAACCTAACATTAAATTGAGCCGAGAACCACATCACAACTGGAGTCATGGAACAAGACTCAAGCAGTCACAACGACTCACATCAGAGGTTGTCAATAATAAATGTTACAATTGTGGAGGAGACTACCCACACCAAGATAATGTTTGTCCTGCACAAGGTAAGAAGTGCTATGAGTGTAGAAAACTAAATCATTTTGGTGCTATGTGTCGTTCCGCACTAAAGAAACCACAATCAATAAATAAAAGCAATGTACGAGGATCAAGTCATAGGAGTCGAGGTGGCAAACACAATATTGCACCTCAAATCAAGAATGTTAATAATATACAAGACAACATTTCATTACAACCAGTCTCAGATGACAGTGAATGTGATTATATTTATGGAGTACAATCAATCACAAAATGGAATGATCTTCCAAACAACCCAGAGACTATAGTATACATTGCTGGCATTTGTCTCAAAATTCTCATTGACACTGGATCAAACATTGACACCATTGCTGAGTGCCACTATGAAAAATTTAAAAAACAGTTCCCAAAGCTTGAAAACTATAATGGCAAAGCCACTGCCTATGCTTCAAAGGTAGCCTTACCAGTGATTGGAACTTTCACTGCAGAGATTAAGTCAAAGAATGCAATGCTCATTACTACATTCCATGTTGTTAGGAATGCAAAGGAGTCTTTACTCAGTTACAAGACTTCAACCAAATTGGGGCTACTTCAGCTTTCTAATGCTGTAGCAGTGGAATCTGCAAACAATGTTGATGCTATTGTTGCTGAATTTTCTGATCGGTTTAAATCCATAGGTTGTTATACTGATAGCAAGGTACATCTGCATATCAACCCAGATGTAATTCCAGTTGCCCAACCACATCGCCGACAACCATTCCATACTCGCAAGAAAGTCGATGCCGAACTGGATAGGCTGATAGAACTAGATATCATTGAACCGGTAACAGGCCCAACACCATGGGTAAGCCCAATTGTCACTCCACCAAAGCCGAAGAATCCAGATGAGATACGCATTTGTGTAGACATGCGTGTTCCCAACAAGGCAATAATGCGTGAACGCCATCCTACACCCACTGTAGATGATATGATCTACCGCTTGAATGGTGCAACTGTATTCAGCAAGTTAGATTTAAACAAGGGCTATCATCAGCTTGAACTTGATGATGAGAGTCGATTCATCACAACGTTTACGACACATCGAGGTCTGTATAGGTACAAGCGCCTGAGTTTTGGTATTAACAGTGCTGCTGAGTATTCCAGCACATCATCAGCCAGGTATTGCAAGATATACCTAATGCTGACAACATGTCTGATGACATCATTGTTTATGGCCGTACCCAAGCTGAACACGACAAAGCTCTTCGTGCAACATTGCAACGCTTACGAGAAAAGAATTTGACGCTAAGCCGAGCAAAGTGTGAGTTCAATCAACATAAAATTGAATTCTTTGGACATGTACTTAGTGACAAAGGTCTGTCTCCAGATCCTAAGAAAGTTGCAGATATCAAGAATGCTGCACCTCCTTCAACATCCACTGAAGTACATAGTTTTCTGGGAATGGCAAACTACTGTTCTCGCTTCATTCCAGATTTTGCTACCATTACGAAGCCTCTACGTGAGCTCCTGAAGAAAAATGCATCATGGTACTGGAGCGATGTCGAGCAAAATGCATTTGATGCTGTGAAAGATGCACTAGTAGAAAATGCGACTGCTGCATACTTTGATCCATCAATGGACACTGAGTTAACGGTGGATGCTAGTCCTGTTGGTTTAGGTGCTGTGTTAGCCCAACACAAACCTGGTCAACCAGATTCAAGAGTAGTAATTGCCTACGCCAGCCGTTCTCTCACAGATGTTGAGCAACGATACAGTCAGACAGAGAAGGAAGCTCTTGCTCTTGTATGGGGCTGTGAACACTTCAATGTGTATCTGCTTGGTGCACCCTTTACCACGATAGTCACTGACCACAAACCGTTGGAGACCATCTTCAATAATCCAAAGTCCAAACCACCAGCTCGCATTGAGAGATGGGCTCTTCGTCTGCAACCATACAACTTTACGGTGAAATACAAGCCAGGTGCAGGCAATCCCGCTGATTACATCAGTCGACATCCTGCCAACAGTTTCACCATCACCAAGCATCAGCAAGTTGCCGAGGAATATGTACACTCTGTAACCTGTGATGCAGTCCCTAAGGCTCTCACTCTTGATGAAATCCGTACTGCAACCCTAGAGGACCCAACTCTGCAAGCAACAGTGGATGCATTGACTAAGAAAAAGTTTCCACGCATCCCACCCTCAGGAGTTGACCAAGATGCATTCAAAGCACTTGAACGCATCCAGACAGAATTAAGTGTTACGCAACAACGCGACACCGTGCTGCGAGGTACTCGTATCGTCATTCCAGCTGTTCTCCAGCAACGTGCTCTGAAGCTTGCACATCAAGGACACCAAGGTCTTGTAAGGACCAAACAGCTGCTACGAGAAAAGGTGTGGTTTCCTGGCATTGATCGTCAAGCTAAGGACATGCATGATGCCTGTGTCCCTTGCCAAGCTGCAGTGGATACTTCAAGACCAACACCTCTACAACCTTCACCACTACCTGCTGCACCATGGATGGAAGTATCGATGGATTTCTGTGGACCGCTACCAACTGGAGAGTACTTGATGGTAGTCATTGATGATCACTCACGTTATCCAGAAGTAGAAATCATCACTTCCACATCTGCAAAGGCTGTCATCCCGAAACTCGACAAGATCTTTTCAAACTTTGGCATTCCTGAAGTTGTCAAGACGGACAATGGACCGCCATTTAATGGACAAGACTTTGTCAACTTTGCTGAGCATATTGGATTCAAACACCGCCGTGTGATGCCACTACATCCTCAAGCAAATGGAGAAGTCGAGAGATTCATGCAACCTCTCATGAAAGCTGTACGCTGTGCTCATGCCGAAGGACGATCCTGGAAACAAGCTATGTATGCTTTTCTCAGGAACTACCGTGCAACACCGCATGGAACACTGGGCAAGTCGCCTGGCGAACTTTTATTTGGACGTCCTATGAGAATCGCACTACCTGTCATGCCAGCCAAGGTAACGGATAAACGTCTCGCTCAGAAGGATGCACTAGCGAAGGGCAAAATGAAAATTGCTCATGATCAACGTGCAAAGGAACAATTCATAAAGGTTGGAGATACTGTTCTCGTTAAAAAGAAAAAAGAGGGAAAGCTAGATATGCCGTATGATACAAAACCATATAAAGTGATTAGTGTAAAAGGAACTATGGTAACAGCGAGTAATAGAGATCATAGTATAACACGTAATATGGCTTATTTCAAAGTGATTCCAACTAGTGTAGAAAATGATGAAGTGCAAAGTCGTGCAAAAGAAAAAGAAAAAATGAGTTATAACTCGATAAACAATTCATCGAGGGATGTTTTTGTATTTAGGACTCTCGTCCAAAACGACATGTTAAACGCCCTACACGATATGATGATTAATTGTGTTCCTATGTAATGCAAAGTATTTACTTGTTATGCTGAACTAAATTTAATATTGTTTGAATAATGCAGATCTCTCATTCAATATTTTGTAACTTTGTATTACAGTTTCTTTCATGTTTGTTTAACATTGCATATGTATTTTTAACATTGAAATCCTTTGTGGTAAAGATTGTTTAAATTCTTTGTGTGTTTAATTAATGTTAAATATATGCAATATCTCTTGATATGTTAATAACTTACTTTGTGTCAATAACTTTGCTTTGTGCTACAAGCATGGTAGACATCCTGTATTCATTCTTTTTAAAGAAAAGGAGGGATGTCATGTTCACAGAAAATGGTACCATCCGTTTTCTATGTGCGGCGGCTGGACGCCACTAGAGGAGGTAAACAAGAGCGCAAAGGACGCCTGCCAAGCTTGGGAGCTACTCTATCATGTAATCAGTTTAAGTATTAAAGTCAGTAACCAGGAATGACTTTACATCAACCTTACTACCAAGACTATCTCAGCTATACACAGACACCACAAGAGACATAACCCAACTTGAAATTTTAAGTGGGCAGTTATATGGTCGAAAAACTATTAATAATTTCGTTGAAATATACCGTCGGGCAATATCCCAGAGAGAGTATGGCTATTTATTGGTCGATCTGACAGTTCCTGAGCCATTGCAACTACGAACGAACATTGCCAATGAAGACCAGTGTGAAATTGTTTATCAAAAGTAATAATAAAAATGTCTCTAACGACACAGAAACGGTCAATTCTTACCACCATCTATAATGACATTTCCAGCTTGGGTGGTTTCACAGGATCAATTCAAAAATTGTATAAGGCTGCTAGACTTCAAGACTCCAACATCAGTATTGCAGATGTTAAGGAGTTTCTTCGTGGAGAGCGATCTTTCACCTTACATAAGGGAAATTTAGTTAGGTTCCCCCGCCGGAAAATATTAGCTCCTAAGCCCCGTACCATAATTGCTTGTGACCTGGGGGACTTTTGTAGTTTACAAAAATACAATAATGGTGTTAAATATATTTTAATTTGTGTTGATGTTTATTCCCGCCTAATGCAGACTCAATCTTTAAAAACAAAAAATTCGAGTGATGTGTTAGTCGTCCTAAGGAAGATATTAGAGGAAACTCCTCAGTTTCTCGGTGTAAGGCGGATATTCACTGACCGAGGAAAAGAATTTTACAACAGGTCAGTTCAAAATTATTTGAATAAGAAAAATATTAAACTATATAGTGTATTTTCGGAAATGAAATCTAGCATAGTGGAACGTGCCATCAAAACTCTAAAACATAAACTGTATCGTTATATGACCCAAGCTAATTCATTAAAATACATTCACATCTTACCATCCGCTGTAGATGTGTACAACAACACATTCCACAGGACACTGAAAAATACTCCACTTGCCATTCATAAATTGCAAAATATTGAAGATATACGAAGACAGTTTAAGGTCATGTATTTAAACAATGACTCCCCCATAACTCCCATCAGTCCTCAGCTGCACCTTGGGCAGCATGTACGATTGGCTAAACGTAGGAATATATTTCACAAAGGCTTTTGGCCCCAAAATACAGAAGAAATATTTCTAGTGTCACATATTGACAGATCACACCCAATCCCAACCTATAAAATCAAAGATTTAAACAACGAGGTGGTCAGTGGTATGTTTTATGAGCAAGAATTGATCCCAACAACCCTTCCAGAGTATTTTCCTATAACGATATTACGGAGTAGGAAAACATCGAAAGGACACAGAGAATATTTCGTCAAGTGGAGAGGGTACCCAGATTCTGCCAATAGTTGGATTAGTGGTCAAGACATTGCCAAATTTAACAAAAAATGACAGTTCAACAGGACTCTATCGTAGAGAAACATCACCAACTGTTATTTTTAGTAAACAATTTATCGCCCAAGAAGCGGAATAAACTAATCAAGGCTCTAAAACGACAGGAAATTGAATCAATTTGTGAAATTTTTGCCAATTTTCTGAAACGAAACATCCTGGTTCAACCACAAATAATTAATGGCTTACAGAGGTATCAGAATGACATTCGTTCTGTAGCTCGTAAGAAAACTCCTCTCTACAAGAAGAAAAACATCTTAACCTCCAGACGAGGTGGAGCTATATTGGCAGCTCTGCTACCTTTGGCTGTATCATTAATTTCCTCCCTAATAAGGTAATTACGTAAATAAGTAACAAGAGGAAAAAAAATGGTGAAGGAATATTGTCTGGTACCACGATTCATAGCTGAAAAATATTTATTTAATAAAAACAAGAACACATCGCCGCCTCTTAATGAGGAAGGGCTGTCCTCCCCCAGTGGAGAAAGTAAGTCCTTCTCTTTAAAAAACGAAAGCAATAGTGTTGGCGGTAGCTGTAACCACTCCAGCTGTGACTCTATCGATGGTGATGGGGGAGTGGGGGGGGAGGTGGACGCTCTCTCCTCTCACCTGACAACAAGAAGATGTGACCAACGTTGCCACACAAGCTCCTCCAGACGGGCAGGCTTACTCAGACGACCATTAAATGACATTGGTCCTACCGCCGCCGCCGCCGCCGCCGCCGCGGGCCCGTCCTTTAAACAAAAAACGCGGCGCGGGCGGTGCGGGCGCATCCCTTTTTTTTTAAAAAAAGAGAAGGGAACATTCCATTCTACCGCCTCAAAATGCGTGTAATTGTTGCTGGACACACTCCCCATAAAGCCATCATCACGAGTCAAAATCCAAGTCTGGATAACTTAATAAATGTGAATTTTAAAATTGAGGAAATTCCTCATGTCAAAACATTATTGAACATGTTTGAACAAAACAGCCAACAGGTGATATGGGATTCCCATGGAAATTTATTAAAACCTGTGCGAAATTTAAATATTTTAGATATAATTAAGACTTTAGCCTTTACTAAAGGACAGTTTAGGACGGCTGACAAGGAGGATGTAAGGATTTTACTGAAGGTAGCTGGCATAGAGCCGACCTTCATACATAATCATCGGCTATTTCCTGGCCAGCCTTCCAGTCTCCCCGCTTTGCACACTTACTATCGATTGTTTTCGATCCTATCGCATCTCTGATCAAGGGGCAAATACTATACAGGTGCTGTCACAGTGAGAGGTTGTGTTGGCTGGAGCTCCGATTGTAGCGGCGTTATTGTAGCAGTGATGGAGGGATTACTGGAGGAATTGGTGAACTTGGTTGGGGCTCTGAGAGCAGAGGTGGATTCCTTACGAGAGGAGGTGCGACAGCTGAAGCGTCGGGGGGAGGCGGAGAAGACCAAGATAAACAAGACCTCGTCGTGGAGAGTCGTTGGGGACAGGGGTCTTAAGAAGACCTTGACAAGGCCGCCTACAGACGCCCTAAAGACGGCAAATTCATTTGCCGTGTTGGAGGACGAGTGCTGTGGTGAGCCAGCGGTTCACTCCGAAAAGAAATCAGCAAGGAGCGGCGAAGCGCGGGCCCCTCAGGGCGCTCAGAAAGTTAAGGAGGTACCGAGGCGAGTTTTGGTTGTGGGAGATTCCCAGGTGAGGTATTTAGACAGAACGTTTTGTGCCAGAGATAGGGGGAACAGATTAAGAGTTTGCTATCCGGGAGCTGGAATTGGTGATATTGTTGGAAACATGAAAGATATTATGACGGGAAATGGGAGCAAACCCATTATTTGTATTAGTGTAGGGGGTAATGATGTTGGGAGAGTTAGAAGTGAGGAACTAATACTGAAATTCAAGACAGCAATAGAATTAGTTAGGAGCAAGGGAGGAATCCCGATCATATGTGGCATTCTTCCAAGAAAGGGAGTGGGAAATGAATGGATGTCGAGGGCACTTGGTGTCAATTGCAGGCTGGAAAGATATTGCAAATCTAATGCAATATCTTATATAGACAACTGGGAACACTTCTATGGAAGAAATGAAATGTATGCTCGGGATGGGGTGCATCTATCGAGAGCTGGGGTTGTTGCTGTTGCAAACTCGTTGGAAGAAGTGGTTAGAGGTGTTTGTTTGGGTTTAAACTGTTAGTAGATAGAGGTATGGGAATTGATTTGGAGGAAGGATGTAATAAAAGTATGTGTTTGCGGGAGAAAGGAATTGGCAAAATGATCAGGGAAAGAGAAGGGCCTCAAAATAACAATTCACTTAGGGTATATTACACAAACAGTAGAAGTCTAAGAAATAAAATTAACGAATTAAATGCTCTTGTCTGCACAGAAAAAATAGATATTATTGCACTTACCGAAACGTGGATGAATGTTGATAATAGAGAACTATTAGCCGAATATCAAATAAATGGATTTAAACTATTTCACACAGATAGATATATTAGACGAGGTGGTGGAGTAGCCATATACGTTAGGGACAATTTGAAATGTAGTCTCAAAGAGGGAATCAAAACTGAGCCACACACAGAAACTATTTGGATAGAATTAAACGAAAAAGCAAATAATATTATAATTGGAGTTATATATAGGCCACCAAATTTAGACAGAATGGAAGCAAAGCATCTATGGGATGAAATATCTAGGGCATCTAGATCTAACAGTATTTATGTCATGGGTGACTTTAATTTGAGTGGAATAAACTGGTTGAACAAAACAGGGAATAGTGAAGCAGAAGATTTTCTAGAATTAATTGACGATTGCTTTCTTACGCAACACATTAAGGAACCAACACGGGAAAATAATATTTTAGATTTAGTGTTAACTAACAGGGAAACACAAATTAATGACATCGAAATAGGGAGTGAGCTAGGGAACAGTGATCACAAAGAAATCAGATTTGGCATAGAATGGAATAGACCTGTAGGAGAAAATTCTGTTAAAGTGCCAGATTTTCGAAAAGCTGATTTTAATAGCCTAAGAAATTTTTTGGGTCAAATTGATTGGAAAGTCTTGGGTATGGGGTGTGGGCCGGTCTTGGAGCGAGACATGAACCCAGCGATAGGTGATGTAAATGGGGATTTCGATGTAGATTCAATTTATAACGTATTTAAGAATATTCTAAACAAAGCACAGGAACGTAGTATACCACACAAATTGAATAGATCGATTACTAATGACCCAAAGTGGATAACAAAGAATTTGAAGAATCTTATAGGTAAAAAGAGAGCTTGGTACAAGAGGATTAAAAATGGGGAGGTCACTTTAGAACAGGAATTCGTACAACTAGTTAGAAATGTTAAAAAAGAGATAAGGAAAGCAAAAAGAAACTATGAAGTTCGTATAGCAGGGCAAGCAAAGACAAATCCTAAAGGGTTTTTTCAGTTATATCGAACTAAGACTAGGGAAAGGATAGGTCCATTAAAAACTGAGACAGGTCAAATAACAGATAGTGATGAAGAGATGAGTAGTATTTTTAATAAATATTTTGTATCTGTATTTACTAAAGAGGAACTTAACAATATGCCTTCAGCCCAACAAGTCTATGTGGGTGGGGACGAGGACAGGTTGACGAGTTTAGCAGTTACCAGGGAGGATGTTCTTAAACAAATAGTAAAACTCAAACCAAACAAATCCCCAGGGCCGGATGAAGTGTTTGCCAGAGTGCTGAAAGAATGCAAAGAGGAGCTTTGTGACCCACTGTCAATCATATTTAATAAATCAATAGAGTCAGGCACAGTGCCAGAGTTTTGGAAAGTTGCTAATGTGATACCAGTTTTTAAGAAAGGAGATAGATCACTTGCGTCTAACTATCGACCAATTAGCCTAACGTCTATTGTGGGAAAGTTACTCGAATCTATAATAGCAAATAAAATTCGTCTTCATCTTGAAAAACATAAATTAATAATTGAGTCGCAACATGGTTTTATAAATGGCCGTTCATGTTTAACAAATTTGTTATCTTTTTATTCTAGCATAGTTGAGGCAGTTGATAGTGGTAAGGATTGTGATGTTGTGTACCTTGACTTTAGCAAAGCTTTCGATACAGTGCCACATGAAAGACTGATTAAAAAGATAGAGGCTCATGGTATTGGGGGTGCTATATTAAGCTGGATTAGGGCATGGCTATACCAAAGGAAACAGAGAGTTAGTATAAATGGAGTCAAGTCAGAGTGGGAAAATGTTGTAAGTGGAGTGCCTCAAGGCTCTGTCTTGGGACCTCTGTTGTTTATAATATATATAAATGATTTAGATTCAGGTTTGAGTAGCAACATTTGCAAATTTGCCGATGATACGAAAATCGGTAGGGAAATTAATTCGGAGGAGGACTCACTATCACTTCAAGTTGATCTAGATAGGGTTTTGAAATGGTCAAAGGACTGGCAGATGCAGTTTAATGCTGATAAATGTAAAGTTCTGAGGCTAGGTAATGATGATAGAGTTACAAGATACGAGCTAGATGGTGTTGAGATTGCGAAGTCGGATTGCGAAAGGGATCTGGGAGTTATAATTAGTAAGAATTTAAAACAAAAGGATCAATGCATAAATGTTCGTAATAAGGCAAATAGGACACTCGGATTTATTAATCGCAGCGTAAGTAACAAGACACCTGGTGTGGTTCTCAAGCTATATCTTGCTCTGGTTAGGCCCCATTTAGATTATGCAGTTCAGTTTTGGTCGCCATATTATAGAATGGATATAAATTCACTTGAACGTGTCCAGCGTAGGATGACTAAGTTAATTCCCCAAATTAGAAATCTTTCATATGAAGAAAGATTAACAAAGCTTAATTTGCATTCACTGGAAAGGCGAAGAGTTAGGGGTGACATGATAGAGGTTTACAAGTGGATGAATGGACATAACAAAGGGGATATTAATAGGGTATTGAAAGTATCAACACAGGACAGAACGCGAAACAATGGGTATAAATTGGATAAGTTTAGATTTAGGAAAGACTTGGGTAAATACTGGTTCAGTAACAGGGTTGTTGATTTGTGGAACCAATTGCCGCGTAACATTGTGGAGTTGGGGTCCCTCGATTGTTTCAAGCATGGGTTGGACATGTATATGAGTGGGATTGGGTGGTTATAAATAGGAGCTGCCTCGTATGGGCCAATAGGCCTTCTGCAGCTGCCTTTGTTCTTATGTTCTTATGTTCTTATGTAATTATTGTGCCAGATCACAGTTAAAAGGGGGGAGGGGCATCCATAGGAGACCCCATTGGGACCCATATTGAAGACCTATATGAACCACTCCTTAATCGTCATTATAGTCAGTTGTGTGCTCACCATGGAGCAAGCTTCCAGCCCCCCTCCACCTGCAACTGTGGAAGACAAATCTCCTCTATTGAAGAAGTTGGTTGCTACTCAACGGTACTACAAGTATGTCGAACACAAAAGTAGATTGATATACGCATTGTGGGATTGTTACGACCGCCTTGTGTTGACTGCTCCCCCAGAGCGATTTTTTAAGTCATTTGGGGAAACGGTGAAACGTTATGAAGAATATTCATCCCAGGAAATCCAGACGGAGATATGGCAAATGGAAAAATTAATCTTCCAACATCGAGACCAGGTTACAGCCTTCGAGTCTGGGCGGAGTGTCTATGGGCTTATAAGGTGAGGAATGTGGACTCTACCCCATCACCCCTACTTTCCTCCCCCTCCAGGATGGGGAACGTAGGTGTATTTAAAGGCCTCCCACCGTCGCTCCTGGTCACTGTAGCTATCGTTGTCGAGAACCTCCCCACACTCACCCTCCGCCATGTCCTTGTCGTCCATAAAGTCGATAGACAGCGACATCACCGACACCCACGCCTTCGGGGTTGGCGATGTTATTGTGTACGACCTCCCCGCTGCCATTGTGCGCCCTTATGGGCTGGCAAATGTGATCTGGAAAACTTTCACATACGCCCGTGTGGAACGTGTTGGTCTGACTAATGTCAACAGGGCCACAATTCGTTATCGGTCTACCCCATGGGACATTGAAGTGAAGATAGCCCCCCTACCCTCCGATGGGCAAGATATGGTCGATGAACCTATCTTATACTTCAGACCCACCATCGTGGCGCTAATTTCTGCATTCGGTGCAGGAGCACCCTTCGAGTCCAACCCTCTAGCCCAAGAACAAGTACAGACTTCGGCTGACACACACTACATCGCCAACGTCACCCTGGATACAGCCAGAAATAGACTTTTCTGGCTTAAAGAAGCCCTAAGGAAGGTGGGCAACCTTATAATAAGAAGCCCAACCATGTTTCGACTGGTGGTGCCCCATGGGTTACTGGCTTCCCGTGATGGTATGGACAACTGGCACAAGGACATCGGACCCATGGTGATCTCTCTCCACCGTGAATTGAGCAAGCATAACAAAGAGCTTGTCATATTGAAACGCCCCACACCTGTTACCCCATCAATGGCACCCCTCCCGATCGATGACCCCAGAGGAGAGGGGAATAGTACAACTATCACCCTGGACGCTGTGGAGGAGGAGGGGGGCTCCACCCCAGGAACCTCTTCTCGTTCTACACACCCAGCACCACCGGCTACCCCCAGGAAGAAGAGACATCTACAGGAATATACATCCAGCGCCACTACCACTGCCCCTCCACCTCCCCTCACATCATCTGGTACGGTCAAACGCCGCATCGAAACCACTATCGACATCGATCCCCGACCGAATCACCGTATCGAGTCCATCCTCGATGGAGAGTCACAGGAAATATTCCTGTTATCCTCTCCCCCGAAAAAACAACGGAAGCTGTAACCACCCCCCAGGGGAGAAGAAGAGGTGGTAGCACCACCAACAGTAACAGCAGCAGCGGCAGTTGCATCATCTACAACAGCTCCTGTGGTGATGGTAGTAGCAGTAACAGCACTAGTTGTGGTAGCAGCGGTAGTAGTAGTAGTAGCGGTGTCGGTGGTACGAACAGCTTCAGCAGCAGCAACAGCAGCAGCAGCAGCAGCGACAACAGCAACAGTGGCAGCACCACTACCGTCAGCAGTAGCAGTTGCATCATCTACAACAGCTCCCGTGGTGGTGACAGCAGCGGCAGCAGAGGTGTCGACAGTAGCAACAACGACAGCAGCAGCAGCAGCAGCAGCTGTTCTTTTAAAGTAATTTTTTGTTGTGGGACTCTTTCCCCTGATGTAGTTTCTTTTAAAACAAATATTTCCTTTTGTACTTTAATAAAATAAAATAAAAGTAGTGTTGTTTTATTTCCCTCAATCAGTTCTTAAGTGCACAATGGCCGAGGAACATTACGTATATCTTACCAGCCTCGACCAAGGAGATTTATACAACAACACAAGTTCGGCATTTACAAACACCATCCCTACACTACATTTAAACCCTTCCATAAAACATGAGGTAGCTTTAGTCAACATACTTCTACCCAGACGAATTAACGCCATAATTAAGGATGAGGGGGAGTCTGCCATAGATATCTATGCTACTTTTAAACGTGGAACTCTTTCTAAAAGTCCAGAACATCTAATTTACACCTTCCTCCCCAAAACCAACATATTATCGAGAAACATCAAATACATTACAGAAGAGATTAGCCGGCAAATAATCACTGACATGAAACTAAGTTTCAGGAGTGATTTCAAAATATACTTCCCAAATACAGAAGCAATCCTCACCTATGACCAATCTTTAGAGCGTGTATTACTAGCTTCAACTCTTAATAATGAAGGTACTGGCTCGTTATATTCTCTCAGTCTTCAATTTAAACACAGAATAGCTAATGTACTTGGTTTTGACAGCGCTCGCAAATACACCATTTATCGGGCAAAAACAGATGACATTACAACAGCCTCCAAGGTTGTGGGCTCATTCCCTCCAGACAATGACGGGGGTTGTGATTATTTACTCATCTATAGTGACGTCATCGAGCCGGACCGATATGGGGGGCAGATTGTAAATATCTTGGACGCAATCAGTTATCATGACTCATATTCTAGAGGAGCTCATCCCCTAGTGTACAAGGCATTAAATACTAACACGTTGGAGAAAGTAAGTATTAAAATAACAGATCAGTTTGGGCGAATGGTTAGTTTTGAAGATGGAAGGTCGGTTACGGCAGTCTTGCATATCCGTCCTAAAAGTATAGCAATATAAACTATAAATATATATAGAAGTGTTTACCACAACTTTCGGTTATTGTACGAAGAGGTGTCGGTATGCGAGTACCGTTCATCCCCCCCTCTCAGAGGGAGTTTGGGGAGATCTTCCTCCCCCCCTCTAGGAGACATGGGATGAGAGGGGGGGCGATGAATGACATACGCACATTCCAAGCACCTTATCTCAGATCTGGCGGTGGTTTTTTTTAACCTTGGCTGGCTTGGCTCGACGGGCCATACCATTTTTCATGAAAGCTGTAACACTGAGCGCAATCGATTTTGGGAAAAATGTTCTTGGTGATTTAACTAGTGGTAAACGGGATGTAAAGAGTGCTCTGAGAACTCACGGTATTGATGCTCTTAAAACTGTGGGAAAGAAACTGGTAACAGGTGGGAAAATTAAACGACTCTCCAGGAGAATAAAAAAAAAAAAAAAAATGTAAACGAGGTCTTGGGTATAAAAATGACGTATTTTCCCTAACGTAAGCAGTCATACTTTACCTTTTCGGGGGGGATCATGGCGGGGGCTAGTGGAGCTGGGATGAAAATTCCATTAGAATATTATAGCTCCAGTATTATTGACCAATTTCCTAGAAGTAACAGAATACGTAATGTGGAAAGTTCAATTGCCTCTACACAGCAAATAGACATTCTACCTGTCAACCTCCCCATTAATCAACGCTTGCGGGATAATTACTTAGAATTCCGCATCCCCGGAACCCAGGGCGCCTTCTTAGATCTAGCTAATATTGTTATAGACTTTAAGGTATCTTTAACGAAAGATGACGATACCACAAAATTGGAAGAGGATGACTATGTGGAATTTGTGAATGGCTTGTCAAATACCATGTTTAAAGGTGTCCAGGTGTTTTTAGGAGAGCAGGTAGTTGAAACAAATTCTAATTTTAATTATTGGTCGTTTATTAAATTAATTACCTCCCTACCCCCCTCAAAAATGTCTTCCTTGGGGAGAATTGGGGCCATTCGTAGGGACTGGAGTGATGACGGTATAATTCCTAACGAATTTACAAATACATTTTTTACTGGAGCAACCGCCAAGGATAAAAAATTTATGAGCAATTTAAAAGAAAAAGGTTTGTCAATGTGTTTTCCCCTAGTATTGGATGTAACAACCCTAGACCAATTCATATTAGATAATATAGATGTGCGTCTAAGATTGGAGCTCTCTCCACACGCTTGGGTAATAAATACAAGTGTAGTCGATGGCTCTAAGTATCGCCTGCATATGGATTATGCTAAGTTATGGGTAACACGGGTGTTCCCCTACCCAAGTGCCTACCTTGCCTTAAACAGCTCACTGTTAGCATCTCCTGACCCCATAACCTATACTTTCAATAGAACCATTTCTAAAACATATGTCCTGGCGGGGAATCAAACCAGCCTCTTAATTGATCAGCCTTGGGCCCAAGTAATCCCTCAAAAGATATATATGGTAGTTGTAGCAATGAATTATTTCGCCGGTCTCCACCAAGGTAATGGATTATATTTTGAAAATGCAAAGCTGAAAAATATTGCTATGTATTTAAACAATAATGCAATTTATCGAATTGGAGGTGATTTCGACAACCATTACTCCCGTCTTTATTACGAAACTTTGAAGACATTAGGGTTAGAGCGTGATTCGCTACTAGGCTATGACACTTTTAATAAGGGGAGATCAATATTCGCCTTTGACTTAAGCGCCATTCAAACAAAAGATTCCCTCCCTGTGGAGAAATCTGGCAACTTGCGTATGGAGCTTGAATTTGGTAGTGGTGTTACATATAACAGACTGGTTTTACTGTTTGGGAAAACGACAGGAGTACTATCCATCGATGGACAAAGAACTGTTCTATGTGACGTGCGAGCTTAAAAAACATAATGAATTGTTATGATATAAATATTAATTTAAAAAATAATCTAGGGGATCGAGTCGTCTACCTAGGGTGTTACAACGCGGACGAGATTGAATATTTAAATATCTCGTCAAGAAAACCTATCGTCTTCATAAGTAATATTTTACCATCACACAGTAGATTAACCATGGGTCATTGGGTAGCTATTTATGTTGATAAAGTTAAACGTCGAATGTTTTTTTTCGATAGTTATGCAATGTCGGTGGTTACTTACGGACATTATTTTCAAGGATTTATTAAAACTAACAAAATAACAGAGGTGTATGGAATGTGGTACAGACTCCAAAGCGATTTTACTCTCGCTTGTGGGCTCTATTGCATCATGTTTGTTCACAGAATAAGTCATCTGGGGTTGCCTTCATCGGTACATTACTTCCATAAAGTATTTTCCAGCGTTACTTTAAAATTAAACGATAAGCGAGCCCTCGCTTATGCGAGACGATATTTTCCTATGAAACAACATTGTGTTAGGACATTTTGTAGGGGAGTAGGGGTTGGTTCTTATAGGTGGTGTAGAGAATATTTTTGTTAGCTAGGCAACCTACCTAATAGGAAGTACGGTCTATAAAAACACCTCCCACCCACAACCTCTCCAGAAGACAAAACAACCTCAAACATCCTACAATGGAAGGTGTCTCCCCCCAAACAACTACAGGGAAGATTGAAGTCCTTGAGGGACCTGGTTAGTATTACCCTCACTTTCTGGTAAAGATTTATTTTTTTCCCACAATAAAAAGTTTGTACATCCTCTATTTTACATCCTTATTTTTTCCCCAGTACAATTCTTGGGACCGGTCCACTTTTGTAAAGTAGTAATTCTACAAGGGAGGTCTCCCCCAACCAAGATGCTGTTACGTAGTCTACTTGACAATACCTGCTGTAGAGGACTCAAGGTCGCCCTGCAGGGAGAGAGGTATGTACTAGCCATTCTTAGAAGGAAATAAAATATTTTTCTAATAAAAACATATGAAGCTATAAAAACCCTTTTAACCACCATAAATTATTTTCCACATCTCTTTCCAGAACACTTCAGATGTGACTGGGGGGGAAACTCATCCAAAAGGCCACCACCCAACTCACCCCTCACCCCCAAGAGAGGGGGTGGGGGTCAAGGCCTTCCCCCACTCACCACAGACGGGGAGACGTCAGAATTCTACTCAGATGAGGATGAGGAGTGAGGGATAAGAGAGAGGGACCCATAACTACAATTAACTATTATAATTAACTTNAAGGACTAAAATAGTCATACAGCGATATTTATATGGTGTTGGATGTAATGGAGATGGACTAGAACTTATACGGCTTTACATTTCAAAAATGTTATTTTGGACAACATAAATATGATTTTCCACGGTACATTACATTGTGTTACATGGACTAAAACAGTCACACAGTATTATATATATGGTAGAATAAGATTGAAGACGGCCTTACGACACTCGTTACCCTTAAAAAAAATGTTGTTTGGGGAAAGAATGATGTTTGCATGTTGGTCACGTTACGTTACGAGGTGTAAAACACTCAGTAGCAATGATTTGATTTGTTATAATATGATTGAAGACTGCGTTAAGACTGTTGTTACTCTTAAAACCTGTTATTTGGACAAAAGAAAGATATTTTGGACAGAAGACACATGTTGATTTCCACATTATGTTACGTTACATGTGTTACAAGGACTAAAACAAGTACAGAGTAATATTTATATGGTAGAATAAGATTGAAAACGGCCTTATGACACTCGTTACTCTTAAAAGATGTTATTTGGGGAAAGAACGATGTTTGCATGTTGGTCACATTACGTTTCGAGATGTAACACTCGGTAGCAAAATTTGATTTGTTATAATAAGATTGAAGACTGCCTTACGACTGTTTCCACTATAAAAACCTGTTATTTGGACAAGAGAAAGATATTTTGTACAGCAGAATGATGTTGATTTCCACGTTATGCTACATGTGTTACAAGGATTAAAACAGACTCTCAGTAATATTAACGTTACATTATGTTACACTATGTTACAAGAATAACACTAATAATGTTTGGTGACTGTTATACTGAAGATGGACTATACGGGTTTTTCTTTAAAAATAATATTTGGACTGAGGAATTGCCTTTTCCCTGTTGATCACGTTACATAACAGGGTGTAAGTAACGTATCATTGATTTTGGATTTGTTATAATAATAATAAGATCTTCCTTATAAGAAAACTTCCTTACTTGTCATGCCTCGAGAACGACCGCCCCAGTGGCCCATGTTCTTGAAAGAGACACATACTTCTTATTCATCTCCTTTTATGATTCAGTAATGATTGTTCTACCTAGATAATAAAAATCTATACCTACATTTATACTTATGTTATGTTTATCAGTCATTGAATAAAGTATTCAGTGACTGATATGGTAATATCATATCGACTGTGGGTCGATACGATATTACCGTAACCTGAAGGATTAAGAGTTATAATTAGGCTATGTTGCGGAACAACTCTCATATTTCTCATACTTTTAATAAGACTTTATATAAACCATACATATTGGGTACGGGTCACCGCTCGATAACATCAGACCAGCCATGGGATACTGTGATACCGGAACATTTATATATGGGCATCCTTGATATGGAGGCTGTGTCTGGAGCATATAATCGCAACCACTTATAAGGAAAACTGTGAGCTTAGTAAGGTATTAATATTGCAGAATAGCACTAATATTGTCAATATTGAGTGTGACTTCCCTCATAACTGGGCCAAGTTGTATTAAACAGCTTTGCATGCCTTAGGCTTCGATAAAGACAATATAATGTCTTATGATACATATGTAAATAGTGAAACCATACTGGCCTTTAAATTATAACCTGAGGATATGGTTGACACCATCCCGATTGAAAAGAGTGGTAGTCTACGTATTGCTTTGAAATTTAAACCCGGTGTAGCTAGAAATAAAGTCATTCTTGTTTATGGTTCGACAACAGGGGTGATCATTATTAACGCAGACCGACGAGTTATTTGCGATGTGCTAGGATGAATATTAATAGGAATTGTTTGGAAATAAATGAGGCTATTAGAAGTAGTTTAGGTGCTAAGGCGACCTATCTAGGATGTGACTGTCTCTCTGCCTGTCTGTCTTCTCGCAAAGCTGAACAAAGAACTACTCTTATTATTATTATTATTATTATTATTATTATTATTATTATTATTATTATTATTAATTTTATTATTATTATGATTGTCTCTGTAAATACCTTAAGTGTTTATTAAAATAAAATTTTTGTATATAAATGGGTTAACTTCTCCTATTTATTTATTATTCTGAATACAGAGAAAAGCATGTAGGCTGTTAACTTGAGGCGATGTCAAGTGATGGGAGAGTGTTAAGTGTAGGGGGTGAAGGGGAGGAGGGAGGGGGCATGAGCGGCTGCAGTGGTAATACGCATCTCTGATGTAAACATGCGACAGTCCCATCTCGAGTAAGGGTAAAGATATCATAACCCAGATGTGAGACTCACTACTGCCACACACCAGGTCTTGAACTCGCATACGTCAGAAGCGGAGACCTCTTGGGGGATATGGTTGTGTGATATTGTGAGGTGGAAACGAACAGATACATACCTCCTTCTGTACTGCAAAAAGCCTAACAACATTAATATGGAACAGCCTACCCGCCAATCTATTTTTAAAACTAACGCAAAATAAACAGAATGTCTAGAATAAGGAAGGTCCGCACAATGTTTCAAAACACTCACAGTGGTGAATTGTAGGTGATGGGGGAGCAGGCAAAGAGGAGGGGAGGAGGTTGCAGGGAGAATTGTTGACAAATACCCCCCCCCCCCCTTCCCGCTCATGTACTACACTTCCATTCGAGTCACCAAAGATGGTAGACCGCTCCTCTCTCCTCCGTTTTTTTGACATAGACTAATGTTTCCTCCTAGGTCATTGTGAGAGCTGCCCTACCCCTTGTGTGTTATGTGTGTGTGGGGGGGAGGGCGTGAGTCAATTCTAAGACAAAGTAATACAAAACTATGAAGCTGAGCCAGTGACGAACACAGACATCCTAGCAATGTGGCATGTGGTATGGCTCATGCGCTATGTGGTATGTGCCATGTGGCGGGTGTCATGTTCATAGAAAACGGTACCATCTGTTTGTATGTGTTGTGTGGCTCGGACGCGAGCAGAAGGTAAACAGAGAGCGTACAGGACGCCCGCCAAGCTTGGTAGCTACTAGTCATGTATCAGTCTAAGTATTAAAGTCAGTAACCAAGCAATGGCTTTATATCAACCCTACAACCAAGGCTTCCTCAGTAACACATAAACACCACACTGGCGACGAGGATGAACTGTGAACGCAGGTATTTGTTCAGCTTAAAACACAAGGAAGAACATGCAGTCTCGCCCCCTGGAGGAGAAAGTCGTGCTGTCTGTGAGCACCATACCCGATGCTGTGTGCTAACCGATGCTGTGTGCTAACTGATGCTGTGTGCTAACCAATGCTGTGTGCTAACTGATGCTGTGTGCTAACCCAAGGTATGTGCTAACCAATGCTATGTGCTGACTGAAGCTGTGTACTAAGGAATCTGCTGAAGCTGTGTACAAAACGAAGCTTTGATGTTGTGTACAAAACCCAATGTTTTATATACGAAACGACACTGTGCTACACAATTCTTCACACTGTGAACTGACTGCTGTGCCAACTGCTGACAACTGCTGTGAAAACTGTTGAGAACTGCTGTGCCAGCTGCTGACAGCTGCTGTGCCAACTGCTGTACCAACTGCTAACAACTGCTGTGCCAACTGCTGTGGTGCTGTGAGTAGGAATAACACCACATGTACACAAAGCTTTTTGAGAAGAAGTAAGAAGTCAGTTGCTGCTGTGTTGTGCACTGTTGTGAACTTTTTCATTAAAATGCTTGTGTGCTTCGCAAAATTAAAGTAATTACAGTGAATTCTTAACTAACATATACAGTGCAGTAAGTGTTATATATTCTGAGGAACATTTAAGTGATAAGCTTACTTTTATACAATAAGAAATGGCAAATATACCTCAATTTCCTGCATTTGATCCAGACTGTGACCAGACAAACCTGTCACAGAGGTGGATCAACTGGCTTAAAAGGTTTGAAAATTTGTTGATAGTTTCTGACATCAAAAGTGCTGAAAGAAAGCGTGCCTTTCTACTTCATTATGTAGGTGATCGAGTTTATGACATTTTTGACACACTGAAAGACACTGGTGGTGCCAAAGATTATGACACTGCCAAAGCCAAATTAACTGAACATTTCAAACCAAGGCAAGACACTGCAATGGAAATTATGGATTTCAAGAGAGCCAAACAACTCTCTAATGAAACTGTGGATCAATACCACACACGTCTGCAAGGTTTAGCCGCCCATTGTGAGTTTGCTGATGTTGACAAAGAATTTTTTTTTTCATTTTTACATGCAAAGCATGCAATGTAAATACAATAAAAACAACACATAATACAGAACAAAACAAAATAAAACAATAGACCACCGGCCAGAAGGGCCGATCGCACAACACAACTAACCACAAACACGATAAATGAATAGAAAAAATACAGCACACATCAAGGCACAAAGCATAATACAATGGCAAAACTAACAATCACATTAATATCACAAACAAAACTTTCATAAAACAAAACATACGTCAAAAGGCAGAACAGGAAACATAACAGTACAAACAATACATTTCAAACAAAACATTAAGAACAAACACATACAACAGGTAAAGCAATATGAAAACACCAGGTCAAACGTACAGCACAGAAACAATACAGGAATAAAAACACACCAAACCAACCGCCCCGTAACAAACAAAGGGCGAGGCCAAAACAAGCAAAAATAATAAATAAGCAAACCACGCAACCCAAATAAACAAAACAGGTACAAACACAACAAACTACATGCATTGGCCTGAAGGACCGAGAAATAAAACAACATAAAGTACATCAAGAAACATAACATGACACTTCACACAGCACCCAACTAAGAATACCAAAAAAACAACTACAGTAACATGAAATCAGCGTACATATTTGCTCGGGAACATATTCCGTGGAAACCGCACATGGTACGCCTCCCAATGCATCCACGTTTTCCAGGAGTCGTGGCCTAACTTCGGGAGCGCCATTTGATCCGGAATCCCGGAAAAAAACGCCCGCAGACGCGGAACCCACACGGTGTCCTTCTGGATGCCAGTAGGCGCCACCCGATCCCATACACTCGGAACCCGCCCACCAGTAAAGTCCTCCGGCCGTTCAAGCAGCAGGAACTTGGCAATCCAGGCCACCAGGTCCCCAATGCACACAGGAGGGGGCTCGACAGAGGGCACAACAGAGGGCACCACCACAGGGGCATCAGCAGCCATGGGCTCACCACCAGACGACTGCCGGGAATCACGTTGGCATGCATCGTTTCTCAAAATCACCACCAGGCCACGCCCAGCACCAGCATCCTCACCACCCCCGGCACCTGAAGCCACCACACTCCACTGCGGAGAGCCCCCGGGCGGGGAAGGAACAGGAGGCACACCCGATAGACAGGCACCAGCCCCAGCAGGCACATGTACCTCCGCCACCACCAACCGTGAAGGCAACGACCCATCTGGAGCCACGCCGTCACCACCAGAAGACCCACAGTCACTGAACTCCCAACATCAGCCCAGGCAGCAGACAAACGCCTGGAACGTTTGGGCTCCGGCCGGATATCGTCAGAGCCGGAAGTAGATCCAGAAGCACCGGCACCACTGACCGGACGAACCGACGCCCGACGCAGAACGGCAGCAGCCTCTACCACAGGAGGAACCGGACCACACGCAGCAGGAGGCTCCACAGCCACCCAAGTGCCCAGCACAGCAGGGACCCGAGGCGCGGACGTAGGGCCAAGATCTGCATCCGAAGACGAGGAAGCAGACGGTGATGCTCCACAGGGATCACCAGGAAGGTCCACAGGAGCTGCAGGGCCAGAGCTCTAGAACTTGTTCATGATGAAAGTTCTCTTAGTAGATAATGAATATGGCTCGTCGAATGGAAGATGCTGCACGTGATGCTCGTGTCATGGAGTGCAGTGCCAACAACGGTTCTGCCACTGTTACTAACAGTGATGAGGTATGTAAGGTTCAGGGAGGACACCATGATCATAGATGATATCATGGCAAACCTAACAGCAAATTGAGCCGAGAACCACATCACAACTGGAGTCATGGAACAAGACTCAAGCAGTCACGACTCACATCAGAGGGTGTCAACAATAAATGTTACAATTGTGGAGGAGACTACTCACACCAAGGTAATGTTTGTCCTGCTCAAGGTAAGAAGTGCTATGAGTGTGGAAAACTAGGTCATTTTGGTGCTCTGTGTCGTTCCGCACTAAAGAAACCACAGTCAGTGAATAAAAGCACTGTACGAGGATCAGGTCATAGGTGTCGAGGTGGCAAACACAATCTTGCACCTCAAATCCAGAATGTTATTAATACACAAGACAACATTTCATTACAACCATTCTCAGATGACAGTGAATGTGGTTACATTTATGGAGTACAAGCAATCACAGAATGGAATGATCTTCCAAACAACCCAGAGACTATAGTATACATTGCTGGTATTTGTCTCAAAGTTCTCATTGACACTGGATCAAACATTGACACCATTGCTGAATGCCACTATGTGAAATTTAAAAAACAGTTCCCAAAGCTTGAGAACTATAATAGTAAAGCCACTGCCTATGCTTCAAAGGTAGCCTTGCCAGTGATTGGAACTTTCACTGCAGAGATTAAGTCAAAGAATGCAATGCTCACTACTACATTCCATGTTGTTAGGAATGCAAAGGAGTCTCTACTCAGTTACAAGACTTCAACCAAATTGGGGCTACTTCAGCTTTCTAATGCTGTAGCAGTGGAATCTGCAAACAATGTTGATGCTATTGTTGCTGAATTTTCTGATCGATTTGAATCCATAGGTTGTTATACTGATAGCAAAGTACATCTGCGTATCAACCCAGATGTAATTCCAGTTGCCCAACCACATCGCCGACAACCATTCCATACTCGCAAGAAAGTCGATGCCGAACTGGATAGGCTGATAGAACTAGATATCATTGAACCGGTAACAGGCCCAACACCATGGGTAAGCCTAATTGTCACTCCACCAAAGCCGAAGAATCCAGATGAGATACGCATTTGTGTAGACATGCGTGTTCCCAACAAGGCAATAATGCGTGAACGCCATCCTACACCCACTGCAGATGATATGATTTACCGCTTGAATGGTGCAACTGTATTTAGCAAGTTAGATTTAAACAAGGGCTATCATCAGTTTGAACTTGATGATTAGAGTCGCTTCATCACAACGTTTACGACACATCGAGGTCTGTATAGGTACAAGCGCCTGAGTTTTGGTTTTAACAGTGCTGCTGAGGTATTCCAGCAAATTATCAGCCAGGTATGGCAAGATATACCTAATGCTGACAACATGTCTGATGACATCATTGTTTATGGCCGTACCCAAGCTGAACATGACAAAGCTCTTCGTGCAACATTGCAATGCCTACGAGAATAGATTTTGACGCTAAGCCGAGCAAAGTGTGAGTTCAATCAACACAAAATTGAATTCTTTGGACATGTACTTAGTGACAAAGGTCTGTCTCCAGATCATAAGAAAGTTGCGGATATCAAGAATGCTGATATCAACATCCACTGATGTACATAGTTTTCCTGGGAATGGCAAACTACTGTTCTCGCTTCATTCCAGATTTTGCTACCATTACGAAGCCTCTACGTGAGCTCCTGAAGAAAAATGCATCATGGTACTGGAGCGATATCGAGCAAAATGCATTTGATGCTGTGAAAGATGCACTAGTAGAGAATGCGACTGCTGCGTACTTTGATCCATCAATGGACACTGAGTTAACGGTGGATGCAATTCCAGTTTGTTTAGGTGCTGTGTTAGCCCAACACAAACCTGGTCAACCAGGTTCCAGAGTAGTAATTGCCTATGCCAGCCGTTCTCTCACAGATGTTGAGCAACGATACAGTCAGACAGAGAAGGAAGCTCTTGCTCTTGTATGGGGCTGTGAACACTTCAATGTGTATCTGCTTGGTGCACCCTTCACCACGATAGTCACTGACCACAAACCGTTGGAGACCATCTTCTATAATCCAAAGTCCAAACCACCAGCTCGCGTTAAGAGATGGGCTCTTCGTCTGCAACCATACAACTTCACTGTGAAATACAAGCCGGGTGCAGGCAATCCCGCTGATTACATCAGTCGACATCCTGCCAACAGTTTCACCATCACCAAGCATCAGCAAGTTGCCGAGGAATATGTACACTCTGTAACCTGTGATGCAGTCCCTAAGGCTCTCACTCTTGATGAAATTCGTACTGCAAACCTAGAGGACCCAACTCTGCAAGCAACAGTGGATGCATTGACTAAGAAAAAGTGTCCATGCATCCCACCCTCAGGAGTTGACCAAGATGCATTCAAAGCACTTGAACGCATCCAGACAGAATTAAGTGTTATGCAACAACGCGACACTGCTGCGAGGTACTCGTATCGTCATTCCAGCTGTTCTCCAGCAACGTGCTCTGAAGCTTGCACATCAAGGACACCAAGGTCTTGTAAGGACCAAACAGCTGCTACGAGAAAAGGTATGGTTTCCTGGCATTAATCGTCAAGCAAAGGACATGCATGATGCCTGTATCCCTTGCCAAGCTGCAGTGGATACTTCAAGACCAACACCTCTACAACCTTCACCACTACCTACTGCACCATGAACGGAAGTATCGATGGACTTCTGTGGACTACTACCAACTGGAGAGTACTTGATGGTAGTCATTGATGATCACTCACGTTATCCAGAAGTAGAACCATGAACCTCTACCTTTTTAATCAGTCTTTCATGTGGCACTGTATCAAAAGCTTTGCTAAAGTCAAGGTACACAACATCACAATCTTTACCCCTGTCAACTGCCTCAACTATGCTAGAATAAAAAGATAACAAATTTGTTAAACATGAACGGTCATTTATAAAATCATGTTGCGACTCAATTATTAATTTATGTTTTTCAAGATGACGACGAATTTTATTTGCAATTATCATTGAATTGAACATTCAATTTAGGATAAATCCAGAATGTCGGAAAATCCGACACCATTTAATAATATCAATGTAATTTGCAGATAATATTGCTGCTGCGTTGTATACACAAGTTAACTCATAGAAAATGTAACTTGTAGTGGAATTTTACGTCAATAGAAAACGGGATATCATTGCCACATACTATTATAATTCACCAGCTATTGTGTTGGAATTATTATTAAATACATTAGTCTTTGGACTTTTACCATCATAAAAACATCTCATTTGAATTAACTTAATTATCATTATTAAAATAAAGTAAATGTGACCCTTCAATCAATTACTGATATCTGGACAAAGTAAGCCAGTAGCGGGAGTAGGGAGTGGTCAGCCATTGTTATTAGGACCGCAGAGGCACAGGGAGCAAATTCGGCTCCTATCTTTCTCTTGGACGTAGTGTAGTGGAGATCAGAGTAGTGGTCTTCCATCATCAACACGCAGTCAACAATCACAAGGGAAGTGTTCTGCAGAAACCCATTTATCTAATCATTTTTGGCCATTAATATGTGTAGATATGGCGAGCCAGTTAGAATGTGAACAGCCTCTAAATAAAAGGTAATTAAGCCTTGGTCCTTATCTGAATCATTATACAGTGTTTTCTCTGATATAGCTGTCATATATTAGGATTCTGGCTTTATAGCTAAGCGCCCTTTGACAGGAAATAAATTCTATATAAATTCATGTAAATTAAATATAAATCTCACAGGTCGGTCCCCACACAGAACACAATACACCAGTGTCATTACTTCTATACGTTTTAAGTAAGTTCACTTAAAATGTTTCAAGTTTCTAGAACAAAAATATTGTTATTTTTACGGTGTTTAATTCTGTATGAACCTGAAAATTTACTTTTGAAAAGAGAGCCTGGGATAGGAAGGTACTCAAGAACAAAATCTCCCACTTTTAATTCTCTAGCTTTAGTGTTCTTGTCAAAATGAAGTTTCATCTTACGTTGGGCTTTTATTATATTATCATGATAAAATTTAGGAATTTGTTCCATCGTAAGTTTCAAGTTCTGAAGAAACTGTGAAACGTTAAGACAAACATTTAAATTGTTAGTATCTAAAGAATCATCAAACGCTTTAAGGGATCCTCGGCACTTACGTCCATCCATCTACTCATCTATCCATCTATTCATCAATCAATCCATCAATGTATCCATTATCAGGGGGTTAGGGATTTTATAAACTTGAAACTGAACTTTACTTTATATTCTTTATTTATAGGGAACAAAGACCCCAACCAGTTCCCTGATAAGATTAACCCATGGAGCTACACTTCTGCTATCATCAATCAGTAATGGACACAGGTGGCGTATTGGAGGATCACCATGAAATCGTTGTATACTCTGAGATAGGTTCAACGTCACCTTAACTTGTGGAGACGGGTAAAATCTGGCCTATTGGTCATGAATACACTGACTGTCGAGCCACCGTGACCCCCCCCCCCCACACACACTCCTTATTATGGGCTGATCTAATTCCCATTCATTATCGGTCCACTGTGAACCAATGCAAACGTTTCTCTCTCTCTCTCGAAAACCACACCAGGATAAGAGCAAAATTAGTTGTCTACAGATAAACATTACAAGAAAATACAAAGAACAAAATAATAGAACATAGTATCATCAGATTCTTCAAAACCTAATCACATTTTATAATCACCACCAAATAAACTGCTAGGCTGCTGCGCAATTTCCGTCCNTCTGCACAAGGCGGGTAGTAAAGCTTTGACCAAATGTTTTTCAGACCAGTTGCACTTAAAATTTACATAATAAAAGTTTTTGAAAAAGGGATTTGGAATCAAATTTCCAATTTTATGGAAAATAATGAACTTCACTGCACAGGATAACATGGATTTAGAGCGGGAAGATCGTGTCTGTCACAGTTACTCACCCACTACGAGAGAATCACAGAAGCCTTAGAGGAAAAGCAAAAGGCAAATGTTGTATACACAGATTTTGTAAAGGCATTCACCAAATGTGACTATGGAGTGATAGCCCATACAATGAGATCAATAAGAATAACGGATAAAGTGGGGTATTGGATTTTCAACTCTCTGTTAAACATAATGCAGAGTGACGGTCAGTCAAGTAAGATCAAGCCTAAGTGCAGTGAAAAGCTCTGTTGCACAGGACACAGTCCTTAGATATAGACAAAACACTAGTCACAGCTTCGTGTCATCCTTGCAGATGAAACCAAAATCAGCATTAAAATTGCCACTGTCGAAGACACTGAAAAACTACGGGCAGATATAAATAAAGTATTCGATTGGACAACTGAAAATAAGTGTTTAACGGTGGTAAGTTCCAGGTACTTACCACCTTCGTACATGGTGGTAGCTTACCACCTTCTACTCCCTCACTAAATGGGGTTGAAATCTCGTCACAACAATATTGTACAACCAGCCCTAAAATTATATAAAATTCAGCCTATGGCTGAAACACCAGAAACATCAACATAAATATTCCCCAACACAAGAAGAAATCAATCTCTCACCTTCCACTGCGTCTTACACGCCAATAAGCTTTCAAGCACTCCCCCTTATACATTGATGAGTATCCACCATAAACCTCTGCTCTGCTTCTAGAGGCTCACTACCATGTGTATCTCTAGGTCCTCCAAAATACCCCAGAAGACTCTGCTGCAGTCCTCCCAAACTGCTGCACAACGAAGTCCTCCTCAAACACCAGTGATGCTTCACCACTGATCTCACAGAGACACGTAAAACTTCTCTTCACTGCTCCTTTACACTGCTTGAGGTCCACTCCTCACTATGGAACTCTGCTCTCCCAGTGTTCAGCATACACTTTTCCAGCCATGAAGTTTCTTTCATTAACTCCTTCTCTGGCCTCGAAATTCTTCTATCAACTCCTCCTCAAACAAACTTGCAATTCCATTGCCATGCCAATAAAAATGTTTCCCTACTAAAACATAATTAAATGTATTCACAGAAAATAAAACTCCTCCAACCGACATCTCCTTCAACACTATCACGTTGCCGCGACGGCCCTCCCCCGCCTTGGGCGAATCCATCTCCGACATGTCCAGGCATGCTGCTGGTCATTGCCTTCGCTGGGGGCTTTCCCCCCCTTAGTCACCCACTGACATTTGGCGAGGATAGACGTACCCCGTTCTCTCCAGCGTGTCGTTTATCTCTACTCTCTTATTTCAGCTTACTGCCTTAATAAAATATTTATCCTACATATATAAACATCTGCCATGATCGCTGGGCACATGATCAAGCACAGTTAACCACTGAAACAATTGCTATATGAGCTTACTGCAGAATCTGTATCTCGAGGGCGCTCAGCTGCAGGGGCTCCCAGAGGTCAGCCTCTCAGACCTCCACCTGAAGTTTCTTTATAACGTCCTCACAGCTCTTCTGCTCTTGATTTAGGTACATTAAGTCATCCTCAGGCTTGACACATAAACGCCTGCTTGATTACCTCTTCTTGTAGGAGCACACGGCTTAGGGTTTCCCTCCTCTGCAACGAACTCAAACACAGCACTACCCTCTCTCACGACTTCTATTGCTCATGTAAGGTCAAGATGTCCCGCGAACCTCACATCATGTCAGCACAGTATTGACATCTCACTCCATGTCAGTTATTTACATGTTCATCCTCTACTTATATTTTTAAAAAGTCACCGACATTTCTGGCATATATATATATATATATATATATATATATATATATATATATATATATATATATATATATATATATATTTATATATATATATTATATATATATATATATATATATATATATATATATGTGTATATATATATACATATATATATATATATACATATATATATATATATATATATATATATATATATATATAAATATATATATATATATATATGTATATATGTATATATATCTTTCCTCTGACCTCTCAATTAGGTGTGGTAGGTGGAATAACTTTCAGACAGGTAGAATCGTTCTTCAGGCTACCTGGGGTCAAAATACTACACACACACACACACACACACACACACACACACACACACACACACACACACACACACACACACACACACACACACACACACACACACACACACACATACACAGACACACACATACACAACTGCAATTTGTAAGGAAATAAAGAGAGGTATTCCTTCAGAGAGACATGATCATTGACATGATAATGAAGGCAGCAGATGCAAAAAAAGCACTGGGAGAGGGAAAGAAGCCAGGGAACCTCAGCCCCCAACCCAACAATCACAGAGGGGAGTGGGGAATCCCAAACCAGCAAATCAAGAACCCCAGAGGGAACTGCAAGAACCCCAGCTCCCATCTCATAAGAGCACCACCCCCACTCCTAGCCCAAACCCTTCCTTTCCCTAAACAATAACCCATAACACCTAAATTCTGCCTCTCCTCACCCTGAGCACCACTGCCTCCCATCTCTTGGTCTTCTTCCTGCCCCATGCTGGGCTCAGGCAAGATTAAGCCCTCCATCCCACAAATCCGACACCTCCCACTAAAACCCTTGTTACTACTCTACAGGAGGATGAGCCTACCCAAAAAGCCCTGCCCATGGATCGACTTCCTATGCCAGTGGGGAGTGTGTGTGATAATGGGATATTGGAAAGTGGGCGTCAAGGTAATGTACTTAAACATACTAATAAAGCAAGTGAACTGGCCTAAAGGGGGCAGGAAGAAAACCCTGATATAATAGGACTCACATAAACGAAATTGTCAGGCATCATAACAATGCAGTATTTCCAAAGGAGCACAATGTAGTAAGAATTGAGAGGAAAGAGAGAAGAAGAAGGAGGAGAGACCCTGCTGATAAGGAAGGACAGGACTGTTGAAGAGATGGATATCCCTGGCTGTGAAGGATTCAGAGACTACATAACAGGAATTATGACAATAGGTGGACCTAAAATAATAGTAGCAGTCATTTACAATCCTCCATTAAAGACAATGACCCAGACAGGAGTTCATAGGAATAACATGGCAACCATTAATATAACAGAGAGAGATCAGCTTCAGTTGCCGCAGGAAACTATCCAGATTCTTAATCATGAGCGACTTCAACTGCAGCAAGATAGACTGGGAGAATAGGAAACCACATGGAGGGGCAGAAACATAGAGAGCTAAAGTCATGGACGTGACAACAAGAAACTTTCTGAGCCCACAGGTCAAGGGACCCACATAAATGAGAGGCAATGACGAACCAGATTGAATTAACCTGCTATTCACAGTGAATGAGTCGCAAAACAGGGAAGTCAAATTTGAAGCACCCATGGGAATGAGTGACCAGAGCGTATTGACATTTTAGTATCTGGTGGAGGTAGGGATAACGTATACAAGGATGGGATAGGAATGGAAAAGGCTAAATTACCAAAGAGGAAAGTATGACGAGATGAGGAACTTCCTAATGGGAATACAATGGAAACAGAATTCAGAGAAAAGAATGTACTGGATATGATGGACTACATCACCCAGAAGTGCCCGGAAGCTGCAAACTGGTTTTGCGCAGCCCAAAAGGATGAAAATGAAAAGAAACAGAAGAATACATTGTACAATCAGGAATTTAAGGTAGCGAGGCCACTGA
This sequence comes from Procambarus virginalis, assembly GCA_020271785.1. Taxonomy (NCBI): domain Eukaryota; kingdom Metazoa; phylum Arthropoda; class Malacostraca; order Decapoda; family Cambaridae; genus Procambarus; species Procambarus virginalis. The sequence goes on along the minus strand of WNGS01113158.1, from coordinate 21,908,415 downwards.
GTACAAGAACTTGGAGAAACTACAGGCATAACAGAACACCAGAGAGCAGGGAGAGATACCAGAGGGCAACAAATGAGTACCTCAGAGTGAGGAGAGAAGCAGAGAGACAGTATGAAAATGTACATTGCGAGTAAAGCTAAGACCCAACCAAAACTGCTTCCCTTCAGGAGGAAGGGACAAGTGAGAAACTGAGAAAAGGGTAGAAAAGATACATAGAGAATGACAAGGATATGTGTGTGAAGAACTCAACACCATATTCTAAGAGGTCTAGGATATTCTATTCTCAAGATATTCTATTACATCAGGGTTTTCAACAGGATATCCTAAGATATTCTCCATGCTTCTCCAGAGCATGGAGAAACTCGTGTAGAGAGGCAACAAACCAAGCAATCTTGGAGGACTTTGACGTCAAAAGAAATCTGTTGGAGCTGAATGGGACAAAGGCTGTTGGGCCTGACAGAATCTCACAATAGATACTAAAAGATGGTGCAAACACACTAAGTGTGCCAGTCTCTATTGTGTATAATAAATCACCGGAAACAGGAGCCCTACCGGAAAGCTGGAAGACAGATAACGTAATCCACAATATGCTAAAAGGGTGACAGGTAAGAGTCATTGAACTTCAGGCCAGTTTTCCTAACTTGCGTATCATGCAAGGTGATGGAGAAGCTTGTGTGTAAAAGGCTCGTTGAGTATCTGAAGGGAAATAGCTTTGTAACACACCACCAGCATGGGATCAGAGATGATAAATCGTGCCTCACAGGGTTAATAAAATTCAATGACCAAGCAACAGAAATTAGGCAAGAAAGAGAAGGGTGGCAGACTGCATTTTCTTGGACTGTCAGAAAGCTTTTGACACAACACCCCCATTAAAGGCTGTTACGAAAGTTGGGACAAAATGTGCTCCAGTGGAAAATGGACCATCTAAGTAACAGGAAACAGGCAGTAACTGTGAGGAGGGAGACATCAGAGTGGCGAAATGTCACCAGCGGAGTCCCACAGAGCTCTGTACTTGGGACCATCCAGTTTCTATTATATGTAAACGATCTTCCAAGGGGTATAGACACATTCCTCTCAATGTTTGCTGATGATGCAAAAATTCTGATAAGAATCAAGACAGATGATGATCAACAGAGACTACAAGACGACTTGGACAAGCTGGAGGAATGATCTTCGAAAATGGCTACTAAAGTTCAACTCAGGAAAATGCAAAGTAATGAAATTAGGCGAAGGGAGCTGAAGGCTGAACACAAGGTACCATCTGGGAGGTGAAACCCTACAGGAGTCAAAAAGAGAGAAAGATTTGTGGGATGGTATCACACCGAACCTGTCCCCAGAGGCCCACATCAAAAGGATATCATCAGTGGCATATGCTACAATGGCCAACATAAGAACTGCCTTTAGAAACTTATGTAAGGAATCGTTCAGGACCTCTATACCACTTATGTCAGACCAATCGTGGCATATGCAGTTCCAGCTTAGAGTCCGAACCTAGTTAAAAACAAAACAAAGTTAGAGAAGATTCAGCGGTATGCCTCCAGATTCTTCCCGGAACTGAGAGGAATGAGCTACGAGGAAATGCTACAGGAGCTGAAACTCACCATCCTGGAAGACAGAGGAGTATGGGGGGGACATGATAGTTATCTACAATATTCTCAGGGGAATTGACAGCGTAGACAAAGACAAACTCTTCAACACGGGTGGGACATAAACAAGGAGACACAGGAGGAAACTTAGTACCCAGATGAGCCACAGAGACGTTAGAAAGAACTTTTTTCAGTGTCAGAGTAGTTAATAAATGGAAGGTACTAGGAAGTGATGTGATGGAGGCTGACTCCAAACACAGTTTCAAATTTAAATATGATAGAGCCCAGTAGGCTCAGGAATCTGTACACCAGTTGATTGACAGTTGAGAGGCGGAACCAAAGAGCCAAACCTTAACCCCCGCAAGCACAAATAGGTGAGTACAATTAGGTGAGTACACATTCACAAAAAAAGGCTGGAACAAGTTCAAAGGTATGCCAAAGGTATGCCCCAGAACTAAGAGGCATGAGTTACGAGGAAAGGCAGCGAGAAATGCACCTTACGACACTGAAAGACAGAAGAGTAAGGGGAGATTTGATCACAACCTACAAAATCCTCAGGAGAATCAATCGGGTAGACAAGGTTAAACTATTCAAAACTGGTGGTACGCAAACAAGGGGACACAGGTGGAAACTGAGTACCCACAAGAGCCACAGGGACGTTAGAAAGAACTTTTTCAATGTCAGAGTAGTTAATGGATGGAATGCATCAGGCAGTGATTTGGTGGAGGCTGACTCCATACACAGTTTCATATATAGATATGACAGAGCCCAGTAGGCTCAGGAATCTGTACACCAGTGAGTACACATACGTGTGTATGTGTGAAATAGTAGTGTCTGTAGAAATAGATCCTATCTGCCCACCATGGGGGACTTTAATCACGGTAGAATAGACTGGGAGAACAAGGAACCACATTGAGGTGAGGATACATGGAGAGCCAAACTAATGGAGGTGGCGACAAGAAACTTTCTAAGCCAACATGTTAGGGTACACACTACGTTGAGAGAAAACGATGAACCAGTGAGACTCAATACAGTCTTCACTCTGAACGACTCTGACATAAGGGAAATCGGTTTTGAGGCCCCAGTAGGAATGAGCGACCACAGTGCACTGGTTATTGAGTATCTGGTTGAAGAAAAGTTATTGAACTCGAGGAGGAGTACTGAAAACAAAAGGCTGGCATTCCGCAAGGGAAACTATGAGGAGATAAGAAAATTCCTAACTGATATAACATGGGAGACAGAGCTCAGGGGAAGGACTGCCCAAGATGGACTACATCACGCAGATGTGTAAGGAGGCGGAAGACAATTTTGTCCCAGTCCAAAAGGAAAACAATGATATGAAGATGTGAAACCCATGGTTTAATCAGAGATGTAGGATAGCTAAGAAGCAAAATAAAAGGGCATGGAGAAACTATAGGAATAACAGGACACTTGAGAGCATAGGAAGGTACCAGAGTGACAGGAATGAATTTGTCAGGATGAGAAAAGAGGCAGAAAGGCAATTCGAAAATGATATCACGAAAAAAGCAGACTCAACCTAAATTGCTGCACAGCCACATTGGGAGAAAAACAACTGTAAAGGAACAGGTAATGAAATTAAGGATAGGGGCAGAAGGATTCATAACAAACGACAAGGAAGTGTGTGATGAACTGAATAAGAAATTCCAGGAGTTCTCCTCCTTAGAGTAAGGAGACAGTCCAGGGATAAGAGAGGGAATAGTAGACCAGGAACCACTGGAAGAGTTTGAGATTGCCAGCGGGGAAGTAAGGAAGTTGTTACTTGACATGGATGTGACAAAGGCTATAGGCCCAGATGGAATCTCCCCTTGGATTCTAAAGGAAGGAGCAGAAGCACTGTGCTTGCCACTCTCCATAGTGTATAGCAAATCACTGGCAACAGGGAAACTGGCAGAAATTTGGAAAGCGGCTAATGTAGTCCCGATATAGAAAAAAGGGGATAGACAGGAGGCACTGAACTACAGGCCAGTGTCCCTAACCTGCATACCATGCAAGCTGATGGAGAAGATTGTGTGAAGAAAGATAATGGAACATCTGGAGAAAAGGAACTTTGTAACATAGCATCAACATGGGTTCAGGGATAGCAAGTCCTGCCTCACAGGGTTAATTGAATTCTACGACCAGGTAACAAAAATCAGGCAAGAAAGAGAGGGATGGGCAGACTGCATATTTTTGGATTGCCAGAAAGCCTTTGATACAACACCACACAAGAGGCTGGTGAAAAAGCTGGAGATGCTGGTTGGAGTGAAAGTGGAGGTACTCCATTGGATAAGTGAGTACCTAAGCAACAGAAGACAAGGAGTCACTGTGAGGGGTGAGGTCTCAGATTGACGAAACGTCACAAGTGGAGCCCTGCAGGGGTCAGTCCTTGGACCTATTCTGTTTCTGATATATGTAAATGATCTCCCAGAGGGTATAGACTCGTTTCTCTCAATATTTGCTGGTGACGCAAAAATTATGAGGAGGATAATAGGAGGCTACAAGATGACCTGGGCAGATTGAATGAATGGTCCAAAAATGGCTGCTCAAGTTTAACCCATGTAAATGCAAAGTAATGAAACTAGGCGGCAGAAACAGGACAGACACAGGATACAGAATAGAAGATTAATTACTTCATGAAACGGACAGAGAGAGAAAGATCTAGGGGTTGATATCACACCAAACCTGACTCCTGAACCCCACATTAAAAGAATTACGTCTGGGGCATATGCGAGGCTGGCTAACATCAGAACAGCATTCACTAACCTGTGTATGGAATCATTCAGAATCTTGTATACCACATATGTAAAACCAATCCTGGAGTATGAGTCCCCAGCATGGAGCCCGTACCTTGTCAAGCACGAGATGAAGCTGGAAAAAATTAAGAGGTATGCCACTAGACTAGTCCCGGAACTAAGAGGCAGGAGTTACGAGGAAAGGCTGCGAGAGATGCACCTTACGACACTGGAAGACTGAAAAGTAAGTGGAGACATGAACACTACCTACAAAATACTGAGGGGTATTGACAGCGTAGACAAGGATAAACTATTCAACACTGGTAGTTGGAAAATGAGTACCCAAATAAGCCACAGGGACGTTAGAAAGAACTTTTTCAGTGTCAGAGTAGTTAACAGATGGAATGCATTAGGCAGTGATGTGGTGGAGGCCATACACAGTTTTAAATGTAGATATGATACAGCCCAGTCGGCTCAGGAATCTGTACACCAGTTGATTGACTGTTCAAAGGCGGGGACCAAAGAGCCAAAGCTCAACCCCCGCAAGCACAAATTGGTGAGTACATACAGAGAGAGACACACACACATAGATACAAACAAACACTAACAAGAAGAAACATGTACAAACATATAAAATAAAAAAAAAACAAAGAAGCACACACAAACACAATCACACACAAGCAAGCACCAAAGCAAACATACAAAAAACAAGCAGATAAACAAGCAGTATTTTACTTCATTTTAAACACTTTCAATAAAAGTCATAAAAACGTCTTTTGTATGTTTGGTAAATAGATCTAAGATTTGATTGACTGAAACTAACCTATTTTTTACGTTTGAAATATGCTTCTTTTTAAAAAGATGGTGTTATCTTCATCCAACCAATTAAAAACATTTGGTAAACTTTCTGTGTTTGCGGGGGTGATGTTGGGTTATCTGGGGCTTGAACTGATATACTAAATTAATTGATTATTCCATTGAAATAAATCGAAGGACCACCCACTTTTCAGAAAAGAGGGAAAACGAATAATAGTGATCATTAGAATGACATTAGACAACCAGTGTCTATGGAAACTCATTCAATGAATAATCACTTGAAATTAAGAAACAGACTGTATTATTAATTAAAGCCAAAGCCTCAAAAATCAACATTGGGGGGTTATTTCTAGAAGTTCATATATATCTAGGAACCAGTGTGGTTCGTCACTAGTTCATTGTTGGGTTAATAACATGGTAAATCTAAACTACCATAGATTCAAATATAGGGTAACTCAAATTATGAATATTAAAGATCATGAATCACTGAGCATAAACACTGAGCACAGTTAGAGCATAAACATTAATTACCAAATCTGGCAATAATTATTCAATGTAAAGATTCCATATGAATTATATAGCAATCATCAAATTGTGAATTTGTACGAAAAATATGTCTTAGCTGTAAGACGATTTCTATAACGCCAGCTCGTCATTCGTCCTCGTGGTCACAGGATCCCAATAAAGAATGAACCTGTGGTGAATAACACGACTGATGAGAATCAACTTGTAGGGTCCTCATGTACACGCTGAAATCAAATGAATTTACATAGCATTTATTGAGGCTAGGAATTATTTCAAGTATTCATTCAAATTGAAATGAATGAAGAACTTTACTAACATTGTATGTTTGATGTTCATTCTTCTAGACGACAAACTACTCACAAATGTACAACCTAAGATGATGCATCAAAAAAGGGATATACTTAACGTGAGCGTATCAAATACTGAGGTCTGCCGAAATTCGCGTCTGCCAGTCCCAAGCGTCCACAGTGTGTACACGTAATTACGGGTCGTGGCTTAAATTGTAGACACGTTATTAATTGGCAAAGCACTGCAGAACACGTGGGGAGGTAATTGGTGACTATTAAGCGAGTTTCAACGTAATTCTTGTTGGTCAACTCTTCAGTCACACCACCACGCGTCTCGTCTCTCTGATCGCCAGAGCTGCCTCGTGAGTAAGTAATGGCGTCTCCTTCTCCCTCAACCCGCTCTTGCATTCACCACAGAAATTATTAATCACGAATTATTCTTTTCCGCGCAATTATGGATGAAATGCAATAATAGGAACTGGGTTGCAATTATAGGGATTTAATAATTATCATATTCTCGATAAATGATCTCTAACGAGAAATGGAGAAGATATTTATACTCTCCATAGCATTCGATCGTAACAGAAAAACTGTTACTAAATAATTTCAATTAATAACTCTCGGTTTTACATGATCGGGAGTCATATTTTCAGCAATAGGCTCAGATTAAATTATATTAACACTACCGTTAGTAGTATTAATAACTACTGTAATTAGTGTAATGATGATAATTTATTAAAATACAATAGTAGTTTATTAGTGTTGGAAATTTCCAACAGGTGAGAGAGGGAGGAGAGTGGAAGAGATGGTAGAGAGGGGCGGGAGGTGTTAGTGGGAGGAAAGAGGGATGTTGGAGGAGAGGGGGAAACAAAGGTGGAGAGAGGAGAGACTGGGTGAAAGAGGATGTGGGGAAGGGGGGCAGAGAGACCCGGGCACAGCTAGATAACACCATAGTGTTTAAAGTAAAGCACTTTCACTGTTTTAGCCCAACCAACAGCTCATATTAACCCTTCTCATAAGCTCCTTCTATCACTTCTAACGGTACCATATATAACTTTCCAACACTCAAAATTGACCCTTCCATCAACCATGAATTGACTTCAAATAACCCCATATTGACCCTTTTACAGTATCAACTTGACGTTTTCAACAGCCCAATATTGACCAAGCCAACAGCCCTGTATTAATCATTGAAATGGCCCCGTATTGATTGTTTAGCACTTTTATATATTGACATTTCCAACAACTGCATATTAACCATTTCAAGAGCACTGAATTGACCCATAAACCAGCCCTTTATTGTCTGTTCCCAAATCACCATACTAAACCTTCTAGTTTTTGTGAGATTCCAGCAAATTACATAGTACTCAAGAAGAAATTCAGAAAAAATAAATATTTACTTCAATAGCTATTCTTGTCATATGCAACAAAATATAATCAGCTTCTTCAAATGGGCTAAAAATGTAAGCATTTATAATTCTCACCAGTTTTCAAATATCCTCTTTTAACTAAGTCCTCAATATTAGCTTCGTTCACTGTAACAATATACATGATAAAGCAATCGATATGTTTTATGAAGCTATATTGTTGTTGTATAGTGTTTTATGAGGCTTTATGTATTTTATTTGTTTTACTGTTGTTTTATGAAGCATTATTCATATTATGAAGCTTCTTGATAATTGTTTAATAAAAATTCTTAAGTGGTTATGTCACTCTTATATTCTGCGGTAGATCATTTGATTTCTTTTTTATATTCCATTTCTTTTTATTACTCTTGATTTTACCTCTACGTCATGTATTCTTAGTTGAAACTCGTGGTGAGTTTTAATGTAATGTATTTGTTTCATGCCAATAATTTGCGTTTCTTTGAAACTGTCTTACAGAACGTGATTTACATTTTACTCCTATTGTTTGCATCTGTTTGTCTGGTCTCCAAGAAAATAATACATATGGCTAAAAGCTATTGAAAATCGTTATTAACAATATCATACACCGGTCTGTGCATTAATTTGACTTGATGTAATACACTAACTTTATTCACTAGTAAAGTGTATCCTTTATACATAACATGGTATTCCGTCCACACTTAGATTCCCGTTTATATCAATTTATATGTTTTTATGGGGTTAACTAGTGATATATAACACTTAAAATTTGCATATTCATTTCGCATTCGCGAAATTTGCATTTCGGTGCTTTACTATGGGGTAATTATGTATTTCTTTATTAAAAGAAGTACAACTAATTAAGATAATCTAGTTAGATTGGGATGCATGGAGTCAACAGCATAACACTGGGGACCAATTGTATGTGACATTGGTGTACACATTAATGTTTATATTCATCTTTTCCCAGGACACTGCAGTACAGGTGGCACTTGGACTGCATCATCTGCAGGGTGCCTTTTACCTGTTGATTCTAGGATGCAGCGTAGCCTTCTTTACCCTGCTGGGGGAGAACCTCACTCACTGCTGCTCCTCACCTCAGTAACACCCTTCCCTAACTCACCAGATCTCCAGCTAAAAATAATGGTGCTGGAAAAGAAGATCACTAACTAAATATTATTATTAAGTGTTAACAGCTTAATCTGTCAACATAATTGGCGAATCTTTCCACTTGCAGCAAATGTGCATTTGCTTAAATAAATTACAATGAAAGTACGTTTATCGTGTATTTATCCATTTACTATTAATGCTGTTATGTGAAAAGATAATACCGAGCTGGTGGTATGCTTCACAGAGCAAAAAAAAAAGCATTTGGCTTTCGGAGTTTTAATATGATGGGCAAGAATTAAGGTATTAAGAAAAAAACTCAAGAAGAATATATACTAAGTTAATTCAAAAGTAAAATATTTAGCTTCAATACTGGACTTGGCGTGTACACAAAAGTAGAAATAACAATTAGATAAGAATGGAAAAGTTACTCTTAAGACTCAGAAGAAATTATATTCAAACAAATAAGGCAGCACAACTTATATTGCCACGACCCCACGATCTGAGGTAGAGGTATCTTCAGCCTGGAGCACCTGAAGAGACTACCGTGGTAGCCTTGGCCACCAGTATATTTACATGTCCAGTGACGTCAGCTCGTGAACTAGGAGCCGGAAGGTAACCTATCAATACGGCACGGGAAGTTGTTGACGGGAGTGGAGTGGCTTACATGATTAAAAGATATATTTACAATATATTCATGCTATGTACAGCATGGATAGACAATTTGGTCTATTGATCTTGGATTATCTTCACTGTGATGTAGAAATGCATGGCGAAGGTGACAGTGGAGAAGCAGTTTACCCTGCTATGAAAGGTAATTGTGTGACAGCTCCTTCCTGAAGCTTCTTACTGTTACTCGAGATGATGATATAGGAGGAACTGTGGGGGATAACTTTACCAGTAAGAATTCTTTATTTATTTTATTTATTACTTGTATTTTTTGTCAATTTATTATAAAGTTATTTAAATATTTAATTGTTTCTTCAAAAGTGGACTGTATAGTTTTATGGATTATCCCACCAGTAAAACCTCCTTCACACACTTGGGGGATTTATTTGATTAAATTTGGTCATACTGTTAATAAACGGTTGATATATAATTAAATTTAAATAATTAAAAGGTTAACATATAATTAACTTCACTAAACCAGAATTAAATGGTAAGTGGATTAAATTTACAGAAATGGTTAGAATAACTTGATTATTGTCAGCTTATATGACTAGAAGGTCTCGACGGTGAACGTGGATCAGGTGCAGTACATGTGAGTAGGTCCTGCAGGGTAATGGCATTGTCTTTATAGTAACGTCACCTCAACATGAATGACAATACTTCACTAACTGTGTAGTCCCAACTCCAGCCTGCAGAAATATTAAAATGTAGCCAAACACAATATATTATTTTTATTATTATTGCATGTTAAATAACTCAATCTTCTCGAGTTAGGATTAACACCCACCCATGACGGCTGGAAGTCATGAAGTCAAATGGATCAATGAAATTAAATGAAATGAAAGGAACATTTATTCTGATCAAAAATGAAAGAACCAATTGGCCCCCTGCATAGGTGTTGCACATGGCTCTAGTCTCAAGGGGTGCGGAGGGGAAGGGGTCCCCGTGGCCGCGCGCGTGTGCTCCCACAGACCATTGTGCATCATAGGGGGTGTCTCCGCTTGCCTAGGTGTGGTCTCGAGGGGGTGTTGTCGTTGCGGGCGGTAAAAAGTGTGAGTATAGGAACAGGTATGCAGGAGTAGTTATAAGATGAAAGTGTAAGTGAATGTAACGTAGAGTTAAGCAGCATTTAGGGAGCCGGTGACTGAGTAGACAGAACACTGGACGCGTAATCCTGTGGTCCCTGGTTCGATCCCGGGCGCCGGCGAGAAACAATGGGCAGAGTTTCTTTCACTCTGATGCTCCTGTTACCTAGCAGTAAATAGGTACCTGGGAGTTAGTCAGCTGTCACAGGCTGCTTTCTGGGGGTGGAGGCCTGTTCGAGGACCGGGCCACGGGGACACTAAGCCCTAAAATCATCTAAAGATAACCTCAAGAAGCATATGTGGATTTATAGTTAAATATAAGTATGTAGGATGGAGATGTGTATGTTAGGCGAGGAGAGGAGCCCCACCCATGAGAACACAAGACTAGGAGATCGTATATATTAAGGTGCGCGGTTAGGGAATGGTGTATAGGACAAAAGAAGTTGAAGGGCCCACCATGGGAAACATCTGGGTGGCAACGGCAGTGACCCTCACACTCTCCCTCTCTCTCCTAATTAAACAATAATGTCTTTGGTACGTTAGCAAAACTTAAGATGTTCCCAGCACGGATAGTTGACAGTTTGAAATAGTAGTGCATATTTCCAATGGACACTTCTTACCATCGCCGCCGTCTCGGCATCCTTCGCCATAACACTCACGAGGGAAGAGGTGGGACTCTCACAGCAGTTGAGAAGGCTTCAACACACACTCTAAGAGGGGACATTAGTTTGTGACATACACAAGTGCTTGAATATTGATGTTCACGGTAGTGTGCCTCGGCTGCTACTGAGAGGCTAGTGAAGAATCCACAATATTTGTAAACAATGCCCCCCCCCTCCCCTTCAGCCTTCACTCTCTATGGAGTTCCACATACCCACCACATGGCACATACCACCTGCCACGTAGCGCATGGACCATACCACATGGCTAGGAGGTCTGTGTTCGTCACTGGCTCAGCTTCATAGTTGTGTATTACTTTGTCTTAGAGATGACTCGCCCCCCCCACACACACATAACACACAAGGGGTAAGCCAGCTCTCTTAATGACCTAGGAGGTAACATTAGTTTAAGTCAATAAACAGAGGAGAGAGGAGTGGTCTACCCTCTTTAATGGCTCGAGTGGAAGTGTGGTACATAAGCAGAAAGGGGGGGGGGGGTATTTATCAACAATACACCTGCTCCTCCCTCCCCTCCCCTTTCACACTCCCCCATCACATACCACTCACTCGTGAGTATGTGAGTGTTTTGTAACATTGTGCGGACCTTCCTTACTCTAGATATTCTGTTAATTTTGCGCTAGTTTTAAAAATAGATTGGCGGATAGGCTGTTCCATACCAATGTTGTTAGGCTTTTTGCAGTACAGAAGGTGTGTATCTGTTCGTCTCTGCCTCACCATATCACACAAGAGGTCTCCGCTTCTGACGTATGCGAGCTCAACACCTGGTGTGTGTCAGTAGCGAGTCTCACATCTGGGTTATGCTACTGTTATGGTCAGAGAGATAAGACCTCCATATACATATCTTAATTAATAACACTTTCGCGCTCTCCACAAACAAAAAGAAACTTTCCCCAAGTGCAGCCAGCGTTTCGGGCGATCGAGCGGCAACACTGAAAAGTGCATACTCTTTTCACTGTCTTTACCTTAATTTTCGATGTACATATTTCATTTTTGTACCAATGTGTTCGCAATAGAATGTTCTAGAAGAACATATGTATAAAATGTCACCAAAGCATGAGTTAAATCACCACCATATAAAGAACAACATCGATCACTAGCCGTGAGCTCCATACAGCGATGAAATTTTTCTATTCTTTTCAGGGTTGTCAACTCCACACTTGTCCTACAGCGTTAAATTTGGTATCGCTGAGATCGCAATAACATTCCCTACACGGACATATGCATATAGATGTAGAATCATGATCGCGGCCCACCCACACGAGTGTGTGATGTGGGCGAAGTGTTACCCGTTACCGCACATCGGCGAAACCAGTATTGAAAAGTGTATATTCTTGTCACTGTCCTGGCCTTAATTTTCTATATACATATTTCATTTTTACACCAATGTGTTTACAATAGACCGTTCTAGAAGAACATATATATATATAAAATGTCACACAAGGATGCGTTAGACCGGTACCAAATAAAAAAACCTACGCCGAATACACTCGTGTCAACAATACAATAGTCTTTCCACGAAGATACAATACAATGCCGTTCTCCCAAATAGGCCATGTGGCTATTAGAAAAAACGGAAATTTCATCGCAAACATGTTCATACTATCCCCAAGTCGATCGGATAAGAACTGGATTTTATACAAATTTTATTTAATCGGACGTAAATTTACTTCTCTCGTGCAACCTCAAGGGAAAGATATCTGACCTATATTTAAGGGAGTAACTTACAGCATCACTGGAACACATAGCCAGGCCACATATCAATCAAGGTTCTAGGGGAGTAAAAGACTAGCAACAAATATTCCAGTTTACTGGTTTTAAAAACCTTCCACAACAGTAATAAATAAAACACTAATAATATCACACATATCACCAATACTCTATATCCAGCTTGTCAACAACTGGGCATGATACATCAAATACAGATCTGAAAACTGCATCAATCAACACTAGCTGACACCAGGAACTTTTCCTAGCGCTGTGAAACACTTGCGCCTATATGCTGCTAATACCAACAAGGGTAGTGGTGTGTCAACCAATAACACATGAGGTAGGAGGAATAATATCACATACAGCACCTTGGTATTTCACAAGTTCCTCAAACTATATCACCTCACTAAAACACATAATAATCACTAACCACCTGGTATACATAATGGACAACAGCAGAAACTGATCCATATAAATACATACAGTTACATGAGTAACATCTAGCAGGCACAATACCCAAATAAGGTGACAAATCACGGACTAAACCCTAACAGGTCCGCTCGCCTGAAGAGATCAAAGAACAGTGACGCCTGGAGCGATCCTTGCCGAGAGGCGACACGGTAACCAACTCCAAATAGTCAACTGACCTTCAACCTTCAAATCTCTCTAACTCATTTACAATATAAACTCACTCAGGAACTTCTAATTCACTATACAACAACTTAAAGAGTACAAGGCACAACATTACATAATGATATATAATAATAACTGACTACATTAAAGAAATTATCTGAATTAACAAAGAAGTACACAAAGAAATCACATGGATACGAGATGGTAACACTGGCAAAGACGGTACATCACTGGGGGAGAGGGGTGGGGGAGTTAGGAGGATTCAACGACATTCGCCAACGGTTATACATATGCATACAAAGATAATAAATATATTAGATATATACAACATCTGTATCATAAGATTGTCTAAGTGGAAAACAGTTCACAGTGCCATAATTTCATATAATATCAGGACAAATGGGCAATGCAAGGTGCAACACTAATATGGAATCATCTCAGTATACATGTGATGAATACATATGGAAACTAAATGTATACACTCTCTAACATGGTCCACATAATCTTACCTATTTAGCATTGATGTAGCATTACTTACAATAACATACAAGGATGTTTTTCAAATCTATGACATTAGGCTACTGCTATAACTAGACATCTAATATATATATCCACAATTACATGTCATACATCTTTGTTACCGAATTAATATAGACTTGGAAATGAATGTCACACATTTACAATGTATAAAATAAGATTAATATATGGTAACATGAGATTACATCATATACATAATATTCGTGATACGAGGCTATCAACCAAGATATCACAGTATAGTTTGAGCACACTCATACACCAATCTCAGTATGTTCATACTGGTGTATGCGTGGTCATAACAGCTACCTTTACACTTACTCGAGACGGGATTGTTGCGTGTTTACATCAGAGATGCGTATTACCACTACAATCGCTCATGCCCCCTCCCTCCCCTCCCCCTAAACTTACCACTCGCCCTTCACTTGACATCCCCTTAGGTTAAAATCCTACATGCATTTCTCTGTATTCAGAATAACAAATAAATATTTAGGAGAAGTAAACCCATTTATATATAATTTTATTCTTTTATTAAACACTTAAGACATTTACACCGACAATAATAATAATAATAATAATAATAATAATAAGAGTAGTTCTTTGTTCAGCTTTGCGAGAAGACAGACTGGCAGAGAGAGTCACATCCTAGATAGTTCACCTTAGCACCTAAATTATTTCTAATAGCCTCATTTATTTCCAAATAATTGATATTAATATTTATCCTAGCATATAGCAAATAACTCGTCAGTCTGCGTTAACCCTGATCACCCCTGTTGTAGATCCGTAAACTAGAATGACTTTATTTCTAGCTACAATGCGTTTAAATTCCAAATCAATCCGTAGACTACCACTTTTTTCAATAGGGATGGTGTCATCTATATCCTCAGGTTGTAAATTAAAGGCCAGTATGGTTCCACTATTCACATATGTATCATAAGACATTATACTGTCTTTATAGAAGCCTAATCTGTGTAATACAACTTGGCCCAGTTATGAGGGAAGTCACACCCATATATGGGAAGCCTCCATATCAAGGAAGCCCATATATAAATGTTCTGGTATCACAGTACCTCATGGCTGGTCTAATGTTATCGAGTGCTGACACGTACCAATATGTATGTTTTATTGTTTTATATAAATTCTTATTAAAAGAATGCATAATAGGAGAGTTGTTATGCAGAATAGACTTATTAATTTCTATTAATCCTTCAGGTTAGGGTAATACCCTTTCGACCCATAGACGTGAAGTCTTCATATTATATTTTAAATTAGCCTGTTCATTATCTCTGAGTACAAGCCATTTATCTGGTTGTAGTTCAAGGCACAATCAAATGTCTACATAATCCAAAACGTATTAACTTATCGATGTAACTGTTACGTACCCCCTATTGGATACGTATATAAATATAAAATAGGTACTATTTCCATGCATCATTACTTGTATGTGCATATATATTATATCATTAATTGTATGTATATTATAATATTACTTGTATGCTTATATCAGTACGTGTATGTGCTTGTATGTTTATCTCATTACTTGTATGTGCTGATATGTTATATTGTGGTGGTGATCTGTGGGCGGACCGAACCGTGGGAAACCATTATTATATTTTTTCGTGTGTGTCAGCTTCCCGTGAGAAAGTTATAGTTTTGTGCTGATCACTTGTTGGCAAGACTGCGGGAAACCGTTATTATTGTCCACCAAGACGGCAATAGTTGTGGGATATTAATTCCTGCCATGTTGGCAGTTCACAACATATTCTTTTATTTTATAAATATGTATCTATTATATTAGTAACTACATTATTTCTGTTTATACATGTATCTCTGATCATTCCTTAATTTAGTTAAGTAATTCCCATTATATGGCTCCATGTAAGTAAGATTTATATTAAGTAAAAACTGTCAATTAAAATGTTGTGCAGAAGCGACATCGGCTCCTGCCGTGAGAACATTATTCAGTAACTGTTTGGACACCGGAGGGATCACATCTAGGAGTAAAGTCTGTAACATTATATCCATTCTGTTCTGTTGTAAGCTGTTAGTCTGTGGAGACATAATTTTATTTTGATTTACATGTGATTTCCCATTTGATGATTTACCTAAAATATTGATAATTAACTTAAGTATATTTATAATATATATTTAATTTTAATTGCATAATTTCTTTGTCCTAAGAGGGTGATTAATTATAATTATTGCCTGTACAAACCATGGGATTATACTGGTGACCCACCTTGAGATTGCAGCATCGGTAAATGTCCCTAGACTAAAAGATTTTGTTGCTGTACAGGTCACGAGCCTTAATGAACGGTTTGTAACAGTGATTTTGGGGGTCTTGCCAGGAGATATTGTTCCCACATATATTTAACTTTTGCTAATCTAACCTTGCCTTCCTAGGTACCAGTGTGCTTAGAAATCTGTGTGTTTAAGAAACTTGCAATATGCCATGCCAGAGTCAGCCTGTGTAACAAATAACCTACGTTTCACGATTTTGGAGGTAAGTCATCCAATAATTTGTTTGTGCAGTGAGGCTATGCAAATTTTCAGTGTCGTGACAATTTAAAGTGAAGTGTAGTGACGTGTCATTCGGTTAATTATTTTTGTCACTCAAGTGCCAAGTGTTAATTAACCATGGAGGATCAAGTGTTGTCGCTGTTGGAAAATCCAGACTTTGAAAGGAATTAAAAACTTAAAGTTTGCCTTAATAAATATGGCAAATAAGTTATAATTAACAGCCAAAAATAACATGACTAAAGCACAAATTCTGAGTCATAGTGACACATTTGGTAGAAAATGATGAGTTAGGAGAAGAATTTCTGGAGAAAGTAAAGGAGGAGAGTAGTGAGCAAATTGCTTTAAGGCGTCTTGAGTTAGATGCACAAGTAACATATGCTAAACTTGAGGCTCAAGAAAAAGAAAATGAATTTGCAAGGCAACAAAAAATATTAGAGCTTGAAGCTCAACAAAGAGTGTGAAACTAGACGTTTAGAGATTGAGGCACAAAACAGTAGAATTGTAGTGCAATTTCAGCTGGAAGCCTCAAAGAAACAACAGTTAGAAATTCAACAACAAATGGCAGAGGCTAACCACAGACTTGAAACACAGCGTTTGGCAGCTGGGCATGGTAATACTAGCAATGTTTCTAATAGTAGTGATAATTATCCGATAAGGATGAATAAATACATAGAGTTACCCAAGTTCAATGAGGAGGATCCCGAGGTTTTTTCTCACATTTTTCTAAGATTACAGTCAGTATGAACTGGCCAAGGGATCAATGGGTCGCAATCATGCAAAGTCAGTTAAAAGAACGTAGTCAGGAGTTTGCTAAGAAAAGCATCTTAAATGCTTACCAATTAAATCCAGAAGCACACAGACAAAAGTTTAGGAACCTAAAGAGGGTAAGTGATCAGACAATAGCAGATTTCACCCGTCTAAAAGTTAATTACTGCAACAGATGGTTAAAATCACTTTCAATAACCGAGTATGATGCTCTTAAGAATCTTCTTATAACAGAAGAAGTGATGTCATGTCTCCCAGACAAATTGTCTACTTTTATGGCAGAACAGAAAATATAACAGACATTTATGAGCTGTCTAAGCTCGCGGATGAGCATGAGTTGTTGACTAAGGCCCAGTTTAAGGCCCAATCACCTAAGTTTAACCGTAGAGTAAATTATAATGCTCACCGAACTCCTTATCAGTATAAATCCAATCCTAGTGCTCCAGTTACTCCCATGAACTCTTCTCTTATTAAACCTAAAGTTGTTACTCCATTGTCAGGACCATCTAATCCTAGTAATGTTAATTCTAAACCTGCAGTTGGTTCCACAGGTGTGTCCACTGTCAGGCATTGTACACATTGTAAGAGAAGAGGACATGTGATTGCTTCTTGCTATGGTTTGCATCCTGAACTACGGCCATCTGGTCTTATTATGAATAGAGGATTGCAAACTAATAATTCTCCATGTACTACAGTCAATCCCCATTGGATGGCTGAATTTAAACCATACATTTCTACAGGTACATTATTGTGTAAAGATGGTAGTAGTAAGACTGTTCAATTACTCCGTGATACTGGAGCTTCACAGTCTCTTATTGCCCAGAATGTACTTGCTGATGTTGACACCCGAGATCTTGGTGAAGTTGTGCTTCTCCAAGGTATTGCAGGTAGTGTGCAACAGGTGTCTTTAATGCAAATTAACCTTGATTCTAATTTTACTTCAGGATGGTGTAATGTTGGTGTAAGTAAACAACTGCCCATTCCAGGGGTAGATATTATTCTTGGTAATGATTTTGGCAACCGAAAGGTTGAAGGGACCAAGTGCCCCATAATGTTAATTAATCCCAATAATGTACTAGATCAACCAGAAGCAGATGATGGCATTATTTACCCTGCTTGTGTTGTAACTAGATCAATGAGAAAAACAGGTGAGAGTAATCCTGTCTTCACTAAGGTAGCTGTTCTCAAGACCAGGACCCCTTCAGTAAAGGAGTGGGAGGTGGATCTTGAAGATTCTTTTATGACTCGACTGGATGATGAGAGTGAGGCAGTAGTAGAAGCCTCGCGGAACCTAAACCACAAGGAAAGTGAAGGTGAGGAGGCTGAACTATCTGTACCTTGCCCGCTTGTCTCCACTAAACCAGTTGTCGAGAGTGAGGCCAAAGTAGCTATGGCTCCATTTTATTCTGATCAATCAGGAAAAGAGATCAAGCTACTAGGTTCTTGCCCGCTCGCTACTGAGTCTGAGTCATTGCCCTTAAGTGTTATACAGACTACTGATCCTAGTTTACTTGAGTGTATTTCTGAGGCTCCTGATAATGTTGATGCATTGGAGGAAGGGACGGGTTTCTTTTTCAAGGATCGACTTCTGATGAGAAGGTGGAGACCAAAGGGAACTCCCTCATCAGATGATTGTGAGACCAGAACCCAACTAGTTGTCCCCAATGTTTATCGTAAGCAGGTCCTGCAGGCTGCACATGATGACCCCATGGGAGGTCACCAAGGTATCACAAATATGTACCATAAAATATGCAAATATTTTTACTGGCCCAAGCTAAAGAAAGATGTGGTCAGGTATTGTCATAACTGTGTACCCTGTCAAATTGTTGGCAAACCAAACCAATCTGTGCCTAGAGCACCATTGCAACCTATTGTAGTTCCTGATGAACCATTTTCTCATGTTGTAATAGATTGTGTAGGTCCTTTACCTAAGACTAAGTCGGGTAACATTTTTATGTTTACTCTTATGTGTATGTCGACGAGATTTCCTGAGGCATATGCCTTAAGAAATACCAAGACTCATAATCTCATCAAGTGTCTTGAACGATTTTTCTCCTTGTTCGGAATGCCTAGAGTTATCCAGAGTGACAATGGGGGAAATTTTTGTTCTAAAGTTTTCAAAACTTTCTGCAAATCCAAAGGGATTCAGCACACATTTTCCAGTCCTTATCATCCACAAAGCCAAGGTGGGCTTGAACGTTTTCACCAGACGTTGAAACAGATGTTAAAGACGACAGGAGAAACTTATCCACGTAATTGGGATGAGAACCTCCCTTTTGTGCTGTTTGCTGCCAGAGAAGGGTTACAAGCGTCATTGGGGTGTTCACGTTTTGAGCTCGTATTTGGTCACCAAGTGAGAGGTCCGTTAAAAATGCTCCAAGAAAAGTTGATGGGAGATGTCTCTGTTCATCAGAGTGGTCGGTACTTGAGTGAGGTCAAGGATAAGTTGTCAGGCTCGAGTTTTGGCGAAGGAACATCTGGAACAGACTCAACAAGCCATGAAACAAAGATATGACAAAAAGTTCAGAGCTAAACTCAGGTCGTTTGCTGTCGGAGATTTGGTTTTGGTGTTGAAACCTCGTTTGGGGACTTCCATGTCCCATAAGTTTGACGGACCCTACCAAGTGGTAGAGAAGGTGGGAGACCTAACTTACAAAATATTTAACCCTACTCTTTCAGAACATAAAATGAATGTGCACATTAACAGGTTAAAAGCTTATGTTGGACCAGAAGTGATAGCTTGTTTTATTAGGGAAGAGTTACCATCTGAGGGAAATTGTAGTGAAGAAAATGATGTTAATATTCAACTTAACTTCTCAGTTCCAGTTCCAATGGCAGGGAGATGCTATATCATTTACAGGAGGAGCAACGTGATGAGTTCCATGTTCTGCTGGACAACCATACATCTCTGTTTGGGGAGGTTCCCACACAGACACATCTCATCACACACGACATTCAGCTCCTGGACAGCACTCCAATTAGACAACATCTTTACTGAGTGAACCCAGAAAAGAGGAAACTTATACAACAAGAAGTGGACTATCTGCTCCAGCATAAATTCATTCGGCCAAGTCAAAGTACTTGGAGCTCTCCGTGTTTGTTAGTGCCAAAACCAGGGGGAACCTGGAGGTAGTGTGTAGATTATCGGAAACTGAACAAGAGCACAACTGTTGATGTATTTCCATTACCCTTGTTGGAGGAGTGTATTGAATCAATAGGACATGCTAATTATGTAAGTAAACTTGATTTATCTAAGGGATATTATCAGATTGCCTTAACTGATTATGCTAGGGAAGTCACTACTTTTGTTACACCTGATGGTGCATATGAATTCAATGTCATACCAATCGGTTTGAGGAATGCACCTGCCACTTTTCAAAGACTCATGAATTTCCTACTCAAGGATGTGCCAGATTGTAGGGCCTACCTTGACGACATTTTTTTATACAGTAAGAATTGGGTAGATCATCTTTCAGGCCTTAAGCAATTGTTTACGGTGTTGAAAAACGGCAATTTAACAGTGAATATTAATAAGTGTAGTTGGGCAAGAGGGACTATAAACTATCTTGGGCATGAAGTAGGACAAGGTAAGATAATTCCTTTACAAGATAAGATACAAGCCATTGTGGACTACTCAGTGTTAACCAGTAAAAAGGGAGTCCAAAGATTTATCGGTATGTGTGTTTACTATAGGCGGTACTGTAGAAATTTTTCGACAGTTGCTGCCCCATTGACAAATTTGTTGCAAAAACAAGTAAAGTTTAAGTGAACTCAAGATTGCCAGAATTCATTTCAGAACTTAAAAGGCATATTGTCAACGTCACCTGTTCTTGTTAGTCCCCAATTTGACAAACCATTTATTTTACATATTGATGCTTCAGATGTTGGAATAGGTGCTGTTCTTATACAAGTTGGTCTAGATAATATTGATCATCCTGTATATTATTACTCTAGAAAATTTAATTCAAACCAGAAGAACTATTCAGTGGTAGAAAAGGAGGCGTTGGGTCTCATATTGTCAATCAAGAAATTTGAAATTTACCTTTCAGGTAATAAGGTGCTAGTGTTTACTGACCACAATCCCCTTGTATTCATTAATATGATGAAAATTAAGAACCAACGAATTCTGCGCTGGTCATTGTTTCTACAAGAATTTAATGTGGAGATTAAACATATTCCGGGAAGGCAGAATGTCATTGCTGATGCTTTGTCCAGAAGTTTTGTATATGATGTACCATGAGTGAAATATTCTTTTACTTAACATTTTTACTTCGGAAAAATGCCATTGATCTTCAATCCATTGGATTTTTTTCTTGGAGGTGGAAGTGTTACGTACCCCTATTGGATACGTATATAAATATATAATAAGTACTATTTCCATGCATCATTACTTGTATGTGCATATATATTATATTATTAATTGTATGTATATTATATTATTACTTGTATGCTTATATCAGTACTTGTATGTTTATATCATTACTTGTATGTGCTGATATGTTATATTGTGGTGGTGATCCATGGGCGGACCGAACCGTGGGAAACCGTTATTATATTTTTTTGTGTGTGTGTGTGCCAGCTTCCCGTGAGAAAGTTATAGTTTTGTGCTGATCACTTTTTTTTTTTTTTTTTTTTAGATATATACAAGAGTGGTTACATTCTTGTACAGCCACTAGTACGCATAGCGTTTCGGGTAGGTCCCTGGAATACGATCCCCGCCACGAAGAATCGTTGTTACAACCAAGTACACATTTTACTGTTGAGTTAAACAGAGGCTACAGTTAGGGATTTGCGCCCAGTAAATCCTCCCCGGCCAGGATACGAACCCATGACATAGCACTCGCGGAACGCCAGGCGAGTGTCTTACCACTGCACCACGGAGACTTGTTGGCAAGACTGCGAGAAACCGTTATTATTGTCCACCAAGACGGCAATAGTTGTGGGATATTAATTCCTGCCATGTTGGCAGTTAACAACATATTCTTTTATTTTATAAATATGTATCTATTATATTAGTAACTACATTATTTCTGTTTATACATGTAACTCTGATCATTCCTTAATTTAGTTAAGTAATTCCCATTATATGGCTCCATGTAAGTAAGATTTATATTAAGTAAATTGTAAATAAAGTAAAGTAAAAAAAACTGTTGTAATATGTCAGTCTGTGGAGACATAGTTTTATTTTGATTTACATGTGATTTCCCATTTGTTGATTTACCTATAATATTGATAATTAACTTAAGTATATTTATAATATATATTTAATTTTAATTGCATAATTTCTTAGTCCTAAGAGGGTGATTAATTTTAATTATTGCCTGTACAAACCATGGGATTATACTGGTGACCCACCTTGAGATTGCAGCATCAGTAAGTGTCCCTAGACTAAAAGATTTTGTTGCTGTACAGGTCACGAGCATTAATGAACGGTTTGTAACAGTAACATCCAACGTTAGTTTGACGTAGGTATTTACACCGCTCTCTTTCATATCTGTCATCCATGGCTTCTCTCCTTCTGATACATTAGTGAAATAGGCAGCTTCAATTTTACTTGGATCAACACGATTAAAAAGCTGAGACAATTTATCATAGCGCGTAGCCTTACACCCTGAAATCATAAATAACTGCTTTATGTACAACCAGAATGAGAATAAGGAGCAGGTTTCTACTACTGTTGACCAGACCACACACTAGAAGTTGAAGGGACGACGACGTTTCGGTCCGTCCTGGACCATTCTCAAGTCGCTTGTGATGAGGAGGTTGATTGATTGATAAAGATTAAGCCACCCAAGAGGTGGCACGGGCATGAATAGCCCGTAAGTGGTACAATTTTTTTTTTCTCCGTAATTCTTTTCATTATTCTGAGATTGCATTTAATCATCGAGCTGTTATCGCGGGGGAGGATACTGCTTCACAGTCTTTATGAGGGCGTCCAGCTGCTGGACACCTTTGTTGACCAGGAGAGTGGCTCTGTTGATGGCTTCAGGGTGGCCACAGCAAGATTCAGGAACTCTTAAAGCTCTTCTAAGGTCGTTGGTTGCTTCACATTCTAGAAGATAGTGAAGTAATGGCTTTTCTGTGACAGTTTGGCAGAAGATGCACTCTCTCTGTCGGGGTTCACCAATCTCCCCGTTGCATCTGTAATCTAGACGTAGTCTATATAACCTAACTGCTATTTCCCTGTGGATTCCTTTTTGGGATATTTAACCTTTCTAATTTAGTTGCCTGAAGATACCGTTGAGGAGGTAGAGAACGGGAAATAAATAGGCAAGAGAGAGGTGAGGAGGAAAGTAAGGTGTAGAGAATAGTAGTAATAATGAGAACTGCAGAAGGCCTATTGGCCCATACGAGGCAGCTCCCATTATAACCACCGAAGGAAAGGTAATAGGAATAAGCAGAGGATAGCAAGGGAGCGTAGGAGAAGACAATGAACAGAAAAAGGGGAGAAGAGAGAAAGAAAGGAAAGAGAAAGAAAGATAAATGGAAGGGGTAAGCTTATGTTAAGTCACGTTTGTTAGAAAGATTAGAGCATTTGAGTATGTACTGTGAAAGGGAAGAGACCACAGCAACAAAGCCAGGACTCAAGTTCATGTTGGGTACATTGTGTATAAGAGCCGATTCTACAAGACGGCGTCTGTGAAGAGTAGAGGCAGGAAAGATTATTTTGGAGGAAGACCAATCAATGGGATGATTAGAATCCCTCACATGGCAGAAGAGAGCATTGTTAGTGTCTGCAGACTTAACACTTCTCTTGTGTTCTTTAAGTCTGTCATTCAGTGTACGGCCAGTTTCGCCAAAGTATTGGAGAGGACAAGAAGAACAGGAAATAGAGTAGACACCAGCAGCATTAGAAGCAGGAGGAGCAGTGTGAACTAGATTGCTACGAAGTGTGTTAGTTTGTCGAAAGGCGAGTTTAATGTCAAGAGGACGAAAGGTATTGGTAAAAGTTTTGAGTTCAGATATGAAGGGAAGGCATAGTACAGTGCTACTAGTGTTGGAAGCAGGTTTAGGATGAAAGAAATTTCGTTTAGCTTGAGAGTAGGCAGAGTTGATGAAATGCAAAGAATAACCAAGGCGAGAGAAAGATTTGTAGATAAAGGAAATTTCAGAATCAAGAAACTGAGGGTCGCTGATGCGTAGAGCGCGGAGGAAGAGAGAGACGAGGACACTTTTCTTAACAGAAGGAGGATGGTAGGAAAAGAAGTGAATGTACATGCCACTATGCATGGGTTTACGGTAGACAGAGAAAGAGAACCCAGACACAGAGCTGTGAACATGAACATCAAGAAAAGGAAGGAGGGAATTAGATTCCCACTCAACTTTGAAATGGATAGAAGGAGCCAGATTGTTAAGAGAGGCGAGGAAAGGCTGGAAAAGATTAAGGTCATGAGGCCATAAAGCAAAAATGTCATCAACATAGCGAAGCCAGAGAGAGGGACGAGTATCAATAGAAGGAAGAAGAACAGTTTCGAAGTATTCCATGTAGAAATTAGCAAGAACAGGGGAGAGAGGGGAACCCATAGCGACACCGAAAGTTTGAGTGTAATATTTACCGTTAAAAGAGAAAGAGTTAGATTCAACACAGAGTCTAATGAGATCGAGGAAAACGTCAGTAGGACGTTTCTACTACTGTTTCGTTTAAATACTCAATAGTGGATTTTAATAGTTTGTGACAATCTATTCAGTAATGAGATTTTTTAGCTTCTCCTAAAGGTATCTCCTCCATCATCTTCAGTAAGAATAATAGACAACTTCAAAGCAATAGATCATAAGTCCACCAGCTAACCATTCTCTCCCTTCATGATGAATTCCAGATAGGTGTCTGTAAACTTATTATTTACCAAGAATTTACAGGTAATACATCCACCACTTGTATCCTTCAATTGTTGATTCTACCAATCAGGGAGAAAATACTTTAGGAAAAGCCTCACTAACAGCAGCAGTATAGTGTTCTATACTGCTGCTGTTAGTGTTCTATACTGCTGCTGTTAGTGTTCTATACTGCTGCTGTTAGTGTTCTATACTGCTGCTACTGCTGTTCTAATGGGATCAGGAGGCCTAGAGCATTATATCCAGCCATGTTCGCGCTTTAGACAACACTAGCTGAGTGAGATGTTCGTTTCCATCATCTTCGTGGTAGAGCGAATTTCAAACAGATATTTAGCACCCAGCTTCTACCATCAAGCTTATTTTAAAGTTTGCCAATTTTAAAAGTTAATAATAATAGTAATATGATCATCATGTCCGAATAAGTTCTCTCTTAGTCAGTTTCAGACCGACCGACCTTCACTCCGATGATGATGGCCAAGACAACCTTGAGGCATTTAGCGTTGTGTGACATTTGTCTCGTTAGCGCCCGGCGTCCAGACGTCGCCATCATCGTCTAATCAGCGGGTCATCTTTCTTAGTCCCCTCTCACGTGTTAACAGTGACATTAAGGAGGATATGTTCCTTACATCTTTCATTTACTTGCTATAAGATGGTGAACCACTAGGCTGTTATCAAGACGGAACAATGAAACAGAATATTTTCCACTCTTAATACTTTATTCAATGACTGGTAAACATAACATAACATAGGTATAAATGTAGGTATATATTTTTATTATCAAGGTAAAACAAACATTACTGAATCATAAAGGATATGAATAAGAAAAATGTGTTTCTTACAAGAACATGGGCCACTGGGGAGGTCGTCCTCGAGGCCTAACAGGTAAGGAAGTCTTCAATCTTATTATTATTATAACAAATCCAAAATCAATGTTACTGTGTGTTTTACACCCTGTTACGTAACGTGATCAACAGGGAAACACCAATTTCTCAGTCCAAATACCATTTTTAAAGAAAAACCCGTATAGTCCGTCTTCAATATCAATGTCACCAAACATTATTAGTGTTATGTAGGTAACATAGTGTAACGTAATGTAGGCATCCATCAGTTTCAGGAGACTATGGTGTTGCACTTTGGAGTGACCTCACTAGGGTGCAAAGCCAGGGTAAGTTGATATGGAGGGGGAGCTGCTACCCAGACAGCAGGTCCCCCCTCTCCACAGCGCCGAAAGTTCCCAATGGAAAGGCGAACGCCAATATGATTGGTTCCAGCGCCTTGGCAGGAACTGTGAGTTCCGGGATTGACCTCGAAATTGGCGAAAAAGGGCAGAGAGACCTCCAAATCTGGAGAACGCCGTGGTCAGGGCCAGGCAAGAAACACCCCAACAAGGGCAAGAACGACCCCAGCCTCCTGAAGCAGAGCCTGGTCTGCATGAGCCCCAGGAGGTGAACGTCCCGGTCCCGCATCTACGGGTACAAGTATGTTACTATTACTGTGTCTGTTTTAATCATTGTAACACATGTAACATAACGTGGAAATCAACATCTTTCTGCTGTTCAAAATATCTTTCTTTTGTCCAAATAACAAGTTTTAAGAGTAACAACAGTCTTCAATCTTATTATAACAAATCAAATCATTGTTACTGAGTGTTTTACACCTCGTAACGTAACGTGACCAACATACAAACATCATTCTTTCTCCAAACAACATTTTTTTAAGAGTAACGAGTGTCGTAAGGCCATCTTCAATCTTATTCTATCATATAAATATGACTGTGTGACTGTTTTAGTACATGTAACACAATGTAACGTAGCGTGGAAAATCATTTTAATGTTACCCAAAATATCATTTTTGAAATGTAAAGCATCTCCAGTCCATCTCCATTACATCCAACACCAAATAAATATTACTGTGTGACTGTTTTAGTCCTTGTAACACACTGTAATGTAACATGGAAATCAGATATCCGCTGTCCAGAAAAACATTTTTGTAATGTAAAGTCATAGTCCATCTCAATCCATCTATTACCATATCAATATTACTGTGTGACTGTTTTAGTCCTTGTAACACAATGTAATGTAACGTGGAAATCATCTTTCTGCTGTCCACAATATCTTTCTTTTGTCCAAATAATAGGTTTTAAAAGTAACAACAGTCACAGTCAGCCTTCAATAGTAATATAACATCCGCGAAATCAAATTTTACTGTGTGTGAGTGTGTAATTACCTAAGTATAATTACCTAAGTGTAGTTACAGGATACGAGCTACGCTTGTGGTGTCCCGTCTTCCCAGTACTCTTTGTCATATATCGCTTTGAAACTACTGATGGTCTTGGCCTCCACCACCTTCTCGCTTAACTTGTTCTAACCGTCTACCACTCTGTTTGCGAAAGTGAATTTTCTAATATTTCTTCTGCATCTTTGTTTAGTTAGTTTAAATCTATGACCTCTTGTTCTTGAAGTTTCAGGTCTCAGGAAATCTTCCCTATCAATTTTGTCAATTCCTGTTACTATTTTGTACGTAGTGATCATATCACCTCTTTTTCTTCTGTCATCTAATTTTGGCATATTTAATGCTTCTAATCTCTCCTCGTAGCTGTTGCCCTTCAGTTCTGGGAGCCACTTAGTAGCATGTCTTTGCACCTTTTCCAGTTTGTTGATGTGCTTCTTAAGATATGGGCACAACACAACCGCTGCATATTCTAGCTTTGGCCTAACAAATGTTGTGAGCAATTTCTTTATTATTTCACCATCCATGAATTTAAAAGCAATTATGAAGTTAGAAAGCGTAGCATAGGCTCCATGCACAACCTTCTTTATGTGGTCCTCAGGTGATAGTTTTCTATCTAGAGCAACTCCTAGATATCTTTCTTTATCAGAATTCTGTAAAGATTTCTCACATAATTTATAGGTTGTGTGGGGTCTATGTTCTCCTATTCCACATTCCATAACATGGCATATTTCATATTAAATTCCATTTGCCAAGTGGTGCTCCATATACTTATTTTGCTGCTGTGCTGACGTGGAGTTCACGATGGGGGTCCCTCTTCCCCCTGTAGTACGGGCTCAGTCTGTGGGCCTCGAATTTTCTGTGCGGGCTGGTTACTCGGAGATTGCGCTGGCATGTGACTTGCTTTCTGTCCCTGTGATAGCATTTATGGAGTCGAGTTGGTAACAGCACGTCGAGTGATAGTGAAGTTCACGGAGGAGTTAGCGTATCGAGACTTTTTCCGTCGATATGAGGGGCGGACCTTAACCCTGCCGGATGGTGCAGGAACTGTGATCCTCTCTGATCGGAGTGGTGCCCTCACTTACGTCAGTGTGCATGGGGCACCCTTGGAGTCTCTGGAGGGTCTGCTACGGCGGTACTTGGCCGGTTGGCGCAGTGGATAGTGTGCGGATGAACGTGGTGTCTTCCAGTCCACTCAAAGGGTGTGAGGACTAACATTTGCACCCTGGGCATGAGGCTCGGGCAGATATTCCGTCCTCTGTGCGCCTTATGGGTTACAACGTTCGGGTGTTTTATGCCAGAACAGCCTCGGATGAGTTATCGTTGTGGCCTCTTGGGCCATCAGGCTACTGACTTCTGCGCCTGCCGTTGCGCCCGTGAACCTCTTCAGTGAGGGGGGATTTTCCGCCGCTTCCTGTGGNAAATGAGGATTACAATTAACAACCTGCAAAGTGAGCTGACATCAGCAAGGAGGAGATCAAATCTCTCACAGCGAAAAATAAAGAGACCGAGCATCAGATTATCATCCAAGGGAAGGTGGGAATGTTACATTGGAAGGAAATGCTTCTGTACCTGAACATTTGCGGACATATTGAAAGAATCAAGCTCAGAGCTCAGAAGCAATGGCCACAGTGAGGGAGGTAGCCATGCAAGCTGCTACCTCACAGGAAGCAGCAAGGTGCACCACTCAACTGCTGGAGAGAAAGAGATCAGTGGTAGTTGTAGGCATCAAAGAACAGGAAGGATCCAACAGGCAAGAATGGAATGGCAAGGATAGAGAGGCAGTACATGGGCAACTGAAGGGGTTACAGATGGAAGGGGCTGTACACAACATTGAGAAGGTTTTCAGGTTGGGCTGGTACAACAGGGACAGAAACCGACTTGTAAAGGTGGTGTTTGCAAACGAAAACACGAAGGAGGATATTCTAGAAAGGAAGAGTCGTCTCCAACATGTGGAGAGATGCAAACAAGTATTCCTGCAGAGGGACAGGACGAAGGAGGAGAGAGCCAGGGAAGCAGAGGCAGGAGGAAGCGCAGGAGAGAGGAGCAAACCAGGAAATCACAGCCCCCAACACAGCAGTCCCAGAGACAAGAGGGGAACCCAGAACCAGCATCCCAGCAACACCAGAGGGGGGGGGGCAACACCACCAACCCCTCTGCATAGAAACCCTTCCTTCCCCTCACCCTACCCTCACCCTAAAGCTTTTAACACAGTACCCTCCATAAGAGACTGTTGCATAATTTGGGGAAACAAGCTGGAGTAAATAGGAGGGTGTTCTAATGGAAAAGGGAGTACCTTAACAACAGAAAGCAGAGAGTTACTGTGCGGAGTGAGACCTCAGACTAGCGTGATATCACCAGCGGAGTCCCTCAGGTTTCTGTATTCGGACCTATTCTGTTTCTGATATACGTGAATGATCTTCCAGAAGGTATAAGCTCATACCTCGCAATGTTTGCTAATGATGTTATAAGAAAAACTAAGACAGAGGAGGACAGCAAGAGGCTACAGGATGACCTGGGAAGACTAAAGGAATGGTCCAACAAATGGCTACTAATG
The DNA here is from genome assembly GCA_020271785.1 of Procambarus virginalis. Lineage (NCBI taxonomy): Eukaryota > Metazoa > Arthropoda > Malacostraca > Decapoda > Cambaridae > Procambarus > Procambarus virginalis. The sequence goes on along the minus strand of WNGS01113158.1, from coordinate 21,878,765 downwards.
TTTAACTCGAGCTAGTGCAAAGTGATGATGATAGGCATAGGAAGCAGGAAAGGATTTCCTCTCCCAAACACCTGGGAGAGGAAATCCTTCAGGAGTCAGGACGAAAGAAAGATATGGGGGGTTGATATCACACCAGACCTGTCCCCTGTAGCCCACATCAAGTGGATAACATCAGTGGCGTATGCCAGGCTGGAGAAAATAAGAACTGCCTTCAGAAAATTATGTAAGGAATCATTCAGTACCTTGTATACTTCATATGACAGACCAATACTGAAATATGCGGCTACAGCGTGGAGTTCACATCTTGTCAAACATGAAACAAAGTTAGAAAATGTTCAGAAGAATGCCCCCGGGCTAGTTCCTGATTTGAGAGGAACGAGCTATGAAGAAAGATTACAAAAACTGAACCTTACGATACAGTAATACAGAAGTTAAGGGAGACATGATCACTACCTACAAAATTATCTGAGGATTTGACAGGGCAGATAAGGATAAGCTGTTTAACACAGGTGAACAAGGGGACACGTGAAATTTTTTCAGTGTCAGAGTAGTTAACAGATGGAATGTATTAGGCAGTGTTGGTGTAGGCAGACATCATACACAGTTTCTAATACAGATATGATAGAACCCAGTAGGCCCAGGACAGTTTAGAGGTGGAACCAAAGAGCAAGAGCTCAACCCACACAAGCACAACTAGGTGAGTACACATACTTGCTCTCCACCCCAGTCATCTACTTGGCTTGGCAGTCCCCCAACTGTCAACAGTTTCCTGTTTTGCACTACAACTTTACAGTTTGTAGAATAAGATGAAAATCTTCTCCCAGAATATACAATAGGTCCCTGCTTGTGTATATCAGTCATTATCGGCAGCTCCTTGTTACTGGACGTAGCATGAAATCACAAGTCCATAAATTCCTGGAACTAACCTGGACACAACCTTTCCATTCGACCATTCGAGCAGTATTAGCATCTTGCAAGATCCTTCTTGCTCAATAATGTAACATAGGTCCTTCTTGCCCAGTAAGTGACCTAAGGTCATCACACACAGAGATCACACTAACGTGATGCATCAAATGAACAAATCCACAAGGGCCGTGACGAGGATTCGAACCTGTGTCCGGGAGCATCCCAGACACTGCCTTAATCGACTGAGCTACGACAGGGTAAAAGGGTTGAAACCGAAGTTTTACTGAACCTACTGGATCCCGTAGCCTCTCCGAGGCACAAACCAGGCTTTTACACATCCCCCCCCCTCCACCCGAGCAATGTCAATAGGCCGTTCTCCCTCTCCCTGCGTCTCCTTCGGACGCAGGTTCGAATCCTCATCACGGCCCTTGTGGATTTGTTCATTTGACCTTAGGTCACTTATTAAGCACCTCTTAAATGGCCGATTAATGCTGCTTGCAGTCACACATCTGGCCACCCTTCACCTGGGGTTCTTGGAGTCCATGCCAACGTCCTAAAGCGTGATAATCTTGCTCACCCTCCTGCAACTACGCTGGAATTCTGTCATGTTGGAAAGTAGCTGAGTAGGCTGTCTCCCGGAATCTAAATATATCAACTTATATTAAAATATAGGCTTCACGAGGAAACTCAGTAGGAGCCATTAGGAGGATTCAAACCTATGGACGGGTCAAGAATCCAAGGTTGCGAAGCTTTTGTGCATCTCATGATTTCTTTAGGTATTTGACAAGAAGCGTTGGAAGTAGAACTACTGGACCATGAACCAGAGTGCATGGGGGCGTTGTGTGAAACGCTGATTAGGCTTCAGAGGAAACCTCAGGAACCCTAGAGTATGCAGACGAATTACAGGTTGCAAAGTTTTGACCATGTCGTGGTGGAGTGTGCCTGGGGTTCAAATCCTTCCCATTGCTCCTACTGACTTTCTCATTGATAAATTACATTAATATGATTTATGTATGCATAGGCTTCATGCCACCTCTCAAATCACACCAAAATGACTCATGGGTCGTCTTTTACAATTATAAGTGGATTAGTGTGCTGGTGAAAGGTGAAGGAAGTGTATAGAGAGACGGCAACAACAAAACATTTGTATTTCAATCAGCTCTGATTAATAATTCTTTGGCGATTTA